>JAJJWX010003646.1:0-1200000 GCA_023529315.1 Papaver bracteatum
TGTTATGGTCAATGTCCAGCTATAAAATCATTCAATGCGAATATCCTATAGAATCCTCCACTTACTATGTTGTGAACCAAGATAATATCTTTCGGCTAAGTTATACACATCTACATCACCCTCATTGGTATTTTCCATCTCCAAAACATCATTCCATTTACTACCAACCCATTCCTCACAAGATGGAGGAAGGAAGTACCAGTCAAGTTATGAACCTTACTAACAAGTTCAAACAAGCCACATTAGATCTGGGAGATGCTACTGAAGTTGTCATCTGCAAACTTAAAAACAAGGATAAAGAAGAGGAAGATGCTGATTGGGAAGCTACTGCGATCGGGAAAATCATTATTGAAGGACGGATGAGCTATGACACAGTTGAAAAGTGGATTGGTTTCACTTGGCCATTTATTGCTCCTACAGAACTGAAGATTGTAGAAGTTGAACCTAATATCATGCTATTCAAGTTCAACAAATGGGAAAATCTAAATTCAGTTATTCAAGAGCGTCCCTGGAATGTCAACAAACATCTTCTTGTGGTCCATGATTTCATTCCTGAACTGATTTATACAGAGAAGCAATGGGGTTTCCAACAATTCTGGATACAACTTAAATTTCTCTTGCCTGAACATATGAATATTTCTTCAGTCACCAAGATAGGAGAGGTGATGGGGGAAGTCACAGCTATTGAGCCTAAGGATGCAATTCCTATAGGCAACTCTCCAGTCAAAGTTTGTGTTAACATTGATCTTTCTATGCCTTTACGAAGAGGAGTCAAGTGTGTTACCAACTCAGGTGTTAGTCGTTGGCAGAAATTTTTCTATGAAAGACAACCACCTGCTATCTGCACTGATTGCTATATCATTCAACATGATAAAGGAATCTGTAAAGATGCCGCCACATATCTTGCTAAAGCTCATGAGAAGCCATATTTTTTTGGCAATGTGAATAATGCCAGGAAGAACATTGCTATTCTCCCTCCGCAAGTCACACCCGCTTCGAAAAATCTACTAATAAAGTTGTTAAGTTCACATATTCCTGTCCCACCAAAAGATGGAGAAAAGGTTAACATGGAATTCCTTCTGCAAAGAAGGGAGATAGTCATTCACTGAGGATCAACGTCTTGGAACGCAGCGAATTGAAAGATACCACCACTGAATCGACTTCGTTGTTGTTAATTTCCTGACACAGAATCTCAACACAAACAACAACACAGCCATTAGAGCCAACTCTCGTGGTCACTTCACGGATAATCAAGTTGGACACGATCTTTGGAGACTTCAGTAAAAGATATCACTTTAAACTGTTTAATTTTAAACTCTAAATTTTTTCTATTCTTGAAAATTCTCTTAGTAGTCATCTGCATTTTTGTCTTAAAATCTCATTGTTATTTGCATATTAATTGTCTTTTTAATCATAGTGTCTTTATTTCTATCTATCTTCATAACTCTAGTTGTTAAAAAGTTTTGTTGTCATTTCAACATGAAAGTCATATCTCGAACGTTCAAGGTCCTAAAAGCATTAAGACTAGGGATCATTTAGAGGATCTTATTAGGACTCAGAACCACTGATCTTATTTTCTTGTGTGAAACCAAACTGAATGAAACCAAATGAAATCCCTGGTCACCCCTTTCACTTTCCCAATATGAGATACATTTCTTTGTGGGCTTATCCAAAGTGGTTTAGTTATCATGTGGAAAAATGGTTTTTCTTGTGAATCCTCAAAGCAATGAAAACAATATGTTTCACCTTCTCATTCAAGATGATCCTAGTCAACCAGAATGGCTATTATCTTATGTATGGTTATGGAAAAGGGCAAAGAAACAGGAGGCGAGTGGGATTTCATTAATGAGGCAGTCGAACATCACTAGTCCATGGTGCTTAATTGGGGACCTAAATATTCATATCACAAGACTAATCTTTCAGCTACTTCTAGTGATGGTGGTATTACAAATGCTTCGGGATATTGGGTTAGAGGATTTGGGTTTCATTGGCCATGAACATACTTGGACCAACAATAACTTAGGCACAGGAGTAAAGATCTAGAATGATATTGCTCTTGGAAATTCTGGATGGTATTCTTCTTTTCCTAATTCTAAAATTCTTCATCTAACCCAGAGTGGGTAGTGATCACTGTCCCATTATGTTGATCACAGATTACAACCAACCTAAACTTTGGAAACCATTCAAGTTCTTCCAAACATGGCTTAATGACAAAGAGATGTGTTGTGGAAATAGCTAAAGCTGGAGTAAACATGTCCATGGATCTGATGCTTTCATTCTCTTCAAAATTACAATTCACAAGATCAGCCCTATCTAGGTGGAATAAATTTCGGTTTGGGGACATAAATCTTAAAGTGGACTCTTTGCAACAACAACTTTCTGAAATCCAGGCCTTCCATATTCTCAAGAAAACACTTCTAAAGCTCATGAGATCAATGAGGAACTTCAAAAGCGGCACAAAGATACAACATGACTTCCACAGTAAAAAATCCAAAGGAGACAACTTCTCAAGGATATGCGACACAACACCAAGTATTACCATTCTCTTTATCAAAAAAGAGAGCTAGAAACAACATAGACTCTCTTAAAGATAAAGATGATAATTGGGTCCATACTAGAGATCGAGATCTCTAAACTTCTCACTGAAAATTTTCAAGACATCAGTACCACCTCAAGTCCACAATTAAGAGAGATTTTATACTCAATTACCAACTATAGTTTCAGAAGATGATAACATGGCACTTCTTTCTATTCCCACAAATGAAGAAATTTTAAAAACTCTCAAGAGCATGGAAAATTGGTCAGCTCCAGGTCCTGAGGTTTCCAAAGCTGGTTTCTATAAAGCTCAATGGGATATTGTGGGAGATGATGTTGTAACATGGTTAAAAGTTTCTTCACATCGACACCTTCTTCATGCTACCAACAAAACTTGTTCTTTGATTCCTAAAACCAAGAAGCCAAGTACCCCTTCTGAATTCATGCCAATCAGCTTATGTGTAATACTTCTTATAAGATTATCTCTAAAATCATGGTTGCTAGAATAAAGCCTCAATGGATAGGATTGTCTCTCCATACCAAGCGTACCTTATGTTTAAGGAAGAATCATCATGATAATAACATGTTCTGTTTTATGAACTCATTCATTCCAGAAAAGAAACAAGGAGAAGGAGGTTGGTTAGCATGCAAAAGTGGATATGTCAAAAGCATTTGACAGACTAGAGTGGTGCTTCATAATCAAAGTGATGAGTTTTTGGGTTTAGTGAAGAATGGACAAACCTCATTTACCAGTGCATCAGTACTACATCACTATCAGTTCTCCTCAATGGTTCTCCATGCTCTGAATTCAAACCCTCAAGAGGAATTAGGCAAGGAGATCCACTTTCTCCTTACCTCTTCATCATATCAATGGAATGGTTTCTAGAACTCTTTCTCACAGCTCACATTACTAAAGAGGTCCAAGGTATCAAAGCAGCTAGAGGTGCTCCTCCTATCAATCATCTACTCTTTGCAGATGACTGTCTTATCTTTACTCATGCCAATTTAACCAGTGTGTACAATCTTCTCTCCATTCTAGAGGATTTTAGCTCACAATCTGGTCAGGTCATAAATTTTGACAAATCATCCATCTTATTCAGCAACAATTTGGATCCTTCAATATGTGATACTCTTAGTCATATATTTGGTGTTAAGAGTATGGATAACAAGGAGAAATACCTAGGTTCCCCCCTTCTAATTGGTAAGTCTAAAACCAAATCTTTTGAAGATATTAATGTTACTTTTGAAAGAAGACTCTCTACATGGCAAGGTAGCAATATGTGTCAAGCTGGAAGGGGCACTATGGTGAAAGCAGTTCTGAATGCTATTCCTCATATCAAATGAGTTCATTCAAAATGCCTAAGAAAACTAATCAAAAGGTATTAGAAACTATACAAAGAAAGTTCATGGGGTTATAAGGCTAACAGAGGTAATAATCCTATTTCATGGAGTGATTTATGTATTCCTAAGGAGTTAGGAGGTTTAGCTTTTTAGGAGATTTAGAAATGCCTGAATCAGGCCCTCCTCTGCAAAATGGCCTGGAGAATCCATATGCATCCGGAATTACTAAGTTCTCAGCTACTCAAAGCTAAATATTTCAAACATGAAGATTTTATTCACATCAACCAGGATAGGAACAATACCTCTTGGATATGGCAAGGATTGAAGATGGTCTTAAACTTCTCCCAACAAAACGTAAAAATGGAGGTCAAGAATGGAAGGAAAACTCGTATATGGCATGACACTTGGATTATTAATCTTCATTATAAGCCTACACCTTCTTCTCCAAATCATACGGAATATGTGTTTGTATCAACCGATAATTCCTAATACTTCTACTTGAATTTAAGTTTGCTTCAGATCCTTTTCTCACCGGGTCGTGGAAAAGATTTAGAATGCGAATTAGTATGGAGGAAGAAGATATTACAAGATGGTCACTTACAAGAGATGGCCTTTTCTCTGTCAAGAGTGCTACAACAAATTAGTAGAAGATAGATTCAACTTGCATGTTGCTACCAAGCTACAGTCCCTAAGTCAGTTGGAAATCTCGTGGAGAATGAATCTTCTTAGCGAGAGTCAAGTCGCTCATTTGAAATGCCTCTAAACATTGTTAGACAAATGATAAAACGGCTAGATTCAACACTAACATCAGAACTACTTCGCAAAGATATGCAATCAACAAGATGAATCTCTCTTCCATTTACTACTTCAATGCAATCACTTCTAGAGCTGTTTGGAGAACTCTCAACATTAATATTGATCTCAAGTTCTTGCCAACTCATAATAAAGATAAGAGAATGGATTATTTCATGGTTTGATAATAATTCCATAGACGGAGCTGAAAATCAGCTGAAATGGAGGGTGACTCTCATTGTTGGCTGTTGATTCTCTGAAAGAACGCTGTGAACATATTTTTGAGGACAAATCTCTCAACCCTACTCTTCTTGTCTCAAGAATCAATATGCACTTGCATAACTTTCTTTTAGCAACTTAAAACAAAGCACTCCACATAGACTCACATTCTAATACCCCTGAACCACAAGATAACAATATAGCTAGAGTTTATGTGGATGCTTCCTTTGATTATCTTACTAACTCCATTGGCACTGGTATGGTGCTTGTCTCTACTGCAGGTATCCATGAAGGGGTCAAAGGATCTTATGCAGATGGAATAATTTGATCCTGGGAGGCGGGAGAATGCATGGCTGTCTTGGAGGCGTTGAGTTGGATTAAGACTCAAAACATTGAAGAAATTCACCTCATTGCGATGCTTGAGACGGTGGTGACTTCAGTCAATCATCAGCATCATCTCAAGTTAGATGGGAAAACAACAATTTAATTACTAGCATTAAAACTTTAGTTTCCTCCTTTAAATTTTGCAAAAAGTTTCTCATATTAAGAGAAACTTTAATAATTTAGCGTATGTATATCAAAAAGAGTTAGAAAGGATAGATTATTTATAGAAGAGTATACTGACTACTCGCCTTGGATTTCTGCTGTACTAAGAAGGCATTCTATGCCTATTCTTCATTAAATAAAATCCTTCTTTACTATCAAAAAAAAATCTAAGCACCTTCGTTGCTCCATGGACCACTAATCCATCCAACATCCCTCTTCATTCCATTGTTACAATTGTTGAGTAAATAACATGCAACATACCATGACTACGGATTCAAAATAGAACCCACCAACCATACCATTAGACTCCATTTCGATCCACGCATAAGCCTTGACTCCATCTCAATTACGATCAACAGCCCCATGGAAAGCCAATTCATCCAACCATTTCATGCACTCCACTTAAAGACATTTGCCATTAAATCCATGCGATTCGTACCCCAAGCTCAATCGAACCTATTGATGTTGCCGTACCAATCCATTGAATCTCCATGGCTGCAGTAGAAACTATCCAACTGGTTTTCTCGTGTAAACCATCTTCTCCTCGTTGCTATTGGTAGAGTACTATGAGTCAACAGCAACAACACCATGTAACACCATCATCCTTCATTTATCACGTGTCCTTGAACTTTAAGAGCATCTTATTTTTCGAATTCTCAGCTTAAACTTTTGTACACAGTCCAAGACCATACAGTCGATCACCAGCACCCTCATTTCATCACCAAAGTCCAACTACTGCCTTCTTATTGATAACCATGAATTAGGTTAACAAGATTCTTTGATTAATCATCGAGAAAAAAATAAAATCACACATTACATTAAGAAGAAAGCATTTTTGTGTTTATAGATAAAACACTAATGACGAAGTGTACAGGCTGTCACTAAACTAGTGGTCTGAAAAAGAAGAGAACTAGTGGACATGAATGAATGTGAAAACACACGTATGAAAAACAACTTATCATACACCACTATACAAGGTTAACACACCGCACTTCATAACCTGCCACACTTCATAACTCCGATGTCATTATCCCCCTCAAGACACTAGGTAGGTAGAGACTACTTTGAGCTTGGATCTGAGATGAGAAAACCTTGGACCATGTAACCCTTTAGTAAAAATATCTGCAAGTTGCTCCAAGATGAAACATAAAATACATCAAGAACTTTGTTCTGTACAAGCTCCTAATAAAATAATAATCAAGGTGAACATGTTTCATCTTATAATGAAGAAGCAGGGTTGGAAAGCCAGAAGGATATAGAACTGATATTGTCACACAAGTCTTGGAATAACAGGCAGAAAGATGTAAATCATTACAGGATAGCATATCAAACAACCTTTAAAGCACTATGATCTAGTGTCCCATGTCTAACCTGTTGAACTGGTGGAATCAGAGATTATTTCTTGGATGACCATGAAATAGTATTAGACCCCAAAAGATACAATAACCTCCAGAGATCGTCTATCATCAATATTACCAGCCCCAAGAAGAAAAGAAGAGCCTTTATTGAATTCAATCCCATAACTAATAGTACCCTAATGTACCTCGGTATTCGCTTTCTTCTGCTAAATGAGTAGTGGTAGGATGCTTCATATACCTATTGCACCAAATTAACAAGATAAGATATCTCAGGTCTGGTCCAAGTGAGATAGTGTAGTGCACCAACAATAGACCTATATTCAGTAGGATTTGCAAGTAAAGTGCCATCTGACTTTTGAGAGTTTCACATTTGCTACCCAATAGGTGTACCACAAGGCTTAGCACCTTCCATAAGTGAGTTCTCTTAAGAAGATCAATAGCATATTTAGTATGACTGAGAAATAAGGCTGAGTCTGTTCTTTTTACTTCAAGTCCCAAGAAGTAATGTACATCTCCTAAATCTTTGACTGAAAATTTCTTTTGTAGAGCAGAAATAACTGAAGTAATAAAGTCAGAATTGGAACCTGTAAGAAGAATATCATCCACATAGACAAGAGCAACTGAAATTTGATCACCCTATTTGTGCACAAATAGAGAAGAATATGCTACAGAAGACACAGACTGCAAAGCAGTGAGAGCAGATTTTAAGTGCTTCATACCAAGCTTTGGGTGCCTAAGCTTTAACCCATAGATAGATTTATGAAGTAAGCACACATGATATGGCTCGTCAGGATCCACAAATCTAGGTGGCTAAGTCATGAACACTTGGATCCTTGAGATCTCCATGAAGAAAGGCATTACTTACATCTAATTGATGTATCTTCCAATTATATTGTACATCCATTGAAAGAACAATTCTAATAGTGGTTGGCCCAGATACGGGACTAAAAGTATCTTGCAAAATCTATTCCTTCTTTGCTGATGAAACCTTTAGCAACCAGTCCTGCTTTATGCTTATCAAGTACCATCGTATTTTTGTTCACTTTAAAAACCCACTTGCACCCAACTACATTCTGATATGGAGATGGATCAACAAGTGTCCAAGTACCAGAATCGCTGTAAAGATTTGTATTCATTTGTAAAGTGGTAACCTCAGACTAAACTCTTGCTTGGCTTGCCTAATATTAGTTGGGACAGTAGTATCACATAATAATGCGGAAATAGTTGATGCTTAGTTGCAAAATAAGATTTGGGTTTCACAATACCATTTTTGGTCTAGTAATCATGTTGTGATCATTATGATAAACTAAATGAGAAGTAGAAGATGGTGTAGTTCGTGACTGTGGAATTGTAGGAGGAATAGAGGAAGGAGAAGCGAGACATAAAGTTCAATGGCTCAACAGAATTATTTGAAGATAAAGCATGATAAGGAAAAGCAGATTCATTAAATTTCACATGTCTAGAGATGTATACTTTTCCAGTTATTGATCAGACACATACAATATCCCTTATGAGAGTGACTATAACCAAGAAAGACACATTGTTTACTTCTTGGTTCTAGTTTAGTTTTAGTATAAGGTTTGAGCCATGCTGGAAGCAAACACAACCAAAAACTCTAAGAAGAGAGTAATCTGGTCTTTTGTGAAATAAAACTTCAAAGGAGAGATAAAACCAATGGATTTTGCTGGTAGTCTATTGATAAGGAAGTTAGGTCATGAAAAAACATCAACCCAATAATTGAGTGGTAAACCATATTGTTGAAGAAGAGTCCTAGATACTCCTAGAATGTGCTTATGTTTTACTTCAGCAACTCCATTTTGTTTCTGAGTATTAGGACAAGACATTTGATGAATTATGCCTTTAGACCTGAAAAAGCATTGCTAATAATGTGTTTACAAACTCTCCACCTCTATCGATCTTATGCATTTAACGGATAAAGAGAAGAAGTTTTAAATGTAAGCAACAAATGAAATGAAGACACTTTTGAAGTCAGATTTATTAATCAATGGGAAAATCCACAGGAATTTAGAATAATCATCTACAATATTAGCATAGTAGTATGATCCGAAACGGAACCAACCTAGACATGGACCCCAAAGATCCATGTAACAATTCTAAAGGTGTAGATGTAGAATTGGTAGATAATTGAAAGGTAATTTCTGATTTCTACAAGTTTTACATTCATTACAAAGAAAGGCTGACTAGACAAATTGGTAATGTTGAGTGATGTTTGAGTTTCCTAATGGTTTGAAAGGATGGATGGCCAAGACTTCTGTGAAGAGTGGTAATGTCTAGAGTGTGGGCTCAGAGAGCTTTAGTAGATGAAGTAAATTTGATAGGATAAAGACCATTTTTATGTGGTCCTTGCAAAAGAATCCTCCCGAGAGATCAAGTCCTTCTCGGTGAAACAAGAGAAGAAAAAGTTATCTCACAGTTATTATCGATGTGAATTTTGCTGGGAGGAGATTATGGGAAGCATTTGGAACTAGTAAAATATTGTTTAGGCAGAAGGACTGATCATTAGCATGTTTACTATAACTACCAAAATGAGTAATGTGCATACCTTGGCCATTGGGCGTAAAGATCTCGGGGCCCTCAAAAGGAGTAGGAAACGAGTTAGAGAAGATGAATCGAAGTAATGTGTTGATTAGCACCACTATCGGCTATACCATTCATCATAAAAAATGTCAGCTGCAGCAAGCATAGCCATCGAGTTTTTCAGGTGGTTATCTTCCTTGATAATGAAATTGTTCTTGAGTACAGAGTTGGAGCCAAGTGACCTTTAGTGTTAGAGTTGACATGGTTGCTCATCATTAGGTCAAAGCTTCTACACCTGAGTTATTATTTGAAAATATAGATGGATTTGGAAATCTTCCACTTGTAAAACCTCCTCTATGGTCTCTTGAAGAATTCCCTTTGCTGAAATGACCACCTCTCTAAAACCTCCTCTAGTATAGTAATTGGAGTTAGCGACAAAAGCTTTAGCTTCAAAAGAAGTCTTTGTAGTAGAAATAACTATCTCTTCAAGAAGTAACAAATTGTGTAATTCTTGTCGCATGGGGAGGAGTTCTGATTTCAGATAGAAGTATAAAAAGAAGCATTATCAGTGGATAATCAGAAGAATACTCACAACTAACTCATTGTGCAACAGACAGCCAATGAGAAGCAAGTTGATCTTGCAGATTTTCTTGACTTCAGCAAGAAAAAAGTAGAAACAGT
This sequence comes from Papaver bracteatum, assembly GCA_023529315.1. Taxonomy (NCBI): domain Eukaryota; kingdom Viridiplantae; phylum Streptophyta; class Magnoliopsida; order Ranunculales; family Papaveraceae; genus Papaver; species Papaver bracteatum. The sequence continues at coordinate 10,011 of JAJJWX010003646.1, forward strand.
TTTGTCATATTCAAGGTTTGAAGCTTAGTTCTTAATTGAATAGCATGTGTTGCTTAAGTTTGAGCAAATCTTACATTAATTGATCTCCATAAACTGAAGTTTCAAGATCAAAGAACATAGCAGATCTTGGAATCGAAAATAGTTGTGAATCCAAAGAATGAGTGTGGAATCTCGGCTTTCAAAGAGTGTATTGAGGATTAATAACATCATATGTAGCTCTAGTGCGATTGATATATACATTGGAGGACATTGAAATGAGCCATCTACATACTTCATAACTTGAAATTTCAAATAATTGGTGAGCATCAAAGATTTCAGGTGAGGAAATTATCATCTTTGAGTTTAGAGGTATGATGTTGGCAATGGTGTTGAGTGGAAGAGTTGAAATTCGAATTGGATCCATTTCTCAACACAAAAATCGAGACAATTAAAAGAAACAATATGTGATTTGAAGTAAATCAAGAATCTAATGGAAAGTATCAAGAACTTTGGATTTAAGATTTTTCTTAGTTTTCGTAGTAGTAATTAAAGATTCGTTCTCTCGGATGTTGTTAAGATTAAATTAAAAGGTTTAAATAAAATAATAAATATAAGAGAGATTCACTGGGCTTAGGATTTCACCGAATTCATATCAATAGATTTAATTATTTATTCTTCACCAATTATAGCTCAAGGAATAAAAACACGGACTCTTATTTTGCCAAAGTAGATTCTCAAAATATTAATTGTATCTCCTAAGCATAGATTATCTAAACAAAGCATAACCTATATAATTGAATCACAACTAATTTTATCGAATCATAAATCAATTAAATTAAGTGCAAAAGTCATATAAACAAATAAATAAATTCACCCATGTCTAAAGTTCGGCTTCCTCCATCGACCCAGTGTAGGGTTTAGCTCCTCATTATTACAAAAAAAATGAATAAAAAGAATGAAAACTATTGTTGCTCGGTGACGGCTCTCGGCTCTGTCTCCCCCCAAAAACTCCCCCTTCTCTGCCTACGGCTCTCTCCCTTTTGTAGCTTTCTGTTCTTTAGCTTCCACCCAAAAATGGTAATAGTTTTATTGCTTTTATTCTCCCAATGGAAATATGGAAAGAATCTTTTATGAATGAAGTCGTAATATCATTTGTTACCAAAACAAGCCACATGTACGCTTCACCAAACTTTGGCAATCTAAATTCCTTTACTGCATGCAATATCCTCATATCCCAAGAGAAGTTGAGGACAACAGCCAGTTAAATTCAAATTTGTCTTCAAACAGTGCCCACACAGCCAGCACACTAAACCCCCAACTGCTCCATCTCATTCGAACACAGTCCACTGAACTCCAATCACTTGATCCATCTATTTTGTCCGTTCAAAACTTGGCATATACTGGTCCACTATCTATAACCTGATCATTACCAAAAAGTCCCGACAACTCCAAATATATGTCCGTGTTCAGTGTAAACACCATCCACCAATCAAATCCCGACCAGTCATCACCTGCAACTTCCGCCATCGATTTCAGTAGCTAGGCACATCAATATTCCCTGGCTGGACAATCACCAGCTACAAAGTTCAGTCGTCTGCAATTCCCGGAACGCCTGGATTCCATTCCTTGAGGCTTCTAAATCTCGTCGTCATAGGTCTGCAAAACAGCTCCCATTTCAGCGTAATTTGTTTCCTGATTTCATCTTCTCAATCTTGAACTCCTCACTATCTCTCTAATTTGATTGCTGCAATTCATTCCTTCCCCTTCCGGCCACAGTTCCAGCATCCATCCTCCATCCATTGCACAGCTCAACCACTAACCCTTGAAGACGATACAACATCATACAACCAACCCATTCAAATCAATCACACAAAACCATCTCCCGAATCTATTATTGTCGTGGTACTCAACATCTCCATTCAGTTTGCTTCCAGCGATGTGACACAGAGTTAAAAGAACACGAGCAACAGCTGCTTGCTTGGGAAAAGACGAAAAAAGCACGACCTCTTTCACATTTGCACAGCATGGAAAACTTGATTATTTTAATACCACCAGCAAGAAGTGATGGAGTGTTAGTCACATCTCCCTTTTACCTTAAGCACATAGTGGATTTGACGTGGCTGCTTGTGAAAGACAATTGCAAATTGGTTTGTTTCATGAAATTATATATTCAGGCCTAGAAATGAAGTAACCAGGCTAATGACCGTGACAACACAAAGAGTCGCAGATGCCATTTGGCTCCAATATAGCCATTTATCCTCCGGTTCATTGAAATTACTCGTACTTTCTACAAAAGCACTAAAATAATATTATTAGTCAAAATATGAGTACTAGCTAATATAAATATGGGTATAAAATGTAGCATATAAATGCTTATCACTTCCTCCCTCGTCAAACATCTTAGCGATGGTCCATTAAAAGATCTGCGATATAATACTCTTTCTCTTAGCTCATAATTGGTTGCCCTACTTTTTAATTTATGTGCTTCCAATCGATTTCTTGGGATTTCTCCTCTTGCCAAGTATGCATGAAGATCTGCTCGCCAATCCGTAATGTTGTTCTTTAATTCCTCTTCGCCAACTTCAACCATCATCACATCTTCTTCTTCCTCTTCTTCCTTGTTTATCGCTGGTAATAAAAGTGTTTGAATTTTTATGCATCTCGCAGTTGGATTTGTCATCATACTGGATATGAAAGCAAATGCATCTGCGAGCCTATTATCTTTCCTTGATATGTGTCTCCATTTTATTTTTGGAATTCTCGCAGATAATTCTTCGACTAATCTTTTATACTTTCTTAAAGATGGTTCGTTTATTGTGTATTCTCCTTTTATCTGGCGAATAACCAACTGTGAATCGCTGGTAATTCTATCATTTTCCAACTTCATTTCTACTGCAAACTTTAAAGCATGAATCACGGCCTCATATTCTGTTTCATTATTAGTGAATGCAAATTCCAATCTAAATGAAAAAGCTATTTTTTCTCCTTCTAGTGAAATAAAAACAACTCCAATCCCATTTCCTTCCCCATTGGAGGATCCATCCACCAATATCTCCCATCTGTCGGGTTCTGTTAATAGCACTTTTGGATCTCCATGTTCCTCTTCTACATCCATCATCTCTTCCACAACTTCATCATCTTTTAAGGGAAATTCAGCTACGAAATCTGCGATAACTTGTGACTTTGGCGAGGATAAAACTTCATATTGAATATCAAAGTGTCCTACTTGTGCATTCCATCTCTCAACTCTGCCTGATCTCTTTGAATTTTTCATTACTGACTCAATTGGCACTTTCGTTAACACTTTGACCTTATGTGCTTGAAAATAGATGCGAATCTTAAAAGTTGCATGTACCAATGCTAGAATTAGTTTCTCAATCTTTGAATAATTTCTCTCTACAGAATTGAACGTTTTGCTGATGTAATAAATTGGGTTTTCTACCCCTGCATCTACTCGCAACAACACAACACTTAGCGCATATGTTGTTGTTGCGAGATAAATCAATAGTTCCTCTCCCGGTTCAGCATTCTGTAAGATAGTTATGTTCATCAAATGTTCTTTTATTCCTTGAAAAGCCTTTTCACATTCATCTGTCCACTTGAATTTTTTTCCCTTCTTGAGTATATCGAAAAAATGTTTGCACTTCTCTGAAGATCGCGAAATGAATCTTCCTAGCAAGGCTAAGAGTCTATTCAATTTTTGCACATCTTTTACCATCGCAGGCGTTGGCATATCGCGAATTCCTTGTACTTTTTCCGGATCAACTTGTATTCCTTCTTTTGATACAATGTACCCCAGAAAATTTCCTGAAGTTACCCCAAAAGTATACTTATCTGGATTCACTTTAATATTAAATTGCCGCATTTGATCGAAAATCTCTTTCAGATCTTGCACATGATTCTCAACTTCTTTGCTTTTGATCAGCATATCATCTACATACACTTCTAGTGTTTTATGAATCCACTTTGCAAACACCTTCTCCACCATTCTTTGATATGTTGCACCAGCATTTCGTAAGCCAAAGGGAATCTTTGTATAACAATATAATCATCTTGGAGAAAAAAATGCGGTATGTTCTTGATCTTCTTCAGCGAGAGGGATTTGATTATATCCTTTATATCCATCCAAATGATGATATTCTCGGCATTTCATTTCTTGATTCAACCATCTGTGGGATATCTGGTAATGTAAAACTATCTTTAGGACAAGCCTTGTTTAAATCAATGAAATCTATACAAATTCTTATCCCCTTGTTCTTCTTTGGGACCAATACCATATTTGCAATCCACTCTGGATATTTTGCTTGCCTTATAATTCCTGCGCCGAGCATCTTCTGTAATTCTTCTTCTATTTGAGAATGATATGTTGTTGCGATTGTCCTTATTCTTCGCTTAAACGGTCTAATATTTTTGTTGATTTCTAATTTATGACATGCTATTGATGGATCTATCCCTGGCATCTCATCCATGGTCCATGCGAAGATATCTTTATACTCTCGCAAGAGATTTATAGTTCTTTCTTCCTCATCTGCCTCCATTCTAGTCCCAATTTTCAGCATTTTAAGCTCTTCTTCATGGTCGGTTGTCAGCCGGTCAAATATAATTTCACTTTCTTACTTCCTAAAATAAAAATAGTATGCGATAAGAAAGAGTTCGTATCCACAGAGAGGCTTTTTGTTGTTATGCAAATTTCAGTTTCTTGGTAACCAAAGGGGGGGGGGGGTTTGATTTACCAAAGCGATAAAAATGAATTGAAAGCAAAGTAATAATAAAAATAATCAATAAGGAGAAAGTATTGGTCACGGGATAGTTTCATTCATAAACTCGAATTATCAACAATGACTAGAATTGAAATTTTAATCTCTCATTTACTAAAAGTCCTAGGATACCTTGATCGCAAGAATATCCCGCTAATTCCCTGATTTCATCACAACCACATTAAAAGATGCATATGTGAATTCTTCCTAGAAAGCAACCTAAAGTGTAAAAGCACAATTAGATTTAACTTCCTAAAATAAATGAGTTCTATGGAATAAGACTAATCAAGGCAACCAAAATGTGTAAAAGCACTAATTCGATTTAACCCAAGTTATGATTCATATGTGACTAGTAGGATATATCACTACAAGCACTACCCACATTTATTCTACTTAGAATCAGGGACAAACAACGTTTTCGTATTGAAAACCCTAATATAGCTCTAGATATGAAAGCAAATCGGATTGATTCCGGACTCAACCAAATAAACAATCAAATCATAAATAATAAAAACAATGAATCATAAACAATAAAGTTGAGACAAACTAATGCATTGAATCAAATCTTATTTGTGAAATCCACTTTATATCCCATAACCAATAAAAGGTATTTAGCTACTCATAGTTTTGGATTCAACATAATTATTATTAAAAATAAAATGAAGAACATGAAAAATAAACGAAAGCAAACCCTAGTAGAATTGCTCTCCTCTAAAACTCCAGTAGAAAGATGTGTGATATATGATAAGTCCCCCAAAAGAATAGAAACTCTTTCTTTTTATAGCTCTTCCAACTTTCCATATTAGGTCTTCAAAGCCCAAAGTCCATATGCCCCAATAGTATGATGTCCACCAAGCCCATGTGTGAAAAACCCATGTGAAAATATGACCCAAAAATTGTTCGCCAGAAAATTGTGTTTTTGGCCGGAATCCGGCGCCGGAAAGTAGCTCAAGTGACCGACAAAGTCCACTAGGTCACCGGTCAGAACTAACAGTCAACTGTTACGACTGACGGTTGACTAACTGTCAACTCGGTCAAAGTCTTGAATCATAAATGGTTAGACTTCTCTAGCTGATTGGGCTGAGTTGCCAGGCCATAGGCCATTTGCACTGGCCAAACTCATTGCACTTCAGCCAGGATGGCTGTGTCTTTGACAAATCAGTTCTGTAATCATGGCATTTCATACTCCCTTTGCAACAAAACTCCCTTAGCTCATCTTGCAAACCATCAATCCAAGAACCTCCATTCCCCTACAATCCAAAACAGCTCCAGAAACAACCACCACTATTAAACTGCACCTGAATCAGAGCATCACAACCCCATTTCTGAACTGAATCCGAGCCACATTCCACATGCCACCTGCAATACAACCCATGAGCAAGACAACAACTCATTTGAACCCCCAGCAAGCCACCATCTCACAGCCACTAACTGTTGCACAAAGATGCATCTTCATTCAGTCTCTCAAACCTTCAGCATATTCCAACAACAGCTCCATACTCTCACTGCACCCCTGTAACTTCATAGTTGGACACAATAGCACCAACAACATGGCCAACAGCTCCACATTCAGTCACATTAACCACCAAAAATCATGCCTTCACACAAACTCTATTTCAGATCAGCAGAAATATTCATTGCAGCTTCACCAGTACATCCCTCAACTCAGTTGCAGACACAGCTCCACTCAAATACAGCTGCACCAATATCTCAGTTCACAAGCTCATTCTGCAGTTTCCAACTCCAGCTTCAGATTCACATCTCCAGCTTTGCCTCAAGCCATCTCAGACTGCAACACCTACACAGCTTCACTATCAAGCTCAGAACCCGTTCCAATCTCAGTATGAATCTCTCAAAAATCGAACCAATCCAATTTCACTGAATCAACCAATAGTAACAGCTCTCAGACCCTCTCAAATTACTCCTCTATCTCCACAGCATCATCGATTTTGACCACCACCATCAGACCCCCTTTTATGGCTTCATTCAGCAACAACTCAGATTCACAGACCCATTATTCAATTTCTACCATTAACCTCAGTAAAACATCTCAGAACCCCCTCTTTTCCAGCTGCATATCACCACCATCATCTTATTCCACAGCTCATAGCATCACCAGTCTTCTCATATCAGTTCCATTGCCACTTTTTCCTGCATTACACTTGCACCCTGTAACAGTGGAAGCGCCATCATTTCACATCCAAACTGCAGCTGCATAAGCCATACTTCTTGTCACTTCAACAGCACAATCATAACACTTCTCGTTATTTCATATCAAAGCTGCAGCACCACCTGCAATGCCAATTCCTGAGCCTCACTGCAACTTCAAAAACCCAACACCAATACTCTAGCTATTGCAGCTCCATTCTACTTCAGCAACTCATTCTCACTGCCTCAAAACCTGGTTCATTCTTCCATGGCTGCAACTTCATAACCATATTTGTTGTCTTGCAGCACATAACCCCTTAGCAGCATCACTCAAATTATTTACCAGAACACCATCTCTGGATTTACCAACAGCTGCACATACCACAAACCAGTTACCTGTAACAGCTGTATCACCAATTTACTTCAGTACCACTCTTTAACTCCACTTTGCAGCTTCAACTCAGTTACCAGAAACTCCATTTAGCTGCTCTTTCAGATCTTTCCACAAACATCTCATGGATATGAAATTGGTAGCACAGAATCAAGCTTAATGGTGATGATACTTTGCACATATCCTTCCCTGTCAACATACATACAAACCCATTTATTAAAACTCCACAGAACTCTAAAGCACACATTAATTTTCATCACACATTATGAATCAAGGCAGCAGCTCCTCTTGTTGGTTATTTCTCGACAGAATATGCACAAAACTCTCCTCCTTTGTTGCCAATATGAATCTGAAAACAAAGCCACTTCTAAGTATTCTTTAGGGACCTTGTAATCTTCACTTCAAATCATCCACCAAAACCATGAATTTGTTCTTCTCAGCATCAGAAAACCCTACTATTCCAACAGCCTCAGATCCCCTTTTAGATTCAAATAACATCAGCTAGTTCTTTAATTTCACCAACAGAACAACAATCAACCCATCATTCATCATTCATCATTCTTCTTCCTGAATTTCTCCCATGTAGATCTCTGAATTCTATGGGCGCCATTTCTCTCTTTACTCTCTCTCTGACATTTTAATGGGAAAATGATTGAGGAATCATTTGTTTCTGAAATCTAGGTTTAGTGTAGGAATGGTTTTGGATATGGCCATTCAGTGAAGGTAGATAAGGGGTACCCACAAACAATTTGACATGTCAGTTATGTGAAACTGACAGTACATTCTTCCGCTCCTTCGCTGCACACCTCTGCCCGCTCCAACTATAGCTCGCCTATGAATTGAAGTGTTTGCCTTTTCGCTCCAAATGGGAAATTTTCCTTCTTTTGCCCCCAAGTGCTCCATTGCTCCTAATAACTCAAAACTAAACATAAGATACATATTTCACAAAATAAATAGCAAAGAAAGCATAAATACTAGATATAAAATTAGGTGTTTTACAACACCTATCAGATTCCACCACACTTAGACTTTGCTAGTCCTCGAGCAAATCAAACAAAACTTATTCTAAAAGATACATACAACTCCCGTGAGCATTTTCTAGAGAAATACCCACACAACCTACATTTCCAACTTACAAGTTCTCTGAAAAGATAGTATCCAACGCGCTAAGAAGACATAAAGATTCTGCACACTAGTCATAAGAAGTTAGACACATAAATGAACACAATATCATTCTTAAAAGTTGAGAGAGAAATAACAATCCCTTATCGGAAAAAATTCGGGTTCGGAGTGATCAAAAGTCTCGACTCTGCCTCACAAGAAAGGGTTTTATGAAATTGCTCTCAATAATAAACAGCTCTTTATGGGTCACACATGTGTCTAGGTAGGAATGAAGAGAGAATCCTGCGACACGTTGAATAGTAGGAAGGCAAACCCTCTGAAATGTTTTGGAAACCCACATCTTTTATTCATTTTGAAAACCCTTTTTTTCTGACGATCTCTTAGAAAGGAAATCAACCACTTAATGAAGGTGGGAATATGCTTACTTACCTCGTTATCCGTTCGGCGTGTAGCTAGCACCACTCTCACAACATCCATAGAAACGTCTTCGGTCTTCAATCCTTGTCTTCGTCTTCGGTCTTCAACTGTCGATGATAACTCTTGAACTTCGTAGAATCTTGACAATGTGATTCTTTCCTCTCATTCCTTGTTGCTTGAAACTTCACTGTAGATATTTATTCTTCCGTTGTCTTATTGAATGAATACAAAACCAAAATATGATGCAATGAATTTTTTTTTTTTTTTCTCTTTTTTTTTTTTTTTAATGCATTGAATACAAAGTAAATAAAAAATGAAAACAAACAAAAATAAAAAACTAATGATGATCCTAAAGAACTTTTCGCTTGTCTTCTTTTTTTTTTTTTTTTTTTTGAGACAAGAGAATATAATACAAAATAAAAATAAAAATGCAAGTACAAATGCCATGGTGTGAGTATTTTACCGCTTGATTCTTCACAACTTGTGTGTCTCGATATCATAAACTTCTTGAATTCTCATCTTGATAATCTTCACTCTTGTATAATAGTCTTCAACTTGTAAAAATTCTGCTCCTTGTCTTGTTGTTATACTTGAATCTGAAATCTGCTCATTTTTGTATCGTTGGTTGTAAACCTAGAACGTCTTCAACTTTCCTTCGAACTTGTGATGCTTCTCTTGTTGATGATGATGGTGTTTCTATGGACCTGTTGGTGTAGAGAGATAAAGTGGATGGTGCTAACTGCGAACAAGATTACAAGTGGTATGTAAGTTAGCAATTCGATGTCACCATTCATGATTGATAAAATAGCACTCAAGAGATCAAAATAGTGCTTCTATTGGTGGGAGGTTGGGTATCTCACCATTCTACCCGGAGTTTACGTACGGTGACACACACTCTAAAAGCACAAATTTAGACAGGTACAAAGAAATGAAGGTCGGTGCCTCTCATGATGTAACATGGGTAGTCTCCACTATAGGGGACCACTACTCTACTACCGAATTCAGTCTGCACCATATTTGCCACTGGCATGGTTAAATCCAACTTTAACTCTCATACAAGTAAGAAACCCGATCATGTTCTTTGTCATCTCTAAGTTCAGTAACTCTTATGAGACACTCGATGTAATCTTAGCGACATGGATACAAGTTGGAGTTTTTCATGCACTAATTTACACAAAAGTTGAAAATTTTGAAAAAAAAATTACAATGCAAATGCTTAACCACTCCCCCACACTTAAACTTTACATTATCCTCAATGTAAATTGAGACATCCAAAGTAAGTCAAGGTGGGAAATTATGCATGACAAATGACAAGAAATCAGAAAAATAAAATCAATATAATACAAGAAAAAGCTAAAAACAAAACAAGAAAATGAGAATAAGACAAGAGATACTCATCCTATGGGTTGCCTCTCATTTAGCGCTTGGTTTAAAGTCGTAAGCCCGACTATCTCCTTGCTTTCTACGACTCCTCCAGAGGGAGTGCATCCACATAATTCGCTCCTTCCACCACTTCGGAAGTGAAATTCTCATAATATGGTTTCAACCGGTGCCCATTAACTTTAAGTTCCTTGCCTGTAGATATGCTACGAATTTCTACTGCACCATGAGAAAACACATTAGTAACAATGAAAGGTCCGATCCAACGTGACCTTAATTTACCCGGAAATAAATGCAAGCGAGAATTAGACAAAAACACTTTCTGCCCAACACAAAATTGTTTTCTAGAAATCATAGTATCATGAAAGGCCTTCGTTTTTTCCTTGTAAATGCGAGAGCTTTCAAATGCATCATTGCAAAGCTCCTCTAACTCTTGGAGTTGTAACTTCCTTTGCTTTCCAGCCCCATCCATCTCCATATTGCATTGCTTAATCGCCCAAAACGCTTTATGTTCAATCTCCACGGGTAAATGACAAGGTTTACCATACACAAGCCTAAAGGGAGATATCCCAATAGGTGTCTTGTATGCGGTTCTATAAGATCACAAAGCATCATTTAATCGTATTCTCCAATCTTTCCTTGTTGGATTCACCGTCTTTTCTAGTATGGATTTCACCTCCCAGTTGGAAACCTTGGCTTGCCCATTAGTTTGAGGATGATAAGGAGTTGCAATCTTGTGTGACACATTGTACTTCTTCAACAAGCTTTGCAAAGTCCTGTTGTTGAAGTAAGAACCCCCATCGCTAATTATGGCTCTTGGAATTCCAAACCTTGCAAAAATGTTAGCTTGCACAAAACCTGAAACAACCTTGGAATCATTAGTAGGGGTGGCCTTAGCTTCCACCCATTTAGAGACATAATCAACAACAAGTAAGATGTAAAAATTCCCATGAGAGTTGACAAAAGGTCCCATAAAATCAATACCCCATACATCAAGAACTTCAATAAATTGAATAAAAGTTTGTGGCGTTTGATTTCGGGCACCTAGATTGCCTGTTCTTTGGCACCTATCACAAGTTGTGCAAAATATATGTGCATCCTTAAATAAGGTTGGCCAATAGAAACCGCTTTCAAGTACCTTGTGAGCGGTTCTTTTACTTCCAAAATGTCCTCCGCAAGCATAAGAGTGACAAAATGACAAGATAGAATTAAACTCGGATTCGGGAACGCACCTTCTTATTACTTGGTCGCTGCCATGTTTCCATAAGTATGGATCATTCCATATGTATTGGTTCCCTAACCTCTTTAGTTTGTCCCTTTCAGCACGAGACAAGTTCCTTGGGATTTCTTTAGTTACCAAGTAATTCACAATATCTACATACCATGGTTCTCCAACGGCAATTGAGAATAGTTGCTCATCCGGGAAACTTTCACGCAATGGGATAGCTTCCTTGTCCACAACAAGACGGCTTAAGTGATCCGAAACTGTGTTCTCAATTACTTTCTTATCTTTGATTTCAATATCAAACTCTTGCAAGAGTAGAATCCATCGTATGAGCCTTGGTTTCGCTTATTTCTTCATTAGCAAGTACCTAAGAGCTGCATGGTCAGAAAAGACAACAACTTTTGTACCAATTAGATAAGAGCAAAATTTCTCCAATGCAAATACAATAGCTAAGAACTCTTTTTCAATGGTTGTGTAGTTTTTTTGGGCTTCATTTAACGTCCTAGAAGCATAATAAATGGAATGAGGTATCTTCCCCACACGCTGCCCAAGCACCGCACCAACCGCGTAGTCACTAGCATCACACATGAGCTCAAAAGGCTTGCTCCAATCCGGTGGTTTAATGATAGGGGCTGAAATCAAAAGTTCTTTCAAACGATTGAATGCCGCCATACACTTTTCATCAAAGTTAAAAACCACATATTTTTGCAATAAGTTGCAAAGTGGTGATGCTATCTTGGAAAAATCCTTGATAAATCCACGATAGAAACCTGCATGACAAAGAAAAGAACGTATCTCCCTCACCGTAGTGGGAGGGGTTAGAGCACGAATAAGGTCTATCTTAGATTTATCAACTTCCAAGCCTTTAGAAGATATAATATGGCCTAAAACTATGCCATGAGTTACCATGAAATGGCACTTCTCCCAATTAAGCACAAGGTTTGTTTCAACACATCGTTCAAGGATTAAAGACAAGTTGTTCAAGCAAAGGTCGAATGAATCACCAAAGACACTAAAGTCATCCATAAACACTTCAATGATATTTTCAACATACTCGGAAAATATACTTACCATACACCTTTGAAAGGTAGTTGGAGAATTTCATAAGCCAAAAGGAATCCTTCTATAAGCAAAAGTAACAAAAGGACAAGTGAAAGTGGTTTTCTCTTGGTCCTCCGGTGCTATCACAATCTGATTGTAACCTGAATAACCATCAAGGAAACAATAATAAGCATGTCCAGCTAAACGTTCAAGCATTTGATCAATAAAGGGTAAAGGAAAATGATCCTTCCTAGTAGTAGCATTCAACTTTCTATAATCAATACAAACCCTCCAACCGGTTTGCACACGAGTTGGGACAAGTTCGTTCTCATCATTCTCTACCACCGTTACCCCTGATTTCTTTGGTACAACTTGTACCGGGCTCACCCACTTGCTATCGGATATGGGGTAGATAACACCCACTTCCAAAAGATTGAGTATCTTTTTTTTCACAACTTCCATCATGGGAGGGTTTAAACGACGTTGCGCTTCCCTTGTAGGCTTTGCATCGTCCTCCAAATGAATCTTATGCATACAAACGGCAGGGCTTATACCCTTGATATCAGCGATTGTCCATCCTATGGCCGTCTTGTGCTTCCTTAGCACCCTTAGAAGTTTTTTCTCCTGTAATTCACTAAGCTCGTTAGAAACAATCACAAGTAACTCTTCATTGTCACCCAAGTACAAGTACTTTAAGTGACTTGGAAGAGGTTTCAATTCCAACTTTGGAGATTTAACAATAGAAGGTAAAAGCTTTTCATCACTGCATGGTAAAGAAATAAAAGAGATACTATGAGTTTCCGGACATCCTTGTAGTGAGTTGATATCACCAAGGGATTCCTTAACTTTATTACCACACTCTACACCGTCATCCATGGATGTAGTTAAAACAGTTTCCAAAGCATCATCATCATTCAATTCAAACACTTTTTGCGCCAATGCATCCATAACATCAACGGAGAAACAAGAGTGGACATCACTAGGATATCACATCGTCTCGAAAATGTTGAAACATATTATTTTTCCGTCAAACTCCATAGTCAACGTTCCCTTGTCTACATCAATAATGGTCTTAGCCGTTTTCATGAAGGGACCCCCAAGTAGCAATGGAAGAGACGAGTCCGGTGCACCTTCATCCATCTCTAACACACAAAAGTCAGCAGGGAATACAAGTTGATTAACCTGCACAAGAACATCCTCAACAATACCCATTGGGTAAACATTGGAGCGATCGGCTAATTGCAACACAATTTCAGCCTTTTTCAAAGGACCTAGATTAAGTGAATTATACATGGATTTCGGCATAACATTAACGGATGCACCTAAGTCTAACATTGCTTTGTCAAAAGTGGTGTTACCAATTGTGACGGGAATGTCAAAGCTACCGGGATCCTTGCATTTCAGTGGGAGTTTGTGTTGTAAGATTGCCGAAGCATTCTCCCCCACACTTAGCACTTCATTTCCTTTAAGCCTTTGCTTGTTGGTACACAAGTCCTTCAACACTTTCGCATACTTAGGAACTTGATTGATAGCATCAATGAGTGGTATATTCACATGAATCTTCTTAAGAACATCTAAAATCTCCTTTTCTATTTCCGCCTTCTTAGAAATTGCAAGTCTGCGAGGAAAAGGTATAGGAGGAACATAAGTAGGAATAGGAGTTTTAGAGTTAGGAATAGGTACCTCGGGTGTTTGGGGAATTTCATCCCTCATTTCCTCCAAAACCGGCTCCTTTGGAGCTTCTTCTTCACCCAAATCAGCAACTTTTGGTTGCTCAAGTTGTGTACCACTTCTCAACGTAATTGCATTGACACCCTCTTTTGGGTTAATGGGTTGAGAAAGGAGTCTCCCACTATTTTTTGCTTTCAACTTGTTGATATCAATTTCCATGGAGCCTACTTGAGTCTGCAAATCCTTAATCACACTCTTGGTTTCTTGTTGGCTCTCCTTGAACATGTTAGAAATACCTTGCATCATTGTTTGTAACTTTGCATCGATATCAAAACCTTGGTTTTGAACCAGTTGTTGTGGTTGCTGAAATTGCTGCTGTTGTTGTTGAAATTGTTGTTGTTGAGGTTGAAATTATTGTTGTTGTTGTTGAAATTGCTGCTGTTGCGGTTGAAATCCACTCGGACGGTTGGAGGTAGGTTATTGAACCGCACCTTTCTTGTTGGCATAGCTGAAATTTGGATGATCTCTCCATCCCGAATTGTAGGTGTTGGAAAAAGGATCATACCGTCTTTGTGGGTTTGGAAAAACCGCATTAGCTTTCTCCAACTCTTCACCATACGAAGGTAATATAACCGCAGCCATCTTTTGCATCATGTGATCCATATTATCCATCCTTTGATCACGGTGAGATGGTGATGAATCACTAACTTCATGCACTCCCCTAACCATTGGTTCACCTCTTGTGTAGAATTGTTACGAGTTTGCAGCCATGCTTTCAATCAACTCGGCAGCTTGGGCCACCGTCTTGTTCACTAGTGCACCACCACCCGCAGCATCAAGAAAATATGTATCACTTGATTGGAGGCCTTCGTAGAAGTATTGGATTATCATAGCGTCACTGAATTGATGGTGAGGACATCTTGCCACCAATCTCTTGTATCACTCCCAACATTCATACAAAGACTCTCCCGCATGTTGCTTTATTCCACAAATCTTTTTGCGAATTTGAGTGGCCTTTGACGCAGGAAAATACCTTTCTAAGAAGATTTTCTTCAACCCGTTCCATGTAGTGACACTTCCGGCAGGCAAACAATATAACCAATCCTTAGCGCTATCCACCATAGAAAATGGAAAAACTTTCATCATTGCACCATCGGCATCGGTCTCCGCTGGAAGCATAGCCTTGACAATGGTATAGAACTCCATAAGATGCTTGTTTGGGTCTTCATTCGCCATACCATGAAACTTCAGCAACTCTCTAAGCAACCCAGGCTTGATCTCAAAAGTTGAGTTTGTTTAGATACACCACCGTTGTGCATGTGGCCTATGAGAAGACAAATCCTTGAGTGTACGATTTGTGTCTTCCATTTCTTCTTCTTCTTCAACTAGTGGTTCTTCTACAAATGGAACCTCTAGTTCTTCTTCTAGTTCTAACTCTTCTTCTACTTCTTGATGAAGAGCTTCGTGTTCTACTTCCAAGACTTGTTCTTCTGTTGTTTCTTGACTTGGTTGGAGTATTGTGCCTCTTCGAGTGGCTATCCCGTACCTTGGATAATTCCAATCTTTAGAAGCCAGGGATTAGTACCTGAAAAACAATTCTCGCAAACAAGTGAGAAACAAGACAAGAAATGGAAAGCAAAAATGCAAGCAGAAAAATGATAAAAAGAAAATAAAAACTTAATAACAAGCCGTTTGCCTCCCCGACAACGGCGCCAAAATTTGGTCGGTTGTCAGCCGGTCAAATATAATTTCACTTTCTTACTTCCTAAAATAAAAATAGTATGCGATAAGAAAGAGTTCGTATCCACAGAGAGGCTTTTTGTTGTTATGCAAATTTCAATTCCTTGGTAACCAAAGGGGGGGGGGGGGTTGATTTATCAAAGCGATAAAAATGAATTGAAAGAAAAGTAATAATAAAAGGAGAAAGTATTGGTCACGTGATAGTTTCATTCACAATCTCGGATTATCAACAATGACTAGAATTGAAATTTTAATCTCTCATTTACTAAAAGTCCTAGGATACCTTGATCACAAGAATATCCCGCTAATTCCCTGATTTCATCACAACCACATTAAAATATGCATATGTGAATTCTTCCTAGAAAGCAACCTAAAGTGTAAAAGCACAATTAGATTTAACTTCCTAAAAGCAATGATTTCTATGGAATAAGATTAATCAAGGCAACCAAAATGTGTAAAAGCACTAATTCGATTTAACCCAAGTTATGATTCATATGTGACTAGTAGGATATATCACTACAAGCACTACCCACATTTATGCTACTTAGAATCAGGGAAAAACAACGTTTTCGTATTGAAAACCCTAATATAGCTCTAGATATGAAAGCAAATCAAATTGATTCCGGATTCAACCAAATAAACAATCAAATCATAAATAATAAAAACAATGAATCATAAACAATAAAGTTGAGACAAAACTAATGCATTGAATCAAATCTTATTTGTGAAATCCACTTTATATCCCATAACCAATAAAAGGTATTTAACTACTCATAGTTTTTGGATTCAACATAATTATTATTAAAAATAAAATGAAAAACATGAAAAATAAACGAAAGCAAACCCTAGTAGAATTGCTCTCCTCCAAAACTCCAGTAGAAAGATGTGTGATATATGATAAGTCCCCCAAATGAATAGAAACTCTTTCTTTTTATAGCTCTTCCAACTTTCCATATTAGGTCTTCAAAGCCCAAAGTCCATATGCCCCAATAGTATGATGCCCACCAAGCCCATGTGTGAAAAACCCGTGTGAAAATATGACCCAAAAATTGTTCGCCGGAAAACTGTGTTTTTGGCCGGAATCCGGCGCCGGAAAGTAGCTCAGGTGACCGGCAAAGTCCACCCGGTCACCGGTCAGAACTAATAGTCAACCGTTACGACTGACGGTTGACTAACGGTCAAAGTCTTGAATCAGAAATAAGTTAGACTTCTCTAGCTGATTGGGCTGAGTTTCCAGGCCATAGGCCATTTGCACTGGCCAAACTCATTGCACTTCAGCCATGATGGCTGTGTCTTTGACAAATCAGTTCTGTAATAATGGCATTTCATACTCCCTTTGCAACAAAACTCCCTTAGCTCATCTTGCAAACCATCAATACAAGCACCTTCAGTCCCCTACAATCCAAAACAGCTCCAGAAACAACCACCACTATTAAACTGCACCTGAATCAGAGCATCACAACCCCATTTATGAACTGAATCTGATCCACATTCCACATGCCACCTGCAATACAACCCATGAGCAAGACAACAACTCATTTGAACCCCCAGCAAGCCACCAGCTCACAGCCACTAACTGTTGCACAAAGCTGCATCTTCATTCAGTCTCTCAAACCTTCAGCATATTCCAACAATAACTCCATACTCTCACTGCACCCCTGTAACTTCATAGTTGGACACAACAGCACCAACAACATGGCCAACAGCTCCACATTCAGTCACATTAACCACCAACAATCATTCCTTCACACAAACTCTATTTCAGATCAGCAGAAATATTCATTGCAGCTTCACCAGTACATCCCTCAACTCAGTTGCAGACAAAACTCCACTCAAATACAGATGCACCACTATCTCAGTTCACAAGCTCATTCTGCAGTTGCCAACTCCAGCTTCAGATTCACATCTCCAGCTTTTCCTCAAGCCATCTCAGACTGCAACACCTACACAGCTTCACTGTCAAGCTCAGAACCCATTCCAATATCAGTATGAATCTCTCACAAATCGAACCAATCCAATTTCACTGAATCAACCAATAGTAATAGCTCTCAGACCCTCTCAAATTACTCCTCTATATCCACAGCAACATCGATTTCGACCACCACCATCACACCACCTTTTACGGCTTCATTCAGCAAAAAATCAGATTCACAGACCCATTATTCAATCTCTACCATTAACCTCAGTAAAACATCTCAGAACCCCCTCTTTTCCAGCTGCATATCACCACCATCATCTTATTCCACAGCTCATAGAATCACCAGTCTTCTCATATCAGTTCCATTGCCACTTTTTCCTGCATTACACTTACACCACATTAATTGTAAAACTTAAGCATGGGACATCTAAACATCTAAGTAAGCATGACCCATCTAATGAAATGACAACTAATTTTATCGAATCATAAATCAATTTAAAATAATGCAAAAGTCATAAAAGGAATTAAATAATTTTACCCATGTTGAATTTCGTCTTCCTCCATCGACCCAGTGTTGGGGTTTAGCTATTCATGTTGGAAAACCTCTCAAAATATTTCATTGATGCTCAAAAGTGTTTTACAATGAAGAGAAAGACAAGAAAATGGTATAAAACTGAACTCTGCGACCCACAGAAGGCGTCTGAAACAACGACACAGCTGAAATGCTGTTGTCGTTGAACAACTACGACCCACACCTACGACCCGATATTGTGAGTCTTTTTCACTGTATAGAAACGACTGTTTCTGCTGGTCTGTTCTTCATGTTCTTGGTGTTCTTCATCAGCAGCAGCAGCAGAAACAGAGTTTCATCAACTCTTGATTTCTGCTTCTCTGGACCTTCTCTCGACCCCAAAATCCCTCCAACTCTCGATATCCCTTCTCTGATCTCAGGAAACTCTATTTATACTCACAGCACTTCAAAAATCTTCGTAATCACTCCACAATATTCTTCCAATACTCGGAAATAAAAGAAAATATTCCCGAGAAGTTTTCTTCCCTTTCTTGCCTCCTTCATGCGTTCAATTGCTGCAGACACACTCCATTATACTCGGTTAACGTTCAAAGGTGAGTCAACACGCTAAATACACGTCCAAACTTTCCAAGACAACCCCAACAGAACTCCACGTATTGCTCAACCTCTGTTTCATGAGATTTCCACGTAACAACCTCTTAAATCGATTCCAGCTCACATACATTCCCTGTTTTGATGAAACAGGTCATTTTCCAACTAATTCCAACTAAATGTCCGATTAAATCTCAGCCAAACCACTTCACCAATGTACGCAGAAAAATAGCCAAAAACCCATGAACCCTGATTTCTTTAAACCCGATTATCCAACCAATTCTGAACGAATCCAAGGCCATTACCAGATCTATTTAGGACCTAGGGATAAACCCATTTGATTTCAGCCATTGAATCTCGTTAAAACACCTCCAATACTTCAACCCTAATTCTGCCAGTTCAAGAACAAGTTTTCCCGCCAAAAGTATATTTCATGTTTTGCTTCAAACCGATCATTCCAGCCAAATTCAATCAAAACGGAATCCATTACCAGCCCTGTTTAGGTACTATCAATAAACCCAATGAATCTCAGCCATTTAGTCTCACTGCAGCAAGCTCAAAACCCAAACCCTAATTCCGGCAGTTGAAACTTGGTTTTCCCGCCATTTTATGAAATTCAAAATGTTGAAGATGGTTACCCCTTAACCAGAGTGCTTGGGTGCCGATAGTAAGTAGTGTACCCCTTAGCAATTGGGTTACCCCTTATCCAAAGTGGGAGTCCGAATAGCAAACGTCCTCCGGGGGTACAAAAACACTTTTCGAGTAACTTTCTCCATAAGCGCTTATTTGACAAAAACACCTACAAAGAAGATTATTAGTGATAAAATGAGTCCTAGTTAATGTATTTATGGGTGAAATTGCGTCGCACTTTCGTGCTCATCAAATTCCCCCACACTTACATTTTGCTAGTCCTCGAGCAAAACTGAAAATTGACCCGCTACACACTGGTCATGGAGAGACGTCCGCTAAACAAACTAGACGGAACCACTAAAAAGCTGGTCTAGAGATGTCTGCACATTACCTAGACCGATCCGTTAAACAACGAGATCGAGACATGTCTCGCTAAACAGACGACACGAATCCACTAAACAGTGGATAGAGATGTCTGCCAAACAGCCTAGACAGTAAAGACCCGCTAAGCAACCGGGTCATATGATGCAAAAATAAAATAAAAAATTAGACCCGCTCAACAACCGGTCATATCATGCAAAATTTTTTTTTTTTTTTTTTTTTTAAAGACCCCTACACGCAGTGGTCATAATAATTTTTTTTTTTGAGACCCGCTCCACAAATGGTCATGATAAGCAAGAAAATTTCTAAACGAGAAAAATAAAACGTTAACCACTCCCCCACACTTAAATATTACATTGTCCTCAATGAAATTGAGTTATCCAACGTAAAAATTAAGATGGGAAATAAAAATAAAATTAAACAAAAATAAATAATTATACCTACTGGAATGTACAAAAAGAGATCCCCATAAATTAATAACCTGAAAACTTGGGGATCGACCCAAAATACAATATTTACAAATGACAGCTTCACAATTATTTTATGGAAAAAATGGGACATTGAAACTGTGAGAAAACAAAATTTACCCCGAAACCAAGTTTTTAATGCACATGGAAGTGCGTAAAGAACAAAGTATGGGGATTTGATTGAGACTGGGGAAATATCAATTGATTCATTCACGATATCAGGAATAGGCAAGTCCTCTGGGTACTTAGATGCAAAGTAATCCAACAACACTTTAGAAGTACACAATTCTAACCCTAAATTAGGCAAATTTTGGAAGTCTATGGGTCTAGAAACAACCGCTAAGTCGGGTGAATAGTCTTGTGAGGTAGATTCATCTATTGAATTAGGCGAATCAACCACACAATCATCCACAGGGTCATATATATGTTCTGTTTGGAACAGAGAGTCACTATCAGATTCATCCTCATCAACAAATAATTTTTGACATTCAAGAACTCTCAATCTTTGCTCCAAACTAGGTGGTGCGTGTTTGTAATACTTCTCATAAATAGTTTGGTGTGATTCTTCACTTACCTCATGTGGATTAGAAACTCCATACCATTGACTACGCATATATTCAGCAAGCGTCATCTCAGATGAGGTTTCCTGATTATTCGACTTTCTATGCATATATTCCGCCAACGTCATCGTAGGTGACGTCTCCTCAAAAGAAGTCATCATCCTGAAAAGAAATAGAAAAAGAAACGTATAAAAAGGAAAAAAAATAATAACTAAAATTAAAAGAAAATACTGTACAAAATAAAAATAAACCTAAAAATTAATAATCTAAAAACAAATCCGCGTCGCAACGGCGCCAAATTGATTTTAGGGTTTTTCTCAATGTTTTCGTTGTAGCAATAAAAGATTCGTTCTCTCGGAAGTTGTTAAGATTAAATTAAAAGGTTTAAATAAAAATAATAAAAAGAAGAGAGATTCACTGGGCTTAGGATTTCACCGAATTCATAACAATAGGTTCAATTATTCATTCTTCAGCAGTTATAGCTCAAACAATAAAACAACAAGGACTCTTATTTTTGCCAAGGTAGATTCTCCAAACATTAATTGTAAAACTTAAGCATGGGACATCTAAACATCTAAGTAAGCATGACCCATCTAATGAAATGACAACTAATTTTATCGAATCATAAATCAATTTAAAATAATGCAAAAGTCATAAAAGGAATTAAATAATTTTACCCATGTTGAATTTCGTCTTCCTCCATCGACCCAGTGTTGGGGTTTAGCTATTCATGTTGGAAAACCTCTCAAAATATTTCATTGATGCTCAAAAGTGTTTTACAATGAAGAGAAAGACAAGAAAATGGTATAAAACTGAACTCTGCGACCCACAGAAGGCGTCTGAAACAACGACACAGCTGAAATGCTGTTGTCGTTGAACAACTACGACCCACACCTACGACCCGATATTGTGAGTCTTTTTCACTGTATAGAAACGACTGTTTCTGCTGGTCTGTTCTTCATGTTCTTGGTGTTCTTCATCAGCAGCAGCAGCAGAAACAGAGTTTCATCAACTCTTGATTTCTGCTTCTCTGGACCTTCTCTCGACCCCAAAATCCCTCCAACTCTCGATATCCTTCTCTGATCTCAGGAAACTCTATTTATACTCACAGCACTTCAAAAATCTTCGTAATCACTCCTCAATATTCTTCCAATACTCGGAAATAAAAGAAAATATTCCCGAGAAGTTTTCTTCCCTTTCTTGCCTCCTTCATGCGTTCAATTGCTGCAGACACACTCCATTATACTCGGTTAACGTTCAAAGGTGAGTCAACACGCTAAATACACGTCCAAACTTTCCAAGACAACCCCAACAGAACTCCACGTATTGCTCAACCTCTGTTTCATGAGATTTCCACGTAACAACCTCTTAAATCGATTCCAGCTCACATACATTCCCTGTTTTGATGAAACAGGTCATTTTCCAACTAATTCCAACTAAATGTCCGATTAAATCTCAGCCAAACCACTTCACCAATGTACGCAGAAAAATAGCCAAAAACCCATGAACCCTGATTTCTTTAAACCCGATTATCCAACCAATTCTGAACGAATCCAAGGCCATTACCAGATCTATTTAGGACCTAGGGATAAACCCATTTGATTTCAGCCATTGAATCTCGTTAAAACACCTCCAATACTTCAACCCTAATTCTGCCAGTTCAAGAACAAGTTTTCCCGCCAAAAGTATATTTCATGTTTTGCTTCAAACCGATCATTCCAGCCAAATTCAATCAAAACGGAATCCATTACCACTGTAACAGCGGGAGTGCCATCATTTCACATCCAAACTGCAGCTGCATAAGCCATACTTCTTGTCACTTCAACAGCACAATCATAACACTTCTCTTTATTTCAGCTCAAAGCTGCATCACCACCTGCAATGCCAATTCCTGAGCCTCACTGCAACTTCACAAACCCAACACCAACACTCCAGCTATTGCATCTCCATTCAACTTCAACAACTCATTCTCACTTCCTCAAAACCTGGTTCATTCTTCCATGGATGCAACTTCATAACCATCTTTGTTGTCTTGCAGCACATAACCCCTTAGCAGCATCACTCAAATTAATTACCAGAACACCATCTCTGTATTTACCAACAGCTGCACACATCACAAACCAGTTACCTATAACAACTGCATCACCAATTTACTTCAGTACCACTCTTTAACTCCACTTTGCATCTTCAACTCAGTTACCAGAAACTCCATTTAGCTGCTCTTTCAGATCTTTCCACAAATATCTCATGGACATGAAATTGGTAGCACAGAATCAAGCTTAATGGTGATGATGATTGACACATATCCTTCCCTGTCAACATACACACAAACCCATTTATTAAAATTCCACAGAACTCTAAAGCACACATTAATTTTCATCACACATTATGAATCAAGGCAGCAACTCCTCTTGCTGGTTATTTCTCAACAGAATATGCACAAAACTCTCCTCCTTTGTTGCCAGTATGAATTTGAAAACAAAGCCACTTCTAAGTATTCTTTTGGGACCTTGTAATCTTCACTTCAAATCATCCACCAAAACCATGAATTTGTTCTTCTCAGCATCAGAAAACCCTACTATTCCAACAGCCTCAGATCCCCTTTTAGATTCAAATAACATCAGCTAGTTCTTTAATTTCACCAACAGGACAACAATCTACCCATCATTCATCATTCTTCTTCCTGAATTTCTCCCCTGTAGATCTCTGAATTCTATGGCCGCCATTTCTCTCTTTACTCTCTCTCTGACATTTTAATGGGAAAATGATTGAGGAATCATTTGTTTCTGAAATCTAGGTTTAGTGTAGGAATGGTTTTGGATATGGACATTCAGTGAAGGTAGATAAGGGGTACCCACAAACAATTTGACCTGTCAGTTATGTGAAACTGACAGTACATTCTTCCGCTCCTTCGCTGCACACCTTTGCCCTCTCCAACTATAGCTCGCCTTTGAATTGAAGTGTTTGCCTTTTCACTCCAAATGGGCAATTTTCCTTCTTTTTCCCCCAAGTTCTCCATTGCTCCTAATAACTCAAAACTAAACATAAGATACATATTTCACAAAATAAATACCAAAGAAAGCATAAATACTAGATATAAAATTAGGTGTTTTACAACACCTATCACTTCACTCCCAATATTTACTTCCTTTGTTGGTTCTGCTGCAGTATAACTGGCTTCAGGTTTACCCATTGGTGTTGGTGTTTTCATAGCTCTCGCGAGTTCATCTCCTTCTCGCGAGATTTCGCTGGGTATTCCTTTTCCTACTTTTGCTCTTATCATGTAAACTTTAAATTCTTCTTCCTTCTTTGTTTCTCTCGCAAATTTTCTGCGAGCCTTTCACAGCTTTGGACGTTCTTCATAATTTCTTACTTCAATTTGGTAACACAATTTTGCAAAATCTGTGTCTCTTCTAATTTCTCCAATTACACTGGGCATAGGAAATTTGATGCATTGATGTAACGTTGACGCTACATCCTTGATTGCGTGTATCCATGGTCTTACTAATATCATGTTATACGGTGATTCCACGTCTACCACACATAATGCTACTTGTGTTTCAATCTCCCCTAGTGGAATTCGTACCATTATCTCGGCTTTAGGTTTTGTTAAATATTTTCCAAAGCCATGGACATGATATGTTGAATAAGACATTTCTTCATCCTTATATCCCATTTTCTTGAAAGTATGGTAAAATATTATATCTACAGAACTTCCTGCATCCACCAAAGTTCTATTCATAGCCCATTCTTCTACAGATTTTATTGATTCCTCCTTTCTCATTGGTATAGTGGATACTGTGATTACCAATGGAGATGTATGAATTAGATTTTCTTCTGGTATTTCTGTTGTTGTAAACGTGATCTCCTGCTTTTCCCAATCTTTCAATGGTGATATTTTTTCCACCGTCATAATTTTCCTTCCTTCAAAATCCCGTTTGTGTATCTTCCCCTTAATATTTTCATGAAATATATCAATCATTGTTCTTGTTACCATACCACACTCCAATTTTCTAAAATCCTCTTTGATTCTAATCATCCTTCCTTCAAATATCTCACTGATTTGTTTTATGATTTTCTTAATCTTGAACAATTCTTATCTTCTTCTTCACATTTTTCTATGATTTTGCTAATTCAATCCTTGTTTCGGGCGCCAAAATGTAGTTGCAGGATTTCCCACACTACACCCTTGATAAGATCTTGCTATAATCAACTCACAATTGAAGATTAAAAATGACACTTTATTATTTTGTTCTCAGAAATGTTTACAGAAATGGAAGAATTCAAGATTACAACTATTATCTTGAAGTTTCTCTCTCCTTAAGACTTTCTTAACTCTCAAAAAAATACATCATCCTCTTCGGGACACATTGGATCTATATTCATAGGGTAGTTACATAGTGGATGACAGCTAAGTATTCCTCTTATTTCGGGTTGATTCTGCGATTGTACCGCGATTAGCTACAATTTTCACTCTCGCAAGTTTTTTAACCATCGCAGGACAAACATGCTTTTCTCAAGTTTTCTTCACTCGTCATTTATTACGTCTCTCTTTTGACTGCTTTTGTGACACTCGCAAAGTGTAGTTGAAGGTCTTGCGGTGATGCTCGCTGGGAAGTGTTGTTAATCTCGCAGAGAATTATTGTAGCGATATTCTGGTCCAACATAATATTTTATCATACATTTAAGAAAATGGGATACAAAGATGAAGAGATGTCTTGTTCAACTTATCATATTCATGGCTTTGGAAAATCTATAACAAAACTTAAAGGTGAAATAGTGGTACGAATTCCGCTAGGAGAGATTGAAATACATGTAACATTATGTGTGGTAGATGTGGAATCACCGTATAACATGCTATTTGGACGACCATAGATACACACAATCAAGGCTGTAGCATCAACATTGCATCAATGCATCAAATTTCCTATGCCCAGTGGAGTTGGAGAAATTAGAGGAGATACTAATCATGCGAAACTGTGTTATCAAATTGAAGTAAAGAATTATGAAGGGCGTGCAAAGCTGCGAAAAGCTCGCAGAAAAATGGCGAAAGAGACAAATAAAGAAGAAGAATTTAAAGTTTACATGATAAGAGCAAAAGAAGGAAAATGAATACCCAGCGAAATTTCGCAAGAAGGAGATAAACCTGCGAAAGTTATGAAAACATCAACACCAATGGGGGAACCTGAGGCCAGCTGCACCGCAGCAGAACCAACAAAGGAAGTAAATATTGGAAGTGAAGAAGAACCTAAGATGCTGAAAATTGGAACTAAGATGGATGCAGATGAGGAAGAGCGAACCGTAAACCTTTTGCGAGAATATAAAGACATCTTCGCGTGGAGTATGGATGAGATGCCTGGAATAGATCATCAGTAGCATGTCATAAGTTAGAAATTAACAAGAATGTAAAACCATTTAAACAAATGATAAGAAAAATCGCAACAACATACCATTCCCAAATAGAAGAAGAATTACAGAAGATGCTTGACGCAGGAATTATAAGGCAAGCAAAATACCCAGAATGGATTGCGAATATGGTGGTGGTTCCAAAGAAGAATAAAGGGATAAGAATTTGCATAGATTTTACTGACTTAAATAAAGCTTGTCCTAAAGATAGTTTTCCATTACCAGACATTCCTCAAATGGTCGAATCAGAAGCGGGAAATGATAGAATATCTTTGTTAGATGGGTATAAAGGATATAATCAAATTCCTCTCGCTGAAGAAGATCAGGAACACACCGCATTCTTCGCTCCAACAAGGTTATATTGCTATACAAATATGCTCTTCGGTTTTTGAAATGATGTTGCAACATATCAAAGAATGGTGGAGAAAGTGTTTGTGAGGTGGATCCACAAAACATTAGAGGTGTATGTAGATGACATGTTAATCAAGAGTAAAGAAGATAAAAACCATGTGCAGGATTTGAAGGAGATTTTCGACCAAATGCGACACTTTAACATCAAGGTGAATCCCAAAAAGTGTACTTTTGGAGTGTCTTCAGGAATTTTTTTAGGATATATTGTGTCAAAAGAAGGAATAAAAGTTGACCCAAAGAAAGTACAAGCAATTCGCGAGAGGCCAACTCCAGCAACAGTAAAAGATGTGCAAAAGTTGAATGGGCTTTTGGCTTCGCTAGGAAGATTCATCTCGCGATCATCAGACAAATGCAAGGATTTCTTCAGTATACTCAAGAAGGGAACAAAGCTCAAGTGGACAGATGAATGTGAAAAGGATTTTCAAGGAATTAAAGAACATTTAATGAACATATCTATCTTAAAGAAACCGAAGCCAGGAGAAGAATTATTGATCTACCTGTAGATGGTGGATTTTCGACAAAGGCTAAAATCGTAAACCCATAATTATACAAACCTATGATCCAGCAATCAGACATGAATATCGAGATACGAGTCTCCCATCGAATTCTCTGATTGAGAATACTTTCTCTGAGAGTGCATATAGATATGTAGTCTCACAACTAGACAACGCCATATCTCACGAGTAGTACTGAGCACTTCAGTAATTATTTTTATCACGGGATGGACAACTCCCAAACAAATTGCTCTGCTAGTATAGAGTGATGACGTTTTCAGGATACAAATAACGAGTTTACCCTGGCTATGTAAAAGATATGAAGCTCCAGCAAGTTCATATTGGAATAATTAATGCTCTTAGACAGTTTGCTCTTCTAGTATAAAGTCATAAATTAATTATTCCTAAATTCTTGGATTCATCCGCAGAATTTCTGAAAATATTCAAATATTTTCGCAGATATTACATTACGCAAACCATGGTTCTTCCCAGCAGAAATCCATAGATTAGTAATAAATATTGGACGAACGGGAATCAGAGCTTCCTTATGAGTGAGCCTGTCTCAAACTTAAATTCTTGGATTCATCCGCAGAATTTCTGAAAATATTCAAATATTTTCGCAGATATTTCATTACGCAAACCATGGTTCTTCCCAGCAGAAATCCATGGATTAGTAATAAATATTTGACGAACGGGCATCAAAGCTTCCTTCTGAGCGAGTCTTGTCTCAAACTTAAATTCTTGGATTCATCCACAGAATTTATGAAAATATTCAAATATTTTCTCAAAATATTTCATTACGCAATTTATGGTCCTTCCTAGCAGAAATCCATGGATTAGTAATAAATATTGGATGCACGGGCATCAGAGCTGCTTTCTGAGCAAGCCTTGTCTCAAATGGTGCAAGTGTATTCAACAATGATACATTAATATCCATCGCACGAACGAGTATTTCAAAATATGATAAAACGATGAACCTATGCAAAATAAGATGCAAAATAACAAATAAATAAAAATTGACCACGACGCTGGGAGCATGGACCCACTGACCGGCCGACTATGCCGTGGTCAATCCCTCGTCAGTTTCATATTTTTATCATATTTTTGTTGTTTTCCCTAAGTTTATGAAAACCCTTTCATTTGAACGAATATCCTTTATTTTGAGGAATTTCCTCAATTTCATGATGCTTCCTTCGCGCGGAGGAAATAATATAAAATTAGGAAAAAACGTGATGGGGCGTGATCATTGGCCAACCGGCCATGCCTTGATCCCAGCCGGCCCCACACCTCATGATTCCTCATTATTTTATTATTATTTCCCTAATTTCATGAAAACTCCTTAATCTCATGATATTTCCTTGGTCCCATGAAAAATAATAATAATTAGGGAAACCCGTGTGCACGGGCCATGGCCGATCGGCCAAACCCTATATGGCTCACACGTCCCACTATTTTATTAGCATATTTTTCATTTTTTCATAATCCCATGAAAATTCCTTGATTTCATGATATTTCCTTCAAATTATGAAAATTTCTTCAAATCATGAAATAATGCATAAAATAGGGAAAACGCACGGGACCGGGCTAGTCACGCTCCAAGCCGGTCCCACATGCCCACACGTCCCTTATTTTATTATTTATGATTTTTTATGTTTCCTCATCTCATGGAAACTCCTTGATTTCAACAAAACTCTTTAATTTTAGCAAAACTCCTTCGTTTTATCATATTTCCCTAAAATCATGAAAAATATTACAAAATTATGGAAAACGTGTGGGATGGCTCTCTTGGCCGGAAAGCCTTTCCCATGGTCATGATTGGTCCCACACTCCATAATATTTTCACCTTTTCATTATTTTCCTTCATCCGATGAAGTTTTGACGGTTTTATCAAAAAACCCTAATTTTGTCATATTTTCTCAAATGGTCGCTCAAACGAGCATCAGAAAATATCAAAATTCTCATGACTGAAACATGGATGTCTCAATGACGAAATCATGTTACCTTGACCGACCAGGGTTAGCTTTTTGGCTCGCAATGATCCAGTCCCACGTGTTTCTCACAATCTGACCTAATTTGCACAATTGCGCGTATTGGGTCCTAAACTCTCCGAATAATTTCAGAATTTGACGGAGCGATCATCATTTGATCCCGTGACCACCCAGAGCCGGTTTCATGAACCCTTGGTCGGTCCCTCACCTTTTCATAATTAATTAGGTTTTATCACCTAATGCTGAACCAACAGTAATTCAGCAAATGATTAAACCAGCATTTAATCATTCTTTCAGCAACTCACCAACTCTTCAAAGAGGTATTGGTTTTTGCTCACATGAGCATATGAGAATTTCATGGTTGATCCATGGCCCCATGAAGCCGGTTCTCCTTCATTCCATGGTTAATTTTCAAATAAACCATCAATTGGTCATCAATTGATCAAATTATGGTTTCTGAATCCAAGGATCATGATTCCAAATTCAAACACTAATAATTTTGAAATGATCTCATGATCAATATTCTTATTAATTATGCTCGGTTAAAATACCAACGCTTTAATTAATATTTTATTTTGGTCACGCTACCAATAATTCATCAGACGAGCAACACTTGCTCAGATGAGCAATATTTACTTAAATCAACGAATATTGGAACTATCAATATTAAATAAATTATCGAGAAACACTTACTCTCCTCAACGTGAGGATCCTATCACTGTCTCAGCAGACACGTTCAATTCATGAGTTGCAGAACATTTCACAAAATCATGTTTAACTCAGAAAATACGTGGACTCATTGTCCCACGAAGTCATGAAATCAGCAACTGACTAAATTAACCACGAGATATCAATCGTGTCACTTGGGGGGATATCAACTAGGGTTTTGGTCTGGAGGTCTACGACACATGTGTTCAAACACACGATGGAATGTGAGCAAGTCATTCAATCAGTTGAAGGAATCAACAAAATAGTGGGTGGAAAATTAACCAAGTCTCCGCACTATGAGTAATTGGTTTATCACGATTTCCCACCTCCCCACTCTTTGATTCTAGCAAACTGTCACACTTCATGGGATCATGTTGTTTTCATCTCCGGAATTATATAATGTCTCTGAATCCTGATTAAAAGAGGGACATTCGAAGAGTTTTCAAACATTCGAACAACAACCCTCTGAACGAGCAATTTATCACCAAAGTTCATACAGACGCTCTTTTGTCTACACGAACTCACAGAAATTACTCTTAATCAGGCAAGATTCAATCATTTAGAGCATTTTCATGCTGAAATTACAAACACACCTATAATCTCAGATCATCATTGATCTCACACATTTCTCAGCTTCCCTCCTACAGATAAACCCATCCTCTCTTGTGACCGAATTTACTCTGGAACATCCATTGTCTTGGTTTAGTCCGGAGTACTACAGATTGGTTTCTAGAACTTAAAGCACCCCCTTCATAGAGGTGCATATGTGTGAGGTTAAACATTTCGCTCGGTTCAAGGAATCTCCTCCGCACGGTCGTCCTTAATTCCGCAAAAAACAGCAAATCGTTTTTCCCCATCTACAGATTGGCAACCACAGTGGGAGATCATTCTCTCGGTTGCAATCTCTCATTTTCACAAGATGGTTGGTCTCAGGTCAGGATCGGTCACAAATCCCGACGCAAATATTGCCAGCATTAGCAACAATAACGACATCCCGGAAACTATTCCAGCCACTAACACTGATGGTGGTAACATCACTCCTCCTCACGCCAACGCGGAAGGTCATCCTTTGTTCGGACGACATCCCGAAGAAGTCAGAGAAAATACTCTACCTGCCCTCGTTGACCTCATCAAAGCGCAAGAAACTCTTGCAAAGAATCAGACGGACATGGCTGCAG
Source organism: Papaver bracteatum (assembly GCA_023529315.1). Lineage (NCBI taxonomy): Eukaryota > Viridiplantae > Streptophyta > Magnoliopsida > Ranunculales > Papaveraceae > Papaver > Papaver bracteatum. Next base: position 41,146 of record JAJJWX010003646.1, read on the forward strand.
CGCAACAAAAGCTATTTGATCACTTGAAGACTCTTACTGACAAGCTGTCAGAGAAAATTCCAGACAAAGGTAAAGAGAAGGAGAAATCCTCAGATGCTACTGACCCTGAGGTAATTCCAATTCACGCCGTGAACGATGATGAAACCAACAAAGCTACAGGCAATTCATCAGCAAAAGAGTCATCAAATTTTATCACTCGAGAAGACTTGGAGCGCCTTCTGGAGAATCATGGAAAAGACAAGACATCACATGTTCATCGTCACCAACCTCCTTATCCTGCTGCTACACAAAGGACTCCACTTCCTAGAGGTTATACCTCTCTAACTTTTACCTTGTATGATGGAACCAGAAATGCTAGAGAATATGTCTCTGGCTTCCTTGAATCTCTAGGAGATCATGAACATAACCATGTCGTTCACCTCAAGGAATTCTCAAAGTCCTTGAAAGGAAGAGCATACACCTGGTATAACAATATCGCGCCAAGGACCATCAATAATTAAGGAGAAATGATTAACGCCTTTTACAGAAAATACTTCTTCGTGTCAGAGCAAATCACCCTCTCTGACCTTGGAAGGATGTTTCAAAGAGTTGGTGAAAACCCCAACGACTCTGTAAAAAGATTCAGGATCCAAGCCTTGGATTGTCATGATCCAAATGTCACAGAGCAACAAATGGTGGAACTGTACATCAACGGTATGCTCCCAGTCAACAGAGCATTGCTGGAGAATATTCGATTCCAAACTTTCTCAGAGCTCCACGAAGCCGCGAAAAGATCAGCAACCACTGCACCCGCTCTATTAGAAATAACGAAATACACAAAGGCTGAAGAAGCACGAGACACTCGAGGAAGCAGACGTCTAATCAACAAGTAGTACAACCTGCAACCTTCCGCAAATACTGTAGCAGAAGGGAGCAAGCGGAAGGCTAAACCACAACGCAAGCATACTTCTTCCACCCCTTCAAAGGAACAATGGAAGGATGATGTACATGCTCCTCCCTAGCATGCAGAAGATCCGTAAGCACCTGATTTTACCTGCTCCATTGAAGAAGTCATCGAATTGCTGGAGGCCTGGATTCAAGACGGTGCGATCAAGTTGCCATATGTCAGGAAAGAACCAGCCGAAGAGGCGACGGAAAATCCTCGATACTGTCGATTCCATAGATTTATCGATCACCCCACCAGCGCTTGCAAGACTTTGAAACACATATTCAAAGAGAAGGTCAAGTCAGGAGAACTTAATCTTGGAACCGAAGGGGTGCACAGAGATCCCCTCCCAGTCAGAACTTTCTCCATTTATAAAGCACCAGTCAAAGAAGCAGTTCAGTCATTAATAGAGCATATCTGCGAATTACTTTATCAATCAAAGGCGCAAAGGGGAGATATGTTTATGGCTTTGAATCATATAGTTTCTAGCAAACACTTGCACATACTTCCCGAACCTTCAGCCACTGACAATGAAATGTATGACTGAGGACTGCTCACCACAGTACATGTCAAAGGAAACGAATTCAAAAGGACATTTGTTGATGTTGGTACTACTGTCAACATCATTCCTTTGAAGCCTCTTATAGCTGCCGACATTACTTGACATGAGGCTTCTCACGCTCCCACAACAATCAGAGATCATGAAGGAATTCTCAGGGATGCATACAGCTTCATCAATCTCAAAGTTGTGAAAGGTTCGACCTGTACTGATACCAAATTTTACATAATCCAGGAAGGCCCTGGATATGACATGATTCTTGGACGCACATGGATCCACAATGGAAAAGTTGCACCAACCCCTTCGGTTGTACTTTCATCCGCTGAAGAAACCTCTGACTCAGAAGAAGAAACAGAAGATATCTCGCCATTTGAATATCTAGAGGAGGGCAAAGCCTTGACAAAACTTGCAAAGAATTCTAGGGAGCATCCAAATGCTTTTGTCAAGAGATTCCATGCTCAGGCTAGTCTTATTCCTTATCATGTGCCCATATCATCAGTTTTCAAATATGCCCATTTGGTTCGAGGGCTTCACTCCACAAATGATTTAGCAATTGCAAAATGCTATGCGTGGATCATCGCACCGCAACAATATTTTACCCAATGGCTGAATACAGAGACTCTTCAAGTCACTACACCATATTTCGCGTTTAGTAACTCCCTACTTCAGTTACTAAATGGGGTTGTAACACAAATCAGCCGTTACAAAAGAGGGTGTAACAAATTTTCATAACGAGCATGTTGCCGTTACTAATTTGGGCTTGTAACGTTTTTCGTAACGGAAAATTCGCCGTTACCAAATGAAAATTAGTAACCACGGTAGGACCGTTACTAAATTTTTACTAGGGTTATAAATATTTTGACCAGGTCAACGTTGACCCACTCCCATTATCCTGGTAAAAATTTAGTAACACTTTTTTGTCGTTACTAATTTTTTTGTAACATAAAAAATAAAGGCCAGTCTTCACTGACCTGGTCAAAATTAATTCTCACCCCTTTTATTTTACCCTGCAAGTACCCTATCCCTTGGAATTGTTGTCACTCAATCCAATCCAATCCAAACATTCATTCTTCATTCAAAAGAAGTCATTCAAACATACATTATGTTTACATTCATTCATTCTACATTCGAAAGAACCACATATTGTTCGAATTATTATATATATGTTAATGTTAATTAATCGATTTGTTCAATGATACTTTGGTTCATGGTGAGTTCAACTGTGATGATTCATAACTACTAAGTATAGGCAGATGACTCTTTTATCATTTAAAAATCTAATAAGATTACCTTAATCCACTTGTTTCTATCCACTTGTTTCTATATCTAATTCAATATCTACATGTCCTCAGCATTCCTGATTACTGCGTCGCCTGCAATCAAGAAAACAATGGATTTAGAAATAGAGTTTCGCATTTTCTCGCATACCATATCGACAAAAAACAAAACATTTGAACCTGTTGAATTTCATAAGACAAGACAACAAGTAATACACAAGATTAAGTACTGGTAGAACTTAGTATCTCTATTGCAATAAAATGGAAGAAATTGTAATGGTTAATTACCCGATGTCCATTTCTTCAGTTGTCCGTCAAAAATGATTAGACACCATCAGAATTGGCTAGAGTTCTGCAAAAGCAGTGCCACAAACTTCTTCTCCCACCGGAACCTGAAAGCAAACCAACACTTGTATTTTCAGCTCATTACTCTTATGTCACAACAAAGACATGTTTGCGCATGATATCAAGAAGATCACAACACACTTACCAGATGAAGGTCACCAACAGCATGATCCATCAACAATTTGATCATTAAGCGTTGTACCTCGCAAGAAAGTGTAAACTGAAGGTTAAAACCAAATAATTGTCAATTTAGATTACTCATTACTACACCAAAGGAATCTTACATAATGTTTCAAACAAAGAAGAAGTCCAACATTTTATATCTTCAAGGGAAAAATGAAAATAGACAAATACATGAAGTACCTGCCCATCCATCAATGGCCTGGCATCTACAAATTTCTTAATACTTCAATTGATTCATCTTTAGATATAACTTGCATCATAACCATACTCAATAAGCTCCTATATAGTGACATATAGTATGGGAAATGTGTAATCATGAAAGACATTTAGAATGTCTGGATTTGCAGTACCATCCATGAGACAAGGAATGGTTTCAAATAGCTTGCGAACTTCTTTCCACGTCTTAAGAGATGCAATTGCTACATAATAATTTACTGCACTAGCATTAAAAAATTGTACCAAGTATCAATATAAACACCTTAAGCAACGAATCAGGAAATCGTAAAGAGAAAATGTATTCCAATTTTTATATAAGCATCTAAGATTTGTTGCAACTTTAGAAGATCCAAATATAAAAAAGATTGTAAAAGACCAACAGGTGTAGCTAAGAGATAGATACATTCATCAGGAATCATTTTAAGAATCTTCTCAACTTTCTCTACTGTTTCAAGTAGATTTTGTCCACAAAACAATTCCTCTTCAAATAAGGGTCTCAGTACTTGTCAATATGATCTTCTGCATAATATGGTACTACTTGGTAAAACTTAAAAAGGAATTGAGAATTTGAAAACATAAAAAACAAAACCTATACTTACACCAAAGAAAAATGAAGAACAGAACCTCCTAAGAAAATTTTCTTATGGCTATTTTGATTTCCTTGAAAGAATAAGTTAGGAAGATCCCATGAGATTGATCAGATTCTAAATAATGTTTATTCATAAACAAAGAAGCTCAACAACTTACATTATCAAAAACTAACTCCTCCACCGGAGTGAATGAATTTTCACCAGTATACGCACTACGCTTAGCAGGCTGTAAAAAATGTACTATAAGTTAAAGGCAACAACAATCTTTTTTTTCACGAGTTAATTGCTCAATACAGTAGGCAACAATCTTTGCATCCTATATTCCAAAATGGAATATGCTACACAAAAAATTGAACAAGTCACAGATAGAAGAAAAACATATAAGGGGGAGGGGGTTGATATTGAACCCCATAGTTAGACCTAGCTATCCCAGTATGCCATCCCCAACTCTACCAATCCCACCCTCCAACCTTATCTATAGGGGGGGGGGGGGTTTATATTGAACCCATCACCTTCCTTAAAGTGATGAGGCATCAACCTTACTAGAGGGGGATCCTCAAAAGTTTTCAGATACATACATTAAACAAGTTTAAATCAATGAAGAGAAAAAATACAACAAGTGGCATTACCCTGGCCAGCACAAGATTGTGTCATTGAATTATTATAGTGTATCTTGGTTAGGTAGTAAAATAATATTCTAACTCAAGCATTTGAGGAAAACGTTACCTCCGTATAAAGGTGTTCGAGATGTTATCTGAGAAATATTTAACCAAGCAAATAGTTCATGTGCATTCATATCTAGATAACCACAAACTAAGGTGATAGGGGAAAAAAATAACAAATAGAGAAGCAGAACAGAAACCTGTCCAAGTGTCAATCTATTTGATGCTGCACGGGAGACCTCAACTGCATTTTCTGCCAGTGTTAACATACATAAAGGGATCAGTATGCCTACTTCTATATAGATTAATTGGAAAAATGTGTAAAGGAGATAAGAACAGTTTGCCCAGACAATATATAGAAGGCTTCGACTCTTAAGCAGTAGAAAATATGAAAACTAAGAGATTATTTTCTCATTGCTTCCAGAGTGGCTGGATCATTATAGGAAAATTGACTCATCTCACTCTAGATAATCAATCACAAGTTCCCGTTAGCACTTGCAAAAACCATGCTTCTCCATAGAGGAAAACAAACCAGGGCCTCCGCCCGTTCATCCTATAATCAAGAGTTATAAGTCAAATTTACAGAAGACCTAACAGTTCGCTCATACAAAATTTAGTGCTTTGGAGTGAATACTGCCTCAATATGATTAAACACTTACAGAATCCTATCTTTCCTTCTTTAAATTATCTCTCTGTTCAATATATTCTACTAACCGCTTTTTGCTGCATTTAAGATCAGATCTAATTTGTTGGACACATTCCTCAGCTGTTTCACAAAACCATCACCATAATTAAAATGTGGACTAAATTAACAAATTTAGTGGTATCAGTTTTGCTGAAGCTAACACGAGAATATCAATTTTTCACCTAATTTCCAGTACATTTGGAAGACTCCAAAAGTAAATCTAGAAATGCAGAAATCCAAGCAAATGAGTACACAAAGTCATCAACAATAACTTTCGAAGCAGACATCCAGTAACAAATTAAGTTAAAGTAAGTAACAATTATATTTGGAAAACATGTACTCACAGAACTTTCGAATCAAATTTATTTTATGGGTAATAGAGATTCAACGACGCTGATTACGGATCTAAAGGCCGATTTTCAATAGAGAATAATGATAAAGAGATTTCATGATTTTCAATCAAGAAACCCTAGAAAATTTTATTCGATTTTCTTCGAGATTTCGATCTCAATAGAAATATTGAGATGGGGAGAATATAGATCTAAGGTCTGATAATATTTTGACCGAGAATTTTTAGATAAAAATAGAGATTTTGGTTTTCAAAACCCTTTTTTATTCTTTCTAAAAATCGATTTCAAATTGAACACTTAGAGATTGTAATTGAAATACGAAGATTAGGAAAGATTAAACTTATCTTTTTAGGTCGTTTCTGATGATTTTGTTCTTCAGATGTAATTGTTGAGATGGTGATGGTGGTGCTGGAGCGAAGTAAGATAACATGAAGGAAGAGAAGAAGAGATGGTTATTTTTTCTCTGCTCGTTGAAGAAGGAAGAGGTAAACATAATTGTGGGAGGAGTTGGGATTAGATAAAATTAGATCCATAGGGTGAAAAAATATCCAAGTACTCTCAGCAGTTACAAAATTTGGGTGGAATAAAATTAGATAGTGTTCCCATGCACACGCTCGTTTCACATGATTTAAGTACGCTAGTTACTAATCGAAACAGAAACCGGGCAGTTACGAATCGGTATAAAATTCGTAGCTGAGACTTGGCCGTTACTAAATTTTAGTAACTGAAATTTTTAGTTACGAATTAGTAATGGCCACATTTTGGTTACAAATTTTAGTTACTAAATGCCAAATATGGTGTAGTGAGTTGATCATCCAATCAGGCGATTCATTGTAGAAGACGCGGCTAAACATGACAGGCAATATGAGGGATGCTCCCTTTTGCACGAGTGTCCATATGTGCCACATCCCTAGAGTCACATCACTCGAAGGATTCCAAATCAACAGAAGATATTCAAGGCGCGGGTTGCAAAGCCAAACAAGTTCAAGGAAGGAGATTTGGTTCTCAAGGAAACTAAACGGGATCTCCTTTCTGCAAGGAACTCCAATTGGGAAGGACCATTTATGATCGCTAAGTCCATGATTGGAGGATATTACAAACTGATCAACACGGATGGACGAACCCTACCAGTAATCCATGAGAATTGGCTTAAGGTGTTTGTCTGAAATTATGGGGAATTCGAGGTACTGGACACTTGAGCAAGCATGACATTTGGATTTGTCATTTTAAGATTTTCTTTCATTGTATTTCAATTCCTCCAAAACGTTTGCAACACTTGCAATCAGTATTTGAATTCAGCAATTTATCAAAAATTTAGTTCATATTTCTTCAAAGAAAATCTCTATCAAATCCAAAAGAAAATCCTTAACCATCTACCAATCCAAAACCATGATATCAAAACCCAAATAAAACCTCACATCTCTCAGAAATTCATAAGTTCAAGAGATCATGCAAATCAGAGAAAATCAGCAAAGAAATATTTTTGCGCCTCTGCATCCTTCAAAGCCTGTAAAGCCGCCTTCTCCTTGTTCAGCTCTTCAGTCAGCCTGGCGATCTTGTCCTCCTTTTCCATCACAACATCATTGGAAAAGGGTATGTTATTTTCACATGAGTTCTTGATAGCATTCATATTCTTACGAAGCCACTTCACATTGAAGCCAAGCCTCTCAGAATTCTCCAAGTTGAACTCCCAATCAAAGAGTACATATGGAGTTACATCATTTCTAGCTCTAGTGAATATGTCGTTTACAAAACGCAATAGTACACTTACCTGCATTGTTAAAGCATAAGAACGCCCGGGATTCCTGTCGATAATCACATGGCCAAATTTCTCCCATATTTTCTTATACAAACCCGCATATCTAATAGGAATGTTGAATCCACCAACTAACTCATGATACGGGAGTGAGGCATCGAATGGAGGATCAAAATAAACTCATGCATTTGGGTATTCGTGCACGATTATATGGTTTTCATCTACTGGAGCAATTTCTACAATCAGAGCAGCAGTTTCTTCAGTATCCTCTGTTGGCGGCCTGGGTTCTTCCATCACTGAAGCAACAACAATCTGGGTCTCCATGGTTTCATCAATGATGCTTTCATGACTTCGAAGTGCAGAGATAGTAGTCTCCTTATTGATAACTTCATGGTCGCTTGTTTCATTTCGGGTTCCTTCATTCTCAACTTCGATATTTTGCACCTAATACGGAGATTACATGAGATTAGGATCATACAAGCATGAAACCAAAAGAAATCATAAACTATAGAATACAAGTAGTTTAACATCATCAAAGCATTTCATTATACATGCTTGGTGTCAACAAATAATGTGGAAATCGCAAGAATCACGTTTTACGACAAGTCCGTTTGTGCAGACTTTACACTGCCCTGTACGAAATTACGAACTGGGAGCGATTTCTGAAGAATCAAGGGTTGAATTATATACCATTCTCTTTGTATTGATGTCACCTACAACATTTAAAAATTTCATAGCAATCCCACAAACGAGCAAAAACATCTGGTCGAAACTCGGAGCTACACGACATCTGAAAAAGTTCTGAAAGTCTCTTGAAGGTTCACTATTTAGCCTTTTTCAGGACCTTAACGTGCTCAAAATTTAAAAATCATCTTTGTTAAATCTTGGAAATTTCCCAGGTTTGAACATACATATGCGGATCATCAAAATATGACATCAGACGAGAATTCTACGACGTTGTTCCTAAAATGCTGAGTTCTGAATTTTCTGGTGACGTATTTTCGGAGAAACTTGTCATATATTCACATACATTATAGTTCATTCACTCATGAGTCAGCAAGTTTATACTTCTACGGGTGAAATACAAGAGAAATACTTACTTGGGTGGTCTCCGAAGTATTCAAAGAACCAGAATTGCTCATGCTGGCGTCAACAACAACATTATTCGGTTCTTGACTTTGGGAGCTCTCTTTATCGCCATCCTTCGAGCAAGCATCGACAGTATTCTCCACGTCCATGGAGTCATCCTCCTGGACATATTTCCAGCAATCAACGTTTCATTCATAAGGCGCCATAATCGATATGGGAGTTGATACTTACAATTTCTTCATCACTCAAGTCAGAAATTGTTTGCTCAGGAGCGGAGAAACGAAGTTCATCAATACTTGATGGAGCAAAGTTCTACAACGGAATAACAATATTAGTTGCATGATCCTAATTGTACGGGCGAGAAAAAGTCACAACAGAGAAAATACTTGAAACTCACCAAGACGCCAGCTGGGGACTTTATAGTATTAGGCAACATCTTATAACTCTTGTGCCTGCCTTCTCCGCCATGAACGACAGCTTCAGTTTCTGAGAAATCTACAAAGATTCGAGGTCTTACAATACGACCGTCCTGTGGCAAATTCCAGTAGCAAAATCAGAATACAGTTGTTATGATTTAATGAAGATTATATAACAAAGCGTACTTGGGAGCATCCTGGAGATGATTTTCGCTTATCACCAGAGAGATACTTCAATCTCGGTCGACTAGCAATCAACTCATCAGAAGGACGATTTTTTACTGGAGGCTGACCGACCATCACATATTCATGCAATCGCTCAAATTGATTATCCCAAAAGCCTGCATAACCCGGAGTTACATATGCGAATCTATCAGAGCAAGGAAACCAGTATTGACTTCCTTCCACACGGGTATGGTCTAAACGAGTCATGAGCTGCTCAACTGATGGTTTCCTTCTCCGAATAGTTGGAACGCACTAGTCCATTCCCATTTGTCGAGCCGCTCGATCAATATTATATTCTTCCACTGAAAATTCTCCGTATGAGACTGACAACAGATGACCATGGGTGCAACTCAACATGAAGGACCTCTCACCATCGCTCAGATCTGCACCGGACGACAAACTAGTGCTCTACCCAATGTTGAAAGTTATCGGTTGGGAGATATAAGAAGGCACTGACACCCAAGGACAAAAAGTGAATTCAGATTCATCATCCAACATGTCAATAAGGTGCGCCTTGCACCGAGGCTGCTTTGTGGACCAACGCATGATTCTAGCATTGTCTTTCTCATGGAAAATATGGCGAGCATCAGTATTCAGTCCTTGCAAAATATTACGAGGAATGGGTGCATAATTCTTGAAGTGTTCCCACATTAGAGCTTGAAGAAACATCGTGTTAGCATAACATTCAATCTTCATGAAGCTATTTGACACACTGGAGTCTATAACCATAGAATCTAAGTTGTAATACAAGGAGACCAAGAACAAGCTACCTATTGGGAGTTGCTATCCTTGAGCCATCTTAATATCAAAGGGGATCATGAAAGGCTTCAACAAGTTTCCGCTGTCTTCAAAGACATCTCTAGACAACCATAAACACAAGAAAGCAGCAATGGGTAACATATTGTCGATAGGTTTATCATAAACCTCGTCTTTGGGCCACTAGCGTGTCAACCAAAGAGCATAGCATCCTTTACTACCATCCTTATTTGCTACCTCTATTGCAGCTGTCAAGACATGAGAAACGGCAGTCTCCTTATCTGAAAGATCCCCATGAAGATTACCTGTGATTGGGAGATGTATCAAAGCTACCACGTCTTCCAGGGTAATGGTAAACTCTCCCCATATGCATATGAAGGTGTGAGTAGGAATACACCAACGAGCAAGCAGAGCTACAATACTTCTCGCGTCATGATAGATGAATAACTCCCCAGAAGCTTGAATAGCTCTTGTCACCTGCGCCTGATCGAGCATAGTCCTCACATGAGTAAAACCCAGCATATGCATTGCCCATCCAGCAAACTTATCCAAAGGTCGACGAGAAAGCTTAAATTATATAATTGATGCAAGGAAGACCCCACGTTCAAGAAAAAATTGGATGATTGTCTTGGGAGTTATGAATTTCTTCTGAGTAATAGTCCTGGGATTTATCAGCAGACGATACGCTGGAGATTTCAAATGTTTTTCAGCTCTTGAGGGATCTTCCTCAAAAAATGCATCATCAATATTTGGGACGTTTTTAATCCCATGGATTTCATCTTCATCTTCACCAACGGAAGTTTCATCTGTGCATGTTTCATCTATGGAGATGTCATCATCAACACGCGTTTCATCTCTTGAAGTGTCGTTAACTTGAGAGCTGGTCATATTTACGAAGTAGCTGCAAAATGCACATCACATTCTACTTCAGTACATTATCCAGAATTGGAGGAATACTAGCGTCTAATAATAACTCTTAACTCTTACCTTTTTTCGCTTCCACTAAACAGTAGTGAGAGTAATGCTAGAGTTAATGCTCCAAAAATGTCTGCTTCTTCAAGACCTACAAAAGACGTTCAAAAACTCAGATTTTTTATAAAATCATGAACTTTTCTACTGAGTGAACATTCACCATAGAATTATGGAAACTAAAACATTATTTCATCATAAATAATTTTATCTCTAAGCAACATCACACAAAACTCAAGTTTTGATTTTAGAGAAACAATATATATTTGCATACATATATATAAACAGAACGTTTATTTACTCACGTAAATAAATGAATATTTTTTAACGTGAGCCAGGCTCACAAAAATAAATCGTGGATACTCCACGGTTTCAAAAAAAAAAACTTTTCCATGAACCGACCATGGTTTTACAAAAACTCTTTTCCTTCGTGCCGTCATACGTATTTGAAACGAAGGTTTATTTCAATTTCGTGAAAACTCACGCATTACATGGTAAAGTTTTACATGAAAGATCATACACAAAATTTTATCACTGGACACAAGTTCATATATACATAAAGAGGAGAACTCGCTTATGTGCATCATCGTTATTCTTTAAAACGAAGATTTTACTACAGTTTTGTGAAAAATTCACTTTTTGTGATAAAAATTTGGCTCACGTGAAAGCTCATCAACATAGTTTCATCACTGAACCTACATATTCATATATGAAGGAAAACCTCTCCTAAATCAGGGATTATTACTAGTTTTCAAAAACTAACGATCAAACGAACAAACGTTTTCAAAAAACGAAGGTTTTTGACGAAACCCACACTCATATATACATGGGTATATAATTTTATCATGAAAATATGTGAACAACCCATAGAACTCATGAGCATCAGCAAGAAAAAAAAAAGTTCGAAGCATACCTATCGGTGCCGGCCGGAAATTGGCCGACGGTGGCGCTCCGGCGAACTTTCCTGCTCCTCTTGATGATGGCGTGAAGGTGATGAGGTGATGAAGCTATGGTCATGCGGGAAAATTAAAAAAAAAAAGAAGGAGAAATTCCTTTTATATCAAACTTTATTTCCAAAACCTAATTTTCCAAGGATTTCCTTACTGGGCCCGGCCCGCGAATCCTGAACGACCAAGATCCCGTCATCCAAATCAGAGGTTCAACACCAAATTATACTCATCAAACGACATTCTATCATGCTACTGGAACCATTTTTCAAGTCATGGTACGCTCGTACGCTCAAAATCCGGTAACATCTTAACTTATGACTGAGTTCAATTACTTGTATTGTTATGACCGGAAAATCACCATTCAAAGCTGAGTGAGGAACACGACTTTCCTCACTAAGCAGGGGACTCAATGTAGATGGTGGATTTTCAACAAAGTCTAAAATCGTAAACCCATAATTATACAAACCTCTGATCCAACAATCAGACGTGAATATCGAGACACGAGTCTCTCATCGAATTCTCTGATTGAGAATACTTTCTCTCAGAGTGCATATAGATATGTAGTCTCATAGAAGGACAACGCCATATCTCACGAGTATTACTTAGCACTTCAGTAATTATTTTTATCACGATATGGACAACTCCCAAACAACTTGCTCTGCTAGTATAGAGTAATGACGTTTTCAGGATACAAACAACGAGTTTACCCTGGCTATGTAAAAGATATGAAGCTCCAGCAAGTTCATATCAGAATAATTAATGCTCCTAAACAGTTTTCTCTGCTAGTATAAAGTCATAAATTAATTATTCCTAAATTCTTGGATTCATCCGTAGAATTTCTGAAAATATTCAAATATTTTCGCAGATATTTCACTACGCAAACCATGGTTCTTCCCAGCAGAAATCCATGGATTAGTAATAAATATTGGACGAACGGGCATCAAATATACCTTCTGAGCGAGCCCTGTCTCAAACTTAAATTCTTGGATTCATCCGCAAAATTTCTGAAAATATTCAAATATTTTCGCAAAATATTTCATTACGCAATCCATGGTCCTTCCCAGCATAAATTCATGGATTAGTAATAAATATTGGACTCACGGGCATTAGTGCTGCTTTCTAAGCAAGCCCTGTCTCAAATGGTGCAAGTGTATTCAACAATGATACATTAATAACCATCGCACGAATGAGTATTTTAAAATACGATGAAACGATGAACCTATGCAAAATATGATGAAAAATAACAAATAAATAAAAATTCACCAAGGCACTGGGAGCATGGACCCACTGACCGGACGACTGTGCCGTGGTCAGTCCCTCGTCAGTTTCATATTTTTATCATATTTTTGTTGTTTTCCCTTAGTTTATGAAAACCCTTTCATTTGAACGAATATCCTTTATTTTGAGGAAACTCCTCAATTTCATGATGCTTCCTTCGCGCGGAGGAAATAATATAAAATTATGGAAAAACATGATGGGGCACGACCATTGGCTAACCGGCCATGCCTTGGTCCCAGCCAGCCCCACACCTCATGATTCCTCATTATTTTATTACTATTTCCCTAATTTCATGAAAACTCCTTAATCTCATGATATTTCCTTGGTCCCATGAAAAATAATAAAAATTAGGGAAACCCGTGTGCACGGGCCATGGCCGGTCGGCCAAACCCTAGATGGCTCACACGTCCCACTCTTTTATTAGCATATTTTTCATGTCTTCATAATCCCATGAAAATTCCTTGATTTCATGATATTTCCTTCAAATTATGAAAATTTCTCCAAATCATGAAATAATGCATAAAATAGGGAAAACGCACGGGACTGGGCTAGTCACGCTCCAAGCCAGTCCCACATGCCCACACGTCCCTTATTTTATTATTTATGATTTTTTATGTTTCCCTCATCTCATGGAAACTCCTTGATTTCAACAAAACTCTTTAATTTTAGCAAAACTCCTTCGTTTTATCATATTTCCCTAAAATCATGAAAAATATTACAAAATTATGGAAAACGTGTGGGATGGCTGTCTTGGCTGGCCAGCCTTTCCCACGGTCATGATTGGTCCCACACTCCATAATATTTTCACCTTTTCATTATAAAACTTCATCCGATGAAGTTTTGACGGTTTTATCAAATTTGTCATATTTTCTCAAATGGTCGCTCAAACGAGCATCAGAAAATATCAAAATTCTCAGGACTGAAACACGAACATCTCAATGATGAAAGCATGTTTCCTTGACCAACCAGGGTTAGCTTTTTGGCTCGAAATGAGCCAGTCCCACGTGTTTCTCACAATCTGACCTAATTTGCACAATTGCGCGTATTGGGTCCTAAACTCTCCGAATAATTTCAGAATTTGACGGAGCGATAATCATTTGATCCCATGACCACCCAGATCCGGTTTCATGACCCCTTGGTCGGTCCCTCACCTTTTCATAATTAATTAGGTTTTATCACCTAATGCTGAACCCAACAATAATTCAGCAAATGATTAAACCAGCATTTAAATATTCTTACAACAACTCACCAACTCTTCAAAGAGGTATTGGTTTTTGCTCACGTGAGCATATGAGAATTTCATGGTCGGTCCATGGCCCCATGAAGTTGGTTCTCCTTCATTCCATGGTTAATTTTCAAATAAACCATCAATTGGTCATCAATTGATCAAATTAGGGTTTCTGAATCCAAGGATCATGATTCCAGATTCAAACACTAATAATTTTGCAATGATCTCATGATCAATATTCTTATTAATTATGCTCGGTTCAACTACCAGCGCTTTAATTAATATTTTATTTTGGTCACGCTACCAATAATTCATCAAACGAGCAACACTTGCTCATATGAGCAATATTTACTTAAATCAACGAATATTGGAACTATCAATATTAAATAAATTATCGAGCAACACTTGTTCTCCTTAAAGTGAGGATCCTATCACTGTCTCAGCAGACGCGTTCAATTCATGAGTTGCAGAACATTTCACAAAATCATGTTTAACTCAGCAAATACGTGGACTCATTGTCCCACGAAGTCATGAAATCAGCAACTGACTAAATTAACCACGAGACATCAATCGTGTCACTTGGGGGGGATATCAACTAGGGTTTTGGTCTAGCGGTCTATGACACATGTGTTCAAACACACGATGGAATGTGAGCAAGTCGTGCAATCAGTTGAAGGAATTAGCAAAATAGTGGGTGGAAAATTAACCAAGTCTCCGCACGATGAGTAATTGGTTTAACATGATTTCCCACCTCCCCACTCTTTGATTCCAGCAAACTGTCACACTTCATGGGATCATGGTTTTTTCATCTTCGACATTATATAATGTCTCTGAATCCTGATTAAAAGAGGGACATTCGAAGAGTTTTCAAACATTCGAACAACAACCCTCTGAACGAGCAATTTCTCACCAAAGTTCATACAGACGCTCTTTTGTCTACACGAACTCACATAAATTACTCTCAATCAGGAAAGATTCAATCATTCAGTGCATTTTCACGCTAAAATTACAACACACCTACAATCTCAGATCATCATTGATCTCACACATTTCTCAGCTTTCCTCCTACAGATCAACCCATCCTCTCTTGTGACCGAATTTACTCTGGAACGGCCATTGTCTTAGTTTAGGCCGGAGTACTATATATTGGTCTCTCGAACTTAAAGCACCCCCTTCATAGTGGTGCATCTATGTGAGGTTGAACATTTCGCTTGGTTCAAGGAATCTCCTCCGCTTGGTCGTTCTTAATTTCACAAAAACCAGCAAATCATTTTTCCCCATCTACACTACCTTGCGACAACTTCGCACGCATTAAGTGTAGTGTTACTGCGAGTGGATGCAGGAATAGAAAAACTAATTTATTACATTAGAAAAACATTTAATACTGCAGAGAAAAATTACTCAAAGATTGAGAAACTAATTCTGGCATTGGTTTATGAAACTTTTAAAGTTCGCATTTATTTTCAAGAACATAAAGTAAAAGTACTAACAAAAGTGCCAATTGAGTCATTAATGAAGAATTCAAAAAGATCAGGCAGAGTTGAGAGATGGAATGCACAAGTAGGACACTTCGAAATCAACTATGAAATTCTATCTTCGCCAAAATCACAAGTTATAGCAGATTTCTTAGCAGAGTTTTCTCTAGAAGATGATGAAGTTGTAAAAGACATGATGGATGTAGAAGAAGAACATGGAGACCCAAGAGATCTGTTAACATAACCCAACAGATGGGAAATATTGGTGGATGGATCATCAAATGGGGAAGGTAATAGAGTTGGAGTTATCTTTATCTCGCCAGAAGGAGAAAAAATGGCATTTTCATTTAGATTGGAATTTGCATCACTAATAATGAGACGGAATATGAAGTTGTAATACATGCTCTAAAATTCGCAATAAAAATTAAGTTGGAGAATGTTAGAATTACCAGTGATTCGCAATTGGTTATTCGCCAAATAAAAGGAGAATACACAACAAATGAACCATCTTTGAAGAAGTACAAGAAACTTGTTTAAGAACGGTCAGCAAAAATTCCAAAAATAAAATGGAGACATATATCAAGAAAAGATAACAGACTCGCATATCCTTTTTCTTTCATATCCAGCATGATGACAAATCCAGCTGCGAGATTGTTTGTGGGAGAAAACTACTTTTTCAGGTTTAGGTAATTTTGGGTGTGTGTGGATGAGAAGTGAATTTAAACCTTCAACAAATGTGCTGCATGATGAGAACTTTTGATTCGAGAGATAATCTGTACAATTCTGGCCTAAACCGAAGACACGGCGGTTCCAGATTTATTTCGGTCACAGGTGAAGGATGTGAGGTTGATCTTAGGGAGGGAAGCAAAGAAGGTGTTGAGAGTATGAAGGTGAAGGATATTTGATGACTTGTTAACAGAAGGTTGAGCAGGCTAGCAAATGTTGCAGGCAGGCTCTGGGTGTTGAATACGATGGTATTAACACTTGGTTTTTCTGTGTTGTTGTTGAAAATAAGGCGGAGAACCTATTTATACAAGTCCTTTAGCCTAACCTTCGTATCTCGTGGGAAGTGGAGAAAGTGGAGTGATGGAGTAATGGAGTAGTGTGTTTGTGTCACACGACCAGGCTTGCCCACTTCTCCCATTATCACTAACCGTCCATGACTTCCTGACACGTTCTTGTGATGGCGCGTTGTGCGCTACACGCTGTAAACCGCCAGACCAATACCCCAGTATGTATCCCTCAGTTTGTGACATGATTGATGTCTCGAATGTTTTTGGAAAACATGTTGCATGTTGTTGTGGCTTGGAAAGTCAGGATCGGGAAACCTGCTATCTTGGTGACCTTCGACGGTCGAGATTTTGCATCTTGAGAGGAGGGGCAACCGTTGATTGTGGCACTAGAAACCATAATTAACGCCCCTTACTAGAATCGTTGTAGAATTCTAGTACGGACTCGTATTTTGATGGTCCACCCCTCCATTCCATACGGAAAAGAATTTCATATCTCCCAACGCGGGAATATTTAGGTTTTAAGCTCGTTCGGGAGAAGAAAACAGCCCGAAAGCAAAACCCAGGAAGGAAATTGATACTTGTGAAGTATCGTGTGTATACTATACAGGTACTGCATTGAGTATATCCAGCATGGTTTGGAAGTTGAGCATGCAAATCCTTCCTTGACCGACCACATGGTGTGGTAGAGTGGAGGATGGTGATCACGGTGATACCTTGTTTTCCACCTAACTCCCTCCCTAGGCTATTCATCCAAGCATGTGAACTTGGACGGACGAGATTGATGGAGAGATAATCGTTGGATTAGGGTATGGAAGGCTTGCGAGCATCCTTCTTCACCCTAACGGTTTTATGACTTGGGAGGCGTGCAAGGGAGGACTGATTGGTCCTGCAGGCAGGCAGGACGCCAATCTACACGCCCATGTATAGTTGAATATCATTAGAGCGATCTGGGTCGTCCGTTCTGGCCTGCGATAACGGATGGTCGAGATTATAAGTGTCCTTACATGCCACCTTTGGGCACGCAAATCGAGATGCATGGCAGTCAGGGGAGCTGGCCGATTGGTTCACCGTGGAGGTGGGCCCATGGTGAGCATGTAGACACCGTCGTCCACCAATTCCGCCTCCTGGTCGTTCGTACACACCCGCCCAAAGTTGAGTGGTCGCAACTTGTTGGAAAACCCCAATTTTAGGGTTTGCGGGCCCAAACTTCAAGCTAACGTTTCCCAACGTCCGTGACTCCCACAGGCAAGATGATCATACCAGCATGGAGGTGGGTTGGTGGCGAGCATGTGCATGCTTGGTTTGAGACCATAGGCGTGATCTAAGCCATCCAAACACGCCTGCGATGACGGATGGCCGAGATTAGAAGTGGCCTTGCATGCTACCTTTGGGAAAGATTTTCGAGACGGCCGGATGCAACCAACCATGGACGATTGGTTGGCCGTGTAGCCGGTCCCACAATGAGCATGCAGGTGCTGCCGTCCAGTGGTTGGGACACCAATCCGTTCGTGTACGCTGGTTACAAGTTTCTTGGTCGCAACTTGTTTAGCAAAACCCTAATTTTAGGGTTTGTGGGTCCGCCACTTCTCTCTAACGATTTTGTGGTTTCTACGGCCCCCTTGGGTAATTTAATCAACCCAAGAGGAAGGTAGGCTGGCGGTGATCATGTGCATGCATGCTACTTGTCCCGCGTGCGATCTAGGCCGTCCGACTATGCCTGTGAAGTTGGACAGATGATATCTATTTTTGAGTTTGTTTTCAGCAGGTGAGACTAACATGGGTAGTCTTGCATGCGTTCAATGGGGCTAATATAACCCGCCGTCAGGTAGCCTACGGGTGTTTGCATGTCGAACACAAAGCTTTAATTAAAGCATTAATAGTAATGATGTATACCTACAGAAAACCGGGATGGTTGCTACATGCTCCGTCGGGATGGTTGCTACATGCTCCGTTCTGGGTATATTAAATTCACAGGATGGTTGCACATGCTTTAGTGAATTAATAAAGTGAGAAGTATTCGTCACTTGAATGGTTTTATTCTTTGTAGGATGTCAGCCTATTAAATTAGCTTCATCCTTTGCAGGGTGGCAACATATTAAATTTGGTTTTACAATTTTAGCCCTAAACTAAAATCCACCATCAACATTAAGTCCCCTGCCTAGCACACAATGGTTACATCATTGCGGGGTAGGCATGAGATGGTGACAGTTTAAAGACAAAACTTATAAGACAAAGTTAGATGTTACCAGGAGAGACGGGTTATCCTATTCTTGGAGGATATCACGTTTAAGAGGCGTGAAGGCGAGAGTTCCCCTAGCATGATGTAGGTCTTGCTTGTTTCAGTCGAACTTGTTATGTCTTCTTCGATCGAGGGACTACTGCACATGCTCAATCGTGGGGTTGTGCCTAATCGACGGACTGCTGCGCTTGCTTATTTCATGGGTCAACTGCGCCTGCGTGATCGAACGTGGAACCTGATATGGGCATGTTTGCTTCAAACATGGGAAGTTGTGCATGGTTCGATCGAACATGGGTCCATCGTGTGCACGTTTTCAAACTTTGTCCATGTCCTATGATTTCTTGATATGCATGTGGGCCTTCCTAATTCTCTTAACCGTGGGAATCATCATGCGCATGCTTGATCTGGGATTGTTGTGCCTGCTTGATAGGCATGTTCAACCTTGCATGCGCCTATATGCTACCTGCATGCTCAACCTTGACTGCGCATATATGCTATGCTTGCATGCTCAACCTTGCGCCTGCATGTTATTCCTGCATTCTCAACCTTTCCTGCGCCTGCATGCTCAACCTTTCTTGCATGCTACATGCTCAACCTTGCCTGCGCCTGCATGCTCAACCTTTCCAGCGCCTGCATGTTATGCCTACATGCTCAACCTTGCCAGCGCATGCATGTTATGCCTGCATGCTCAACTTTGCCTGCGCCTGCATGCTTGATGTGCCTGCTTTGATGAACTTTGTGTTCTCAAATGTAAATGCGGGTCCTGTAGAGAGCGTTGAAACAGCTTCTTAAGCGAGCGTGGAGACGGCTCTCCGTGAGAGCGTTAAAGCAGGCTTCTGAAGCGAACATGGAGGATTCTCCTGGTAAGAGCGTTAAAGCAGGCTTCTGAAGCGAACATGGAGGAGGCTCCTGGTGAGCGTTGAAGCAGGCTTCTGAAGCGAACATGCTAGAGGCTCCTGAAAAGCGTTGAAGCAGGCTTCTGAATAGAACATGCTGGAGGCTCCTGAAGAGTGTTGAAGCAGGATTTTGAAGCGAACATGGAGGAGGCTCCTGGTGAGCGTTGAAGAAGGCTTCTGAAGTGAACATGCTGGAGGCTCCTGAAGAGTGTTGAAGCAGGCTTCTGAAGCGAACATGGAGGAGGCTCTTGGTGAGCATTGAAGAAGGCTTCTGAAGCGAACATGCTGGAGGCTCCCGAAGAGCGTTGAAGAAGGATTCTGAAGAGAACATGCTGGAGGCTCCTGAAGAGTGTTGAGGCAGGCATCTGAAGCGAACATGGAGGAGGCTCCTGGTGAGCGTTGAAGAAGGATTCTAAAGCGAACATGCTGGAGGCTCACAAAGAGCGTTGAATCAGGCTTCTGAAGCGAACATGGAGGAGGCTCCTGGTGAGCGTTGAAGAAGGCTTCTGAAGCGAACATGCTGGAGGCTCCCGAAGAGCATTGAAGCAGGATTCTGAAGCGAACATGGAGGAGGCTCCTGAAGAGCATTGAGGCAGGAGGAGACTCCTGAAAAGAGTGTTGAAGAGGCTCCTTCTTCGATTCGGTTTTCTCTTTACATGATTCTTGATTGACCATCTATTGGAGAAGTCCTTGACTGATGGCGAAGGAATCTCATGCTGAGCCTCAGTACCCAAGAGTGATCTATGTGTCTCCATCTTATATTCCCGGTTATTAGCAGCAACAGTGATTAGAAACTGGTAGGGAGAGGTGAGGTGGAAACTTGCACGAACTTGGCACTCTTCGGTAAAGATCGTCTCGTTTAGAAAGATAAGCTGGAACCAATGGCTTTCTTGATGTTTTTTTTTTTATGAAATAGAGAAGGGGAAGACAATCCCCTACCCATGAGTATCCAAAGCTTTCGACTTGATAGGTATTGCCACGCTAGGTTCATGAGGATGTCTTCGAGATGGGCGGTGCTAAGCAGTCCCAGTCACACTCCTTTGGTAAAGCAACTACTTCTTCTACGGGAGACAAAATATTGAAAGCTATCTCACTGATGTAGTTACCATCGATCCAGATATGGAATATCTTGGATGTTGTTTCACCATTGCGGCAGTTGTGCATAGGGTGCTGGAGTTGGAGTTAGTGATGTTGGACGCGCAGGACGTTGTATCTCGGTGGATTTCCTCTTGCTTCTTCAACTAAACTGCTTATGGAAGGATGAAGATTGTATTTCCTATTGGTGGGATGTATGCTTCCATGAACATCATGAGGCTCTTCATTACTGGCAGTCCTGGTACTTTCCAGCAGGGTGGATGCTATCGTTGATGAGTGTTCAATAACTTCATGAATTCCAGAGGATGACCAAAAGTGCAGATTCTCCAACATAGCATGGTAGACATGCACCATTGTATGATAGAGTGACTCGATTTTGTTCGACATGACGTGTGGAAATCATTATCCTCTTGAGGCTTCTCCCTTGAGGTATCAACTCCAGCGGAAGATTGCCGCCATAGAGCGTTGATATGTTATACCAGAATTCTTTTAACCCAATGGCAGTACAATATACTAAAAATTTCTGAGAGAAGTTCGACAAGCTATCTTACTTGCGTCATGCTCGTACATCCTTATCTGGTTGTAGCCGATGTAACCATCCATGAAGGAGAACATGCCGTGTCCGCTGGTGGCGCCTACTAGCATGTCGATGTTAGGCAGAGGAGAGTCGTCCCTACACAAGGTAGAGCTGATGGAGATAGGCCTAGGAGATTCCTCATCTTCGAGCTCATCAGTTATGGGGTTGATGTCGTCTTGCAGATGTTGTGGAGCATCTAGCACTTGTTCTTATGGTTCGTTGTTGTTGCAGCATTCCACTGGGAGGGGAGAACGTGCATCAGTCTCCCTCTTGGTGTGAACATGGTTCGCTGCTTCACTAGATAAATAAGAACGCCTTGTCAGCGATTATGCATTGGGAGGAATAATCCTTAATGATGAAATTTGGTCCTCCTCTCGGATTGACATCCACACAGGGAGTGGGATTCAATGAACTTTGTATGGTTCTTCCCGCGGATCTTCTCTTGGTTCGAATAACTCCACTCCATACATCGATGCGTAATGAGACAGTGATGCAGGAATACAAACAACTTCTTTATCCAGCATGGTATTCAGGCACTGATGATATGTTGAAGGGAAAACCCCGTATGTGCTGGTATGGTTTCCTTCGAAGTCCGGCATTGTGGTAGGCTTCCGTATTATCTTGCAGGGGCAAATCTTGGATGTCCTGAGAGCCTTGAGGGTAATCACATTCGAAGACGCTCTTGTGTCGATGAGGGCCTTCCTGAACTCTGATCCCTTGATGCGTGCAGCAACATATAGGGGCTGGTTGTCACCTTCATCCGTAATCATGTCGTCCACTGTATATGTAACATCATTTACATATGCTTCCGATGCGGTTAAGACTCCTTGACATAAAGGAGTCAGGTGCACATTCAGATCTATCTGATTAATTGCAGCAAACATCTCCGCCTGCTGATTCATCGAGAGATGTAAGAGTTTACACAAGCTTTCCACTAGAGATGCCACTTCCTTCTCCATTGGTCTCTGGTTCGTAGTAAAGTTGTCGAAATGAGGATGATCGTTGTGAGGACCAGTCCCCAGTGTAGGAGTCTCCATGATAAGACCGCCCATATCTGATGTTGCTTCTTTTATCAGGTCCATGTAGGCCTGCGTCGTTGAAGTACCTTCTCTGGGTACGTTGAACGCGCTCCATGTTGGATCCAGGAGCTGTCGAGGCTCTTCTGGCAATCGATCAGTTAATATATTAAGAAAAGTGAGTACCTCTTTCTGAGTTGCAGCCATATCCGTTTGAGTCTTAGCAAGGACTTCCTGCCTCTCCATCAAATCTGCGACGGTAATGGGAGATGGTCCTCCCCTTGATCCTCCAGTTCCTCGTCCTGATGAAGGGGTGGAAGTTGTTGCTCTGGTGACCGCTGGAGGCGTTACACTTGAGGAGATACTCGGATTTGCGGCTGCTCTGGTTCTTGTGATAGGAGGTGTCGCGCCCAATGGAATATCTCCTCCTGCTCCGCTGGTGCTGGTAGTAAAGGAATTAATTCCACGAGATACATTGATTGACCTTTGAAAGGCACACGGTAACACCACTAATTGGGATATCAACACCGGGAGTTCTGTCGGCGCTAGTCCCGTCAGGATTGGTTGCTGATCCAGACCTAAGATCCACCATTTTGAAATCAGAGAAATTGAATTGGTATTGAAGGAATTGTCTTCACAACCGAGAGATTAATCCTCCCACTGTGGTCGCCAATTGTTTGTGGGAGAAAACTACTTCTGCTGGTTTAGGTAATTTTGGGTGTGTGTGGATGAGAAGTGAATTTAAACCTTCAACAAATATGTTGCACGATGAGCACTTTTGATTCGAGAGATAATCTGTACAATTCTGGCCTAAACCGAAGACACGGCCGTTCTAGATTTGTTTCGGTCACAGGTGAAGGATGTGAGGTTGATCTTAGGGATGGAAGCGAAGATGGTGTTGAGAGTATGAAGGTGAAGGCTATTTGATGACTTGTTAACAGAAGGTTGAGAAGGCTAGCAAATGTTGCAGGCAGGCTCTGGGTGTTGAATACGATGGTATTAACACTTGGTTTTTCTGTGTTGTTGTTGAAAATAGGGCGGAGAACCTATTTATACAAGTCCTTTAGCCTAACCTTCGTATCTCATGGGAAGTGGAGAAAGTGGAGTGATGGAGTAGTGGAGTAGTGTGTTGGTATCACACGACTAGGCTTTCCCACTTCTCCCATCATCACTAACCTTCCATGACTTCCTGACACGTTCTTGTGATGGCGCGTTGTGCGTTGCACGCTGTAAACCACCAGACCAATAACCCAGTATGTATTCCCCCAGTTTGTGACATGATTGATGTCTCGAATGTTTTTGGAAAACATGTTGCATGTTGTTGTGGCTTGGAAAGTCAGGCTCGGGAAACCTGCTAGCTTGGTGACCTTCGACGGTCGAGATTTTGCATCTTAAGAGGAGGGGCAACCGTTGATTGTGACACTAGAAACCCTAATTAATTCCCCTTACTAGAATCGTTGTAGAATTCTAGTAAGGACTCGTGTTTTGATGGTCCGCCCCTCCATTCCATACGGAAAAGAATTTCCTATCTCCCAACGCGGGAATATTTAGGTTTTAAGCTCGTTCGGGAGAAGAAAACAGCCCGAAAGCAAAACCCAGGAAGGAAATTGATACTTGTGAAGTATCGTGTGTATACTATGCAGGTACTGCATTGAGTATATCCAGCATGGTTTGGAAGTTGCGCATGCAAACCCTTCCTTGACCGACCACATGGTGTGGTAGAGTGGAGGATGGTGATCACGGTGATACCTTGTTTGCCACCTAACTCCCTCCCTAGGCTATTCATCCAAGCATGCGAACTTGGACGGACGAGATTGATGGAGAGATAACCGTTGGATTAGGGTATGGAAGGATTGTGAGCTTCCTTCTTCACCCTAACGGTTTTATTCCTTGGGAGGCGTACAAGGGAGGACCGATTGGTCCTGCAGGCAGGCAGGACGCCAATATTCACGCCCATGTAGAGTTGAATCTCATTGGAGCGATCTGGGTCGTCCGTTCTGGCCTGCGATGATGGATGGTCGAGATTAGAAGTGTCCTTACATGCCACCTTTGGGCACGCAAATCGAGACGCATGGCAGTCAGGAGAGCTGGACGATTGGTTCACCGTGGAGGTGGGCCCATGGTGTGCATGTAGACACCGTCGGCCAGCAATTCCGCCTCCTGGTCGTTCGTACACACCCGCCCAAAATTGCGTGGTCGCAACTTGTCGGAAAACCCTAATTTTAGGGTTTGCGGGCCCAATCTTCAAGCTAACGTTTCCCAAAGTCCGTGACTCCCACAGGCAAGCCGATCATACCAGCAGGGAGGTGGGTTGGTGGAGAGCATGTGCATGCTTGGTTTGCGACCATAGGCGTGATCTAAGCCATCCAAACACGCCTGCGATGACGGATGGCCGAGATTAGAAGTGGCCTTGCATGCTACCTTTGGGAATGATTTTCGAGACGGCCGGCTGCAACCAACCATGGACGATTGGTTGGCCGTGTATTCGGGCCCACGATGAGCATGTAGGTGCTGCCGGCCAGTGGTTGGGACACCAATACGTTCGTGTACGCTGGTTGCAAGTTGCTTGGTCGCAACTTGTTTAGCAAAACCTAATTTTAGGGTTTGTGGGTCCGCCACTTCTCTCTAACGATTTTGTGGTTTCTACGGCCCCCTTGGGGAAACCAATCAACCCAGGAGGAAGGTAGGTTGGCGGTGAGCATGTGCATGCATGCTACTCGGTCCCGCGTGCGATCTAGGCCGTCCGACTATGCCTGCGAAGTTGGACAGATGAGATCTATTTTTGAGTTTGTTTTCAGCAGGTGAGACTAACATGGGTAGTCTTGCATGCGTTCAACGGGGCTAATATAACCCGCCGTCAGGTAGCCTACGGGTGTTTGCATGTCGAACACAAGGCTTTAATTAAAGCATTATTAGTAATGTTGTATACCTACAGAAAACCGGGATGGTTGCTACATGCTCCGTCGGGATGGTTGCTACATGCTCCATTCTGGGTATATTAAATTAACAGGATGGTTGCACATGATTTGGTGAATTAATAAAGTGATAAGTATTCGTCACTTGAATGGTTTTATTCTTTGCAGGATGTCATCCTATTAAATTAGCTTCATCCTTTGCAAGGTGACAACATATTAAATTTGGTTTTACAATTTTAGCCCTAAACTAAAATCCACCATCAACATAGATGCATAAAAATTTAGGCACTTATATCACCTTCAATCAATAAAGAAGAAGAAGAAGAAGAGGCAGATATGATGATGATAAAAGGTGGCGAAGAAAAACCGAGAAGCAATATTGCAGATTGACAAGCAGAACTTCATGCATATTTGGCGAGAGGAGAAACACCAAGAAATAGATTAGAAGCATATAAATTAAAAAGTCGTGCAACAAATTTTGAATTAAGAGATGGAGTATTATATCGCAAATCTTTTAATGGGCCATCACTTAGATGCTTGACACGGGAAAAAGGAGAAAAGGTGTTAAAAATGTTGCATAGTGGAGACGCTATTAATCACAGTGGGGGAATATTTTTGGCATACAGAACAAAAATGCAAGGCTATTACTGGCCATATATGCATGAGGATGCGAAGCAACTATCAAGACATTGCGAAGATTGTCAGCGACACGGACAAAAGATACATGTACCAGGGGAACCATTGTCATCTTCAACAATTGTATGGCCTTTTGGAAAATGGGGGTTGGATATTGTGGGACCGTTTGTACCCGGTTCTGGACAAGGAAGATATTTGATTGTCGCTATAGATTATTTCACAAAGTGGGGAGAAGTAAAGGCCGTACATCACATTCGCGATAAAGATATTTTTACATTCATATTTGAAAATATTATTTGCAGATTTGGAATTCCTGCACAGTTGGTATCTGATAATGGAAAGCAATTTGAAGGACAAAACATAGAAATGTTACTTAATGCGTTTAATATCAAATTGGGAAAGTCAACACCTCTTTATATACAGGCCAATGGGCAGGCAGAGGAAACCAATAAGATAATCGCAGATATATTGAAGAGAAAATTAGAGGGATACCACAAGGAATGGTGTGAACAAGTGCATAATGCAATATGGGCCTACAATACAACTAGGAGAGAAGCAACTGGGATGTCACCTTTTTATCTAATATATGGTGTTGAAGCAGTATTGCCAACAGAAGTTGTTATGCCTACAACAAAAAGAGAGGCTTGGGAAAAGAATTTGAGTGCTGGTATGATTCTAAGTTAACTTGATGAGTTAGAAGAGAAGAGAGAAAAAGCTTTACAAAATATGGAAAATTATCAGCGGAGGTTGGCTCGCGAGTATAACAAACGTGTCAAAAAACGTGAGTTCCAACCAAGTGATTTAGTGCTGCGAGAAACACCAGGTTATCAGCGAGAAAATGGTAGAAATTTGGTGAGAAAATAGGATGGACCATATATTATTAATGAGATAGTTGGAGCAGGGGCATATAAATTGATGGATTCGGAAGGTAGAGATGTTGGTCAAAGACTTGGTAGACCATGGAACAGACTATATCTAAAAAGATATTATCAATAACAAATTCTGAGAAAGGCTAGATGGTGATATAATATATGATGAAACAAAGAAGAAATGAATAAAAGAATATTTTATCATAGCTGCGAAGTTATTCGCAAGAAATAATATAAAAATAAGAAATGGCGATATTCGCAAGAGAAATATAAGAATGGGATAAACCTTTATGGCGTACACCCTAGTTCGCGGATAAAATTTCGCAATAGGAAAATATAAGACTTAATGTGCGTCATATAAGTGGGTATCTCTTTGCATGGCTCAGGGATAAGGTTATACCACTGCTAGAACCTGAGTCATGGAGATTTGGGGTCAATAAAGCCCATCCGGGGGAGGTACCTTGGATTTTCAACCTGAACTTATGATTTAGGTTGGACGACTGAGGGTCTCTTCCAAGGAGTGTAGAGTATGATCAAGGCGCCGAGGTACATGGTTGAGCCAAGGGTGTCCGGGGAGTATGAAACTACCCTAGCCATTCTTGGCAAGTCTTGACTATGATGCATTCGGCCCGAAGAAAACCCCACCTAGGGTGATGTCTCGTAACCATAATCCATATATGCGAACGGGATAAGAGACTGCTAAAACAACTGGTTGTTGTTAAGATCGGATGGGAGGAGCTAGTCTTGTATGGACGATGTAGCCTCCTTGAAGGGGCAACCAGGGGGAAGATAAGGGAGGCACCCTCCATTAGGGAGCTGATAAGTGTCTTAAGATGAAAATGTCATGAGGCTTTTTACTCAAGGGAGTATTAAGGCTTGTCATATTTGTGCAACAAATATACAAAGGCAAAAGGCCAAGAGAAAAAGATAAGATGAGATCAATGGGTTTTTACATGAAAGTGTAAATACATCATGCAATTTCATCGCAAGACGGCAATGTCATGGGGCTTTTTTTTCTCCAGAAAACATAGGCATGTCATATTGTCGCAGCAAAATTGACAAAGCACGGATAAGGCAAGATCAATGGGTTCTTACATGCGAATATAAGAATGTCCTGCGATTTTGTCGCAAAAACAAAAATTGGAAAAATAAGACCTTTAACTAGGAAGGCAAAATAAGACCAATAGAATAATTCCAAAAATTAACTATTTTCTTTTAAGAATGCAGGAAAGATTTGTTCATTCCAAGAAAGATAATGAGGGGAAAGTATGGGAATTTATAAATTAAATATCATTATCTTTCTCGCAAGTACTTAAAATGACAGAAACATAACTAAATTCTAAAGTTGTGTAAAAGTACATTATTCGCAAGAAAGGGGAAAAGAGGAGATAATTCAAGAAAACAAAAGCAGAACGCAAGCTTCAGTAT
This sequence comes from Papaver bracteatum, assembly GCA_023529315.1. Lineage (NCBI taxonomy): Eukaryota > Viridiplantae > Streptophyta > Magnoliopsida > Ranunculales > Papaveraceae > Papaver > Papaver bracteatum. The sequence goes on from JAJJWX010003646.1 coordinate 69,764, forward strand.
TAGCCTCGCCGGTTTTGTTATCTTTGCTTGTGTTATCGCCTTCGCTAGTATTTCTTTTATTATGATCAACATGAGCTTCTTCTTCATTTGATTTCTCACCAACTGTCTCGCCAACTGTAGCTTCACCGCCAACAACTGCTTCTTCATGAGGGATTTTTTCTTTATCTACTAAATCTTCTTGAGAAATATTTTCTTCGCCACTTTCATATTCACGATCATCATCAGGGGAACGAGGAATTTCATCATCATCTACTTCTAAAGGTTTGATTGATATAGGGGGAAGAGAATTTGATAACAAAATTTCATTCACAAGAACTTCAGCACTAATATGAACTTAGCGAAGAAAAGCCCTATCACGGTTTCTGATCTCTATGTATTTTCGATATTCCAGGTAGTTATATCTTCTTTCTGCTCGATCGCGAGAACGGGCAAGATGAGAAGCAAGAAATCCATTTTCTTGGAGAACTTTAGCCAGTTTACCATTCAAAACAGAAATATTTGAAAGAAGGCTCTTCTCAGATTATGCGAAAAATAAGAGTAAACATAAAAGATATTCAGGCGAAGATTTCGCAAGAAGAATTATAAAGAAATTTAATAGAGAAATTAACAGTTGAGGCAGCCAAAATGACTACCTTCCTTTTGCGAAGTTAATTTTTGAATTAATGACAGGCAAGAATTCTCCCAATGGTCCATGACGTCATCAAATTTATGTCCAACTATGCATTTTAGGCGAGATTTTATACTTTCTTCTTTAGAAAGGAGATAAGTATTTTTCTTTGCTAATGAAGAGTTGGATTCTTCTAATTTGGAGTATTTTTCTTTAAGTTGGCTTACCTTTATACTTAAAGCTATTCTACCTTGGATGAGTGCATTTTTCTCAGTGATAAATGATTCAGTTACTTCTTTAAGTTCATCTTTTAGCGAATGAAAAGATCGTTCTTGGTTATCGTACATTCTCTGAAGAGTACTTAGTTTCCATGAAAAGATCGCCACTTTATTTGAAAGATCCCGCATCTCTTGAGATAAAATCTTATTTTCGTCTGATAAAGTTTCCATTGCTAAATTAGCCTTGGTTAATAAATAAGAGATATGAGATATTTCATTACTTAATAGATCTTGTTTCTGTGCTAATTGTATGTTCTCTTTGGTAAGGTTCTCTATTTGATCAAGGGAATATGTATGAAGATTATCTAATCGGTTATATTGGTCCATCCAAGAATCTCTATCAACACGAATCTCTTTAGCAGCGGATTCAGCTTTGAATATTCCCATTAATCGATTCTGGTTGAAGGCTTAATGTACGAACAAATAATTTTAAGAAAATGAATTATGAAAAGAAGAAGAACAATTAACGAAGGAAAATCAAAGACATAGATAGAAAAGGATATACCTTTTAATTCATCATTTCTTTTGCGAAGATTCTCGTAGTTCAGTGAAGAGTTGTTAAGTTTATGATGAAGAGTATCACATTCTAAAGTTTTGGCTTGGAAACTTCTCTTTAAAGCTTCAACTTCATTTTCTAGAGATGCTTGCGAAGACATTTGGTCAGAACCAAAATATTTACTTAAAACCTCCTAGACACCATGCCTAACAGGATCAGTAGAAGATTTTCTAGCATCATCTAAGATATCAGACAAAACTTTAAAGGCAACATCTACTCTTACTGAAGTTTCTTTAGAAGAGGGAAGAGATGTAGGTGGAAAAATGATGACAGTAGAAAGTTGGAGATTTAAATCGTTCGCAGCGATTGATTCATCCAAAGATGTAGTTTCTGGAAAAGTAATAACTGGAATTGAAGTAGAGTTAACTTGAGAAGTAACTACAATAGGAGGGGAAGAAACTTCATTCGCAGCAGTTTCAGGAATTTCATTTATGACAGGATTAGTTGAGACAGGAATATTTATGGCGATGTTCCCGCAGACAGAAGTTGAAGGTTCATTTTGAAAAGGTGTTGGAATCGAATTGGCATAAATTAACTTGGGAATAGCAATGGCAAAATCAACAGCTTTAACCTAGCGAGAATTCTTGCGAGGTGCATTAGTGTTTTCATCACCTTGCGAATAATAATCTAGATAAGAAACAGAGGCAAAAATATTGTTATTAAGAAAACAAATGTTTCTTACTACCATATGATTCGCATGCTTCCTTTTCTTTTCAACGGGTTTTTGCTGCAAATTTCTGGAAGAATTAGGGTTTTGGACTGCAAATTTGGTATTAGAAGGGATTCCGCTGAAAAGAAAACACAGTATGGGAATTACATAAAATCAAATAAAGATAGATCAGACAATTTTGATGAACGTAATTTAGATAAGCAGGACTGAGTTTAGCAACATCAGAAGAACATATACCTTGATAACTCCATGAAAGCAGTAGCATATGAATATTTGGAGAAGGAAGTTGCAGACGGAAAAAAGTGCAAGCAAACGAAAAGACGATGAAGACGGAGAGGAAGAAGAAGATTATTTCTGTACCAAATTCTACTTTTTATAGACAAAAAGATGGTGACCGGATAATAATGAAGATACCAGTAAAAAGAGGAATATTTGACACATGTAGGCGGTTATACTTAATTTACGGGGCTTTGTCGAGAAGAGAATATGGGAACATAGGAAGTTGCGGCATTCTGAAGAGATGGAGATTCTCATAATCTTCTCCACTTCGCAGAGAAGATATGAGAAGAGGCAAGATGTAGGATCAGAATATCACCACAGCAATACTCTTGTGAAATTTATAAACGACATTCCTGCAATCTCTTCAACAACACTCAACGAGCGTCGCAGAATGATTCAAAGAATGACGTAACGGATGATGGTAGCTGAAACACGATAAGAGCATGACGATCCTGCGAGGATTATAGCATCTACGAGAATTAACATTATAACTGCTGCGAGAATATCGCGAGTCAGATCCGAAATTAAAGGACAGCTTAGCTGTCATCCACTATGTAATTATCCTATATAAAGAGAACAAATAGATTCAGGGAGGGGAGATCAATTTGAGAGTGTTGAGAAAGTCTTGAGGAGAGAAAAAGTTTAAGAGAGCGGTTGTATTCTTGATTTCTTCCATTTCCTGTAACATTTCTGAGAATTAATCAATAAAAGTATTGTTCTTAATCTTCAAATATGTGTTGATTATTATGAATTCTTGTGAGGGGTGTAGTGTAGGAATTCCTGCAACTAAATATTCAAATCTTCTTAGATCTTCAATAAACACCTGCACACAACTACTTGAATCTCTTGTGATCAATCACACACAGAACGAAGTCTGTTAACAATGGATTATCACAAGATCGTCTTTATATGTAACAACAATCTAAAGATCCCTATCGAAACCTTCAACTAGTTTGAGTGAATCTTATATCAGAAGAGAAGATTCTCAAGCATAAACAAACTAGGTGAAATCAAAGGTCAACCACCATTAGTCAATCAAATCAATATGAAAACTAAAGATAAACCGCAATTATCTAGTTTCCCACCAACGGTACGCACTAGAGCTTCTCAATCCCAAAGAAGACTTTAAACTCAGCGGCCGTAAGAGATTTCTCCTAATTAGGTTACTCTCCTCTCCGAATAGGCGGCATCACCATAAACAGTACAACGGAGGAAGTTTACTATCACGAAGGATTAGTTTTGCTAGAAATGCAAACTCAAAGTATTTATAGACAAGGAAGTTTGTACACTAAGGAATTTCCAAAACCGAAAATATTCTCAAGATATTTCCATATCAACCCAAATTCGGTTTTCATAATTCCTGTGAATGCACTGTCCAAATTTATGATCGAAATCTCCTTGGAAAATCTTTAACTAGCAAATGCACATTACTAATTCTTATTTTCCATATATAATTAAAAACCTTAATTAATTTTTTTTAACTTATTTAAATTCGATCTTGGGATTTACTTCCTTTTTAGCTGTTAAGGAATATCTTTGAACAATAAGAGATACACATTAATGCGCGTGTTCAAAGTATGTCGACATCTTTCTCTTGCAAGTCTTTTTTCATTCTTGCTCACTTGAAACCGATTTACCACACTTCCAAACAAGTTTAGAATTGGTTCATCTGACTTTAAAGAACTATGTGATTGATCAAGTAACACTAAATCACAAACCATGGGTGTAACGGTTCTACCAAAACAAGTTTTGGTTCTACCTCCATGTGAGTACTATGCATAGTCACACTAGCCTACCAAAGATATGGTTGACTAGGTACTAGGATCGGTTCCCCACATATATTTGGTATCTAACTTGTATGCACTGCACATGTCCAGAGGATCGGTTCCCCCTTGCCTAAAAACGTGTTGCACATTTTCATAGGATCGGTTCCCCTTCTTCTATAAACTTTGATGCACCTCATACAAGGATCGTTTCCCCTTGTGATGTACTGCACCTCTTACTATAATCGGTTCCCCTCTCCCAAATTTGGTCAGACACACACAAACCCGATCATACCCTAGGTGATTACTTAAGATCAGTTTCACTAATAAAAGTCATACCAATATATAAGTCAGGCCTCATGTGAATATTTTTACCAAGAATATAACCAAGTCATGAGAGGTTATACTAATCACACATATTGGTCGTTCATAAGATATGCAATGAAGAACAACCCCAATAACTCCTGGCGATTTCCTTTTTGGTTCACAACACATATCATGAACTTACTTCCTTAGAACACATGTAAACATTGTTCCCTAGGATGAAATCCTCATCTCAGACCCATACATAATCGCAATAGAATTCATACGATTATGTTGATGTCTTATATATAAAGTTTAATGGTTAAGCAAGAAACTTCATATTGTATTCCTTAATACTATGTCTATCTAGAGTGTTCATGCTTCACAGTTTTGTGTTTTCCATATGCACGACTTGAAAGATACGTTAGGGAATGAAACAGTTCAAGTCGAATGTCACTAACCTCAAGTTGAAGGATGATGTTGTTGTTGTAGGTCCGTACATCTTCACTTCTTCAAGTATTCGCAATACTTGTAATGTCTCATCCTAATACTTTCAAGTTAACCTATACGAAGTTGACTGTAGTACGTTTAAATCAAGCGACTCTTAAATGAGTTTTGGATCACTAAAATATGACAACCAAACTTGACATACCAACACTTGGTGGGTTCAACCGATCTATGCTCTAACAATCCCCCCCTTTGTCAATTTTAGTGACAAAACTCTTATAATCGCATGGATAAACAAATTACAATAATTCATTACACATACGCTTGATTCCCGAATTCAACAGCACATAACCTACATTAATTTAATCCTTAAAATGTAGCAGCGACATTATAATAACAAAGCTCATACTCCCCCTAAAGGTGAGATATGTAGATTTTCAATCCACGCGTCTTTGTTATCCCAATCATATGATATGTTACTCCCCCTTAGTCTGTGCTTTTCCTCATTCGTTAGATAAATGTTCAAGCACCATTGTCCTCTTCCATAGTGACACCAATCAATATAAAATTGATACCAGCATCACCTATTTACTCCATATATTTCTCCCCCTTTTTGTCACAAAAATGACAAAGAAACGAAAAAATAAAGGACAACACGAAAAGGATCTTACAAATCTCAAAAATAAACTTGCAACATGTTGAGTCAAGAACGAGGGTTCCACATACCATTTTTGATAACCAATATCAAAACCAAAACTACAAAGTAATTGTGTTTTGATATGTTATCATGGAAACAATTGCCCGAAGATATTTTCCAAACTATTTTAACAAACCAAAAATCAACTAAGCAAGTTAGTTCCTTTGCTAAACCGATTGTATAAATACAACCGCTTCATTCGATAAGACCAAAACAAAGATTAACTCCATTTTTCTCATCAGGTTCTAATTATCCATATAACTTAGACCATTAGATTTAAAACAAGCCAAATACTTGGTTAGTTAACTAGCATTTCCTTATTTAGGAATTCGGCTAGACTTGTGTAGATGGTGGATTTTCGACAAAGGCTAAAATCGTAAACCCATAATTATACGAACCTCTGATCCAGCAGTCAGACGTGAATTTTGAGACACGGGTCTCTCATCGAATTCTCTGATCGAGAATACTTTCTCTCAAAGTACATGTAGATATGTAGTCTCACAGCTGGACAACGACATATCTCATGAATACTGAATACTTCAGTAATTATTTATATATAGTATCACGGGATGGACGCCTCCTAGACAGCTTTCTCTGCTAGTATAGAGCGATAACGTCTTCAGGATACAAACAAAGAGTTTACCCTGACTATATAAAGGATATGAAGCTCCAGCAAGCTCATATCAGAATAATTAATGCTCCTAGACGGCTTACTCTGCTAGTATAAAGTCATAAATTAATTATTCCTAAATTCTTGGATTCATCTATTGAATTTCTAAAAATATTCAGATATTTTCGCAAATATTTCATTACGCAAACCATGGTTCTTCCCAGCAGAAATCCATGGGTTAGTAATAAATATTCGATGCACGGGTATCAGAACTACCTCTGAGCGAGCCCTCTCTCAAACCTAAATTCTTGGATTTATCCGCAGAAATTCTGAAAATATTCAAATATTTTCGCAAATATTTCATTACGCAAACCATGGTTCTTCCCAATAGAAATCCATGGGTTAGTAATAAATATTCAACGCACGGGCATCAGAGTTACCTCTGAGTAAGCCCTGTTTCAAATGGTGCAAGTGTATTCAACGATGATGCATTAACAATCACCGCACGAACAAGTATTTCAAAATACGACGAAACGATGAACCTATGCAAAATAGGATGAAAAAATAACAAATAATTAAAAAATGTCCAAGGTGCTGGGATCATGGACCCACTGACCGGCCGACCGTGTCGTGGTCAATCCCACACCGGTTTCATATTTTAATCATATTTTTATTGTTTTCCTTGAGTTCATGAAAAACCTTTCACTTGAACAAATATCATTTGTTTTGAGGAAACTCCTCAATTTTATGGCGCTTCCTTCGCGCGGAGGAAATAATATAAATTAGGGAAAACATGATGGGGGCGTTACCATTGGCCAACCGGCCATGCTTTGGTCCCAGCCGGCCCTACACCTCATGGTTCCTCATTATTCTATTATTATTTCCCTAATTTCATGAAAACTCCTTAATCTCATGATATGTCCTTGGTCCCATGAAAAATAATAAAATTAGGGAAACCCGTGTGCACGGGCCATGGCCATTCGGCCAAACCCTAGGTGGCTCACACGTCCCACTTTTTTATTAGCATATTTTTCATTTTTTCACAATCTCATGAAATTCCTTGATTTCATGATATTTCCTTCAAATTATGAAAATTCCTTCAAATCATGAAATAATACATAAAATTAGGGAAAACGCACGGGACCGGGCTCTGGCCGTCCAACCATGCTCCAAGCCGGTCCCACACGCCCACACGTCCCTTATTTTATTTATTATTATTTTTTATGTTTCTTTTATCTCATGGAAACTCCTTGATTTCAACAAAAACTCTTTAATTTTGGCAAAACTCCTTCGTTTTATCATATTTTCCTAAAATCATGAAAAATATTACAAAAATTATGAAAACATGTGGGATATCTCCCTTGGCCGGACGGCCATGCCTTGGCCATGACTGGTCCCACACTTCATAACTCTTTCACTTTTTCATTATTTTCCTTCATCCGATGAAGTTTTGACGGTTTTTAAAAAAAAAAACCTAATTTTGTCATATTTTCTCAAATGGTCGCTCAAACGTGCACCAGAAAATATCAAAATTCTCAGGACTGAGACACGAACGTCTCAACGAAGAAAGAACGTTACCTTGACTGACCAGGGTTGGCTTTTTGGATCGCAATGAGCCAGTCCCACGTGTTTTCACAATTTGACCTAATTTGCACAATTGCACGTATTAGGTCCAAAACTCTCTAGATAATTTCGGAATTTAACGGAGCGATCATCATTTGATCCTGTGACCTCCCAGGGCCGGTTTCATGACCCCTTGGTCGGTCCCTCACATTTTCATAATTAATTAGGTTTTATCACCTAATACTGAACCCAGTAGTAATTCAATAAATGATTAAACCAACATTTAATCATTCTTTCATCACTCACCAACTCTTCAAAGAGGTCTTTGTTCTTGATCACGTGAGCATATGAGAATTTCATGGTTGATCCACGGTCCCATGAAGCCAGTTCTCCTTCATTCCATGGTTAATATTCGAATAAACCATCAATCGGTCATCAATTGATCAAATTAGGGTTTCTGAATCCAAGGATCATGATTCCAGATTCAAACGGTAATAATTTTGCAACGATCTCATGATCAGTATTCTTATTAATTATGCTCAGTTCAACTACCAGCGCTTTAATTAATATTTTATTTTGGTCACGCTACCAATAATTCAATTATTGATATTTTTAATTAATATTTTAATATATATTAATATTATACTATATTATATTATATTAATATGCTAATATATTTAATTAATATTATATTTAAAATCAATTTAAATAATATTATATTTATATGAATACTATAATATTTATTTACTTACTAATATTTCATTTATTAATTTACTAGTCTTTTATGTAGTTATTTATTAAAATATACATTATTAATGACAATTAAATTAAAAATTATTTAAAAATAATTAAACATAATTTTTTGAAGAAATTCAGTGATTCAAGAATAAATTTCCCAGCAAATAATATATTGTAAATAAATATTTTGAAGAAATAAACATTTGAAAAAGAAGAATGATATAATTACCAATTTCATCAATAATCATGCCAAACAAATAAATTTAGAAGGATGAATTCAAATTTTAGGTAGTTGGAACTCCCTAGAATTCAAACTCTTTCCATGCCAAAAGCAGCCTAATTTAGTTTCACCATCGTCATTCGTCCATTATTACAACTGCTTCATAATTGTATTAAAAAAAACAATTGTATCTCAGGCTTCGATTTACTAAAAACATCCAAAACATCCAAAGAGGAAAACTCCGAAGTCCCATTTATACTAAAATGATGAATATTGATCATCTTGGGACATGATGACATTATTCGCTACAACATTTACACGAAGAAATCTTTGAAACATTTTGATATGTATTGTTGAATGGTTATATTCAGACACCATTGGTGACAAATAGCAAACTGGCCTAAGTAAAACTTGTTGGGTGCAATAATCAAAAACAAGGAAAAATTAAATAAATAAAAGTTATTGATACTTATCTCCTTTATAATAGAAGTGATCGATTTGACGAAACGGACGAGCTCCCCAGATCTCCGCAACAACAACAAGGCAAAACTTTGGAAAACAGAGTGAGTCACGTTGCCCTAAAGATATTAGCACCCGGCTACACTCAAAGAGTGATGCTATAGCCCTCACAGGACGGATATCTCCATGATAAAACACCCTACTACACCTACTACTAGCATATGTAGTAGATGCTCAACTTGAGCAGCATATGTAGTAGATGCTCAACTTGAGCTTGGCAACTTCGAAAAAACCCTTAAGGAAAATAGCGAACCTTAAAGAAATCATTATAAAATATTTTCCCTTGGGGGTCTCTCTAAAAAATAGAGATTCCCTTTCCAATAGATTTTACAAAAGTAATGAATTTGTTTATATAATTGACAAATACAACTTAAGAATAGGAACTCCCCGATGTGGGACTAAAAGGTTTATATAGTCTCTTAAAACTACTAAAAAATGGAAACTCCACAATGTGGGACTAATAAGTTTCATTTACAAAGAAAACAATAAATTAATTTTATTTAGTTAAAAACCTTAAAACGATAATTAATAAAAATTGTTTCCAACAATCCCACATGAATGAAAACCTCAATAAAGCATAAAAACAAAAATAGATCTTGGTAAATCAACATCCCAATCTCACGACCAGAACGGACTGAATAGACAGACGGATCGTGCAAGTGTTGAAATCATACTAGTCATTTTATACGTCCTCTCACTCACACAAAAAGTGTGTTGACCCCAGGGTCATACTATGGATTCCAAAAATCATATAGTATAGAGAGCTTTCATCTTTAGTTCCTCACAATTAGTGATAGTTCACGTACCATGATTTAATTAGTGATAGTTCACGTACCATCACATGTATACCAGTAGATGTAAGGGAAAAATTTGTCTCATCTACTGATTCTTTAAAGCATGGATCAGATGAGTTATTTGTGTCATCTAATGAAGTACTGCCACAGAAAGCGTTAGGGACTTCAATTCCTTCATCTGATAATGATATCGAAAATGCTAGATCCACCGTGAAAAATCACGGTGGAATCACCTCAAGACACAAAGAAAAAAAAGGGCCCACAGAAAATAAAAAACTAAAAACCAACCCCCTTTTATTCAGTGGGTCCCAGGGTTTCTCCCTGTCGGTGATGTCACCGAAATTTTTTCACGGTGTGTCTAGCACAGCCGGAATGATATTGGTTAACCTGAAAACGTGTTGTCAGATGTTATTAGTGACAGTTCGGATAAGGAAGTTCGAAGAAGTGTACAGAGACGGGTTCCTAATACAAAGTTGAAGGATTATGTTTGTAATACTGTCAAAGCTATGACCCTGACTCCTCCATTCCTGACTCATCAATGACCTCAGGTACGCCTTATCCCATAACTAATTATGTGTCTTATGCAAATGTGTCTACTAATCATACTCGGTTTTTGGCGGCGATAACTACTCTTAAAGAACCTATGAGTTATGCAGAAGTTGTTCATCTTCCGGTTTGGCGCGTAGCTATGTCTAAGGAAATTGGTTCCCTTGATAATAATGGCACGTTATCTATTACTGATTTGCCGCCAGGGAAGAAAGCTATTGGTTCTAAATGGGTTTACAAAATTAAATATAATTCTGATGGTAGTGTTGAGTAGTACAAGGCTCGCTTGGTTGTTCTTGGTAATAGTAAATTTGAAGGGGTAGATTATCATGAAACATTTGCCCCCGTAGCTAAAATGGTTTATGTTAGAACCTTTTTAGCAGTCGTATTTTCTCGTGATTGGGATTTACATCAAATGGATGTTCATAATGCTTTTCTACATGGGGATCTTGATGAGGAAGTATATATGCAACTTCCTCCAGGATATTCGACTAAATATCCTGGTAAAGTGTGTCGACTCCATAAATCTTTGTATGGTCTTCGTCAAGCTCCTCGTAATTAGTTTCCTGAGCTTGCAGGTGCTCGTAAGGCTTTTGGATTTGTATAGTCTTATGTTGATTACTCTCTATTTACCCTACGACGAGGTGAGAACTCCATTAATGTACTTGTCTATGTGGATGATTTAATTATTGCTGGGAATAATTCCGCTTTTATTACTGCTTTTAAAGCATATTTAAGCCGTTGTTTTCATATGAAAGATTTGGGAAATTTCAAGTATTTTCTTGGCATTGAAATTTCTCGAGGAGCTAAAGGTTTTTTTTTATCTCAACGAAACTACACCTTGGATACTTCTTGGAGCCAAACCAGCTTCTTCACCCATTGATCAACATCATCGTCTAGATCTGGACGATGGACCTCTATTCTGATTCATCTCAGTATCGTCGCCTTATTGGACGTTTGATTTATTTGAACATTACACATCCCGAATTGTGTTACTCGGTACATGTGTTGGATCAATTTATGCAGTCTCCTCGGGTATCTCATTTGGAAGCTTCTCTTAGAGTTCTTCGTTATCTAAAGGGCCATCAGGGTCAAGGGATTGTTTTACGCAAGGATAGTGCTCTTCAACTTACTGCTTATTGTGACTCTGACTGGGCCTCCTGCCCACTTACTAAATCGTTAAACTTCTTGGTTATTTTATTTTTTTGGGAGGCTCACCTATATCTTGGAAGACAAAGAAGCAACACACAGTATCCCATTCTTCTGCTGAAGAAGAGTACAGTTCTATGGGTCATACTTGTGGTGAACTCACGTGGTTAAAGGCATTATTGAAATCACTAGGTGTGTTTCATTCTCAGCCTATGCGTCTTTACTGGGACAGTCAATCCGCACTAATTGTTGCTAATCCTGTTTTTCATGAACGCACAAAACATATTGAGATCAATTGTCATTATGTATGAGATCAAATTCAGTCCGGCGCTATTATTACTTCTCATGTTCGCACAACCGCTCATCTTGCAGACATTTTCACCAAAGCTCTGGGTCGTCCTCAGTTTGAGCTTCTTCTTCGCAAGTTGGGCATTCGTGATTTCCATGCTCCAACTTGAGGGGGAGTATCAGGAGATATTGTATATTGTTTATATGGTTAGGAAATATAATGGTTAGGAAATATAATAGTTAGGAAAGATATTATTTTGAGTTAATGCTAGCCAAATCTGTTTTTGGGTCATCTTCCTATTTAGCCTAAGGGAATACCGTTTCAGCTCTTCTACATATATCGTTCAAAAAACCACACAGAAACTGTGGTTTTCCCAAACTAACCCTCAAAGTACACATGTTGAACCCTTATAGGGTAAGGGTGTCAATGGATGTCTGAAAACTCCGGTATTCGTTCGAATTTGCATCCGAAATATCAAATATTATTCGAAAATAGTTTTCGGATTCGGATATCTGGATTTTTTATCCGAAAATATAAATAATCGGATACGAATTCGGATATAGAGGTAATCACATCCGAAATATCCGTATCCGAAATTTATGTATGAATATATATATATATATATATATATATATATTTTTTAAACCTATAAAAGTGTAGATCGTATCTATTTTTTTATATTTTTCTTTATGTTTCGACATTTTGTTAAATTTTATTAAAAATCATAAATAATACTTTTAGTTCTAATTAATTTTTATTATGTAAACATTAATCTCGTGCAAAAATAAAAATATATTATTATTATTATTATTACTTATGATTTTGGATCGGATAATTATCCGATATCCGGATATAAATTCGGATACGAATTCAAAGTGAAAATTGTTATATCCGTTTGGATTTCGAATCGAATTCGGATAGTATATGGTAATTTCGGATTCGGATGCGGATAGTGCCCTATACGCATCCGTATGCATCCGTTTACACCCTTATCATAGGGTAATGGTGGCTCTCGGCTGAATACTATGGGACCCATTAAAAAAATCATGTGAGAGTGCGGTTTATACATTGTTTTTTATGTGGTACATCAAGACTTTTTGATACCATTTTTGTAAGCAAGTTTTGTTTAGTAAGAAAACTTCGATTATTCTCTACCTTGTCGTTTCACCTGGTTTGGTTTTCTCGGTCTGTAAACGAACCAAGGGAAGGAAACAATGGCAAAACCGCCTCTCACAGAAATTTTTTTCCTTTTGGGGCAGGTCCCAGTGGGGCCCTCCCCTCAGGAGACGTGCAGGGAGAGGGTATGTGAGAGGCGGTTTTTTATCCCTTGTTTTTTTCTCGGTTCATCGAGAATTTTTGTTAGATTAATTAAAGGCACACGGATTACAACTAAACAAAAGCATAAAGCTCCAGGAAAAAGCAATAGAACAAGAGTTTAACTAAAGACTTCGTATTCTAAGCTAAGAACAACCACAGGAGAACAAGGAACATGCATACTAAAAAAGAACAAGGAACATGCATACTAAGAAGAGTTCATATCCGAATGGAGGACGAATAGAGAACAAAAGAAACAGTCGAGGAAACTCATCATCATCCTCAATGGTTAAGCCGACATGATTATCAATCAAGAAGGAAATTCCCTTTGTTTTTGTTGATGCACTCTACCTCCTAGTAATGGGGGAGCCGCGGAGTCATCTTCGATTCATTGCGTTCTCCTGTACCATGATTAGCATTCCTCCACATACTAATAAGTACCATTTTCTCATATGCTTCAACTTGTTCAAGCAGTATGTGGTTGATGGCTCTATCGGGATGCAACATATATAATGCCCTCATGGTAATCAATTGTAGCTGCGTGCAAAACTTATTAAATGTCATTACAGTAAAAACGACATAGAGAACATTGAATTATACTATCAAGCATGGGACTTCAAATCGGATCTGAGTTATTTTAAACAACATAAATAATATTTTGGCAGACCTCTTCTTTGCTTTTCAGGTCGTCTGGTACCCAAAATCCAAGCCGATAGAGTACATCGGCGAGAGTTGTACAACCTCTTGTCCTTTGGTACAGCCTCCGACACACCTCTTCCCGAATCTGTAGAATCTCTTTTGGAAGTCATGTGTCTGTTTCCATCAAATCTAAAAAAAGAAGGATTTTTAGTACAACGAGTAAAAATAAGAGATAAAGTACCCAAAATTTCAATTTGGACATGAATACCGAAAAGTACCGAAAAATCGAATTTCGACTGTAAAAATGAGAGTAAAAAAAGGCCTTTTCTATAACAATACCGAAAATTTTAGGGTTTCGGTCTTTTCTGGTGACCAGTGACTTAAGGGAGACGAAAACATCAAGGAGTAATACAGTCCAAGGTACAAATAAAATGATATATGGTGCGACCGTGTTAAGTTACCAGCAAGTTAACACGTTTTGGACGAAAACCCGTTGCAAAGGATATATTTCTAATTCTGTTTGAAACCATGACACTTAAGTAATTAGAGAACTGTGAGAGGGACATTTCTAATGAATTCCAAACCCCATATAATTAAAATAAAAGAGTTTAAGAAACACATTACAAACAAATACAGAGGCATAAATTAAGAAAGAAAGTAATCACCATTTCCACATCGACCATTAAGCCCAAAATAGAAACCAGTCACATGTACTTTTTTCCCGCCGACAACCTCCAAGACAACGTTATCTTCCTTTTACTCCAACTCAATGTTCAAATTATGCGATCATTCACTGATTGAACATAAAGATAACGGGCTTTTGTTTCCTACTTTACACAGAACCACAACAAACTCACCTCTACTTTGATCAGCTAATGTTACCTGGTATATTTATATATTTTCTAGAGTGAATACTAATAAATTAAGACACACATCAGTCGGAAATGAAAAGAAGAATATGCTTGATTGAAATGCGGAGCCTTCCCAGAGAAATGTTACCTGAGAAATGCGGAGCCTTCCCAGAGAGCTATTGTACTTGTGTATGTATGGATTTCCCGGTTCTAGTTCCACACCTTAGAAATTTCAAATACACAAATGAAAATAAAATGTTTATAAGATCTATTTTAAGAAATAGAGAATTCAAGATAAAAAAATAACTAGATATTCAGCAATTAAAATTCTAGGATAAAAAATTAAGCTAACCCATTTCTTTCCTCTATGACAAACACCACTTATCAACTCAAAGCTACTTGTTCCGTTTAAGGCAGAGAATTAATTTTTAGTTGTCCATCTATATAGCCATAGTTCAAGTTCCTAGATGACTCTTTCCAGTAATACCCCTATTTAGGATAGTCTTATTAGACTAATTAATTTAATATATATATATATATATTATCTATATATAGGCTTTATTTCTATATTTCTTTCGGAGGCTTTATCGCTTTCGTTACCTCTTTCCATCAATCCACTACACTCAGCCTTATGTATTTAACATTAGTAGGATTTATCGGAATCAAAAAGTCTTGATGTACCGCATAAAAAACAATGTATAAACCGCACTCTCACATGATTTTTTTAATGGGTCCCATAGTATTCAGCTGGGACCCACCATTACCCTATAAGGGTTCAACATGTGTACTTTGGGGGTTAGTTTGGGAGAACCATGGTTTATGTGTGGTTTTTTGAACTGTACGTGTAGAAGAGCTGTATCCGAATATAGTGGAACTTTGCTTTTTAACCCTTTTTTTACAACAATTTCGTTTTTCAAAATTCTATTGCGAAAATTTTGTTTTGCACCTGCGTTTTGAGGGAAGATTCCTCCGAAGTGGAAATTTGCTTTCACCTTTTTTTTTGTTACAAAAATTCCTTTTTTCATGTTTTTTACTTTGAAAATTTCGTGAGAAAAATCTGAATGTTGAATGTAATTAATCACTTAATCTTACATAATTAATTATTTACTGAATTAGTGGGAACCAAAAAACAAAAATTACAATTCGTTACTTTCTAATGATTATATGCTAAAATTCCATTAATTAATCTTTAAATTGATTACATCATTCTTTTGGATTTTGTTCAAAACCCAAGTTATGTTGAAAATATCAGAATTTTCCAAAAACATAATGGTGAAAACAAAATTTTCACTCAAAATTCAAGTTAAAATTTTAATTTTAATTTAAAATAATTAGGAGAAATATGAAATTTTCACATAAAAAGGGGTGGAAAACAAAACCTTCACCTAATTTATATTAAATGGAAGACAAAAAATGTCCAAAGGACATAGAAAAGAATGTAAAATAGAAAAACAAAAATTCATTATAAACTGTCAAAATAAACTATACCAATTTTTTTTTATTTTTTTTTGATAAAAAATCATACCCTATTTTATTCCGGATGTGCTAGACACACCATCAAAAAAATTCGGTGATATCACCGACAAGGAGAAACCCTGGGACCCACGGAAGAAAAGGGGGTTGGTTTTTAGTTTTTTATTTTTGCGGGCCCTTTTTTTTTTCTTTGTGTCTTGCGGTGATTCCACCGTGAAAAAATCACGGTGGATCTAGCATTTTCGGTTTTATTCAATCCAAAAAGGTGATTACACGATTGTTTACAAGAAAAAAAAACATCAAAATACAAGAAACTTAAAACCCAGATACAATACAACCTCTGTATATGAATATTTTGGGGACCACAAAAAATATTCTAATATGGGGGGTTATTCTTATATGGAGGTCTACCTTGGATAGACCGAAACAAAAAATTTCATACATGTATTTCCGAAAATACATACATATGCATAGGAAACACAAAAATGTATCTATGTAAATATAGATACTACTTAATGAGGATTTTAGTTTATATAATTTATATATGAAATCAATCCACATTAAAATTTAACTTTGACGTCGTAAATTAACAAATGAAATCATATGAGTGACAGTTATTTGTATTAAATAGTGCACAAAAAGCAAAGAATTCACTTTGAAGCAAAATGATCATGTAAAATGGTTGTAAGAATATCTACATCTTAAACTTTAAAATATCACAAGGCCTATATTATTTATATTACACTGTCGATTATTCTTATATGAAGGTAGGTTCCTTAAGACAGGACCAGAAAAAATTACGAATTATTCCAATATGGAGTTTATTCTTAGATATAACTGGCCCAAATCGGGACCGGAAATTTATATTCTTATATGGAGTTTATTCCTATATGGAGTATTCTTCCGGAGAGGTTTTACTGTAAAAATAAAGTGTAAAAGGCGAAATATCAGTGCGACAAAGGGGATACCAAAGTGCGATTGTGGGTTGTTCACACTATATCATCCCATTTGACTGTATTCCGACATAACATGAGTTGAAATATTTTGTGCTGAAATCCTCAATGCTTACATTTATGAAAAATATGTCATTTGTCCCAATATTTTTAAAACATGGTTCTAATGGACGAGTAAAAATTACTATGGGTGAAATGGACACCAAAAAAATAACAAGAATGAAACTGGATTCATCCTGTCTTAAACTAAAAAAAAAAAGCGAGGTTTAAACTGGATGCATCATGGTGTAAGTTAAAAATAAAAAAAAATATTTGAAAATGGGTAGGATGAAATTGTTTACATCCTGGCTATTTTTACATTCTCGTCCATTTGAAGAGTATCAAATTTTACAAGTCTTTTTCATCCAGGAATTGTTTATTTTGGTCTTTTTAACCAATTTTGTGTTACATTTAGGCACCTTCAATGGTTAGCTAACTTAGAATTCTGTATATTTTTCAACGATTCTCTATAGACCACCCTTTTAAACAAGGGAAAAACAGCTCACACACAATATTTGTGGGCCCCAGCACCCCAAAAGCAAACTAAGGGTCCCATGTTTTGGTTTATGTGAGTGAGTGGTTTTGCCCTTGTTTAAAAGGGCGTTTCAAATAAATTTTTTGTATATTTTTAGGGTTTAGGATACATGTCTTTATTATAGTTTATGGATACCCTAATTGTGATACAATACAAACATGATATCTCATGTAAAAATCCATATTATCAGCTAGTTCCATGTGAAAACTTATATTATCATCTGTTGACAAGGTGAATGATCAAATTTTCACTTTTTTTTTGTCTCACGTAAAAACTAGAACTACAACTAGTTCTTGTATGAAAAATCAAATTATCATCCTATTCTAAGTTAACATCATTCAACGATGCGGCAAATTATGATTCTATTCTCCGAAATGGAATTGAGACTCGTTAAAAAGCTGTGATATTATGATTTTATTATGAAAAAAACTTTAAAAAGAGAATGAACAGAACATGGTTTGAGTCCAATATTGTGCAAATTCCTTTAAAGGGTGTGCACGTAACAAGACAATACCATTGGTTGATTTAAATCCATCATTTCACCTCTTTCCATCAAATCCATCCCCGATCATCTCTGAACACAACCACCCTCTCAACTGGCCAACAATCAAACTCTAAATCTCTATGTCTCTCTATCTTGTCTTCTTTTCTTATCAAGAACAGAAAATCTTGAAGCTAGGATTGATAGAGATAAGACTAGGGTTAGCTTCAACATATGGAAAACTAGACATATAGGGGTGGAAAGGAGTGGGGGAAGGGGTCGGTAGAAAATACTACAAGAGTGTTTTCCTTTCACACTACAAGATTGTTCCCCACGTGCGTACACACGTGCAATTTGGAGTGGAGTCCATCACTATTTGTGGGTATGTTTAAGTTTAAAATGGAAAAAATTACTGGTATACCCTCACTTTTATTTTCATACAAAATTTATGTGGGCATGGAAAAGGGGCAGTTTTGGAAATTCAAAATTCGCAGCCTTAAAACACCGAATAGTGCTCGAGGTGTCTTCCATTTTTCCCCCCATGTGACCCACGCACACTATTCTCTTTTTTTTTCTTTCTTTTTTTTGAAGGATGGCACACTATTCTCTTATTCTCTCTAGTGCTATGATATTTTCTTTATTTTTGCTTAAATTACCATGATGTCCTCAAATAATTTTTCTGTGAGAAACAAATACACTACAATAAAATGGGGGCAATTTCGGAATATTAATTTTTACAGCTTCATTCACTGTTCACATGAACAGGAAGGGGTCTTCCCTTTATATATTGGAATAGATAGAACTATAGAGTTTAGCTGGTCTACACTTTCAAAACGATTAGACAATACAAGACGAGAATCACGAGACCATTCCAAGTTCCAACGAAGATACTTATTACTCCAAGATTTTTTATATTTAGTAAAGATTTTTTTATGAGGAAATGTCTTCTTTTTGGCTAAAACCCAGATCTAACAGCCTTGAACCCTTTAGGGGAAATGGTGGGTCCTTTACTAAAAGTGATGGGTCCTTTCCTGAATGTGAATCTAACCGTTGATTTGATCATCCAACGGTAAAGAAGCCTCCTTTGCGGGAATCCATCCCGCAAAGTCGTGTGGGATAGCATTTGTCTTTTTGCACTGCCTGTGTAGATGCAATATGTTTTTTTGCAGTACATAGTGAAATTTGCATGTGCAACACCCCATTAGTACAATATTTGAGATTATAATAGGCATGGGCATGGCTATTATATTATTGTGTACGGACAAAACCAGCTATGAATCCTAATCCATCTGGATGGTTCTTAACGAACCGAGCAAAAAACTACCAAAATAAACCGCCTCACACACAAAAAAAAAAAAAAAAAAGGGGCCCTCCCCTCGGAAGTTGTGCAGGGGGAGGCTCTGTGTCTGGCGGTTTTCTTATGTGATTTTTTGCTCGGTCCACAAAGAATTTTTGAATCCATTCAATACCAATCCGACTCAGCCGTGACCCACAATTCCCCTAAATAATTCCCATTTCCTTTGAGGGGTTAGTTTAGGAATTAAAAGGCTTTTGCCTTCTCTTTTGTTCAGATCATGTAAAACCGGAAGGCAAGGAGGGAGGCCAAAGAAAGAATTATGGAGTAAAATATAAAAAAGCAAACATATTTTTCACCAATACTAATTTTTACTTGTTTTAAAAATATTTGGACAAATGACCAATTTTCCGTTAATATAACCATTCAGCAATTCAAATCAGAATGTTTCAGAGATTTCTCAGCTTAAAATGTTATAGCGGAATTATGCAGCAACTATAATAATAGTAGAATGGCGATGTTGAAACTCAATTAGTAAACTGTATAGAATCTGGGGCACAATAACGTAAACCAACATGCATATAATAATAAATTGTTAGTTAATGTGATGTTCGGTTTATATTCTTCACATGAACTAGTACGTTAGTTCATGTGATGTTTATTTTTTGCACCAAAAGTTGTGTAACCTGTCTTTAATATTAGGTCACACATGAGGACTTAGTATAAAAAGAACAATCGTTCTACACGTACCGTGTAAATTAACGATGCAAAAACCGCCCCCTCACATTGGTGGGGGGGGTCCCGCGTGGCATGGAATTAGCAGGGGGTGGGGTCATTGGAAAGTTTGTGAGAAGACCGATTTTGGCTTTGTTTTTCGTGTGTTTCAGTAGGAATTTTTGTAAAAAGAAAGAGATAAGGAAAGAGAATGGAACGTATCAACATATCTAATAGAAAGAGAGTGAGAAGAAACTAAGAGAGTTCTCACTTCTCCAAAATAAATTCTCAAATCCCTAAATAAAATAAAATAAAATAAGGTTAATTATATCGATGATTTTAGAATAATCAATTTAATGTAATCAATCGATATTACTATAATCACGATTTAGGAAAAACAAGTAAATATATTTATTTATTTTTTTGACAAAGGAAAAACAAGTAAATTATTTTAGAGAAAAGATGAAAAGTTGGGTTCAGTTTGTTTTGGGGGAAGTTTATTTTAGTGAAATTTTCAGTTTTCATCTGTTTAACTTAACAAAATTTAATGGTAACCTAAAGACAAATTTTTTGAATTAAATGGAACGATGCGACTTGAATGAAATTTCGAAAATGTTCTTGTGCGCATGTTAGTACCACATTAACTCAGCTAGCCTCAATCACTTGATTCAAAAATGTTTCAACATGGCAACACGTTTACCATAACTTCTCTTCCTTAATGATCAATATTACAGTAGAAACTCTATAAATTAATACTGCCGGGACTACCAAAAATTATTAATTAAGCGAGATATTAATTAACCGATAAATTGATAAGTATTAATTTATATATTAATTAATATCTTATTAACTTATTAAAAGTTTATTATCAAATAATTAGTTTCTATATAAACACAATACCACACCATATCTTTTTTCTATCTCATATATATTCACAATATCAATATCAAATTATATTCTTATAAACACAATATGAAATCATATTTTTTATTTCCTATATAAACACAATATCAATATCAAATCATATTTTTATAATCATAACACCACTGAATAATTTCTTGTTGAGCTATGAGAAAACAACACCACAAATTCTTACGATAATAAGAAAATTTAGAGATGAGATTCAATGTGATATTGATTTTAACAAAAAACAGAAGAGAATTGAATCATTTTTCAAAAGATCTTCGTAGATCATTAATGTATCGAATATATATAATCCATTATTAATTTATATTTCACATGGGGTCTACATAGGTAATAAAAAATGTATTATCTTATAATTTTAGCGAATTAGTATTAATTTGGCACGTTGTCCCCGACTCGGGACCGGCTAAAACTATTATTTAAGAGAGTTTATTAAATAATCGAGTATTAATTAAAGAAGTTTCTACTGTACTACAGTATATACTAGAGTTTCCATCCCACTAAAGTATTGAAACCAGGCGGAATCTTGATTTTTATTTATTTGTCCCACTACATAGGCTGACTCCTATTTCTAAGATAAATTTTCTCTTAAATACCCTCATTTATTGTGTATGGAAAATTGTAGTAGGAATAGGACAAATGGTAAAATAAGAAATAAAAATTCTTTACAAACCGTCCAAATGGACTCCCTATAAACCGTGTAGACACATGAATACCCAAAAGTAGGACCCCTGTTAGCTTAAGAAAAGGTATGAAAAAGGAGTAATTGGTCTTGGGAACTACCAGAGTGTTTAACTATTCTTTAGCAAGGTTATGATAAACGTGTTGACTATATTGAGAAAGAGAAGATATAACAAACGTGTTGACTATATTGAGAAAGAGAAGATATAACAAACATGTTGCAGTCTCTAAACATTTTTTGAATTCAATCGAGTTAAATGCAATGAATATGAATATGTAGGAGACTAACTAAAGTTACTTCCGTAATCCCAAACATTGCACCAGACAGTTACAACTTACACCAAGGATATCACTACATGTAAACCCGAGATCAAAGGCACCACACCGTTGGATCCTACCCGAATCCCAAACGTTCATTTTCCACCCTACAAATAAATATGTCTCACAATTGAAGAGACCCCGTTAATCAAGTAGAGTAATATTCAAGCGGTAAACAGAAATGAAAACAAGTACACAAAATTAGATATTCACTGTCACAATTGAAGAGCCTTTCTTAATGGAATCAGCAGCTGAAAAGAACACAATTCTTAGTGCAACTCTGATAACTGATAAAAATATTTCTTTTACCCCAGATGAAGTGATCAAACAGATCGAAATGGAATGGGTTAATCTCACGTCACCATACTCTATCCAAGTGCTTCATAATGATTGTCTAAGTATCAAGTTCGAGAATGAAAAGGATAAAATGTTGGTTATGGATTCTACACCATGGCTGGTCTTTCAAAATCAATATGTACTTCTTTTAAAAGAGTGGTGTAGTCCTAATGTACCTCCTCCTAAGATTGAGTTCACTACTTATCCGTTCTGGATCCAAGTGCGTAACATACCAAGGATCACGATTACAGAAAACTTGGGTTTCAAAATTGGCGAAGTTATTGATTATCAAGTCGAACTTTGTGAGAAAAGAAGGAAGAGAAATAATTTCCTGAGAATTAGACTTGTTGTGGATGTTACTAAGAGACTAGATACTGGTTTTTGGTTGTGTATTTCAAGGAAACTTAATGAAGTGTATTGGGTGTCTCTAAAGTATGAGAATTTACCTAAAAATCTATGTTACAGATGTGGTATTCTAGGTCATGATAAGGATTGTTGTTCTAATAGTGAGTTACTTGAAGTACCCATTGGTGAGAAGTGCATTGTGAATTATATTGCTAACAGTGTTATGTATGTAGGAGCAGTGCCCTCAAGGGTTTCTGTTGATGCTAAAACTTTAGAGGAGGATGAGAGTGAGAGAGGTTATGGACCTTGGTTGTATGAAGAAGAAGGTCAGGATATTGAGGATGAGGATAGTGAAGATGGTGATGGTGGAGACGATGACAGTGAGAACGGTAAGTAAGATGTGGGATAGTTTAGCACATCCGTTTTTAATTGCTTGCCTAACAAAGAGAACCATGAGTTCTTTCCATTCAATGAACCAGCACTTAGTGATATTGAATTAATGCGTACTGAAAATGATCAGTTGTTGTTTTTTTTTTTTTTTTTTATGGTATTGAAGTTTCAGGTTTTAATGTCTTATGTACAATCAAACCTCGATAAGGCCTATTCATATGGGTATGCCAAACTCATGTATTTGGCATATATGCTCCCACTATGGGTATGCCAAAGTGCCAAACTCATATGCCTATATGTCAATTTTGACATATAGGCATACACGATGGAGTTTCCAGTGAGCGATAGAGATTCTGTCGCTTTGATGAGCGATAGAGATTTTATCGCTAGCGATAAAATCTTTATCTCTAGCGATAAAAACTTTATCTCCAAGTAATTATATATATATAGATATATATATATATAATCTCTCATTCTCTCCTACTTTTTTATTTTTATAATATATTTTTATATTTAAAGGGTCCCACTGATTATATTATAATACTAAAACTTTTATAAATACCCCACCACACAAACACAAACATATTTTTATTCATTAGGGTCCCACCCAACACAATTAAATATATGTTTTTAATCAAGTTTGGCATATCTACCATAGTGAGGAAACTCATTTGGCATGCCACCTGGTATGCCAAACATCTTTTTTTTTTGCCATACCCATAGGAAGAGGCCTAAATGAATTCTCCTAGGACCAAGAAAAAATATTCGTTTAGCGGGGTTATTTATTTATCGATAAATGAATATTTATTCATTTAGACAATACTATTTTCTTAATTAAGAAGTTAAATTGTATAGGAGAAAATGTACAAATATACCTAGGAAATATTGGTCAAAATTCTTATCTATAATTCAATTAACATTCATTTTCTTTTGAATTAACTGGTGTCATTTCTAATTTACGTCATATAAATGTGATGGACGTTAAACATCTTTTGAACTATCCTAACGAGAATGATGCAGTTGTGGAGTCTCCAACAGAAGAAGAAATTATTGAGTCAGTAATGAATGATGAGAATGATCCTGAACCAGATGATGGTAGCGCCGTACCAAATGTGTCATCTAAAGATGCTTTTCAAGCGATGGTCCCGTTAAAATATTACTTGCTACAACACGAGAAAAATATTCTAGAAATTGTGCAAGCATTGCATAAAATTAAGGATATGGTGCATTTTGGTTTGGGTGGAAGAAAAAGACAATCAACTATAGATGAATTTTTTTGAGTTCATTCCTACATATATTTTTATGCAAAACTTTCTGATTATTTATTTTGGTTTATTTTTATATATTTGTTTTATATATAATTCAGTGATTATTCGTTTATATTTCTATATGGCCTTTAAGGATCCAATTTTTTATATTCATTAATGCATTAAGCGAGGTTATTCATTTATCACCTTGGCCCAAGTCAGGACCGGAGAAAATTATTCATTTGGCGAGGTTATTCATTTATCGAGGTTCGACTGTATACTGTGAAGAACTAATTTTTATGTTTTTGTGTGATCGGATTTAACATGTAAAAAACTAATTTTAATGTGTTTGCGAGATCGCTGATAGCATATAATTAATCTTATAACTCTTAACATTTGTATTTCTATAGTTCCTTAATCTTACGTTCTTCAACGGTATAAAGTTTACAAAAAACCGTGTTTTAAAAGTTAAATAATTTTTAAATTTTATTTGTTATTATCCATAAGGATATAAAATACTTAAACATATTCCCATTTCCTCATTGCCTTAAGAATTGTGCAAACTGCAACTAGGTCATCTAAGTTTGGACGGTATCCTATTTATTATGATATATGTCTTCAGTTTCATAGGTTATGCTTTACACAGTCCTATCTATTTTGTAACTGAGAATGACATAGGGAAAACACGACTGCTTTTCCCACTTTTTTACCGGAATCATAGCATTTACAAACCGTGAGTTGTTTAAGTGAAAAGTTGAGTTTTCTGATTATGGACTCTGGGGCGAAACTTTTTTTACAAAGTTTCTGTGTGGATGCATATTCTTTCACCTTTTTTTCGGTGAAATATTGTATTTTCACCTTAATAAACTTAAGTTTACAGATGACCTTTTTTTAATAGAAAATTTTGAGTTATTCTGAATTGTGGAGTGAAACTTTTTGTTAACGTCTATTTAAGTGTACATTAGCTTATAAAGTTTTCAAAAATTCCCAATGAACAGCACCAAAAACTAAGCGAAAACCCAGGCTTCTCACAAACTTTCCAATGACCCCTGCCACGCGGGACTCGCCCCCATGTGAGGGGGCGGTTTTTGCATCATTCATTTACACTGTACGTAAAGCATTTTCGGAGAGACTCGCAGACATATCAATTCGTGGTATGGGATACGTTTGGAATGGGATACGTACGAGTATTATACGAATACGTAAAAGTTAAATTCGGTCAAAAATCCGGTCAACGATTCGTGATTCGGCAGTAATACGGAACGACATACGTACGTGTATAATTCGTTTTAGAGATATGCATTCAGCGTACGAAATTCGACATAAATTAACCTGTTAAAAAATCATTTTAAATATAATTTCTCCTAAAATACTATAGTTTAATACTTGACATCAACTATATATAATTTGTGCATCACAATCAGCATATAACATGAACGTTGATGGTATTGGAATCAGATTAGTGTATGTAAATTTTTAAAAGTAAAAAATAATAAATAATGATTATTTAGTGATGATGTGGCAAAGGATTATACGGGGTGTATGATTCGGTAATTCATAAATACATGTATAATTCGTTTTAAGCTGGAAATTCGCGATACGGTCGATACGTACAAATTCGGTCGATACGGACGGATTCTCGAATTGTACGAGTATTATTCGCGAACTTACTAACTAGGCGGAAGACTCGATAGTTTATTTTTTATTTTTTTTTATAGAAAACGTCTTTTCTGATGGATTACTAGTAAGCATCGGATATAGTGAGACCGGGGCGAAAAGCGGACATCTCATCTTCTCTCAAAAAATGGTTGTTGCTAGCAAATCCCGTTGTTTATTATCAGGAAGTAACTTCTCCTCCTCCATACAAACAAAGAGATCTTGCAAGGGACCCAAGCCTGCCCTATATGACCACTTCCCGGGGTTCAAACGGACACAAACTTACACTAAACGTTACAAACCATTGAATGGTTGTCCAGAGACGGAGCTAAGTGCAACTTAGGGGTGGCCCCCGCCCACCCTATTTTGTAATTTGGACAAATAATTCCTAATGAGCCCCCCACCTAAAATATATGTTTTGTAAATTAGCTCCCCGTGGTCCAGCTCCGTCCCTGTGGTTGTCTATTTATAGTTACACTGGTACCCTCTTCTTCTCTTCATAATCATAATCCACCATATCCCTTCTGCAGATCAGAATAATGCTAAAACAGATGGATAAGTTTCCTTTAGAAATCTCTACCCAGATATTAGGTCGACTCCCTACAACAGATTGTGTTCTTCACAGTAAATCTGTATGCGGCAACTGGAGGTCCATCCTTGATAACACCAAATTTGGTCTCCTGTTCTGTATCACATCATATTCGGGAAATGACTTTGGATCTTAACTCATTTCCAGCGAGCATATGAACACAGAACTTTACAACACTATCGTAGCTAACAGACACCCGGATGATGGACCACTTAAAATATTATCACACCCAGTGATCGGGTCTTGCAACGGTTTTGTGTGTTTTTATGTTTACCACGACAACATCCAAGATCCTATTTATATTATAAATCTAGAAACAGGTCAGTACATTCATCTCCCACAAAAATATATGCTTCCGGAGGAATTCGTTGGACGCTGAAACATGTTAGGAGGTTTCGGCTACTGTCAAAGTTCTGATGAATACAAGGTTGTTCGAATTGACCCGGACGGCAAAGTGGAAGTCAACACCCTCGGCGATAAGATGGGATGGAGAAATGTTGAACATATTTATGTATGTTTTTGTGGAGGTGGATCAGGTGAATATGCAAATGGGTGCATTTTTTGGTTGGTCTACAAGGACACAATCAAGACATTATTGTCATTCAATTTGAGGAGTGAGACGTTCAGCACACATTTATTACCACCCGATCATATACCTGGGGGTAATTTCCCTGTGGATCAATTCCCAACCATTAGGCTGATGCTGTTTGGGGTTTCTCTGTGCGTATACAACATGCACTGTCAGCAAGAGAACCGTATAGATTTCTGGACTCTAGACGAGAATAACAATGATTTCGCCTCACCTGCCGATGAACCCGGACATTTTCTTTGGAGACGCCGGTTTAGCATTAACTTACCAAAGCAAAGGAATGATTGGCCAACTTATAACCCGATTGCTCTGGGTAATAACAACGACGTCCTGTGTGGGATAATCGATGCATATCGCGTTATGATACATATACAGGAACATTGAGGGAAATATGGGGAACGATACCGTTTAGAACATGTATTAACATAGTTCCGCACATGAAGAGCAGCGTCTCCTTAGAAGATTTCGGAGGAGTATCGGAGACGTGTGGTGACAATATCGATCTAATCCAGTAACTGATTTATAGAATTACTACTGTCAATTTGTCTTTATTAGTTAGTAATAAGGTTATGTCTAGATTTTCTAATATAATTTAATGACAGAGTATTACCATCAATATATTCTTATTCAGTTTGTCCAGCGCTTGCATGTACCGCCACAAATTAAATATGCGTACAAAAGTCTCAATGTCGACTATAGGTATTATCATCTGTGTAACTTTACCGCCTGTGTAAGCGCAATTCGATTCCTATGGAATGAACAGTTTTTTCCCCTCCCAGTTTCGACTTAACAAGCATGAAAAACGTGTAACTGTACCTCATGTGTTAGGGCAATTTCTATGCAATTGGAACTCATCCTGTCATCTACAAGTGAAGAATGTCGCTGGCACGACCTAAAACTAGAAGTGGGATTGAAGAAGATATGGGCCTAGAAGAAGACTTTCCTAGAGGACCCAAGATCTACAACCGTTCTATAATCAACAACCAGAAAATCTCCTCAACATCCACCGATATCTCCATACATCACATCAATATCTGAAGCATTCGTCCAATACCCGAGCCACCTTCATATCAGCTTCTCTCCAACGGCCTAACCTCTGCAAAACCTTCATTTCACCTCCTTCCATCAAATCCATTCCCGGCTATCTCTCATCACAGTCACCTTCAACTGGCCATCAATCAAACTCCTAATCTCTATCTCTCTCCATCTTATCTTGTCTTTTTTTCTTATCAAGAACAACTTTTTAGGCCTTTTTATTCAACTCTTAATATTAAAACATCCTTATCTTATAGATACTCCCACTATCTTTTTTTTTCTTTGTCCTAGTTTCTATTTTGGTCTATCTTTTTTTATCTGTCCCCGCTGTTTTTTTTCCGAAAATGCTAGACATGGGACAAAACTAAAGGTAAAAAGATAGTCCAGATATGGGACAGGAAGAAAATGAGAGGGTAAGCGATGTGGCGCCCATCCGTGGCTGCACACCCCTACTAATCTATGATCCCAGGAGATGCCACCTCTTGTCCCATATCCGGACCATGCCTGTTGTCCCATCTGTAGCAACTCCCGTTTTTTCTGTGAAAACTCTTGTCCACCGCTTATGTGTCGTGCAAACATTGGTTGATTTCAATAATAATGGGGACCAAAATGGGTAGAATCTAGGGTGTGGATGAAGACACCTAGCTGGGGAAAATAATAGTGGAAACGGCTGGTGGAAGTGTAGCACTTTCGGTTTATAGACATACATTTCCCTTAAAATATCAAATATACCCTTTATTTTTTATAATCATAAAATCATTTTTAATATACCCTTTATTTTTAGAACGGGCCCCTGGCTCAGCTGGTCATCTCCGTTCTCCAAAGTTTAATGCGCTCCATGAGGTCCCAGGTTCGAGTCCCCAATGGCGTAATATTGCAGGAATTAACATGGAAGGTAGTGTTAGTTTGCCCCCCTTGTGACACAATCTCATCCCCCATCCCGCCGTTTCGGCTCCCTTGGCTAGGTTATCCATGAGGCTCGCTGGTAGGTTAGCACAGCAACCTGTTCAATTAATGTAGTAGTATGTCGATGGAGCTTAGCTTGCTAGGCTTCCAACTAGTCTCATGTAATAATATTTAATATTCTAATAAAATTTAAAAAAAGAAAAGAAAATATAAACTTAATTAAAATCTTGAATATTATCATCATATCTAAGGAATAAATCTACTGTATTAATTGTTATTCTTTTTTTCAATAAAAACATTTATGGATAGTTATCAAACTCTTAATAAAACCTCTACTTATTCTTACATCCCGTTCTAATTATGAACTCCATAATAAAAGCAGTATACGTTTGTTTTTAATACTATTAATTTTAGTTTTGGTAACAACATAACAATAAATAGGGCTAGTCAAGGGTTAGTCACGACATTTTATAGTATTTCCTTAATATTTTGACAAAATCAATTAAAACTGTTAATTTGAGATGGAGGGAGTACTTATCTAATACTTATAGTTCTCACAAAACAGTTTGTAACAATTATAATTGGCATAAGCGTATGTTACATTAATAACACTTTTAACTGTTACAATTGAGTTATGACAAAACTTTTT
This sequence comes from Papaver bracteatum, assembly GCA_023529315.1. Taxonomy (NCBI): domain Eukaryota; kingdom Viridiplantae; phylum Streptophyta; class Magnoliopsida; order Ranunculales; family Papaveraceae; genus Papaver; species Papaver bracteatum. The sequence continues at coordinate 99,750 of JAJJWX010003646.1, forward strand.
TTTTGGTGAAAAATGGTGTTTCACTTGTCACCTTTCTTTGAAAGATTTCAGTAGAAACTTCTTTGAAAGATTTCTTTGATATTGTTGTTTGTGCTCGTTGGATAGGTTTTTTTATTAGCTTTCCAACGAGATAAAATTTGTAAAATTCCAAGGTGCGGATTTTTAGATATGTTATATTAAAGTTTGTTGTCCAATTATACCCCTGAAAAGATATGATACACAAGGATTTATAGTAATTGGACTAAAAGGGAGGGACATTTTTGGTTATTCGGCCCTAACCATTTCCAATATTTTTGTGTCAATTGATCACTTACATTTTACAAAAAAGTGGTCATATAAAGGTCCTTCATCGCTTCGCTCGGTCGGCCCAAAAAACACTCATTTTATTCCTTGCCTTAAGAATGGTGCAAACTTCAACTGGGTCATCTAATAGTGGAACGGAGGAAGTACCAAACCAATTAGCATAGTTTTCCGGAACCATCAAATGTAATCCTTGTCGCAGGAAGCACGGATGCACTTAGCACGTGCATCAAGCATGTGAGGGTTATAGTCCCGTGAGGGTTTACATAGAGATTTACCCACAAAACCTTACCAAAAACTACCCTAAAAACCTAACCAATCTATCAATCTTCTTACGATGAATCGGTCTCCGATTCACCCAACTGGTGGTACTCCGTGACTTTGGTTACCATATGACTCACATTTTTGTAGTTGCAGGAAATCCCACAACTACACCCTCATGAGATTCTATTAATTTGATTTGATGATCTAATTTATTTGATATGAAAATGAAAATTAAAGTACTAAAATTATAAAAGAGACACGAAGATTTTTACATGGTTCGATCATTGTGATCTACATCCATGGTTCTTCACTAGTGATTGTATGTAATTACATGATTTTACAATTGAGACTCCATTAAAGAATATTTGGAGCTCTAGATTTTTGGGGAATAAGATCATCAAGAAAATAAGTCTCTCTCTCTCTCTTTACAAAATTCTAACTTCAAATGTCTCTCCAAAATCTATTCTCCAAAAGAACTCTCCCTTTCTCTTCTGCCTAAATGGCTATTTATATGATTTTACATAAAAGATGACAGCTGTGTTGTCCCGCAATTTCGGATCTAAAATATGTCATGCGAGTCTTCGCAACCTTGCTCGCAAGATGTCTTTTCTATCCACAATTTCGCAAGCTATCATTTGTTGCGTCGTTAATTATTTGCAAGCATAATAATGCTGCGAGATTATGCTCCTACATTTTGCCTCTTTTTTCTTGAATATTGCTTGAAGAGCGATCTTCAGGAAAAAAACTAGTTGTTGTAGCTGTTGGAGTAGTCTTTGATCTTTGTTGATGAAGGAACGAGCGAAAGAATACTGGACTTGAAAAGTACATACTTGCCTCTATTCTTTTGCGAAGTTCCAAAATGTTGCGAAGTAAAGAATATCAATCCTTGAAGTATAAGAAGTATGAAGTATCCTTGAAGAAGTATAAGAAGTACTCAATCCTCGAAATATATAAGAAGTATCCATCCCTGACTGCGAATAAGATGTATTGCGAAATTATTATTCCACATTCTATGCCTCATGTTGTGCTGTAATGAAAATAAGAATTTAGATTAGTATTTAACATTTCTTTTATCAAAATTTCTTATTTTTTATTTATATGATACTTAAAAATCTTTTTGTTTGTTTTGATTTCCTTTGTACGATTTATTTCATCTCATTTGATAAATATCTTTCATGGAAATGATCCTAATAGGTACCCCCTTACATGACGCACTGAGGTTCTTTGCCTCTTGCAAATGTTTCTTCGCGAGTATACGCCATAAAGGTTTTCCCGCTACTACTCTCCATGTTGAATATCATATCATTTGAAACAAAGCAAATTTTTCAAGAGAAATACATAAATTGATTTGTGTGAGATTTTTCTCGGTTTCTTTTGTAATTGTGAAATCTTGAAATCTTTGTAATTGTGCGATTGAATCATTTTTTGTAAATCAAATCAAAAATATTTTATTTTCTGTAAAAGTAAAATGTTCGAGGAAAGTGGTACTTAGCTTTCATGTGAGTCTCAAAAACAAGTGTGAGAAGTGAGACTTGAACCCTTGACCTGCTTCTTGGATTTTCTCATGACATACCAACTTGTCTTTGAGCAGCTCTTGCGAAATAATCAAAGTTCTTGCGAAGTAATCATATTCTAATTCCGCGAGATGAATATCTGCGAAGTAAAAAATTATTTGCTCGCATGGGGAATCGATCTCATGTCCTCTAGTTCGCATACTTCCTTCTTGTCCATCTGTGCTATTTGCTGCTTGCGAAATATATCTACGAAGTAATCATAAACTCTTCTCTGCGAAATATCGTAAATATACTTGCGAAAAAATATGTCTGTGCTGTGACTTGATCCCGCGACCATGGAATTCCTTAAATTCGCAGACGACCAACTGTGCTGCCTCTTTTTTGCGAAATAATGAAACAATATTGTGAACTTATTCATTTTCGCTCTTTGTAAAAAAAGAAGAAAATTATGCTCGCAAGCATAATCGAACCTGCGACCTCTCTGTTACTCATTCAGCCTTAAACCATCTTTGCGAATTTCTGTTCATGACAGAAATTGCAGCGTCTGTGTCTTATCTCTTCTTCGTCCTTCCTTTGTTTCTTCACAAATTTCCTCTTGCTCTTTCTCTTGAATATGAAAAACTTCCAAGAAACTTTTGATTTCTTCCTCTGATTTGTAGATCTGGCGAGATCCAACTCTAGCAATAGATAATTTCCTTGAATCTCTTTTCATGTCTTTGAATTGTTGATGATGTTTATTCCTTGAAAGTGTAATTTCTTCAATAAAATATCCATTTTTGAACCCAAACTTTTTAGATCTAAATAAAAAGTGTGGATAATAACTAATCTTCATGAAAATTTCTTGAACCAACAAGTTACAGGAAGGATAAATCCATTACTCCTCCCTATTTCTAGCGCCAATTATGTAGTTGCAGGAAATCCCACAACTACACCCTCATGAGATTCTATTAATTTGATTTGATGATCTAATTTATTTGATATGAAGATGAAAATTAAAGTACTAAAATTGTAAAAGAGACACGAAGATTTTTACATGGTTCGATCATTGTGATCTACATCCATGGTTCTTCACTAGTGATTGTATGTAATTACATGATTTTACAATTGAGACTCCATTAAAGAATATTTGGAGCTCTAGATTTTTGGGGAATAAGATCATCAAGAAAATAAGTCTCTCTCTCTCTTTACAAAATTCTAACTTCAAATGTCTCTCCAAAATCTATTCTCCAAAAGAACTCTCCCTTTCTCTTCTGCCTAAATGGCTATTTATATGATTTTACATAAAAGATGACAGTTGTGTTGTCCCGCAATTTCTGATCTAAAATATGTCATGCGAGTCTTCGCAGCCTTGCTCGCAAGATGTCTTTTCTCTCCACAATTTCGCAAGCTATCATTTGTTGCATCGTTAATTATTTGCAAGCATAATAATGCTGCGAGATTCTGCTCCTACAATTTTCATCAAACATGAATGCTTCCCCCTTTTTCCTGTAAGTAATGCGCTTTCACGGCTTCGTGCTACAAAAACAACACACAAACTTAGTTTGTTACATAAAACAGCTCTTCTACACGTATCGTTCAAAAAACCACACAGAAACCGTGGTTTTCCCAAGCTAACCTCCAAAGTACACATGTTGAACCCTTAGAGGGTAATGGTGGGTCCCGACTGAATACTATGGGACCCATTAAAAAGATCATGTGAGAGTGCGGTTTATACATTGTTTTTTATGCGATACATCAAGACTTTTTGTACATAAAAATTGAAAAGAGTGGATTGTGTGGAATCAATCATAAAGATACTTACGTGTTGTTGAGGGGACAATCTACTGTGGGTAGCATGCGCAATCCGGTGTTTGATTTTTAAAAACACAACCACCGCATCTAGGATGATGTCGTGCCGTTGCTCGATTTATTGAGCAGTTCTTCCTTTCGGGTTCCCATAATCGTGAGTAAATTTGTTAAAAATCTTCAACCAGATGGAATCCCCCGAACTGTTATCAATAGTTGGCGGACGAGTTGCGGCGTACCATGCTTGGGTGATTGCTAAATCTTCCTCAGAGTCAAACGATGCCATTTGTTGTATGTGGGAGTAGGTTTTATACAAAAAGTTTTCAAGGGTTTAGGCTTTCATAGGAGTCTCAAGAACACACGAGTTTTGATTCAAGTATTAGTTTTGTTTCATAAGGAGAAGCGTAGTTTAACTTCAATCAAGAGAACATTCAGAAAACAATTGTCTCACCTCAACTTTGATCGACTAATGTTTCCTGGAATACAAAATATACTTGCAAGAATGAATAAAAATAACAGTAATTCTTAGTGAACCGAGATTTTTAACTCCACCAAAACAATATACCCTATGAAGGGCTGCGATGAACCCATTGGGGAGTAGTGGGTCCCGGCTGAATGCCATGGGACCCAGTCAAAAGGTTTGGTTGTGAGAGTGTTGTTTTTAGGTAGTTTTTCTGCTCGGTTCACCATGCATTTTTGTAAAAATAAAGACACACAACAATAGGAAAAGAAAAGAAGAATATGCTTGATTGAAGAAACAAGATAAAAAAATAACTAGATATTCAGCAAGTAAAATTCTAGGATAAAAATTAAGCTAACCTCAAAATGCCATTTCTTTTCTCTACAGCAGACACCACTAATAAACTGAAAGATAATTCCTCCGTCGAGGTTATATAGGTCAAGAATCAGTTTCTTGTTGTCCGTCCAGGTTATATATGCATGGTTCAAGTTCCTAGATCACTCTTTCTAGTTATGCCCCTAATTATGATAGTCTTGTTACACAAAATAATTTACCATCCGCGAGTTATAACCCCGAAGGTATCACTATCAATGATAACGTTATCATTTTGTCTTCATGATAACGTCATCATTTTTCCTCCTTCGTCGCACTTGTGTTACGTCTTTTATACTTTAAACAACTCTCTACACGTACCGTTCAAAAAACCACACATAAACCGTGGTTTTCCCAAACTATCCCCCAAAGTACACATGTTGAACCCTTATAGGGTAATGGTAGGTCCCGACTGAATACTATGGGACCCATTAAAAAAATCATGTGAGAGTGCGGTTTATACATTGTTTTTTATGCGGTACATCAAGACTTTTTGTACTTTAAAATATGGTGCACAAACAATTGATCACGTGAAATGCGGTGCAAAATACAATTTCACCTTATATATTATTAGGTATAGACGTATAGTAACTTAAATTAACATGAATAATAACATAGATATACCTGATTCATATACTAGGCAGAGAGAACGATGACGTTATCATCAACCTCATACTTTTTTGGGGATATATCTTGATTGGTACATGCATTTTAGAGTGACGTAAACCACTTATGTGAATGGATGTTTCAAAAGAAAAATATTAATACTCTTCGTTGGCAGTGGATATAATCTTTATCATATCTATTATGTAATCATAAACCATTAAACCTCATACTTTGTGGGTTTATTTTTTAAAGTGAAATAATTTATTGGTTTCACAGTGACCGCGCACCATTCTCTCAAGCATCGCACAATAATCGGGTTAGGGCACACATCATCATCATTCTGTAGCTCCTTGGACTTTTGTCAAGCGACAGCTGAAGGCCCTGAAAAAGACACTTCTTGCTGCAGAAATACAAATTGGGTGCAGCAATAGACTTCTTGCTACATAGGTTATCGCAACACTAATAGGGGTTTATGCCATAACCATTGGGTGCTGCAATATATTAAGTTTCTTGTAGTCGCGCTTTGTTTTTGATAAAAAATAGACTTATATATTATCTTTCTAATAAATTTATACTATTAGTTACGACTTATTTTTTTCATAAGAAAATATCCGCTTCAAACATCAACCAGGAAGAGACGCTTCGACATACGCATCGCTTCCTAAAAATGAAAACAAAAATTCTCAACAAACGAGAATTAAACCACTGGGACCCACAAAAAAAATAATCAGTGAGAGCCGGTTTTGTTTTAGTTTTCCCCCTCGGTTCGTTTAGAACCATTGTCCAAATACTTCACGCTTTCAAAACCTTGCTTCGAAGGGTCTAGTCCTGTCTCGTCTAATCGTTTAGACACCTACAATGAGTAGACCTGACTAAGGAAGGACATTGTTGGAAAACGATTAATAAAAAAAAAGGATTTTTAAAGTTTTAATAAAAACTTATAATTTATTGTTTTCTTTTGTGAATGAAGTTTATTAGTCTCACATTGTGGAGTTTCCAATTTTTAGTTGTTTTAAGAGACTATATAAGATTTTTAATCCCACATTGGGGAGTTGCTCTTCTTAAGTTTTTTTTGTCAATTATATAAACAAATTCACTACTTTTGTAAAATCTATGGGAAATGGGTTGCTCTATATTTAGAGGGACCCCTAAGGGAAAAAAATATTTTATATTATTTTCTCAAGCATTTGCGATTTTCCTTTATAGTTTTTCGGAGTTGCCAAGCTCAAGTTTAGCATCTACTACATATGCTAGTAGTAGGTGTATTAGGGTGTTTTATCCTTGAGATATCCGCCCTGTGAGGGCTATAGCATCACTCTTGAGTGTAGCCGGGCGCTAATGTTTTAAGGGCAACGTGTTGAACATGTGACTCACTTTGTTTTTCAAAGTTTTGCCTTGTTGCTGTTGTGGAGATATGGGAAGCTCGCCCATTTCGTCAAACCCATCACTTCCATTAAAAGGAGATAAGTATCAATAACTTTTGCTTATTTGATTTTTCTTTGTTTTGATTATTGCACCCAACAGACATTAGTCTTGTATCGTTTATCTAATCGTTTGGACATCTAGAGTGAGTAGAGTAATAAGATATAACCGGGGCAACAGAATCAGAATTGTGTGATGTCCCCTCTTTGCTTTCCCGTGAAGTCACACCAATTAACGTAAACCATTATTTCTTGGTACAATAAGTGATCACAAGAAGCTAAAAACTCACTGTGGGAGAACATTTAGAAGAGTGGCTAGACGTCAAAGGGAAGCACAGAGGAAGGAAAATATGGCCTCTTATCCCGGCTGCTATTCTGTGTCAATTTGGATGGAAATAAAAGGTAGAGTTATGAACAAGAAAAGGAAGAAAGACAGAGATGAATCATAAATGAAGTTAAGAGGCTCATATTCAAATGGGGTTTGGTACGCAATTCCTGGAGTGATGTTGAGAAGGATAGTTTTCTCCTCGGTCTTTATTATTATTGTGAATAATCTTGTTCAGATGAAGAAATTTGTTGAAAGTAATATTTGCCCTTTTTAGTCAAAATAAAATAAAATAAAATATACAGTCATACTCAGACCACTATGAGAGAATTTTCAAGTAGAAAGGGATAAGAAGCAAAAAAGGGGGTACATAGATATAAGATGTTGACTGGATCCCGGCATCGGAAAATTGTTATCCAGAAAAGTTATTTACCAATGTACACACTTACTCCTATTTGCTTTTTATCTTTCTGACCATTGATGGTGTGCACGACATAAAAGGTTTCTCTTAATAGAATGACTATCTCACCCATCTCTTTACTTTCAGCATATTTCTTCACCTGAACAAGCTCTACACTGAGAATGATGCCAATAAAATGATGATGACATATGTGTGTGCCTTATTTCAATCACTAGATATTTGTACGACCGTTTAGACTATACGGAGTGGTTATAGTGTGAAAAAACAAGAGCACTCCTCGAATAAATCCAAAGGTTTCTATTTATTGATTTTTTGATCGAAAAGGAGAATATATTGAAAGAGTAAAGAAATCCAAAGATTGTCATTTTACGTTTCGCCGTAACTCAGAGTTTCGACGAAAGTTACAATGGATATCTAGTTAATAAGAAATAATTATGCGGTCTACGAACTTGAAACTATCTGCTAGGATTTTCACCCCACGAAGAAAAAAGAAAAAGAATGATGGATAACATAGGAAAGAGGATGGGCTAGATATATTGGCCATCGGGTTCATATTTGTATGGTTCCAAATAAGCACGTAAATAGTGACATGGAAAATTTGATCATGTAATAATGAGTAGTGGATTTAAGTTAATGAATCTGACAAGTATATTTACAAGTAACATGTTAAGGATTCCTGTGTGATTGTATGCTTGTATGTTGATGATATGCTTATACTTGATACAAACATAGATGTGATTAATTCCACTAAAACATGCACTGAATGAGAACATTGACTTGAAAGACTTAGGCCCTTTTGATGTAATCTTAGGGATGAGGATTAGAAGGGTAGTCCCCAAATGGAGACTAACTCGCCCATATGAAGGACCCCTCACTCATATGAACGAGTGAACCCACTATGGGCAAATAAAAAAATGACACTACACGGGAGACGATCTCCCATAAAACAAAAAAAATTCGAAGTAGACGGGGGACAGTCCCCCGTCCAAAGAAAGATAAGCAAAAAAAAAAAGAATTCCAAAAAAAAAAAAAAACACAAAATAAATTTTAGACGGGGGATAGTCCCCCGTCCAAAGAAGAAAAAACGAAAAAAAAAAATGAAAAAAAATTTTTAGACGGGGGATTGTCCCCTGTTTACTACTAAAAATAGCAATTTTTTTTGACGGGGGACTGTCCCCCGTATAGTGTTTCACTCTCATCCACTCGCTCGGATGAACGAGTGCATGAACGTTTTTGGATGAAAAGGGGAATAAACACTGCCCATAAACGCCTCTAATTTGGTCTAATTGGTAGTGCACTCCTTCATTTGAAAGAGTGACACTACCCATAGGATTTGCTCTTAGTCATTCTCATTATGTTGAATTTTGCTTAAGAGATACAATCAGTCTGATTGTAAGCCTGCTTGTACTCCGTACGATGATTCTTGTAGACTCAAGAAAAATAAGGGTAGTGGAGTATCTTAACTTGAATACTCAAGAGTTATAGGATGTCTGATGAATTTTACGAATTGTAAGAGTCTAGACATTGCCTATATTGTGAGTAAGTTAAGTATATATAATTGTAGTCTAGAGCAAGAGCATTCATATGCACTGAGTAGAGTATTATGGTACCTAAAATACTCTATTACCTTTTATTTGATTTATGAAAGGTATCTTGCTGTCCTTGAGGGACTTTATGATGCAAACTGGATAGTTGACTCAGAGGAGTCTAAGTCTACGAGTGGATATGGTTTCACTCTAGCATGAGGGTTTGTTTTTGGAAGATTTCCAAACAGACATATACTGCTCAATTCATTATGGAATCTGAGAGTATTGCGTTAGGTAAAGCACGAGAGGGGGGAGAGTGCCTAAGATGCTTTTTAGAAGACATTCCTCTCTGGCATAGGCATGTGCCAGCTATATCTATACATTGTGTTAGCCAAGCTATAATATCTAAGGCTAAAAATAGCTAATCTCAATCGGCGTTATTTCCATTGATTGGATAAAGTCCAAGAAGAATATCGCATAACCTTTGACGAAAGGTGTGTACAAAGAGATAGTTAAAAATGCATCGAGGGGGATTGAGCTTAAGCTCATAAGTTAAACTTGCCATGAAGGATACTCAACCTTGCTGACTGGAGATTCCAAGATCAAGGTTTCGAATGAGACAACTAATTTGTGGTGGGTAAAGGTAAACACTATTAGAGAATTTCATTCTCTATCCATTCCCTATGGTGTAGACGTGATAGTGTGACTGCATGTGAAGGATGACTTTAAAGAAGTCTTAATGAGTTCTATAGTTTCAATTTAAGATTGAAGTGGGGTGAAGCAGTAACACTCTTTATGGAAACTCACATATCTGAATGAGGAAGTGGGGTCTCTTCCTATGAGAATATGAGCTTTGATTCTCTAGAGCATTCTGAGAAACAGGATATGTCAAGGGTCAAATTGGACAAAATGGCACGATCTTGGCAGCAACCTTGGAGATATCATCCATGGTTGTTATCGCGAATTACATCAAACTCTAGAAGTTCAAGACATAGTTCACTGTCTCTAGCAAGTAATTCTGGTAATATCTCACTAAGCAAAGGTTCAAGACCTCATGGACACCTCTGCTTAAAATGGTATTTCATGCGCTTTATATGTTATTTTTGTTTTGATGGTTTTGGTATTACTGGAACTTAGGACCTAAGGGTCACTAAGGGTTCACTAGTTCATGCTTATTCACTTTGGTGAAAGGAACCTTTAGTCTCACTTGTGAGTAACTAAAGATGAAAGCTCTCTATACTATATGATTTTTTGCAATCCATAGTATGACCCTGGGGTCAACACACTATTGTGTGAGGGAGATGACGTTGGAATGGCTAGTATGACTTCAACATGCACGATTTTTCTGTCTGTTCAGTCAGTTTGGGTCGTGAGATTGGGTTGTTGATTTACCAAGATCTATCTGTGTTTTCGTGTTTTATTGAGTTTTCATTCATGTGGGGGATTGTTGGAAAATAATTACTAAAAAATGATTTTTAAGATTTTAATAAAATTATAATTTATTGTTTTCTTTTGTGAATGAAAAAACTTATTAGTCCCACATTGTGGAGTTTCCACTTTATAGTTATTTTAAGATACTATATAAGCTTTTTAGTCCCACATCGGAGAGTTTCTCTTCTTAAGTTGTTTTGTTTCATTATATAAACAAATTAACTACTTTTGTAAAATCAATGGGAAAGGGGTTGCTCTATATTTTAGAGGGATCCCCAAGGGAAGATATTTTATATGTTTTCTTATGCGTTCGCGATTTTCCTTAAGGGTTTTTTCGGAGTCTCCAAGATCAAGTTGAGCATCTACTACATATGCTAGTAGTAGGTGTATTAGGGTGTTTTATCTTGGAGATATCCGTCCAATGAGGGTTGTAGCATAACCCTTGAGTGCATCCGGGCGCTAATGTCTTAAGGGAAACATGTTGAACACGTCACTCACTCTGTTTTCAAAGTTTTGCCTTGTTGTTGTTGCGGAGATCTGGGGAGCTCGTCCGATTCGTCAAATCTATCACTTCATTATAAAGGAGCTAAGTACCAATAACTTTTGCTTATTTGATTTTTTCCTTGTTTTTGATTATTGCACCCTACACTAGGGGCACCCATTTGACTCTCTCTGCCAAATTGTCTATAAGGGAAAAATGAAAACCCATTTTGGTCTCAGTCTGCCGAGACTTTTTGTAGTTAATGGCGGACTCTAGTGATTCCAGGCGTTTAGGTACTAGAGATCATAGTTTAGTGGTTACGTTTCATTTACTCTACTCATTATAGGATTAGACAAGGCGAGAACGGGACAAGACGAGACGTCTGCTTTTCCAAGCATTTTCGCATTTTCGGTCTCTCTCTGCCCCAAAACCCCAGGCCTACTCGAAAATGTGAAAAGATGTTTGCTTTCCCCTATTTTCTACTCTCGAGTCTCGACCTGCGTGTTATGCATCTATTGGCCAAAGCCAATTATAATGGGACCCCCTGCTCCTCCATAGAGATCAAAGTTGATGAAATCAAAGGTCCGGATGTACTCACCTAATGGAGGAAGATAGAGGGGGAAGGGGGTTGGGGAAGTGCAGCATCTTCGACACTGTTAGTGGTTATGGGGCCCACTCATGCCCCACCACTATCCCAATGTAGAGAGGGTGACATTGAGGCCATCCGATCCCCACTCGGTCTTCGGTGTGTGTATCATCGCCCTTAATAGTAATAGACTAATAGAAGTCTTCCGGATTAGATTTGAGAAGCCAAGGTGACAACAAAATGTTTCACTCACTTGCGAGAGAGAAGTTCTATTTTATAGTCGAACTCTTCACCCAACTCGAAATAGAGGTGAAAAACACTTGTAATCGCAGCAATCCATAAGCAAGTACTACCAGTTTATGTTTAGCAATTTTGTTTAGAGAGATGATAGATATACCGAAGTTTTACACTTCGTTGTGTCCCGCAGAGGATCGAATGGCCAGTATTTTAGCGCAGTTAACATCAAAAATGGGAAGGGCAGAAGTGGACCCCTTCCCTCTCACATCCCTCTCTCACGGTGTATTTGCGGTACTTATGTTTCGGTTTGTTAATCATTTTTGTTTCGTTTAACAATTAAAAAATCAGAATCTGCTTCTAGGAAGTAGAGCACATTCATAGGGTACTAACGAAACTCGAAAAAAATATGGGGAAAACAAAACATATTTTCTGATGATTACAGGGGGGAGACTACGACCACGAAATCTAACAAGTTTTGGAAGGAAGGGTCTTGCCTTGTCATCTAAAGAGTAGAGAATACAGAATAGACAAGAGACCCTAGTGGGGCCAAATCCTTGACGTGTGATGATGGATTTCTAACCCACATTGATTTGGCCTGGTTCTACTGTCATCTAGAGACTAGAGAAGACTATAGAGTCTGCAATTCTACAAGATTCTACACGTACCGAGCCAACCCCCCTCCCCCCCCCCCAAAAAAAAAAAAAAACCGTCATGTGAGTGGGGTGGGTGGGCCCCGCCCGCTGGGAACTTGCAGGGAGTCCCTTTAAGGGTCTGTGGGGGCCATATTTTTGTTTCACCCCGGTTTTGGGGGATTTTTTTGGCTCGGTACGTTAATAATTTTTGTTTATTTTTAGGATCTTATGTTGGATACTAAAAATCTACAATTCGGTTTTGGAACTTATGTTGGATACTAGAATGTAACCGTGCTGCAACCGCATGGCTAGATAATTATATGTTGTTGTGGTTATGGATTTACATAATTACTTTACGACGAAGTTGAGACAATTGGATTGAGATGCGGGCGGAGGCAAGGGTTGACAAACCCTGGCTCTATCCCCCCCCCCCTAAAATCAGCAATATCGTTAAAATACCCTAATATTTATCCTATATTTTCAATTTAACCCACCTAATACTTTGTATTTAGTCCATAATAGTCCATATATTACTGTAAAATATTTTTTAGCCCACCGTAATTTTAATCGCTGGCTCCGCCACTCATGTTGTTGTGGACCTATGGTTATGGCTTCCTTTTTATACTACTCCCTCCGTTTTTAAAAACTAGGTTTGTTTCTTGCGATATTCGTTTCATATGTGTTTTAAAATGATTTTCAATGATAAAAAGTTTACGAAAATCTATGGTTAGATTTCGCGAAAATGATAAACACACCGTGCGGAAGAACCGCAGTCTACACCGTGTGTCTAGAGGGTGGGACCCACTTTTTAAAAAAATTCCCATTCACCATCTCGATGTTTAGAACGCTTGCATCTCCATCGTTCATTTCCTATCGGTGCACACATGGTGCTTAAATCACGGTGTGTATATCATTACTCTAGATTTCGATGGTCCACCATTAGTACACCAATTTTTGTCCACCCTTAGAGCATCTCCAATGCATTGGCTCACTTTAAAGCGGACCCCCTGATTTTTCCCAAGCGGAGTTGGGTGAGGAAAAAATCTTTGGTAGATGGAGATGGAACATAGGGGTGTAAGAAGGTGGTGTATGTATAGAAGCGGTAGATGGGTAGCAGTTGATGGGAAAACTCTATACACGGGACAACTGTTATTGTCCAGATATGGGACAATAAATATGGACCTTTAATCATTTCCCTCTTTACCCCATTACTAATCTCGATGCTAGAATCATTCCCCTCTCAACCATTAAGATTATGCCACCTCTTGTCCCAGATTTGGACAAGGGAGTGGATGTAGCAAAGTTCTATTCTCCACCTCCATATCAACTCCCTATAATCTAAGCCTCACATCCATATAGAGATCCGCATTCAGGTTCAGGTGGGGTTCACCATTCGCCTAATATGGGGTTTAGATTGTAGGGAGGAGAATAGGGAGGTGGAGATTAGGGAGCCGAATAGAACCGCAGGTTTTATATATATTTTGAGTAATTATTAGCAGAACGAGAATTGGAACCACGTAAAAACCGAATCCTCTTTTTGTCACACAATTTTATTTTATTTTTTTATTTATGGGACCCACCCCTCGGGAGACGTGCAGGGGGGTCGGCTGTGTGTGGAGGTTTTTTCCCTTAGTTTTTTTCTCGGTCTGTTAATACTTTTCGATATATTTTTGAATCAAACGAATGAACTATACATATGATGATAATAAATACAATACTCCCTCCGTCCTATTTTACTAGCCAAAATTGGTTTTTGCACATAGATTAAGAAATGTAGAGAGAGTAGACTTTTTTCCAAAATTACCCCAAGACAGTATTTATGATACGTAGTTTTTACATATCTAGTTTTCTGGTGTTTACTTGAAGAATTCAAAACAAAAAGAGATAAAGGGTATATAAAGAGATGAGAATTTAAAATTGTGTATAGGAAATGGAGTTACACATTTCTCAATAATATGACCTGATTCCAACAGAAGGGTAAATTAGGATAAAAAGTGAAAAAAATTGAAACTTAGCAAGTAATTTAGGACAAAAAAAATCTCTAATTTTGACAAGTAAACTAGGACGGAGGGAGTATAATAACATGGATTGTGGTGTAGGGATAAGATTGGTATATGTAAAATTTCAAAGTGTGTAGCAAGCATTATATATACCTTGTTAGGTTTCACTTTCAAGTTTCAAGGCATCAGAAAAAAATTGGTTTGTCTAGACTTATATTATACAATTAAAACCATGAATTTCATCCCAGTACAATCTCCACTCTGCTGTTTATACGAACGACTAGTATTCGACTTACGCCGTGACATACTGCTCAGCATGAAAGCTAGTGATTTCTGGATATGGTTAGAAGAGGTCGGATTCCCCAACGTTGTTTCGGGTCTGCTTGATATAGACGTCGCTGTTGCACTATCACTAATATTTCAAGAAACTGTTAGCTGCCTCAACTGCATCGAATCTCCAATACCTTCATTATTTTCTCTAATAGGAAATATCATTCAGATTCCATTAACCAAAAGTCGGATGTCTCCGAACGATATCAACTACACATCTCTATAAAAAAATAGGTCTAGCGTACTGAGACGAATCTCCTACGCTATGAATGAAATTTATATCAAGGCATTTGACGATATCATCCAGAAGGTGTCGCCAAACAATCCGCCCCCATCGGTTCCCTCTCTGCCGAATGAAAATAAACACGGACCTGGAGTCGTTCAAGTTCAAAAGTCTATTTGGAATCCCTAAAACTATATTCCTGATATCCGTATATCTCTGATCCAGAATAATTTACGTGTTTTTTATACTCGTGCCTTTGGTGTAATAAAGATTATTCAAAACCCTAAAAAGATTGGAAAATTTATCTATAGTTGTGCTTTTTATTATTCAAAAATATGATAGAGAAATGGTATTTTGCGATAACTAATACAAAAATGTTTAACCCACCGAAACTTTACACCACGAGCTGCACCGTGAAGTAGCGTGTGAGTGATGGATTGGGTGAGGCCCACTCTTCCCCACTCCCTATCCCAATGCAGAGAGGGTGACATTTCTGCCATTGGATCCCTCTCGGTGCACACACGGTACTCAAAACACGGTGTGTGTATCATCTCTGGAGAACAAAGCCACTTTTACTAGGTGGATTTAGAGAAACTTAAAAATTAAATAATATGTTGAGAATGAATTATTATTTTGGACTTGTCAATGCTTAAGGGGAACTTTTAAAATGTATTATTTGACAACCAAATGGGTGTCCTCCTATGTGACGAGCATAACAATGGGAGCTAAAAATCTAATTGGGTGCATCGCTTTTTAATTATTTATTTTTTGATTGATTCGATTGTTTTTTTTCCAGAATTGAGTTGATAATTGAATAGTTGATGAGTGCCAAATATTGCATATTTCTACACCTTTTTATTGGCAATTAACTCATCTTTTGCGCTTTAAAATCATATATTATCCCAGATTCCGTATTTTCTTTGTTTTCAAGAATAAATACTTGTAATAATTAATTTTGTATTTTTAGGTACTAAATAAAGCTTGGATGAATGGAGAATCCAAAAGAGCCGAGAATTGGTAACAATGAAGGAGAGTCAAGAAAGTCTCCCGCTAGAAGGCAAGTGAAGAATGTCTTTTGCACCTCATCCGTGAGTGCAGAATATTGTTTGCACCTCATCCGCAAGTGAAGAATGCTAATTTGACGACTCAAAACTAGAAGTGGACTTGAGATATTAGCTTTGAAGAAGATATGAGCCCAGAAGAGATAAAACCCAAGATCTAAAACCCAAACCTGTTTCTAATGTGAGTCGTTAGATTCAATCCAGCTGTTGAACATCCAACGTCATCTCTTCACCGTGAATCAACAATTGCTACACCCGCCTAACACCGTAGCCACCTATATCCTTCCCTAAACAAGCAGAACCAAACACTCCTCTCTTATCGTACTCATCGTTTCCTTCCTATGCAAAACATCAGTTCACCTCCTCCCTTCATCACGTCCATTTCCGACCAACTCTAGAGAACAGCCAACCTTTCAGCCACCCTATGCCATCAATCAACTTCCTAGCTTCTATCGATCTCCATCATAGCTTCTTCTCCACAAAACAGAAACCCTAAAAGCTATAACTGAGAGAGATAAGGCTAGGGTTATCTTCAAAAGCAAACATCAAATCAAAGAGCTGGAAAGTTAAATTGCAGAAGGGGTTTGTCGGGAAAACGAGTTTAGAGTGAGTGGTTGCTTTCTAATTATCAAATTTTAGTATTTTGAGAGGAAATTGATGTATAAATAGGGCTGTTGTTGTGTAAAAAATGATCTGAGTTTAGTTGGATCAATATTAGCTTAATACAATTTGTGTTTTAATCATCTTTATTATGTTCTAAATTCACCTGCTAGGGTTTATATGAATCCCTAGTTTTCTACTTGTTATTCATGTTAATGGCAGTGACCTTGTTGTGCTTAATTATCTTAGAATAAAATTCAATCTTTCTAAATCCATTGATGGGTTGCACGGATGCTCCATTTTTTGTGCCGTGTCCGCGTCCGACGAGCATTTGACGCTGACACGATGCGTGTCCGATGCACCAATTTACGCGTCATGCGCGTCTTGTTTGGACGTACTAATGACTCGGATTTGAAGTCTTTTTTTTCCATTTTCTTTTAAACTTCTTCCATTATTTTTACTATTATTAACTAAATGAAGAAAGACGAACATTTAGATCAATCATTTAGGTCTTTATTAAGATTTTATAATTGGAAATGACATCACGTATACTGTTTGTTGGGCATGTGTTGTTTTAAGAATGGATTTTGATTGTGCCATGTGTCTAAGAGTGATTGATTGCTTGACCTTCGGTGTATATAAACAAACGATCTCTTTTTTTCTTTTGAAATTCATACACATGTAGCATCATTTTCTAATTTTTAGGATCGAAACACTTAACTTTGCTGTGAAATACATGATTTTATATATAAAATAATATATAAATAAAATATGTATATAGTGTCCGCGTCCTAATTTTTTCAGAGTTTTGTAGTGTCCGGTCCGCGTCGTGTCATGTCTGCATCTACGCGTCCACGTCGGTACAACCCAGATCCATTGTAGTTAGAATAATACTGTGTTAAAGAACTACTACTCATGATTAATCCTATATATTGATCTTTTGATTAGCTGTGCCCTGAAATGAAAATTAATGCTTAGGAGAAATACCTTAGTTGTGATTGAATCATTCATATCAAAGTGACCTTAGATATACAGAGGATTGACATCCCTTTTGTTATCAGTTTTAAGGACAAGGTTAGTGTTATGAACAGAATAACTAGTGTAAGTTAGTGGTGGACTCAAAGGCTCTAGTACTCTTCTCATCATTTGTTCTATTTACTTGCTTTGCATCTTGCCCTACTGTTTCTGTTACTATTAAATATCTTTGTCGTTTCGACACCCAAAACAATTATATACCCTCCTTGTCTCTGTGGGATCGACCTGTATTTTCTCTGTCTCCAATAGACGTTGTGTACTTGCAGTTAGACATAGTCGTAGGTATCTTTACTAGCCAACCAATAGTTATAATCCCCATCAAAACATAAGCACCATTAGATCTATCAAAACTGGAGTTGTTCGTTAATTATTTTAACCTAAAAACCTTGAAAAAAAACTGGCCGAATCTTTACCATAAGAGATTGGGGGCGGTATAACCTCGAAACGCTGGCTACATGTAAAAGTTTAACCACTATACTTCGGAGATTGGGGCCGAGTGTACCACCAGGGCTCAATATAAAACAAGTAAGTCGCTTCCAAAATATTTACCATAAGAGATAACGTTGGTGCATTGTTTTTTTTCTTCTAATGATATATTTTGACATGCAAGTTGAACACCTAGTGAGAAAAATATCGTCCGAGTGGCATCCTGATAAAACTGTAAAATTTCCAGTAATGGAACAAGATGAATTAGCAGTAAAACTACAGGTTCTTAATAATTTGAAATACAGATTGTCCGAGGATGGTTATAGACCTTGATACTGAGAATATAGAGAGAGTTTTTAAGCTTCCAGAAGAAAATCTGTATAAACCATAACGAAGTCCTTTTTTTAACTGAATCACTATTTCATATTTAAAATTTTATTTCAGTTTTAGCGTGAGACAAAAAAGGTGAAAAATTAATCTTTCACCTTGTAAACAAGTGATAATCTGAATTTTCACATGGAACTAGGTGATAATATGGATTTTCACATGAGATATCAAGTTTGTATTGGAACAGGGTATATTCATAAATTTTATATCAATTTCTTTTTTCACATGTTTTACTGTGCAAATTTATTTTTGCACCTATATTTAGAGGGAAGATTTGTCCGAAGCGGAAATTTGGTTTCACCTTTTTTTCCTCGCAAAAATTTCTTATTCCACATTTTTTGTTTTTAAAGTTTCGTTTCTCACCTGTGATTTGTCCGAAGCCAAATGCTGCTAGATCATGTTTTCTCTAGGAAAATTTTCTCCGTCTGCGAGTCTCTTAACCCACAGTTTCTGCTTCAGGAGTAGATTTCAGATGAGTTTTGACTTTTTTGACTACAGTACGAACTAACAGCCTGTTCGCCCAGAATGCGTTTTGAATACAGTACGAACTATCAACTGATGAGTTTTTACTTTCCAGAATGTGCCCAATTTCTTGAACCGAACGGGGCAAATGAATTTTATGTAATTGGGAATTTTAATTCCTAGGAAAATACTTTTCCATTGCATTGGTCCGATGATGCAATGGAATTGGATTCCAGGGTAAAAATGTAGTTGCAGGAAATCCCACACTACACCCTTGTTAAGATTTTGCTATAATCAACTCATAATTGAAGATTAAAAATGACACTTTATTATTTTGTTCTTAGAAATGTTTACAGAAATGGAAAAATTCAAGATTACAACTATTCTCTTGAAGTTTCTCTCTCCTCAAGACTTTCTTAACTCTCCAAAAAATACATCCCCCTTTTCTGGACACCTTGGGTCTATATTTATAGGGTAGTTACATAGTGGATGGCAACTAAGTTTTCCTCTTATTTCGAGTTGGTTATGCGATTGTACCGCGATAGTTATAATGTTCATTCTCGCAAGTTTTGTAACCATCGCAGGACAAACATTTTTTTCTCAAGTTTTCTTCAATAGTCAGTTATTACGTCGCTCTTTTGACTGCTTTTGTGACACTCGCAAAGTGTACTTGAAGATCTTGCGGTGATGCTCGCTGTGAAGTGTTGTTGCGATATTCTGGTCCTACATCTTGCCTCTTCTCATGTCTTTTCTGTGAAGAAGAGAAGATCATGAGAACTTTAAAATGCCGCAACTACTTATCTCTTCATTAATCTCTGTTCTGACACGTTTCTATATCCTTCGCCAACTGTTTTCACTCATTCTCTCTTCTTATGAATTTACGACACGTCCTCTCTAACCGCTGCGATCTGACCGTTCATATCTTTTCTTAGCATTTATTGCATTCATCTTCTTCAAGGAATTTCTTCTTCTATAAATACTTCTTTCATTCTTTTCTTTTCCTCTTTTACTTTCTTCTTCTTTATCTCCGTAAGTTCTCTGCAAGTTTACTGTTTTTCCGTAAATTACGCGTTTGTTATCGCTGTGATTCTTTTCTTATTTTCCAACCTTCTCTTCCATTACCATACTTAAAAATGGTTGCCGCTGGTGCTAAAAATTTGATTGCTTTTGGTGAGATGCAAAAAAAACTCAAAAGCAAAGGTTTTACTTTGTCTACAATTCCAAATCAGAGACCTAAATCCGAACTTTCTCTCAGATTATTCACTGATTATCAATGCTCTCGCGAAAAAAGTCATAGTATCGCTAGGTCAACTTGAAGCTGGTCTTCCTATTCCTCTCTATGATCCAGAACTTCCACTATTCTATGAAATAATTTCTGACGAGATATTCTCGCGAGCGATATATCAATTGGGCGGAGATTGAATTCGATTGCTGCTTGAATATGCTTCTCGCGGTGCTGACAAAGGATCTCGCTACCCTGAAGCTGCGAAGAATCCTCAATTTAAATATGTTCCCATTGTTTCTGCAGATTATACTGTGGACAATTCTTTTGAAAATTATAAAATTATCCATATGAAGAGGGATAGCACTTGCTGGGGTGTTCGTTTGAAGAAAGAAAGGATCGCTGATGATAGAGCTCTTATGCTAGACATTGATTGGCATACATCTACTAATCAAGACCCTCGCCATTCTAGCGATGACAAGTGGTTCATTTTTCCGTTATGTCTTGAGGGTCCTTATATTTCTGGTTCTTGCGCATTACCCGCGAATCTTTTAGAATATCAACCTTGGATTTTCAACTGGCCTAAAAGAACTAAATAGGTATGTCTTCTCCGATCTTTGGTATAATTATTATTCATTATCTTCCCCATGTTTTTATATTTTCGCTAATTACTTCAATCTTTTCCAGATTGACAGGATGAAACTCAGCTACCAAGATCTTAGGAAATCCAGCACTTTTTTAGCTCTTAAATCTTTCACAGGCGAAGTAAGAAATATTGTTTCATTATTTTTAACAATATATTGTAGCCCATATTTCTTATCTTTATCTGTGTTCACAGGAAATCAAATAATTAGAACCAATAAAACCTGCGAGAACCAAAGTGAAGTCCACAGTTGATCGCAAGGGGAAATCTGCTGCTCCTCCCAAAGGGAAACCTACTGTTCCTCACAATGAAGGATCTGACGATCCTCCCTTAAAGAGAAGAAAAACCCAACTTCCTTCTTCTCCAATTCCTCAACCTATTCCAGAAAATTTTGATAAGGAAAACGATGATGGTAATTTCGGTGTTGGCTCAACTATCCAAAACTTTCCTTCCATAAAGGATTCTTCTTCTTCTAAGTCTTCAATGGCTCAACTGTCCAAATTTTTTGGCAAGAATATATTTGGTATCCCAAATGAGTATGGAGATGAAGCTATTAATGAAATATCCCAGTCCCCCGCCAAAGTATGCGATGCTCCCATATTAGCTGACAGTGATTCCCTTCACGGGGTTTCAAGATCGCTGACTCCAAGTCTCTTAAATTCACTTGGCAGTATGGTATGCTTCTATTTGTTCATCCTTTTTATGTATCTATTGATATTTTTGCCACATTTAAACTTATATAGTTCTATCGCAGGTTGGAAGAGCTGCTTTTGTTGTTGCTTCTGATTTAGATAATAGGCGTGAATTTTCTCAACGGAAGAATGTTGTTCTTTGCCAAAAGTATGAAGAACTGAAATCTGAATCTTCTACTCTTCGCGAGAAGAATGAACAAATGGAATCTGAAATCGCTAGTCTTCGCGAGAAGAATAAAGAACTTGAGAACAATCTTTCTTATCAATCAGCCAAAGTATCCAATCTTGACACTGTTAAGAAACAACTATTAGGTATGATAACCTTCTTCTTTTCCTTCGTAACTTTACGTTTAACTATTCTTTCTTACTTGATTTATCATTCTCGCAGACGTTTATGGTCTCACTGATGAGGCTTTAACCATTCGCTCTTTACTCGAACCAATAGACAACGATACACTTCTAGAACTTCTTAATAATTCTTTAAATAACCCTTCCAATGTTAATTCCCTTTCCATAGATGAACTCAGATCTAAGCTTCGCCTCTTAGAAACTGACTACAGATCTTTCTTAGATATAACTCACAGACTCAAACAACTTTATCATAATTCCAAAGTTGAGATTAAAACTTTAAAGGCCAAAAACAAAGATCTCTCAAAATACAAAGACCGTATATCTAGGCAAGGAGTTGAAACCTTAGCGAATTTCCATAAGACCATTCTTGAAGTTCAAATTGAAAGGGATGGGCTTATCCGTGAGAAGGAAGGTTTTATTGAAAGAGAAAACCAAATTTGTTCCCGTCTTCTTATAAATAATGACGTGGAATTTGCTTGGGCTGCGAAAGTTCTTGACAACGCCAGAACTAATTTAGGTGTAGATGTTAGTCTTCATGCTGAACAAGCGGCTTTAATTAAAGACATGATTTCTGAAAGAGAAGGTTATCACTCTTATGATTTCACTAAATTATTTCCTAATTGAATCATCCTTATATGTATTAACTTTGTTATTATTTTCTCGTAGCATCCGAAAAGAACTATCGTAAAAGATTTGATGAGTTAGAAGAAGAGAAAAGCCAACTCGCTGGAAATCTATCTTCTCGCAATGAAAAGTATTCTAGATTGAAGGAAAAATTGAAAATCTCATCTTCAAATTTTAGTAACGCCCTTATCCGTGTTCATAATAACGCTATTAAATTAGTCTGTGATGATCATGGTATTCCTCATTCTACATACCCTGATCTTGCAAAGGAAATTCCAGCTGATTCCCCAAATCTAGTTATCTCTGATAGCGAAGCTGAGGAATCTAGCGAAGATGATAATGATGAAGAACTATCTGGTGAGGAAGAGAAATCTGACGTAGATAGAGATAATAATGATAATGATGAAGAAGAGAAATCTGGTAATGAGGAGAAATCTGAAAAAGAAAAGAGTTCTGATGAAGGTGGTGATGGATCTACTTAGTCCTGTTTCTTCTCTTTTTCTTCGTTGTAAATTTTGTACATTTATTTTTTTCTTCTCATAACATTGCTGCGAGTTTCTCCAACTTGATGTGTAAACTTCTTTTGCTTTTATCTGTACGAATTAGAAGATAATTCCTTTTCTGCAACATAATCAATCAATCATAATTATTATCCTTTAATTATTTGTATAAATGTATCCTCTATGCAATTTTATCATATGTTGGATGAATAATAATTTCATCATTCTATGCATTCCCATACTTGCCTCTATTATTCATCTGCAATATGAAAAAATTGATTAGAGATTAGATATTAGTTGTGAATCAAATTAATTTTGCCTCAATAACGGCGATGTTATCGCTAGCAACAATTGCATAACTTTATGATCTATGCGTAAAATCACAAATCTCATAAATTCTGCGAGCATTATCGCAATAATCTTATGGTCTTATTATGCCTTCCTAATTAAAGGTCTTATTTTGCCATATTTTTTCTTTCTGCGACAAAATCGTAGGACGTCTTTATATTTGCATGTATTGACCCATTGATCTTGTCTTATCAATATTTTTTCAACATCTCTGCGACAATATGATAAGTATAAATCTCTTGCAAGAATTTAACCTTATGACATTGCCGTCTTGCGATGAAATCGCAGGATGTCTTTACACTTTCATGTAAAAACCCATTGATCTCATCTTAACTTTTCTCTATTGACTTGTTTCCTCTGTATAATTTTCGTCACGTGACAATATTACAGTCCTAAATATTCTTGCGATCATAAAGCCCCATGACATTGCCGTCTTTAGACACTTATCAGCTCCCTAATGGAGGGTTTCGCCCTTATCTTCCCCTTGGTTTCCCCTTCAAGGAGGGCACATCGGCCATACAAGACTAGCTCCTCCCATCCAGATTTGCCAACAACCAACTGTTTTCGCACCCTCTTGTCCTTTATGCCTATATGGCTTATAGTTACAAGACTGCACCCTAAGTGGGGTTTTCTTCAGGCCAAGTGCATCATAGACAAGACTTACCAAGAATGTCCAAGGTAGTTTCGTACTCCCCGGGCACCCTTGGCTCAACCGTGTACCTCGGCGCCTTGGTCATACTTTGCACTTCTTAGAAGAGATTCTCAGTCGTCCAACCAGGGTATAACCTTATCCTTGAGTCATGTAAAGAGATACCCCCTTATATGACGCACTATTAGGTCTTATATTTTCCTCTTGCGAAATTGTATCCGCGAACTAAGGTGCACGCCATAAAGGTTCGTCCCATTCTATTAATCTTTGCGAAATTTTATTCGCGCTTCTCGCGAGTATTGTAACTCTGATAAAATTTCATTTCTTTGATCTTCTTGTAAAATTTTGCAATTCTTTCAAATAGAGTACTTTTTTCAATTGCATTTTCTTCAAACAAATTATGCGTAAGCTTCTTTAAATTTCATCATTTTACCTTTCTACTTACTATTTTTCTCGGGTTCTCGCTTTTCATTACGTTTCTTTGTTTTTTCCTTATCTGCGAGCCGCTCATCATCATCTTCCTCTCGCTGCTCTATTGAATCAATCATCATTCTTTCACATCTCTGTTGTTGCTTGATGTTGTACTTCCAATTGCTCTTCTTCTCAGCTCTTTCCTCGCAATATTTTATATCAATCTCATAACATTTCTTGCTTTCTCCCCAATCTCCCTTAATAACTCCAACACCATTAGGATGAGGAAATTTAACACACTGGTGGAAAGTAGATGCTACACCTAATATCCCATGTAGCCAAGGTCATTCAATGTCAACAACACATAACAAGATCTTGGAAGTTATCCCCTTTAATGGAATCCGCATTTCAATTTCCCCTTTGGGTTTATTGGCAGTACCATTAAAACCATAGATTTTATATGTTGATGGTATTAGATCTTCGTCTCTTCCACCCATGGTCTTGTAGGTATGATAAAATAATATGTCAACTAAGCTGCCCGTGTCTATTAGAAATCTATTAATGGCCCCAGAATCTTCATTTTCGTTATCATTTTCTTCATCTTCTTCTTCTACTTGCTTGGGGTTTATCTCTAACCTTACTACCAATGGGTTATCATGCTACTCCCTAGCTCTAGTACTTCTTGTGCAGTAAAATATATAGTTTGTTTTTTCCATTCTTCTAATGGCGAGGCTCTCGCAATATTCATTATCTCTTTTCCATCTGTGTCTCTCGCGAAGACTATGCTTAGAACATTATCATGGAAATCCTCAACTGTTCTGGATGAATGTACGATGGAATTGCGAAACAAATTCTTTGCTTTGGCCCCAACTTCTATTACAAATGATTTTGCTCCTTTTATAGTATTTACCCTGCGAATTTCTGGTGCTGGAGGCAATCGTTGAGATTGTGGATTTCCTACTAAAAAGTGGTTTAGCTTTCCTTGGTCAATCATCCTTAAAATTATTCTCTTTACATTCCTGCAATTATTTAATGTGTGACCATGAAAGTGATGGTAAGGACAAAATTCTTGACTACGATTATTAGGATGCGGTTCTTTTCCCATATTCCAGGGTGATGGTATATTTTCCATCAAAATGATAGCTTCCCAGATTTTTTCTATACTAGTATTCAGAGGCGGCATTTTAATTTCTTCCCATATTATCTTCTGATTACCTTGGCTTCTGAAATTGTTTTGCCTCTGTCCACCAAAAGTTTCTTGCGGCTGATCAAGCCTTTGAATCTTATTATTTCCACCGCGATTGTAATAATTCTTCTCCCTTTCATATTCTCCTTGATCTCAACTGCCCATAGCTACCAACTTCTGCTGGTTATCAATTTTCACTTTCTCTTGTTGTGTTTGCGAGCTGCTAGCCACATTGTTAATAATTTTAGGAAGTAAACTCCCATTTGCTGCTACTGAATTGGTATTCGCGATTGGATATGATTCCATCTCATTTTGTTTCTCCTCCAAAGCAATGTATTCTTCTTGTAGTTCTCGTAGTTCAGTCATAGTGATTGTATTCTTGACTCTGAAAATTTGTATGTACAACAGATTTGTCGCGAACATTGCATTGATAAAAGACAAGATAAGATATCTCTCGTCTACTCTTCCTTCCATCTCACTGCACATTGTCTTCCATCTTATGGTTAAATGTTTCAGACTCTCGCAAACCCTCTGTTTTAACTCAAACACATCTTCAATACCTGGCCGCGATGAATTGTTGCTTATATATGCTCCCAGAAATGTAGCTTGTAAATGATCAAAAGAAGTCATAGTATTTTTTGGCAATCCCTCAAACCATTTTAGCGCCTCTCCAAAATACTTGCACAATACAGCATCGTGATTCTCCCATTGCAGCATACACTTAACATAAGCCTTAACATGTTGTACGGCATAGGTAGTTCCATCAAAAATGCTGGTTAATGCTGGTAAATTGCACTTTGGAGGTATTCATATTCACTGTACTTCTTGAGTGAATGGAGTTCTCGCAGCTTCTTCAATAGCTTCATCAAGTTTCCTTCTACCTCCTTCTCTTCTATTATTTATTATTCCCCTCATCTCTGCTAATTCTCTTAAAATTTGCTCATTCGCCGTTGAATTTGGTTCCATCGGTCTTTTTAATGCAGCTTTCCTTCTCCTGCGTTCATGTACCTCTTGTCTTGCGAGATTTTGTGTGTCTTCATCTACACCCACATTCCTTCTTCTGCGATCTTCTGCTTCACCTTCTTCTTGTAACCGCAGTTGTACTTCTCTGCGAATTTCTTCATTTCTCATCATTTCTCTTCGCTATCTTTATATTCTCCTTTGTATTCTATCATACTCTTCCTGAATATTATTATTATAACGATTTTGTGTACGTCTTCTTTCTCGATTTTCATGGTTATTATGTCGTATTGCCTCTTGGAATTCTTGTTCTTCTACTTCTGCTCTTAATCTTTCTCTCTCGCAAGCTAGTCATGCTTGTTCAGCATAATGTCTCTCAATTTCTTCCTCAATTATTCTTCGATTTCTCTGGATCTCTCGCCCATGTAATATCCTCCTACCTTCTTCTGTATTATCTTCATTATTTTGGTTGTCTCTTCCCTTTTGATTTATGTTGTTAAGTCTATTATCCAAATTTTCGCCACGCGGATCATGGCGATCTTCTATTACCTCTTCTTCTCTATGACGTTGCTCTTCATTTAGATTCTGCAATTCCTCTTGGATATTTCCTCTAGCATTTCTTATTGGGGAATTTCGCCTTAATTCTTCTCTTAATGATCTTGAATTCGATCTAACAGTACTTCTTGATCTTCTATTTTGTAACCTCAAATTCTCCATTCTCAACTCGTGATTTTATCTTGTTAAATTTGCACGCTCTTCCACCTCTAATCTTCTTTCCTCTTGTATTCTTTGTCTTGGATCACTTGCTATTTTATTTTCGCCTTCTCCATGAATTAATCCTTCAAACACTCCTTGATTTCTTTCTTCTCTTCTTCTGTCTCTTAATTGTTGATCTTCTACATCTTCCATCGAATCCGATCTCCAAGTATGCACACTCACTCTATCATAATCCACATTTCTATTTTGTATCGGTGTTTGTTGATTCGGTTGTGGAATTTGATATTCTCCTTCAATCCTTGTTCTATTTCTTCTTGTTCTTATCCTTGAAGATTCTCCTAATTCATTTGTTTCTCCTCCTGCAAGTCTTTTACTCCTCCTTACAGTTGTTGGTGGTTCTGATGTATTTCTTCTTCTTCTAGCCATTTCTTCAACTCTAACAATTTCTTCAAATCTTCAAATTGTAATTAGAGATTTTTTAGCTTGATTCTCCCTGTTTCGGGCACCAAAATGTAGTTGGAGGAAATCCCACACTACACCCTTGTTAAGATTTTGCTATAATCAACTCATAATTGAAGATTAAAAACGACACTTTATTATTTTGTTCTTAGAAATGTTTACAGAAATGGAAAAATTCAAGATTACAACTATTCTCTTGAAGTTTCTCTCTCCTCAAGATTTTCTTAACTCTCCAAAAAATACATCCCCCTTTTCTGGACACCTTGGGTCTATATTTATAGGGTAGTTACATAGTGGATGACAGCTAAGTTTTCCTCTTATTTCGGGTTGGTTCTGCGATTGTACCGCGATAGTTATAATGTTCATTCTCGCAAGTTTTGTAACCATCGCAGGAAAAACATTCTTTTCTCAAGTTTTCTTCAATCGTCAGTTATTACGTCCCTCTTTTGACTTCTTTTGTGACACTCGCAAAGTGTACTTGAAGATCTTGCGGTGATGCTCGCTGAGAAGTGTTGTTGCGATATTCTGGTCCTACAAAAAATAAAGGTAATTAAATCACCTCAACCGAACATAAATTTTTTGAATTGGAATCAAATTCCTTGGAATCCAATTCCAAGAATTGGATTACGGATTACCCCATAATTGAATTCCTAGGATTCTAATTCTCCCAACCGAATGGGCTGTAAGTAATGAAAGCAGCTTAATATAAATTTGGAGGAAAAACAAATAAAAATTATGTTGAGAATGAATTTTGTTTCACCTCTTCTACACGTACCGTTCAAAAAACCACACAGAAACTGCGGTTTTCCCAAACTAACCCCCAAAGTACACATGTTGAACCCTTATAGGGTAATGGTGTGTCCCGGCTGAATACTATGGGATCCATTAAAAAAATCATGTGAGAGTGCGGTTTATACATTATTTTTTTATGCGGTACATCAAGACTTTTGGATTTTGTTTTTGGTAGCATTATTATTTAGGACTTATTAATGCTTAAGGGGAACTTTTAAAATGTATTATTGGACAACCAAAAGGGTGTCCTCCTATGTGATGATCACAACAATGGGGTGCAACGCTTTTTATTTATTTATTTATTTTTGATTGATTCTATTGCTTTTTTTGTTCTTCCGGAATTGAGTTGATAACTGAATAGTTATAATCGCCAACAATAAATAAGCACATTCAGATCCAGTTGATGAACAATGGAAAATTAGATTCGGCCACTGTTTTTTCAAGGTTTTTAGGTTAAAATAATTGACGAACAACTCCTGTTTTGATCGATCTGAAGGTGCTTATTTATTGTTGGGGATCAATGGTTCTACACATACAACACAAAAAACAACCCTAAAACAATATACCCCAATAAAGGGTGATGATGAACCCATTGGGAGTAGTGGGTCCCTTGATGAATGCCATGGGACCCAACAAATAAGAAAACTTGTGAGTGATTGTTTTAGAGTTGTTTTTTTGGTTGTCCATAAAGAATTTTTGTATTAACATATGGAGGCCTAGTTAGCAATTCGGTGAATAATTTGCGAATTATTCGGGAATGAACCGAGCCACGTTTTATTCGCGTATGACTGCAACCCCGACCTTCTTACGCGGCTTTTCGGATACGCGAATAATATGTCTTATTCGTTCGGTCAGCTTTCCCGTCAACTAGGCTGAGTTCACTCGCAGTTTGACCAATTTTCAACAATTCCCACAAATTTTAGGGAAAAAATGAAAATGAATGGGGAGAGTTTCGAACATGTGACTTTTTACTCCCTAATCTGCTTGGATAACCACTAAGCCACGACTTGGCTTTTGTTAACTTTGCACATATTATGAATATAGTACATTGACAGCTAAACTTCGATAAAAGGTCTTCCCATACTTATTAATGTACGCCGAATTTTGTGCAATGAATTCATATCCCTAAAACGATTTATACACGTATGTATGTCATTCCGAACTATCCCCGAATCATGAACCGTTGACCGAATAGTGGACCGAATTTACAATCCGTAAAAACGAATAATACACGTACGTATGACGTTCCAAACTTTCCCCGTACACCGAATTGCTAGAAAAATCTGTTATATATAATATTAATATTAAAATGTGGAGTTTATCACTATTTATAATAGTCAAGACGGTCAATTATGGTCCTGATACCCAAACTCTAATTAAAATTTTCCTAGGACCCAAACTCTAAATATCCCTACTATATACTACGCATTTAACTTCGATTTGAATTCGAAGCACACATATTCAACTATGGGGTTAGTTTGGTATGAATCGTATGATCTCGATTCAATAATTTTAAATACATGTAGTTGTATAATAAATCTGTGATCTTGAAAGAAAAGTCATAAATCATCACAAATTATATAATATCATCAGAGAAGATAGAGAAAGAAATGGCTAAAGGAAAAGGCACAAGTACTTGTGGAAAACAGAAGAATAAATCAGTTAAGCATATCACTAACATACCCTCCAAGAAGATAAAGAAAGCAGCAACAAAGTTGAAGAAACAAGTTTCTATTCAAAAAATCGAAGAAGACCAACAACATGAACGTCAGAGAGCTTTGCGGAAACCTGTAACCAGAGCTGGTCATGGTGATTATTCTAATGACGATGATGATGATGATTATGAAAATATGTTCGATAACAAAAAATCAGAAGATCCAAGAGAGAGGAAGCGGTTGAAGGACAAAAACAAACGATTGATCTACCATTACTAGAAACGTGAAGCGATGAAGGAAATAGCAACGGATCATGTTAATCGTGATCCCGAACCAGATGAGATTTTAAATCTCTTGAGGGCCAGTTCGAAAGATGTTACTGATGATTCTTGTTCATCATGGTATTCAACGTAATCTTCAGAGGGTGATGATAATTGATGAAGGCCGCCATGTGTTTACTGGTTTTCCCAACCAAAAACTTGCAGTGATTGTGTTCTATATCTGTATATATAAATGTGATTTTTTTATAATTTCTGGGTGTATGTTGAGGTACTGAGATACTGTGTATTATAAATAATATATTATCCTTCTTTCTTGTGATGTTAATTATCCAGTTAATTGTAATTTTTATTGTTGATTTTCTTCTCTATCGAGTATCAAGACCAACTTAACGTGGAATATTGGTAATTTAGTACCTTGATTAGGATAGGTAGTAATAGACATATTTTTGGTTCCGTAGGACTTCTATGTGTTAACTATGGAGGATTCAAATTGAATTCCATGCGACGCTTCTTTTTTTTCATCGCAAAAATTGAACGTCGATTGGTCGTTTTTCCACAAAATGGTGTCGGCAATCGGAGAGTCATGAACCCTAAAATGATCCTAAGTCGAACCGATTGACGGTAAGTCCTATGGTCTAGATTCAGATGGTAGACACTAGTTCTCTCTCCTAGCATTTGTTCGCAAGTGAACTAGCAGCGAGATAGTAGCGCTGAATGGTTCAGCGCAACAAATATCAAAAATCACTTTTTTTTGCTGAACCCTTGAGCGCTGGATGTTTTCTTAGTAAATGTTTTTAATAAATGTTTCTTAAGCGCTGGAAATAGAAGAAGGGATACATATTATAGATAAGTTACTGATGGAGACTAAAGAGAGAGGAACGTCCTTTCCCCGGTTACGTGTCATCGTTCTTAACCCTTGATCCCTGGATTAAGATCAGCAGTGGTCCCATTATTATTGGATTTAACCAACAGATGCTTGACATATAGGCGGGGGAAAGCAGTGGGGGAAGGGAGCGGGGAAACGTTTAGTTTTTTTTTTTTTTGAAGCATGCGTTTAGCATTTTCGAACGTATAACGTTAAGGTGTATGTTTCTGATGGATTTTCCATTAATTAATGAGTGGACATCACGTATCAATAGGGTACGTTTCTGATGGATTTTCCATTAATTAATGAGTGGACATGACGTATCAACATTTTTGGGAATACAAGAGACTAGACCCACGAGTAGGAGAATACACATCATGCTTCCCACTTATGATGGATTTTCCATTAATTAATGAGTGGACATCACGTATCAACATTTACGGGAATACAAGAGACTAGACCCACGAGTAGGATAATACACATCATGCTTCCAATCTACTAGTTTTATACCCCAAAACAATACCTATGTGCCCACCCCCTATTGGTCCCCCGAAAGCTCCCCAGACCCGCCATTTGCCATCTACAGCTTTGATCCACGACACATAGGGGTGTATTTTGATGGGTGTATGGAACCGGTATATACAAAAAGAATACTTACAAAATTAATGTTGAAGTAATACTGTATTTAATTGTCTGATAGCAACATAATGACAAGACACGACAAGCCATAGTGTCAGGATCTTTATCTTCTTACTCTCTATTACGGAAAACTCTAGAGTATCTATTAGGAGTTGTCGTGTCAACCGTGGTTATAATAGACAATTAGGAATATAATGGAAAAGTACTGATATTAACTTCGTGATTCGATTGTCTTCCGATCTATTGTTTCTTTACCCGAGATAATCCGGGAAAGTTGTTTGCAGCTGATGCTCGTTCGGTGCTACATCTTGTATTTTTCTATTTTGTTGGACTTGGTCACTCGGCCTTGTCAGCGGTTTCCTAGTTCACTCATTTTGGGTCATTGATCTATGGGTGACTTTCCAGGGTAATACTTGTCAGTTGTTAGTATTCATGATTACAATCCTTTTATACAGATCGAGGGGCTGGGCCTACTGGGACCCCCAATTTTTTTTTTAAAAAAAACAGAAAGTATTAACAAACAACGAAAAAAACAGAGAAAAGGAATACCGCCCCAACTTCTCTCACAATAACCGGGCCCCCTGCTGTCCTCCGCGGGGCCCACTGGGACCCACCAAGAAAAACTGAGTCTGGCGGTTTTCCCGTGGTCAGTTTTCTCGGTTCATAGATAATTACTCAAAAAAAAAAACTGTGAGAAGCATTTTTTACCTGGTTTTGGTTTTCTGGGGCTGTATATAAGGATTGTTAATAACGAAAATAGACTGATAAGACCTTTCGGTCTCTCTCTCCACACTTTGTACATACCAAAAGAAGAGACTTGTCCCTAGAGGTCTATTCTAATTTGTACAGTTATGAAGGGTGGTCTATCAGAAATGGATAACTGGAACAATGAACCAATCCGACATCATGAAATGTTCACACAGATGGCATTTTCTATGAGTGAACATGCTACCCATCTACCGGGTTTCCCCCCTACACTTTTACACCCCTATGTTTCAACTGTCAACTATATCCACCATAAAAATCCTGGCTTGATTACCAAATGAGACAAAATAAGGTCATTTTGAAGTAAAAAGAGTCACCCCTTAACCAAATATTTTTCAAAATGGCAAAAATTGCCCTCGTTTAATTAACATTAAAATTTTGATTAGATTAATTAATTAAGTTCAAATTGATTGTAAATTAAAACTTTTGAATTTAAGTTATGAAATTTTGTTTTTGATTGAACTTTTGTGGGATGATTTTTGATGATTTTTTTTTTTTTTTGAGGATATCTCTTGCAAAGAAAATGAAGCACACAACCGAAACACTTCTAAAAATGGGATTGCAAATTTGTTGTATGAAATCATACTCAAAACCAAAGAAGAAATCAACACTTTCAGTTATGAAAGTATGAAAAGTCGGCAAGGTCGACGAATGAAGAACATGCCGACTTTTTTTTTTGACACACAGAAGATGGCTATTGAAAAATATTAGTCGGCAAGGTATACAAAAAAAAAAACCCGCCGGCTATTGAAAAATACCACGCCGGCTGTTGAAAATACCATGCTGGCTGTATTTGGCCGGCAAGGTCTTCTAAAAATACACTGCCGGCTGTTGAAAAATACACACAGAAGATGGCTATTGAAAAATACCATGTCGGCTGTTGAAAATACCCTTCCGGCTATATTTGGCCGGCAAGGTCTTCAAAAAATATAGCCGGCAAGGTCTTCAAAAAATACCCTGCCGGTTGTTGAAAAAATTTATAGTCGCTGCCATGGCTGTTATGAAAAATCGGCAAGATATGCATGTTACGACCTTACCGACCAAAAACACAAAAATCATAATTTTTGATTTCTAACCTAATATAACAATCAAATCATAGAACATAATGATGGGGTTGAGTTTAAACATCATTTATAGTCTTGTTTTCGTTGGTAGAGTCAACAATTTTATTGGAAAATCAAAGTTCAAGATTTTTATATGTCTTTGGTTGCTGGAAGATGAAGATAAAGATAAAGAAGAGAAGATTAAGAGTTGTTTAGTTTAAGATTTAATTAGTTCAGAAGCCTGACATCACACTCTTTAACGAATCGCCGTGATTAGAAGAATGACGTTTCAGTCCCTATACTTCCAATAATCATGACAGTGGGTCTAAACGAACCGATGGAAGGAAACAATGGCAAAACCGCCTCTCCACCTATCTTTAGTTTGTGTCTAATCTGAAAATATATTAGAGAAAAAGAGGCTAAATACAAACGAAAAATCTTTACATACCGCCTATACGAACGACCTTAAAACAACCCCTCAAAATTTTCTTACTGGTGGGGCCCAAAAGTAGCCCCTGCTAATCACCCCAAGGGTTGTGTGAGGAGTTGTTTTAAAATTGTTTGGTTCCACGGTATTTGTAGAACCATTCAATTACAAAACAGCTCAAAGGCTAGCCACTTATGAAGCACCGATACTTCAAAATTGGTGACGTATCCGTATTGGCGTTGTATCAGTATCAGATACTTAGGGATACCTGGGGATACATATCAGATACTCCATTTAATGTGTCATTTTTTTTAATTACAGAAAGGGTAGGGGATACTCTGGGATACTTCCTATAATATAACATTTATTTTTTTATACAAAATCTATATATTTATAAATTTATACATAAATTCTAAATATTTATAGATATGTGTACTCATGAACATATAAAATAATTATATCTAAACCTAATAACTTGTTGACTATAAAGAAAAAAGACTTCGTATTTATTTTTACAAAAAGTCTTAACAGACAAAGAAAAACTCGCCAGAAGGTCGATATCTTTTAGAGGTTTATCAAATATAATGTCATAACAAAAACGTACATCACACCTAAATCGTGATAATGTCCTTCTGGTGTCGCACCATAATTATGACTTTTACACAGTGTGTAGTTTGGTAAACGAATAACTTGATCACGTGAAATACAGTGCACACGACAGTTTTCACTTCGCAACTTATACTATTATTTAGTCCTTTTTGACCATACAAAATCATGTTTGCATCCATTGTAATTGTTTTTATATATCCGTTCTTAATATATTCAATGACCACGCAGAAGAAACTTGACATTTTCTTCCTATTTTACTCTCAAAGTGTATGTATATACATAGGTTTAAATGTTGAGGTTATCCTAAGCAAAACAATTACCTACGAAAGCTCATTTCTGTCATCTTTTGAAATAAATTTACTAAATGCTACTCATACAACAAACACCACATGCATTCTCTCGGTGGTCGCTACAACCTCTGTTTCCTGAGATGAGGGTAACCTTATCTTCTTACCCTTTTCTTTTTGGAACTTGATAATAAATTCAGCAATTCAGAATATGTTCTTTCATTTCAGTTTGGCCTGTTAGTTATTTGTCACTAATATGGTCTTAATATAACCATTCAGCAATTCAAATCAGAATATTTCAGAGATTTCTCATCGTAAGATGTTGTAGCGGAATAATGTCATCATATGTCCCAAGATGATCAATATTCAGCATTTCAGTAAAAATAGGACTCGGTGTTTTCCTCATTAGATGTTTTTGATGTTTTTAGATAATCGAAGACTGACTGAGACACAAATGTTTTTATTTTGAACACAATTATGCATCAGCTGTAATAATAGAAGAATGACGATGGTTAAACTCAATTAGTAAACTGTATAGAATCTGGGGCATAATACCGTAAACCAACATGCATATAATAATTAATTGTTAGTTAATGTGATGTGCAGTTTTTGTTCTTCACATGAGCTAGTACGTTAGTTCATATGATGTTTCTGTTTTGCACCAAAACTTGTGTAACCTATCTCTAATATTAGGTCACACATGTGGACTTAGTATAAAAAGAAAGAGATAAGGAAAGAGAATGGAACCTACTATCAAAATATATAATAGAAAGAGAGTGAGAAGAACCTAAGAGAGTTCCCACTTCTCCATTAAAACAAAATCATCTCAAACCCTTATTTTAATCACACTAACCTTTCCAACATTAATACAAGAGATTTACCAGATTCCCGTACTAAGCTGAAGCTCGTTGATGTTATCATATGTCCCAAGATGATCAAAATATAGCACTTCAATAGAAATGGATTTGGTGGTTTCCTTGATGGTAGCCTTTTTGGACTTTGAGTTCAAGTGTTTATAGAAAACATACTCCGAAATGTATTATTTGTATATTTAGCACTAGATTTTTTTATAGTGAAATATATTTTTGGTACTGCCTGTGTAGATGAAATATGTTTTTTGCAGTTCAAAATGAAATTCACATATGCAACACCCCTTCAGCACAATATTTCTGATTATTGTATACCCACTAAACCAGCTGAAATCAATACAATTACAAACATAGCCCTCTAATCTATAATTCTAATCCGACTCAGCCGTGATCCACCACTCCCCTAAATGGTTCCCATTTCCTTTTTGTTCGGATCATGTAAAACGTGGAGGCAGGGAGGAAGGCCAAAGAAAAAATTAGTAAAATACTAATGTATAAAAAAGTAAACGTCTTTTCTCATAGTAATACTTTATTCGGGAAAGAAAGCGAATAAAGTCTTGGTATTCGGGAAAGAAATCAAATAAAGACCAATTCCCCATCACCTTGGTGGTTGTGGTTGCCAACTACCTTCCACGAGGTCTGGGATAAGTCTTGGTATTCAATCATCACTGGGAACGAAAGCAAAAAAGCAGATATCTTTTCTGTCCAAAGATTTCATCCTTTTAATGCCTTTTAATTCAGTAGAGATAAAATCTCTAAAATGTGTCTCGTCTCATCACATCTCGTCTCCTTGGACCCGCGCGTAAAATACGAGTAATTACAGTGATTTTAAACAGACTGTCCAAATGACTCTCTTCCTTTCTTGTCTAATCATTTAGACACCTACAGTGAATAGAGGCTTGCTTGGAAGGGGTCTAGTCCCGTCTCGTCTAATCGTTTGGACACCTACAACGAGTAGACTAAGATTACAGTCGATTTTCGTGCATATTACCAATTTTCCCTAGAATTTAGTTAATTTGCATTTGCAAAGGATGCAAAACCTGATATTGTATTAGAAAAAAAAAAAAAAAAACTGTAATACTAATATCTATCTATATCTATACTATCTTATAAAACGAACTAGGCTTAGGCACTGTAGAGAACAGTTAAATGAAGCTGCAAATTTTGAATTTCCGAAATTACCCTTATATCATGCCAACAAAAATAATATGTTATAAATAAAAATGAGGATATAACGGTAATTTAACTATTTAAAATTAAACCTATGAAACAATAGGTCCCAGTCCCATAAGGTGATGGGTTCCATTTCAATCTTGCACGTGCCAAAAAAATCTAGTAAATAAAATGAAAACGTGTAAATATCATTTCAACGATTCTACACGTACCGAGCCAAAAGCCCCCCCAAAACCGACATGTGAGTGGGGCGGGTGGGCTCCTCCCGCTGGGAACTTGCAGGGGGTCCTTTAAAGGTGTGTGGGGCATATTTTTGTTTCACCCCGGTTTTGGGGGAGTTTTTTTTGGCTCGATACGTTAATAATTTTTTATATCATTTTTCCTAAAACAGGTAGTTTGAACTTTGAAGTTCGACGATGGGTGGAAATATCTTTTAGGTTGTTTGCTTGTGGTTTTTAAAGTGAAAACTTCCCTTTGCACGATAGTCCACGTGATTTATTATTTGTGAACTACAAAATTATTTGTGCACGATGTAACACCCATTTCCCACATTAAGTGTCGAATTTTAGTCCCTTGGATTGGGATTAGCAGGGGGACTTTATGTGGCATCAAACCCCTACTTACATGACACCTGATGGTAGACATGAGTGGGGGACAAGAGTGGGGGAGGGGAAGCATTTTCGTTTTTTTGATCGGTATGACATTAGAGTTGATTGTTGAGAAACCTATGAAACATTTCTACCTGATATCCCCTGATCGGTTACACCATCAGTTACAATTAAATCTGAAAAATGCTTCTACTAAAGATTAGTATCTAATAAATAAGTTTACATCGCGATATTCGATAAACTAATATTACTATATTAGAGATAGGCAGAACATTATTTTTCACATACTTCTTACATTACTTTAGGTGCTAAATATAGTCTTCACATTAACTAACATACCAAAGCAGCAGTGACAACCTTCCTTAAAGGTAACATTCCTTGGTTCCTGAAATCCAGATAGAGTAGAATAACAACAACTTCTATACAGATGTCTATTCTTCACAGCTATAAAGAAATAAATATCACAGCTAATGTATTGGCAATAAGGGGAGCTGGGATGAATAAAGGAGAGAATCAAAAATTCTTAAAGAAGCCAAAGTTCATCAAGGAATTGGAAGTCCCAGGAGTCATTTACTTCAGAGCTTGCTGAATTTCTTGGGCTTAATGTAAATGGGCTTTTTCTAAAAAAAATTTGATTGATTTGTAGTGGGCTGAGTTTCCTTTTCTTTTGTTATTTTTGGGATGGATTTTTTTTAGCTGTTTTTGTAAGTTTCTTTGGTTTAATAAAATCTATTATTGATCGAGCAAAAAAACAAAAACAAAAAAAAAACATTAACTAACATAGGTGCTAAATATAGTCTTCACATGAACTAAAATACTAGTTCAAGTGCAAATGTAAACTTGACATTAATTAACAGTTACCAATGGTGAAAGCCCACTGGTTCTCCCTCCCGACCTCATGCTCTTTCTCAAGGGTGAAGTCCTTCTCGATGTTAAATGTCTTACGGATCACCTCTGGGGTCTTGCCCTTGATCATATCAGCAACTGTCTGGCAAGTAAAATCCAACAAATTCTTAATATTCAGAAAATTTGCAACCAAAATAAGATCAAACAATACAGGTTGATCAACCTTAACAAACTCAGCATCCCATTTCTTGAGCTCTTCTTTCTCTTTTTCATCGAAATGATCGTCATGTATCCGGTAGTATTCAATAACTTTAGCCAAAATCTTGCTTGTTACATTGGGTAAAGGTATTCCGTTATCAGCACAACCATCTTCGATCATATGCTTAATGGTCTGAGAATGAACAACAACAGATTCTTCAACCACAAAGTCTTCTCCATCAGAACTCTTCAAGGTTACCATCTTTGAAGTCGACATGATAAATCAATAAACTGTTGCAAGAAGCTAAGAGAATCTTTTACGAGAAGAGAAAAGAGAAGCAGACTGAAAAACTTGGAACATGAGAATCCAATACCCTGGACCACACACACATATATATTGACTACGTCAGAATCCTAAAACAAAAATCGGCTATATGCTAGAGAGGTTTTTTTTTATTTTTTATGGTTTCTTCGATGGTGCTCTCGGGTATGTGTTGGGAATATATAATTAAAACATAAATTTATTTCCCAATTAAAATATTTTTGGTAACAAACTAACAATAAAATTCTTCTTAAATGAAAACTAATTTTTGTTATAATTGATTTTGACCGTTTTATACTTTAATAATGGTGTTGATTGCACATTAATAATTTCTCATTAAACTCTATTGAAACCTTGACTAGAAAAATCATACTCACTCCGTCCTATTTTAGATGAAGGGGAAGGTGTTTTCACGTAGATTAAGAAAATAGAAAGAGATTAATTTTTTTTCCATATATATCCCTTAATAATAATTGTTAAAATATTTAAATCTCCAAGTTTTTTGTTCCTTGTTTCTAGTGGTTGATTCCAATACAGGGTCAAATTAGGAAGAAAGTGTGAAAATTACGGAAACCTTCATCTATTTTGGTACTAGAAAAAACACTTTCCCCTTCATCTAAAATAATTTTTAGAGTTGTTGAAACTTTTTTTCTCTAGGGTGAGAGCTTTTCATTTTTTTTATGTCTTTTGAGTTTAAAATAAAAATGATTTTTTCATAAAGAAAAACACAGGTACGATCATCCTTGGTTTTTCTAAGAGAGTTTCTGAGCAAGAATGAAGTGTAAAAGTTCCACATCCTCTCATCGTGTAAGAGTGATTGTGTAAGAGATTGAACTCGGCTGTTTTATCCTGGGGACGACGCGACATGGAAAACTGCTTGCAAAATCTTGGGCAGAGCCGCGAAACGTCTCAAAGAGAGCGACTTGGTCGTGACTAAGCCATAACATTTTTGTTTGTTTGGTTTTATGATTGTTTTGCAGGCTATTTTCAGCAGTTGTTTCAATAATATGTCTTGTTTAACTCCTTGGTCGTTTCTTGGGTTGCGGAAAGAGCATTAATGGTTTTTGATTCAATGTATATTTTTCTGGTGGTTTTGGCTGTGGATGTATGTATCATGTAAAGGTGAACCATGTATATCTCGTATTCTTATATTGTGGTTGTGTGCGCTTTATTATCTTCTGTCTCTCTTGTTCTTTCTCCATATTTTGTTAAAATCACCAATTCCCTTTCTGATCCTGATTTCCGCTGCGCTCGGGTACCAATTTTCCCAACATATATTTCTTATAGTAACAATAATCAATTAAAACTTTAAAAATACCCTCTTTAGTTGTCAGATAACTCAACTATTAATGAGACAATATTTAAGTGGAAACTTCTTTTTCCACTAGTTACTTTTCTTTGAAAGATTTGAGTGGAAATTTATTTTTCCGCCTGTGATACGGGTAAAAACCGAGAGAGAAAACCGCCAGGCACATAGCCAAACCCAAAGTGGGACCCCCTTCTCTCCTCCGCAGGTCAGGAAATTTGAGTGGAAATTTATTTTAGAACAAAATCTATTTTCTCCTTTTTTACTGTGAAAATTTGGTTTTGCACTTGTGTTTAGAGGGAAGATTTGTCCGAAGTGGAAATTTACTTTCACCTTTTTTCCTTACAAAAAATTCTTTCGAGGTAAGTTGCAGTTCAACAACATGGGATTATTCTAACTACAATGGATGCCTGACATACACTGTGAAAGTAAAGTGTTGAACCCTAAGATTGAATTTCAATATGAACATTTAAGCACAGCAGAGTTATTGTCATTAACATGAATAACAAGTAGCAAACTAGGGCTTCATATAAACCCTAGCAGGTGAACTTAGAACATGATGATCAAAACACAAATTATATTAACCTAGAAATTGATCCAACTAAACTCTGATAATTTCTTACACAACAATTGCCATATTTGTACATCAATTTCTTCTCAAATACTAGAATTTGATAATTTAGAGAACAACCACTCACTCAATTCGTGTTTTCCGACAAACCCCCTCTGCAATTCTGCTCTTCAATTCTTGATTTGATGTTTGCTTTTTCTATTGAAGATAACCCTAGGTCTGTCTCTCTCAATCATAGCTTCTAGGGTTACTGTTTTGTGGAAGATGCTATGATAGAGATAGAAAGAGACTAGGAAGTTGATTGATGGCTCTTGATCAGAGATTTGTCGGGGAGGGAATGGAGAGATTGATGAACTGATGGTTTTGCAGGTTATGGAGAAGATGAAAGTACGAAGGAGATGTTTGGATTTATGTGGAGATGCGCAGTATGGAGATGCCTTGGATGTTGATCATCTGACTCGGATCTGATGGCTCAGATTGGACACGGGTTTGGGGTTTTATCTCTTTAAAGATCTTCTTCTAGGCTCAAACATTCTCCAAAGCTAATATCTCAAGCCCATACCTAGTCTTTAAGTCTTACTAATCTTCACTTGCGGATGAGGTGCAAAAGATATTCTTCACTTACTGATAAGTTGCACAAAATATTCTTCACTGCTTTCCAGCGGGATCCTTTGTTATCTCTCTTCCATTGTCACCATTTCCTTGCTCTTTTTGCCTCTCGATTCATCCATTCTTTATTTAGTACCTACAAACACAAAATTAATTAGTACAAGTATTTATTCTTAAAAAACAAAGAAAATACAGAATTTGGGATAGCATATGATTTTAACGCGCAAAGGATTACCCGTACACACGTTAAGGCTTACTGAAATAATAATTATTTGCATTGGAAACAAGATTTGCTTGTTTTATAGTAATTTTTTGCATTGGGAACAAGATTTATTGTTTTTAGTGTAAGATTATGAAAGAGATGAAATGTTATAAAAAAAAAAATAGAGAGAGAGATTATGAAAGAGATCTTAACAGGAAAAAAGAAAGAGAAATGGTGAAATTTATGTAATAGGGATCGATGAATTAATGATAATTTAGTCGGTTTTCCGTTCCCCTTGTGTATCTATTTTCAACGGAAAATGGGTCATTTGTCCAAATATTTATAAAACACGGTTCAAATGGAAGAGTAAAAAAATTTATGGGTGAAATGGACAAAAAAAAAGCAAGGATGAAACTGGATTCATCCAGGCTTAAACTTAAAAAATAGCGAGGATGAAACTGGATGCATCCTGATGTAAATTAAAATAAGAAAAAGTATTTGAAAATGGGTAGGATGAAACTGGTTACATCCTGGCTATTTTTATATTTTTGTCCATTTAAACTGTATCAAAATCTAGATGTCTTTTTCACCCAGGAATTGTTGATTTTGGTCTTTTTAACCAATTTTGTGTATTTTCAAACCAACAAAACTATTGTTTAGGGGGAACTTATTTCTAGCTCTTTTCTTTCTTTTTTTTATATGAGTAACCCACCATTAAGACTCATAATATTCGGAACCCATAATTATATTAGTTTACTAATTTAACCTTTAAATTTAGCTTCTGATATTTAGTTGTTATCGGAAAAAAAAAAGGTTTTAATATGGGCGGTGAAAAGGGTCAAAGTAGCAAAGATGTAGGACCAGAATATCGCCATGATATTGTTCTTGCGAGATTAACAATGTTTCTGCGAACATCATCGCGATTTCTTCAACAACACTTCACGAGTATCACAAAATGATTTGAAGAATGACGTAATAGCTGACGAATGAAGAAACACGGGAAAAGCGTGATTATCCTGCGATGGTCACAACACTTGCGAGAATGGACATTGTAACTACTGCGATAAGATCGCGGGTCAGATCCAAAATTAAAGGATAGATTAGCTGTCATCCACTATGTAAATATCTTATATAAAGAGACCCAGTAAATTCAGAGAGATGATGATGTATTTTTGAGTGTTGAGGAAGTCATGAGGAGAGAGAAAATTTAAGAGAGCGGTTGTATTCTTGATTTCTTCAATTTTCTTATAAACATTCCTGAGAATCAAATAATAAAGTGTTGTTTCAATATTCAAATATGTCTTAATTACAGTAAAGTTTTATCATGGGTGTAGTGTAGGATTTCCTGCAACTACATTTTGGCGCCAGAAACATGGATTGAATTGTTGATTTCCTGAAGAAAAATATAAGAATTGACATCGTGATTGAGAAGAATTTGGAGTAGATAGTGAAGGATTTTTACGCAATTTCCAACAACTCTTGAAGATTAATGGCTAGAAGAAGAAATACATCAGAACCACCAACAACCGTAAGGAGGAGTAAAAGACTTGCAGGAGGTGAGACAAGTGAAATAGGAGAATCTTCAAGGTTCAGAACAAGAAATGAAGGAGAAAATCAAATTCAACAGCCGAATCAACAAACACCAATACAAGATAGAGCTGTAGATTATGACAGAGTAAGTGTGCATAATTGGCGATCAGATTCGATGGAAGAAGCAGAAGATCGACAATTAAAAAATGAAAGAAGAGAAAAAAGAAATCGAGAAGTAAATGAAGGATTAATACATGGAGATGATGGAAATGAAACGGTAGAGGTTTTAAGACAAAGAACACAAGAGGAAAGGAGGTTAGAGGCGGAAGAACGTGCGAATCTAACACGACAAAATCATGATTTAAGAATGGAGAATTTGAGATTACAAAGTAGGAGGTCAAGAAGTACTACTATATCAAGTTCAAGATCATTTAGAGAAGAATCAAGGAGAAATTCCCCTATGAGAAATGCTGGAGAAAATATCCAAGAAGAAATGAAAAATCCAAATGAAGAGCAGAATCAGGAAGAAGAAGAGATGATTGATGGTCGTTACGTTCCACACGGTGAAACTGTGAATGATAGACATGATAATAGAAATCAAGAGCGTGGAAATAACCAAGATGGTGAAGAAAATCGAGAAGAAGGTAGAAGAATATTACATGGGCAAGAAATCCAAAGAAGTCAAATAATTATTGAGGAGGAAATTGAGAGGCATTATGCTGAACAAGCACGTCTAGATTGCGAGATAGAGAGATTAAGAGAAGAAATGGATGAACAAGAGTTTCAAGAAGCAATACGGCAGAATAATCATGACAATCGAGAAAGGAGACGCACATAAAATCGCCCTAGAAATAATATCAATGAGGAATATGACAGAATACAAAGGAGAATAAAAAGACAGCGAAGAGAAATAACGAGGAATGAAAAAACTCGCAGAGAAAAAATTGGAAGGCATAATCAGTTGCGAATTCAAGAAGGAGGTGAAGAGGAAAATCGCAGGAGAAGGCAGAATGAAGATGCTGAAGAAGAAGCACAAAATCTCACAGGACAAGAAAGACACGAGCGCAGAAGAAGAGAAGCTGCACTGAAAATACCAATTGAGCAAAATTCAGCGGGGAATGAAAAAAATTTAAGAGAGTTAGTAGAGATGAGCAGAATGTTGAATAATAGAAGAGAAGGAGGCAGAAGGAAACTTTATGAATCCATTGAAGACGCTGTGAGAACTCCATTCACTCAAGAAGTACAATTAGGAGGAATCCCTCCAAAATGTAATCTACCAGCATTAACCAGTATCTTCGATAGGACTACCTGTGTTGTTCAACATGTCAACACTTATGTTAGGTGTATGCTACAATGGGAAAACCATGATGCTGTGTTATGCAAAAAA
Source organism: Papaver bracteatum (assembly GCA_023529315.1). NCBI lineage: Eukaryota > Viridiplantae > Streptophyta > Magnoliopsida > Ranunculales > Papaveraceae > Papaver > Papaver bracteatum. The sequence goes on from JAJJWX010003646.1 coordinate 144,381, forward strand.
TTTGCATTTAGTTTAACTGGAGAGGCGTTAAAATGGTTCGAAGGCTTACCTAAAAACACAATAACTTCTTTCGACCATTTGCAAGCTACATTTCTAGGAGCATATATAAGCAACAATTCTTCACGGCCCGGTATTGAAGATGTGTTTGGATTAAAACAGAGAATTGGTGAGAGTCTGAAACACCTAACCATAATATGGAAGACAATCTGCAATGAAATGGCAGGAAGAGTGGATGAAAGATACCTCATTTTATCTTTCATTAATGCAATGTTTGCAACTAATCTGCTATACATACAAATTTTCAGAATCAAAAATACCATCACAATGACTGAGATATGAGAACTACAAGAAGAATACATTGCTTTGGAGGAAAAACAAAATGAGATGGAATCATACCCAGTCGCAAACACCAGCTCAATAGCGGCGAACGGGAGTTTACTTCCTAAAATGATTAACAATGTAGCGAGCACCTCGCAGCCACATCAAGAGAAAGTGGTAATTGAAAACCAGCAGAAATTAGTATCCATGGGAAGTCGAGATCAAGAGGAGTATGAAAGAGAAAGGAATTATTACAATCATGGTGGAAAAAATAAAATTCAAAGACTTGATCAGTCGCAAGAGACTTATGGTGGACAGAGGAAAAATAATTTTAGAGGACAAGGGAATCAAAGAGTAATATGGGAATAAATTAAGATGCCGCCCCTGAATGCTAGCATATAAAAAATTTGGGAAGCTATCATTTCGATGGAAAATATACCATCACCCTGGAATATGGGAAAAGAGCCACATCAAAATAACCAAAATCAAGAATTTTGTCCTTATCATCATTTCCATGGACATTCAATAAACGATTGCAGGAATGTAAAAAGAATAATTTTGAGGATGATTGATCAGGGAAAGTTAAATCATTTTCTAATAGGACATCCGCAATCTCAGCAATTACCACCAACACCAGATATTCGCAGAGTGAATACTGTAAAAGGAGCAGAAACATTTGTGATAGAGGTTGGGGCCAAGGCGAAGAATTTGTTCTGTAATTCTATCGTACATTCATACAAAACTATTGAGGATTTCCACGACAATGTTCTAAGCAGAGTCTTCGCGAGAGACGCAAATGGAAGAGAGATAATGAATATTGCGAGAGTCTTTCCATTAGAGGAGTGGCAAAAGAAAACTATTTCCTTCACTGCGCAAGAAGTACCAGAGCCTGGAGAGATGCATGACAACCCATTGGTAGTAAGGTTAGAAATAAATCCAAAACAAATAGAAGAAGAAGATGAAGAAACTGATGGTAATGAAACTGAGGATTCCTGGGCCATTAACAGAGTTCTAATAGATACTGGAAGTTCAGTTGATATCTTATTTTATCATACTTACAGAATCATGGGTGGAAAAGACGAGGATTTGATACCATCAACCTATAAAATCTATGGTTTCAACGGCACTGCCAATAAGCCCAAAAGGGAAATTACAATTCCAATTCCATTAAAGGGGTTATCTTCTAAGACTCTATTCTGCGTTGTGGATATTGAATCACCTTATAATGCCCTGATTGGCCGACCTTGGCTACATGGGATATTAGGTGTGGCGTCAACTTTCCACCAATGTATTAAATTTCCTCATCCTAATGGTGTTGGAATAATAAAGGGAGACTGGGCTGATGGGAAGAAATGCTATGAAATTGATATGGTATCTTGCGAGGAAAGGGCAGCAAAGAGCAGAAATTGGAAACGAAACATCAAACAAAAACAAAGAGGTGATAAGCTGATGGTTGATACAATAGAGCGGCGAGAGGAGGAAATACTGCGAAATCAACATGAGTTGCAAACTATATGTGGCGAGCATCTCGCAGATGGAGAGAAAACAACAAAACACAACAAAAAGGGAGAAGTAGAAGGTAGTAAGTAGAAAGGTAAAATGACGAAATTTAAGAAGTTTATGAATGATTTGTTGAAGAAAATATTTCAAAAAGATGTTTTGTTTGAATGAAAGAAATGAGATTGAGAAGTTATACAAGAGTTGAAATGCAAATAAAGAGAAGATCAAAGAAAATAAATTTCATTAGAGTTGTAATACTCGCAAGAAACGCGAATAAAATTTCGCAGAGAGATAAGAATGGGACGAACCTATATGGCGTACACCCTAGTTCGTGGATACAATTTCGCAAGAGGCAAATGTAAGAAATAAAGTGCATCATATAATGCAGTATCTCTTTGCGTGGCTCAGGGATAAGGTTATACCGCTGTTGGAACCTGAGTCACGGAGACTGGGGTCCATCTCTTTGAGATACCTATCCAGGAGAGATACTTTGGATTTCCAACTATATAAGGTTATACCCTGGTTAGGCGACCGAGGGTCTCTTCTAAAGGGTGCAGAGTATGACCAAGGCGCCGAGGTACACGGTTTACCCAAGAGTGCCAGGGATGGACGAACCTACCCTGGCCATTTTTGGTAAGTCTTGGCTATGATGCACTCGGCCTCAATAAAACCCCACTTAGGGTGCAGTCTCGTAACTATAAGCCATATAGGCATAAAGGATAAGAGGCTGCGAAATCAACTAGTTGTTGTTAAGAATGGATGGGAGCAGCTAGTCTTGTATGGCTAATGTTCCCTCCTTAAAGGGACAACCAGGGGGGAGTAAGGGCGGCACCCTCCATTAGAGAGCTGATAAGTGTCTTAAGACGACAATGTCACGGGGCTTTGTGTTCGCCAGAACATTTAGGCCTGTCATACTGTCGCGTGACAAATACAGAGGCAACAATCCATAAGAAAAATTTAAGATGAGATCAATGGGTTTTCACATAAAAGTGTAAAGACGTCCTGCGATTTCATCGCAAGACGACAATGTCATGGGACTTTGTTCTCGCATGGAATTTAGACCTGTCATATTGTCACAGATATTTGACAACATATGGATAAGGCAAGATCAATGGGTCTTTACATACGAATGGAAAGACGTCCTGTGATTTTGTCGCAGAAAGAAATGTGGTGAAATAAGACCTTTAATTAGGAAGGCAAACTAAGACCACAAGAGACTAACACATGACTGCGAAATTATGGTTGAGATTTTTGCACAATTTTGTTAAGAATCTAATATGATCAATCTTTTATATTGCAGACAAATAACAGAGGCAAGTGTGGGAATGAACAGAACGATAATATTGTTATTCATCTTTATATAATAGATTTACGTATCTTTGTATAATAGATTTACAAATGGATAGCCAAAAACTTATAAATATATTACTTAACCATATTGCACAAAAGAAATTGTCTTTTAATATATGCAAGAAGAGATAAGAAGAAGTTCATACACTAGAGAACATTAGAATCTGAAGAAATTCGCAGCAAGTATATTACAAAGAGAAAAGGATAAGTGTACAGATATTACAGAGAGAATATAAGAAAACTAATTAGATCCATTGTTGTCTTCGTCGGATTTCTTTTCTTCACCCCCACCACCTTCATCATGATCTTCATCTTCTTCAGAATCTTCAGCTTCGCTATCAGAAATGACAAGATCAGGGACATTTTGTGGAACTTCATGCAAAATGTCAGGATACTCAGAATGAGGAATTTGATGGTCATCGCATACCAATTTAATAGAGTCATTGCGAACGCCAACAAGAGTGTTACTAAAATTTCTTCTCATAATTTCTAACTGTTCCTTCAGTTTTGAATACTTTTCGTTGCGAGAAGCTAGAGTTTTTGTGAGCACTCCCTTTTCATCTTCAAGTTCTTTAACTCTGACAGAGTATCTCTTATCAAATCATGCGAGTACAGAATGGCAAATCATAAATTTAGTAGAAAAATATAAAAGACGAAGGACCAATGAGAATGAATAATTAGCAACCTTCTCTTTCAGAAATCATGTCTCTAATCAAGGCTGCTTGTTCAGTATGAAGACTAACATCTACACCTAGATTATTTCTGGCATTGTCAAGAACTTTCGCAGCCCAAGAAAATTCTTCATCATTGCTGATAAGAAGACAAGAGTGAACTTGGTCCTCTCTCGCAAGAAAATCTCTATTTTCGCCGATAAGTCTATCCCTCTCAATTTTAACATCAGTAAGAATTTTATGGAAATCTGCTAAGGCTTGAGCACCATTTTTAACAATAAGATTTTTCTCATCAATAAGATCACTATTCTTACTTCTCAATCTATTAATTTCTTATTTCGAATCAAGATAAAGACGCTTAAACTTATTGGTTAAGCCCAAGTTGAATCTGTGCTCAATTTTTAAGAGATGAAGTTTGGATTTAAGCTCATCTATGGAAAGAGATCTAATTTAATCATCTGAGAAACTACTTAAAGAATTATTAAGACGAGTAAGAAGGGTATTCTCATCTACAGGTTCAGGGAAATATCGGAAGATTGTAGCCTCATCAGTATGGTCATAAATATCTGCAAAAAATGGTTACTTGAATGAGCCAAAATGAGGCAAAAGAATTAAAAGAAAAGAAGGAAAAATTTATACCATAGAGTTGCTGATTAGATTTTTCAAGATCAGAAATCTTTTGTTTATCACTTGAAGCATCAATTTCTAGTTGCTTATTCTTCTTGCGAAGCTCAGCAACCTCAGCTTCTAATTCTCCCTTGCTCTTGCGAAGATCAATATCTTTAGATTCCAACTATTCCTTTTGCTTACAAAGATCTGCAGATTTAGACTTTAAATTTTCATTCTTATTGCGAAGGTCGGCAGGTCTTTTCTCCAAATCTAAAGAAGCTCTTCCAGCCTGCGAAGAAATGTAAAAATTGCTAAGACAGATATAGTTTAAAATTTAAGGTACAAAGAAGAGGCAAATAAGTGAAAACATACCAAAATGCTGAGTGAATTCAAAAGACTGGGAGTCAGCGATCTTGAGATTCCCTGGAAAGAATCATTGTCAACCAAAAGGGAAGCATCGTAAACCTTTGCGAGAGCTTGATATACTTCATTAACAGCTTCATCTCCATAATAATTTGAAATACCATGCGTGACATCACTAAAAATCTTAGATAACTGGGTCATAAGAGATTCAGGAGAAGAGGAATCCTTCATAGGGGAGATGTCATTATTATCTTCGTCTTCATCATCATCAGCATTATCATTACTTGGGTTTTCTTCATTAGATTGAGGAATTGAAGAAAAAGAGAGTTGGGTGTTTCTTCTCTTTAAGGGAGGAGCATCAGATTTCTCTCTGCGAGGAGCAACAAAATTCCCTTTGTGAGGGGCAATAGATTTACCCTTGCGACCAACTGTGGATTTCTCTTTAGTTCTCGCAGGTTTCACAGGCGCTCTTTCTACAATTTCCTGCGAACACAGATAAATATAAGAAATAGAGGCAACAATATATTGTAAAAAAGTTATAAAGAAATATTTCTTACTTCATCTGTGAAATATTTGAGAGCTAAGAAAGTAGCAGGTTTCCCTAGCTTATCATAGATGGCTTTCAACCTTTCAATCTGATAAAAAGGAAATAGTCAACGAGAATCAAAAGACATGAAGAAAGTAATAATGGTAATTTATTATGCAAAAAATTAAGAAAACATACTTCTTTATTTCTCTCAGGCCAGCTGAATACCCACGGCTGGTATTCTGCGAGATTCACAGGTAAAGAATGGGTACCAGAGATATATGAACCCTCTAAAATTAGAGGGAAGATGAACCATTTTTCATCGCTAGAATGACGCGGACCTTGATTAGCACTAGTATGCCAATCGATATCCAACATAAGCATTTTATCTTTCGCGACATCATCTTTCTTTTGCAAGCGGACACCCCAGCAGGTGCTATCCCTCTTCATGGGGATTATGTCATAGTTTATGAAAAAATTATCTACAGTATACATGGAGGGAATAATTGGAACATCCTTGAATTTAGGATTCTTCGCAGTGTCAGGGTAGCGAGATTCTTTATTAGCACCGCGAGTAGCATACTCCACTAGTAGACGGATGCAATCCCCACCCAGTTGATATATGGCTCGTGAGAATTTTGGATGAGAAAGTATCTCATAGAACAAAGGAAGTTCAGGATTGTAAAGAGGAATAGGAAGACCAGATTCAAGTTAACCTAGCGAGACTATAATCTTCTCGCGAGAACTTGGATGATTAGAAAATAATTTAACGGAAAGTTCAGCTTTAGGGTTTTGATCAGGGAAAGTGGATAAAGAGAAACCTTGATTCTTAAACTTCTTCTGCATTTCCTCAAAGGAAGTCATATATTTATGACCAGCGGGAGCCATTTTTAGTAAAATAAGTATGGGAATGAAGAAAAGGATAGAAGATTGAAGGAAAGGATGCAACAGTAATAGATTGGCAATTTACGGAAGAACGGAAAATTGCAGAGAGATAGAAAGAAGAAAGTAAAAAGAGGGAAAGAGAAGAATGAAAGAAGTATTAATAGAATAAGAAAGTTCTCGAGAAGATGAATGCAATTAATGCAAAGAAAGGACGTGAACGGTCAAATCCCAACGGTTGAAAAGGACGTTTCAAAAATTGAATGGAAGAAAAAATACGTGAAAACAGCTGGCGAAGAATATAGAAACGTGTCAAAGCAGAAGAGTGCAAAAAGATAAACAAGCTGCGGCATTATATTCTCATGATCTTTATTTCTTCGCAGAAAAGACATGAGAAGAGGCAAGATGTAGGACTAGAATATCGCCATGATATTATTCTTGCGAGATTAACAACGTTTCTGCAAACATCATCGCGAGTTCTTCAACAACACTTCACGAGTATCACAGAATGATTTGAAGAATGACGAAATAACTGACGAATGAAGAAACATGGGAAGAGCGTGATTATCCTGTGATGGTCACAACGCTTGCGAGAATGGACATTGTAACTACTGCGATAAGATTGCGGGTCAGATCCGAAATTAAAGGACAGATTAGTTGTCATCCACTATGTAAATATCCTATATAAAGAGACCCAGTACATTCAGAGAGATGATGATGTATTTTTGAGTGTTGAGGAAGTCTTGAGGAGAGAGAAATTTTAAGAGAGCGGTTGTATTCTTGATTTCTTCCATTTTCTTATAAACATTCCTGAGAATCAAATAATAAAGTGTTGTTTTTAATCTTCAAATATGTCTTAATTACAGTAAATTCTTATCATGGGTGAAGTGTAGGATTTCCTGCAACTACAAAAGATTTAGGAAAATTCCTCAAATTATGCAATTCTTGTTTATCACGTAGTCATTTTTTTTTTTTGTTCTTTATCCTATATAGTCAAATTAGAAGACATTAACATCATTCATATTCTCAACGCAAGACACATACAAATGTGGTAAGTTCTTTGATTTCCACACTTCAATTTGAGTTTTTTCTTCTTCCAAACATCACAGTTGAGAACTTGATGCACATTTGGTATTCAATCTCTTCAATTTGACTTTCCACACTTATCCTTATTGATCACTTAATGCATTTTGCTTAGCAAAAAAATCAGATGATACTCTTAGTCATGTTATTCATCTTAATGATCATGTAACTCATTTGGTAAAGGATATGATCGTGATTTTTTGAATTATTCATATCATCTTAGTGATTATTATTATTATTATTCATATCATCTTAGTGATTATTATTATTATTATTATTTTTTGATAATCATGATCATGTTATTCGTTTACCGAGACTTAAAATCTATCATACTGATGATTTTGTTGATTGCGATCTTTTTAATTGTCCATTCATCATCAATGCAAATTTATCCAAAATCACTTAATGCATGTTGTTTTCTCTTAGTTTGAATGATTGGGTTTAGTTGTTTGAGTGTTGTTTATCTCTTAGATTCACTGTTTGAATGATTGGGTTAATTTATGTCATACATGAAATTCTTAATTATCACATGAATTCTTAATTTTCACATGAATTCTTAATTATCACAGTATTATAATTTATTTATTTTTGTTTAATGGAAGTCTGATTTATGACTAAAACTGTGAATCGTTTGTTCCATAGAGTAGTAAAAGGATGAACAAAAAATCGTGATGGCGAAACTTCGAGGAGGTTGATTTTAACGGATCCATTACCGATGAGTTGATGACGATTTCCAGGAACCGAAGAAGAAAAAGGTAATCGAAGATTCTGCAACAACTAGAAAATGGAAATAAATCCTGCACAAATAAGGGCAATAAAACAGGTAAATGACAAACTTTTAGTTGACAAATAGCTTTTTAACTTTCATGGTCAGATCAAAAAATTGTGATAGATGTTGTTATCCCTGAATTTTGATGTGATAATTGATGCTTTCATTTAGTAAGAACTGTGATAGTTGTCGTTATCATCCCATGGTTTTGTGATAGACGTACTTATCATTGGATTATGATGTGCTTAATGGTGTTTACATTTACTAAAGTTGGGATAGTTGACGTTATCATCCCATGGTTTAGTGATAATTGCCAATTGATATGTTTTTTTTCGCACTGTGTACAGGCTCCACAAAGTTTTTTTTGAGAATGTACGTGCGGCATAAGCTCAATGAATTTTTGTTTTAGTACATACTATGGACTTTTGATAACCCCGCGGTGTAAATCATTTGGCTCCTAAGATTTTAGTTGACAGTATTTGTGATAATTTAATTTTTCCATTGGGTACTAGGTGATAGCAGACTTGATTTTTCACCTGCTGCTATATTTTTGTTTTGGTGCTAAAGAGCCTTAAAACAGTAAGAAATTTGTTACATTCTTTTGCAAGCTTGGTTTTTAGTTTAAGCTTTTTAGCATGTTATATTCTTTATATTAGGTTGGTTGTAAGAGTAAGCTGATAAAAAAAAATCTTATTAATATAGCATGATAGTATACGTAAATTGTGATGTTAATGGTGGAAAATGCAAACAGCACCCACAAATACTTTACTTTATTAGATTTTATGTGTGTTTTCTTTGATTTTTGTTTATATGGTTGTTGGTTCTTTGAACTTATTATCGTTTTTGTATTTTACGGGTTGCCTTGGAAGTTAGCCGGCGATGATTTTGGTTCTCAGATATCGCAGTTGATTTCAAGGAGAAATGTCGATTATCATTAATTTATGAAAACTAAAATTTTCGTCGAGCTGGCTCTAATTGTGATAGCTTGAGCTTTTTCTATGAACGACTCAAGTGAAAAATATAATTTTCCTTGCCTCTTTCTAAGTTGAGAGATCGAGCTTTGATAGTATTCAAATATGAACACCTATTTCTAGTGGAAGACCCAACTTTCACTACATTTTCATGTAAAAATTCTATCTATCATCTATTTCATAGTGAAAGATCCAACTTTCTTACAACATGATGTTTCATGAAGTTATAACAATAATACCTAAGTGATATTGGATGATAGATAGTATTTGCATTTAAGTATACCATGAATAGATTTCCATGGCCTCTTCTTGAGTATTTTGTACTTATTAGCCCAATACTTAACAAAACAGGATTCTACCGTACCTTTCCAAGGAAGAAAAAGATAAGTATCGCACTACTACCAATGGTCTCACATGGGTACAAAATAGTTGCCAAATAATCCTTTAATAATACCCAACCCAATTCAAGCAACCAATATTAAGGTGGTCCGCTATTTTCTCAAAGATTTAAAACAGATAGGGAAGCCAAGTACGTACCACACACGGGAAGATAGGTTAAAACTAGTTTACCGGAGCGCATTTATAGGTTAAAAGTAATTGACCGGAGATAATGGGAAGATATATCCGGAGTCGGAGATATTTCTGTCCATCAACCACTTGACCGTAAAATATGGATTGTATTTTTTGAATAAATTAGTTTAGTAAAATTGAATAAAAAGGTTAATTTAGTCATACGTAAAATATAAAAATCTAGATTCAATCTAAAACTAGCAATCCCAACTGTATATTTTATTTTTTGGATTATACATATATATAATCTTAATGACGGGTTTATAAAAGAGAGAGGAACCGAAATTGGGTTCCAATATTCGTATACTGAATTGCATCTCCCACATCTAATACATTAACCTAAATTATTATTACAGATAAAAAAATAGCAGCAAAAGCACAGAACCCCTAACTTTCCGAATGCTCAATGTAATGCTTGATTTCTAGCGTATTCTTCATTTCTTCTTAATCAATATAATTAGAAAGCACACAAAACTTCCAACTTTGCGAATGCCCAAGAATCGTTCAATCTTCTACCTTAATGCTTGTTAATAATTGTTAAAAACTTCAGTATACTTATCTTTATTCCTCGCATCTCCGACAATAGTATATTGCCTCCAATGGAAGGTAAATACATTTCTGCTTTGGTCTTTTTCTTTTGCAAGCATGTTGTTTTAACGAAGTAATTGTTTTACTAATTTCTTCAATAGGCATGCAGTTAACCTCGCCCACAACCTCACTTCACCTTATAGTATCACATGGAGGATTGAGAAAGTTTCTCATTGGTTGTTTCACACATTGTTAATAATTTTGTTGAATTTATGAAAGTGCCCGACATTTATCACTTTTACATTGTTGTTTGATTTAGGCTAAAAAGATCAACTCAAATACCAAATATTACTATAAGCCTTCCGTTGGACCATTGTGCGGTACGTGTTGCAAGCGACTTGAAGAAGTTAATGACGGATGAACACTAAAAACCCTGGAGAAAGTTTCATTTGATCTTTCAGATTCTTGAATTCGTTGTAAACCATACGGATCTATGGCAAACCATGATAGTAACTTAAATTTCTTGTAAAATGAGAAGGAGATAGAAAATAGGGAGAAGAAAAGAGAGAGATTTCTTATTCATATGTATCATAGATAAATATTATAGCCTCTATTTATAGGCTAGACCTAGACACAAGGGAATCCCAGTAATAAACGAGATTCACCCTAGATATTCTTAACATAATTACACATTTATAACACTCCCCATGATGACATTGTGTCTAAGCTAATTACAAACGTACTAGGAAAACTCAAGAGAGAAAAACCTGAAATTGTATAGGTATGTATAGACTCGAAACATTATTGGATACGCAAATGTTGCCTCGTTAAACCTTTACAAGGAAAACCCAGTTGGACAAAACCTTGACGAAGGAAAAATAGTACAATGCGATAAAGTCCAGTGAATGAACGTTAATTTGATGATGGATATCTCCCTGATAATACTTCAGTCAAATATTGGCGTGCAAATCTTTAAGTCGAGACTTTCCAATTTTGAAGAACGAATTTCTTGAATGTTGGATATGGTTATGTTGATGAGAAATTAGCAAGTTGATGAAGTCTTATTTTATGTTAGTCTTCTAATGATAGTGTTCTTGAGTCTTCACACTTCTTTAAATTCATTGCGGACTTGCTTCTTGGATTGCTAGCTTCTCAAAGATGATTTGCAGAAGTAGTTGATGTAATTTTTGTTAGGAATCGATCAAAAAACGCAGCGGAAATTGAGTTTTAAAATTTTTCTAATCAAACCCAACAAGCAGATGTTAACAATAGCATAGGGGATTACGATATTGTGTACCTTAGCTCGCTAATCCAAATCCAGAAAGTAGCGAACCCCAAAGACAAAATCCTTGATTAAATATTTGCCTTTAAATACCAACAATCTCTGCCGTGAACGGAAGGAAGAAGAACATCTCTTGCACCAACAACACCAACTGTAGCTTCTTTTAGGAGGAATAAGAAAGACTTTGTAGCTTTGATTCTGACTACCCACAATTAGTTTCAATCCCACCAGCTACTTTGATTCCTTGATTGATATGTGTACGAACTTCGATGGAAGAAGAAGAAAAACTTCTATAGCTTTGTTTGAACAGAAAAACAAAACTCTTGTTTTTGTCTCCCTAAAACAAAGACACGTATTTTAGGTTTGGACTTTCTCACAATTAACTTAATTGTATAAGGCTTGGATTTCTTAGTTTTTCAGTGTACCAACTATTCTAGCTTGCTCCCCTTATATAATCTTCATATAGGGAGCTATCCTTCTTGTTATCAAAAACCTTCTCCAAATACAATTAGGTCTCTTGGGATACAAGTAATTTTAGCTTTCCTAAACCGTATAGAATTTCTTGCGTTTCACACAATTCCAAATACGATTAAGAAATTACAAGTCACTACACCAAAGACTTGTAATTGACAAATACTCTAAAATTACCTGTTTTAATAAAAGTAAAACCCTTCCTCTACTTTCTTACAATAAGTCCCTCCGTTAATACAGGTATTCATAAATTCTTATAGGTGTGTAACAATTACACATCAGCTCCTATACAAAATTTATATTTTGATCCTTGATGCGCTTTTCACATTATTATTCTAATAATCACTTAAATAATTTAAGTGACCACTGGACAGTCTAGAATAATAATTCTTTCACAATATTCCAAGGGAAAACACATCCGATGCAGATACCATATTGAATATACATATTCTTACTGTGCACTCACAACCATCCATCTTACCCAGGTATTGGATCCAAATGACCTCACTGCTTGGTAAAACAATATAGCTGGAAATACACGTAAGGTATATACACATTCTCAGGATTAAGAACTTATGTACAGTAGTAACTTAGATCCATTCAATTAGCTGATAATAAAATGAATAGAACTAATCGACCGGTTCGACATAATCCAATTACATCAACCTGCTAGATTTAGAAGTCTCCACTTCTATGACGAGATTTATCATAATACATACGTAATAATCATAGCAAGTTGTAATCTAATCTATAAAAATAATTCACATAGATTACGAACTAAAATGTCACCAATATATTATATCTCCCACTGTATAAATTACAACTAATATATTTGTCTCACAAAGCATGTTAAAAGTGAACAGTTAAATAATATCTAAAATTCAATGTCTAATTATTGTTTTGGGGCATAATCCCAAAAACTCCCCCTATTGGTGTGAACACGTAAATTACGATGGTATCTACGTGTCCATAAACAATGTTCGCACATAGTGAAATCCGTAGATTAGATATAACATGCAGAATGTAAAGTGCGTATTATAAATGCGGAATATAAAGTGCATAACGTAAGTGCGGAATGTAAAGTGCATAATGTAAATGAGACGAGTAATTACGTGGCTCAGCACCGAGGACTACATCCAAGGGGTAAAAGAGGGGTTTCATTATATGCAAAGTGGTTACAAGTATAGTCAAATGACTTTGGGTGTGTTAACTTAGGTTGCGGGATTAGGGGATTACTTACTCTTCCTAATTCTCTCTCCTTTTACTTCTCGAATCCACCTCTCCTCCTCTCTCAGTGAGGAGGGGTATTTATAGGGGTTCCACCATGGGGTCCACTGATGGAGCCGTTGTAACCTTATCATCTTGTGCTTTGTGCTGATACGCAGACGTCTTCGGTTCCTACGAGGCCCCATTCGTTTCTTCGTTATTACCGCAGAGGCATGATCGTCTGTTTCGTTGGTTGGTTGACACGTGTGCTGCCCCAGGTGTTTAATACGGGTGGTTGGGTCCTCTGCACGCGTCATACCATGGTTTCCTGCCCTTGTCTTATCCGTGTCAGTCAGTTGAGCCCTGACCGTTGATCTAAGATTTCTCTCGAGATGGGATAAAGCAGTTCCGAGGGTGTATTGGGTCCAACACAGGGGTGCTTTACTTCGGTGATCCTTCATTTGTGGACATTAGATCTGCGAGATGAGGGTAATTTTCTGCCGGTACTCCGCGGTATTCTGACATAGTGCTCTTTGTAGGTGATGAGGAGTGAATACTGCAATCATAACTTGTACCAGTTTTTCAAAGCCAAGTCCCTTAAGTTAGAGGGTAAGCTTCGTCACAGAGAGGAGGAGTTGGTTGTGGCCGAGGGTGTCATCTCTGCCAGAGATAAAGAGATAAGTGAGCTGAAGAACCGTCTTAAGGGGAAAGAGCATCTGGGAAACAAAGAAGAGAGGCTTCGTTTGGAGCTTGCTACGGTACGTAGTGAGATGGAGGTTATTCGAAAAGATGCTTCATCTTTCACAGGTTTGTCCCTTATTCTTTTTTGTATCGTTTTTTTCTTCTTAGTAATTCCTGTTTCGTCTGAGTATCCCCACCCTATCTTCAGTGGGCGGAGTCCCCGAGTTGATATGGCTTCGAAATGAGACAAACCGGCAGAAGACCCTTATTTCCAAGCTAGTGGAACAACTTAAGAATGAGGCCTAGCGGTGGGATGCCAAGGCCGAGGTATGGCGTCTAAGGCATACCCAGATAGTTGATATGCAAAATAAGTATAACGCGGATCGTCGTCTCTTTGATGGTACTTTGATGTGGACGCGCGATAATCTTCGCGAAGCCCGCGAGATTTCTTCGTCTTTGTTGGCTAAGATGAATCTTCTGGAGGAAAGCTACGTCAGGCTCGTTCCTGCCAGGATTTCTACGTACGGGGGTACATACAACGTCTTTCCAAAGAAAGAGACGATGCTCGGGCCGAAGCCTCTGCCCTTGGCAAGGCCTTAGCCGCGTCCCGGGCTGAAATAGCTCGTCAAGCCGAGTTCGAGAGAAATCTCGAAGTTAATATGTACAGACTTAATAAAGGAATGGAGGAGCTGAATAACGAAGTCAATCATCTTCGTCATTTGGATTCAATAAAGCAGGTAGAGTTAGACGCTAGTAAATTTGCTATTTCCACTCTTCAATAAGATTATAAGAAAATATCCGACGAGTATGACTTTCTTGACGAGGCTCGAGATGCGGTTGTTAACGAATATGAAATAACTTCGGCTAGAGTCGAAGGTATATATTTGCTTAGTCGGGTGTGATTTTAGTGCTTCATTTTCCTAACTCTTCGTTTTCTTTTTCAGAGCTCCAGGGACAGCTTCTCGCTGCAAATGAAAAACTTGACAAGGATCAATCTGATCTAGAGAAATCTCAGACTTCCTTGGTGCAACAGGAGGGATATACCTCGTATTTCAAAGGCTTGGCTACGTCCAACAAACAGGAAGCTGACTTGGCCTCTTTGGAAGTGAACCGTCTATCTACCATGTTGTCCCAAGCCGAGATGCGTAATACCTCTATTACGTATAAGGCTCGTTGTCATCTGGTCGAAGAGACGAACAAGGTGCTGGATAAGATAGAGCATGACCTCCTGACTGAGCACGGTATTGAAAAGCACTATCCTCGTCGTCCTAAACCTTCGGCTCTGTCTGGATCTCCGGGTCCTTCTTCATGTGGGAGCGTCCTTCGATGCAGAGAGAAAGCCCTACTGGTGGCACTGAATCGTCTAAGTAGATTCTTCTGTCAGTTATAGAAAGTTGATCCTTGTTGATTATAGAGCTTTTGCTGCGTTTGTCGAACTTCTTTTGCTTATTTTGTTTTCTTTTTGCTTATTTTGTTGAACTTGTAATCAACTTTTATGGAATGGTTCATCGTTTGTTAGCTTGCTTTGTGAATATCTTGAGACCTGTCACCCTGTTGGCTAACCCTTAGCAAGAGAATTCCCAGATGGTGGGGGTTGGTGCAACGTTCTAGGATATGGGTTGTCACTATGTACATGTCCCCATTCCGTCGACCTGCTGACTTTGTTTTTGAGTGTGGTGCCGAAGGTATGTGCCTTCGTGAGCATCTTGAGACCTGTGACCCCGTTGGCTAATCCTTGGCCAGAGGATTCCCAGACAGTGGCGGTTGGTGCAGTGTTCTAGGATATGGGGTATCACTAAGTACATGTCCCTCATTTCGTCGACCCGCTGACCTAGTGTTTGAGTGCGATGCCGAAGGTATGTACATTCGTGAACATCTTGAGACCTGTCCCCCGCTGGCTGATCCTTGATCAGAGGATTCCCAGACGGTGGGGGTCGATGCAGCATTCTAGGATATGGGGTGTCTCTATGTACATGTCCCTCATTCCGTCGACCCGCTGACTTAAAATAGTTGGAGATTTCCTTCTGCTGGATGTCTTCCCCTTGTATTACCCTGAGTTGATTGCTTTTCACAGATTAAAAAAAGTTTTTCATTGATTTATTGAGGCATGATGTTCCTCGTCTAGAGATAGAAACATATCGAAAAAGCATCGTCTTTTTCTTCTGGTATTCTTTACGCAGTTGCAACGCTGCGATATGATCTAAGGATGGTATGGATTGAGATACTTGGCGTTCCAAGGGTGGCGGAGGACTTCCCCTTTTAGGTTGCACAAGTAATAAAATATGTTTCCTGCTATATCTTGTATGACAAAAGGCCCTCCCCATGTTGGTGCCAACTTGCCCCACTTCTTTTCTCTTTGGTATTGAGGTATGGTTCTTAGCACATACTGTCCTTCTATGAAGTTCCTAAGTTTAACCTTTTTATTATATTACCTTGCTAATTTTCTTTGGTAATTCTCCATCTTTTGTAGCGCTGCTTCTCTTCTTTCTTCGAGATCATCGAGACTTTCCAGCATCATGTCCGTTGTGAGGTTCTTTTCCCATGCTTCTGTCTTTGTGGTTGGCATGATGATTTCCGTGGGGATGATAGCTTCGGCTCTATAGTTCAGCAAAAAAATGGATTCCCCTGTAGCTGACCTTCGTGTTGTTCGATATGCCCATAAGACATTATGCAGTTGCTCACACCATCGTCCTTTGTGCTCATCTAATTATTTTTTGAGAATAAGAGCGAGGGTATTGTTTGTAGCCTCTGCTTGGCCATTGCTTTGAGGGTATATTGGTGTTGACTTGTTTTTTCGGATTTTGAAAGTGTCAAATAGTAAATCGATGTTTTTACCTTGTAATTGCTTACCATTGTCAGAGACAATTTTTGCCGGGATTCCAAACCGGCAGATTATGTTCTGAAAGATGAATGTGAAGACATCCGAGTCGCGGATTCTAGCCAAGGATTTAGCTTCTACCCATTTACTGAAATAGTCCGTGGCCACTATCAAAAATCTTCTTTTTCCTGATCCTTCGATCAGGGGTCCTACGATGTCTATGACCCATTTTGAAAATGGCCAAGGACTATCTACTGAGTTTAGCATTGTTACTAGTGCGTGGATTCGTCTAGCGAACCGCTGACTTTCTTCGCACCTTTTAGACATCCTTGCAGCGTCTGGTATCATTGTTGTCCAATAACACCCTTGTGGTTTTTCCTTGTCGGCCAGGGATCTCATCCCGCTGTGATTTCCCGCGTCTCCTCGATGGATATCTTTTAGCACTAGGTGGCCTTCGGATCTGGACAAGCATCGTAACAAAGGTCCGAGGAAAGATTTTTTGTATAAAATCTCCCCTCTCAAGTCGTACCTCCCTTATTTTGATTGTATCTTCCTGGCCTGCTTTTGGTCTCTGGGTAATGTTCCTTCCTTGAGAAGTTGGTGGATATCCAACCTCCAGTCTTCTTCTTTGCTGAAGTCTTCGTCTTCATATGCTCTTTTCATGATGTCATCCTCTTGGAAATCGTCCGCGATGTATTCTCCCACATCATCGTATGTTATTTCCCCCTCCGCGCTATGCTTTATGTTCGTAGCGCAGAGCTCTCGGGGAGGGATTGACGGCTCGTAAACCCTAGTGATTTTAATTGCTTCTATATCTTTGTTTTTCAACATAGATAAGATGTATGCCAAAGCATCCGACAAGGTTTCGGATAGATAAGATGTATGCCAAAGCATCCGACAAGGTTTTTCAACATAGATAAGATGTATGCCAAAGCATCCGCGTGCCTAAGCTCCTTCCTGCTTAAGTGCCGGAATATAATATTTGGTATTTGATGTGCCAGTGTCTGGACTAAAGTCATGTATGCCGACAAGGTTTCGTCATACACATTATATTCCAGCTCTATTTTCCTGATGACCAGTTTCGAGTCACTGGTCAAGCGTACATTTGTTATACCCATTTCTATTATCAGACGCAGAGCATGTACAATGGCTTCGTATTCGACAATATTATTGGTGTGTTCTTTGAACTCTAGTTTGAACGCGTGGATGATTCGGTCTCCAGTGGGGGTAGTAATTACGATGCCAATGCCCGCTCCTTCTTTGTTCCTCGATCCATCGACAAAGATTTCCCATTGTCTTGGGTTTGACGGCTCGAGTCTTCGTCTTCAATCCCTCCAGTCTTCTTCTTTGCTGAAGTCTTCGTCTTCATATGCTCTTTTCATGATGTCATCCTCTTGGAAATCGTCCGCGATGTATTCTCCCACATCATCGTATGTTATTTCCCCCTCCGCGCTATGCTTTATGTTCGTAGCGCAGAGCTCTCGGGGAGGGATTGACGGCTCGTAAACCCTAGTGATTTTAATTGCTTCTATATCTTTGTTTTTCAACATAGATAAGATGTATGCCAAAGCATCCGCGTGCCTAAGCTCCTTCCTGCTTAAGTGCCGGAATATAATATTTGGTATTTGATGTGCCAGTGTCTGGACTAAAGTCATGTATGCCGACAAGGTTTCGTCATACACATTATATTCCAGCTCTATTTTCCTGATGACCAGTTTCGAGTCACTGGTCAAGCGTACATTTGTTATACCCATTTCTATTATCAGACGCAGAGCATGTACAATGGCTTCGTATTCGACAATATTATTGGTGTGTTCTTTGAACTCTAGTTTGAACGCGTGGATGATTCGGTCTCCAGTGGGGGTAGTAATTACGATGCCAATGCCCGCTCCTTCTTTGTTCCTCGATCCATCGACAAAGATTTCCCATTGTCTTGGGTTTGACGGCTCGAGGATATCGACGGGATCTTTGCTTACACTGCCCTTGGGTAACCCTGTTGTGTTAAGCCCCTCAATAAATATTTCTTCATCGTTGTCCAGTGGTAGGTCAGCCAAGAAATCTGCTAAGACTTGGGACTTCTGGGAATGCTGGAGATCGTGTATGATGTTGTACTGATCGAGATGAGTATTCAATTTTGTGATTCTCCCTGCTTTTCCCACGCTTTTAAGGACAACCTCTAGCGGGGATTTGCAGGGGACGCGAATGTAGTGCATTAGGAAGTAGGTCCTTAGCTTTTGGGTGGCCCATACTAGTTCCAAGATGAGTTGCTCGATCTTTGTGTAGTTTTTTCCGCTATATTGAGAGTTTTGCTGACGTAGTAGATGGGCTGCTCTATCTTCGTGTTAGTTTTGACCAACACCGCGCTGACTGCATTCTTCGTTGCTGCTATGTATAGGGCCAGAACCTCATCGGGGTCGGGTTTTTGTAAGATGGGTATTCCAGCAAGGTAGTCTTTGATTTCTTTGAATGCTTCCTCGCACTCAGCTATCCATTCAAATTTGGTCCCTTTTTTAAGGATGTTAAAAAAGGGCTTGCATCTGTCTGAGGACCTGGATATAAATCTCCTTAGCGCTGCTAGGGAGCCATTGAGCCTTTGGACTTCTTTCAGTTTCTTTGGAGAGGGCATTTCCATAATAGCCTGAATTTTGGCAGGGTCTACTTCGATGCCTCGTTTTGTTACCAGATATCCGAGGAATTTCCCCGAAGTGACACCGAAGGTGCATTTTTCCGGGTTTACCTTCATGTTATGTTCTCTCATTGCCTGAAAAATATCTTTCAGATCTTGATGATGATCTTTTCGCAGCTTACTTTTGACCAGCATATCGTCCACATAGACCTCCAAAGTATTTCCAATCCATGGCTTAAAAATGGCGTCGACCATTCTTTGGTACGTTGCTCCTGCGTTTCGGAGTCCGAAGGGCATCCTTACATAGTAGTAGAGGCCATGCAGGGTGTAGAATGTTGTATGATGTTGGTCTTCTTCTGATAAGAACACTTGGTTATACTTGGAGTATCCATCCATAAATGACATCTCTTCGTATCCTTCGACTGTTTCGACCAGTTGATCGATGCTTGGTAAAGGGTAGCTGTCCTTGGGGCACGCTTTGTTGAGGTTGGTGAAGTCGATGCTTATTCTCACCCCGCCATTCTTTTTAGGTACGATGACCATATTGGATATCCATGTTGGATACTTGACTTCTTTGATGAATCCGGCTTCTAGTAGCTTACAAAGCTCCATTTCGACGGCTTTGTGATATTCTGAGGCGACTTTTCGTACCTTCTGCCTGAAGGGTGGTGTGCCCTGCTTTATGCGGAGATCATGCTGGATAGTCTTAGGGTCGATCCCAGGCATGTCTCCTAGTTTCCATGCGAAGATATTTGCATGCTCCGTGAGCAGCCTTATTAAGGATTCCTCGCGCTCCTTATCCATCAGTGTTACGATCTTGATCATCCTCGGTTCTTCTTTAGTTCCTATGTAGGTACCGAATATCACAAGGCATTAACTTACGAACATCGTGACAAATATAAGAGGAAAGAGTTACAAAACAATACGAAGATAGAAGAAGCACGAGGAAGTATGAAGATTTGCGAAGATAGAATAATCTTGCGAAGATAAATTGCGATACTTCGCAATTCATATACAGCTGTAAAAATTTCACTATAAATAGGAGTTCAAATGTAAAATTCAAGAGGTTCTTTTGGGTGAGTATTAGAAATTATCTTAAAAAAGAAAATAGAAAAAGTTGTAACTATTCTAGTTCCATTTAGATACTTCTTTGTAATCAATTGAGAGAATTAATAAAAAAGTTGTCATTCAACATCAAGAACTTCTCAAGTTTTACTAATTCTACTGAGGGTGTAGTTGTAGGTTATTCTGCAACTACATAATTGGCGCTAGAAACAGGGACTTGAGGATTGTGATAGCCAAAATTTGAAGGAATTGTGGAAAATTTGAAGATCAAATGGAGTCAGTGGATGGAAATTGCAAAAAAGAAGAATGTAATATGATCACAAAGACAATGATTGATGAATTTCATAATAAAATAAAGGGAAAGATATACAAGCGAGATTGTAGAGGAAGAAAGATCATGGAGGAGGAGAAAATAACAACTTTAGAAGAATGGGAAAAACAGAAAATCACATTTTCAGTAGCAGAAATTCCAAATGAAGACTTGAACCACACTTCACCATTGGTGATCACAATTCCAGTCATGCGAGAAGAGAAGAAAGCTATAGAAAAATGGAAATTAAACCGAATCTTGGTTGATACAGGGAGTTCTGTTAATATCATATTCTATCGTGCGCTTAAAGGGATGGGAATTAAAGATGAAGAAATCACAAATTCAAAATGTCTCATTCATTGATTAGGAAAATCTACAACAAAATCTAAGGGGGAAATAGCACTGCGAATATTGCTAGGAGAAATCGAAACACATATAGTCTTATGTGTGATAGATATAGAATCTCCATATAATATGCTGATAGGAAGGTCGTGGATTCATGCGATTGAAGCTGTTGCTTCAACATTACATCAGAAAATCAAATTTCCTACACCAAATGGAATACAGGAAATAAAAGGAGATCTTGATAGTGCAAAATTTTGTTATCAGATTGAAGTAAAACAGTGTGGGGGGAGAGCAAGAAAGAAACAGTTTCGTAGAAAACTTGCGAAGGAGGTAAAAAAGGAAGAAGAATTCAGAGTGTATACAATAAGAGCAAAGGGAGAGGAATACCAAGTGAGATTCCAGAAAAAGAAGGGGAACCAGCAAAAATAATCAAAGAACCAACACCTATGGGGGAGAAAAGTCCAAGCTATGTTGCAGCTGAACCAACTAAAGAAGTAAATATTGGAAGTAAAGAGGAGCCTTTATTCTTGCGAATTGGAACTAAGATGGATGAAGAAGAAGAAAAGAGAACTATTGATATCTTACGAGAATATAAAGATATATTCGCAGGAAGTGTAGATGAGATACCAGGAATTGATCCATCAATGGCGTGTCATAGATTGAACATCGATAAAAACGTAAGACCATTCAAACAAAGAATAAGGAAGATATCACAAAGTTATCATGCACAGATAGAAGAAGAATTACAAAAGATGTTGGATGCAGGAATCATAAGGGAAGCAAAATACCCAGAATGGATTGCGAATATGGTCATTGTTCCGAAAAACAATAAAGGGATAAGAATTTGTATAGATTTCACTGATCTAAACAAAGCCTTCCCTAAAGATAGCTTTCCATTACCAGACATACCACAAATGGTGGAATCAGATGCAGGACATGATAGAGTCACTTCACTTGATGGATATAAAGGGTATAATCAAATATCACTCGCAGAAGAAGATCAAGAACATACTGCCTTTTTTGCTCCAAGAGGTTTGTATTGTTATGTGAAGATGCCATTTGGTTTGCGAAATGCGGGTGCTACATATCAACGAATGGTTGAAAAAGTGTTCGCAAAGTGGATACATAAAACTTTGGAAGTATATGTAGATGATATGTTGATAAAAAGCAAAGAAGCCAAAGATCATGTGCAAGATTTGAAGGAAATATTTGAACAAATGAGAAAGTTCAACATCAAATTAAATCCTGAGAAATGTATAATTGGAGTTGCGTCTGGAAAATTCTTGGGATATATAGTATCAAAGGAGGGAATACAAGTTGATCCAGAAAAGTACAAGCAGTTCGTGAGATGCCAACACCTGCAACAGTAAAGGAAGTACAAAAGCTAAATGGACTCTTGGATTCACTTGGAAGATTTATTTCGCGAATGTCAGATAAGTGCAAACATTTTTTCAACATACTTAAGAAGGGAGCAAAATTCAAGTGGACTGATGAATGTGAAAAAGCTTTTCAATGAATCAAAGAATATCTCACAAATACATTCATATTACAGAAACCAGAGAAAAATGAAGAATTATTGGTATACCTCGCAACAACTCCATACGCTCTAAGTGCAGTTCTGTTGCGAACAGACGCAGGAATAGAAAGCCCCATTTACTACATCAGTAATAATTTTAATGCAGAAGAGAGAAATTATTCTAAAATGGAGAAGTTAATCTTAGCCCTGGTTTATGCATCATTCAAGTTACGAATATACTTCCAAGCACCTGTGATAAAAGTGGTAACCAAGGTGCCAATTGAATCAGTTATGAAGAACACCAAAAGGTCAGGGAGAATAGAAAGGTGGAATACGAAGTATTATCATCGCAAAAGTCACAAGTCATCGCAGATTTCTTGGCAGAATTTCCTTTGGAAGAAGATGAAGCAGTAGAAGAAATGATGGATGTTGAAGAAGAGTTTGGGAATCCAAAAGACTTGTTAACAGAACCAAATAAATGGGAAATTTTAGTAGACGGATCATCCAACAGTGAGGGGAATGGAATTGGAGTTGTGTTGATCTCACCAGAAGGAGAAAGAACATCATTCTCATTTAGACTAGAATTTGCATCCACGAACAATGAAATAGAGTACGAAGCTGTAGTGCACGCATTGAAGATCGCAATAGAAAATAAGCTTGAAAGTATAAGGATAACAAGTGATTCGCAGCTGGTAATTTGTCAAATTAAAGGGGAATATACCACAAATGAGTCTTCCTTGAAGAAATACAAGAAACTTGTTGCTGAATTATCTGCGAAGATACTAAAATTAAATTGGAGGCATATAACAAGGAAATACAATCGACTCGCAGATGCTTTTGCATTCATTCCAAGTATGATGACAAATCCTATTACAAGAAATATCAAAATTCAGACGATTCAACACCCATCGGTGAACAAAAAAGTAGAAATTGAGGAGGCAGTTGCGATGGAAGTAGAAAGAGAATTACCAAATAACATCGCAGATTGGAGAGAAGAAATTCATGCATATCTCGCAACAGGAGAAGTATCCATGAACAGACTAGAAGCACATAAATTAAAGAGTCGTGCAACAAACTATGAGCTACGAGAAGGAATTTTATACAGAAAATATTTCAGTGGACCACCTCTCAGGTGTTTAACTCGTGAAGAATGAGAAAAAATATTGAAGATGTTACATGGAGGAGAAGCTGGAAATCATAGTGGGGGAAGATCTCTAGCGTACAGAGCAAAGATACAAGGATATTACTGGCCTTATATGCATACAGACGCAAAATTGTTCGTACGAAGATGCAAGGAATGTCAACGACATGGTAAAAGAATTCATGCACCAGGGGCAACATTAACTTCTTCAACAAGCTGCTGGCATTTTGGGAAATGGGGGTTGGATATTGTTGGACCATTTCTGCCTGGATCCGGAAAAAAACGATACTTGATAGTCACAACAGATTATTTCACGAAGCTCGCAGAAGTAAAAGCAGTACAACATATTCGTGATAAAGATGTTTTTACGTTCATATTTGAGAACATCATTTGCAGATACGGAGTTCCAGCACAGTTAGTATCTGATAATGGAAAACAATTTGAAGGCAGAATATAGAGATGTTACTAAGTGCTTTTAGGATAAAATGTGGGAAATCAACTCCGTTATATCCACAAGCTAATGGACAGGCATAGGCAACAAATAAAACAATCGCAGATACAATCAAAAAGAAATTAGAAGGACATCTCAAAGGGTGGTGCGAGCAAGTACCTAGTGCAGTATGGGCATACAATACAACTAGAAGAGAGGCAACTGGAATGTCTCCTTATTGCTTAACATATGGAGTAGAAGCAGTATTACCAACAGAGGTTGTAATTCCGACAACAAAGAAAGAAGCTTGGGAAAGAAATTTAAGTGCAGGGGTAATATTAAGCGAACTGGATGATTTGGAAGAAAAAAGAGAAAAGGTGTTGCACCATATGAAGATTTATCAGGAACGATTATCTCGAGAATACAACAAGAGAGTCATTGAACGTGAATATCAACCAGGTGATTTGGTCATGCGAGAAACACCTCCATATCAGAAATAAAATGGAGGAAAATTAGCACCAAAATGGAATGGACCATATGTTATCAAAGAGGTTGTGGGAAGCGGAGCTTATCGGCGGATGGATCCAGAAGGAAGAGACATGGGTTTGAGACTTGGTAGACCTTGGAATAGACTGTATTTGAAAAGGTATTATCCATAAAACTCATGATAAATTTTACGAATATTGTTTGCTCGCAGGAAATATGCAAAAATTACGAATTTCAAAAATTTTATTGCGATTAACTTTCATTAATGAAAGACTCACACATTAATTTGCGAAGAAAAGACCGCAATTTGCAAATAAAAGACCGCAATCTGTGATCATCTTTCAAAAAAGAAAGAAAGCCGCAGAAATATTACACAGGCAAACCTTTGTGGTGTACAACCTAGTTCGCGAAGCAACATTTCGTAAGAGGCAAAGTCCTAAAGTACGTCATTTAAGGGGCTAACTATAATCATGGCTCAGGGACACCGGAACACCACCAAGGCACCTGAGTACATGGAACTTTACGGGGTACAACCCAATAACGGGGTACCTATCCGGGTTAGACACCTTGGATTCTCACCTAATCTTGCGACATTACGCAATATTATGCGGTGTAACATGATTTAGGTTGGGCGACTAAGGCATACTGTCTTTCCCAAGAAGTGCAAAAAATGATCAAGGCGCCGAGGTACACGGTTGAGTCAAGAGTTCCGGGTGGGCTTGAAGCACATCTGCCATTTTTGACAAGTCTTGGCAAATGATGCATTTGGCCCAAAGATACCCCATAGGGTGCAACCTCGTAACTATAAGCCCTATAGGTAAAAAGGATAAGAGGTTGCGATCAAAAGATGGTTGTTTGCAGAACCGGATGGGAAGATCTAACCTTGTATGGTCGATGTACGCTTCCTTGAAGGGGCATCCAAGGGGAAGATAAAGTGCAGCACCCTCCATTAGGGAGCTGATACGTGCTATAAGACGCAAATGTCACGAGGCTTCTTGTTTGCAAAAACATAAAGGCTTGTCATATTTGTGCAACAATTGAATTTCTGCGAGCATTCTAAGAGAGAAACAAAACATATAAAGAAAACTCGCAGAACATAACAAACAAGTTAAGATGAGATCACATGAAAGTGTAAAAACGTCCTGCGATTTCATCGCAAGACGACAATGTCACGAGATTGTATATTCGTAAGAATGTTCAAACTTGTCATATTATCGCAAATACGAAAATATTATCAAAAAAGAGGTGGCAATATAAGACCTTTACTTAGGAAGGCATGATAAGACCACAGCAATTATTGAAAATTATTCCATCAATATCATTGAAGAATTTTTACAAAAACATATATCACGAAGTTCTGACAAAGAAGACAGCTCCGTCAATATCATTGAAGAATTTTTACAAGAATATATATCATGAAGTCCTAACAAAGAAGACATCCCCATTGAATAATTTTCACGAAGATATAACAAAAGATGCGATTTTGATCGCAATCAAAAACAGATGGTTCGTACTCATTAAATTTTACGAGAATTACATACTTCTTATACTTCTTCATATATTGAATATTTCTCCACAACTTGAATACTTCTTATAATTCTTCAAGAACGTCTCATATTTATTATACTTCTTCAATTGATATTTCACATTTATCAGATTTTGCGAGGATTAAATACTTCTTATACTCATTCATACATTGGATAATTCTTTACGGATTGAATACTTCTTTAAAGATATTTTATACTTCTTATACTTCTTAAGGATATTTCATACCTCGTATTTTTTATACTTCAAAGGGAGGATTTCTTGTTCACAATCACAACAAGTTGAAGCTTCGTAAGTTGAATTAGGGAAGATATTCTAATACTTCCAATAATGTTTAATCATCTGAAGAGCAATAATAGGGGGAAAGGAGATACTAAACTATATTCTTTGAGTTATATTATTTCTCTTCATATGATCAAGTGATGCAAATAAGGAAAGCATTCAATTTAAGAAAGGTCAAATTAAGAAAGGTGAAATCACCTTCGCAAAATATCAAATGTACTTCTTAAAAGAACAAAAATAGTAGGCATAATTGTTTGCAAAAAGAAAACCAATAGTAGCTGAAAGAAGGAGTTCAAAGGAAAGGAGAATAAGAGAATGAATGATAATTTGAGAAAGAATATTATTATGATTCATCAACACTCTGTGCTGGATATTTAATGTAGTTGCAGAATAACCTACAACTACACCCTCAATAGAATTAGTAAAAACTCAAGAAGTTCTTGATGATAAATAACAATTTTCTTATTAATGTTCTCAATTGATCACAAAGAAGTATCTAAATGGAATTAGAATAGTTACAACTTTCTCTATTCTCTTTCCTCAAATATTTTCTAACACTTACCAAAAGAACCTCTCGAATTTTACATTTGAACTCCTATTTATAGTAAAATTTATACAGCTGTTCATGAATTACGAAGTATCGCAACTCATGCTCGCACAATTACTCCATCCTCGCAAAACTTCATATTTCTCCGCGTTTCTTCTATCATCGTATCATTTTATAACTCTTTTCTCCTGATACTCGTGAAATATTATCTTGCGTTATTCAGTACCTACATTTAAGATGAGCAGGGTCATTAGAAACTTTCGACTTTTGCGAAATATCATCCTTTGTAGAGTCTGCAACAGGAACATCTCTTTGAGGAACATATTCCTTTTCACCATCAAATCCTTCATCATCACTCTCATAATCAAAATCACTATCAGGATCACGAACAACTTCATCATCAGATATTTCCAGAGGAGTAATCTTCACAGGAGGCAAGGATCTTGATAAGAGAATGTTATTCACAAAGACTGGAGCTTTCAGATGACTTTCACGAAGTATAGCTTTTTGATGGTTGGTATCTTCGATATCTTTGGAATAAGCAAGATAGTTGAATCTCCGAGTAGCATGATCACGAGAGTTGATTAAGCGAGTAGAAAGCAAAGCATTTTTCTTACGAAGCTCAGAACAGGAGGCTTCTAATCCAGCCTTAGCATTACGAAGGTTGTTCTCAGATTCTGCGAGTAAAACAAAATTTAAAAGGTCAAATTTGCGAATATAAATTTTTTTAAAGATACATCAGAGGCAGTCAAATTTTAATGACTACCTTCTCTCTGAGAAATAAGAGATTGAGCTAAAGATAGACAACAGTTCTTCATTTGATCCATCGCATTATCAAAACCATCACCAACTAATCCTTTAAGTCTAGATTGAAGCTTCTGATCTTTAGAAAGAAGAGAATTTTTATCCTTCGCAAGTTTGGTATTAAGACTTTTTAGTTCAGAATAATCTTCTTCAAGTTGATTCTTCTTAGTACTTAAGATTATATTCTTATTAATAAGGGACTTCTTCTCAACGGCAAAAGAGCTTCTCTCTGCATCTGAAGACTTCTTTAATTCCTCAAGTTCAGCTTTTAACAAAGAAAGAAGATTTTCTTGATCGCAACATTTATTCTGAAGAGTATCTAATTTTTGCGAAGAAACAATCATTGTATTCAAATACGAGCATTTCTCTTCTGATAAGGTTTTGTTCTCTTCTAATAAGTTTTCTACCCTCAAGCCGGATTTAGTTAAAGAAGAAGTAAGTTGAGATATGTCATCATTCAAAAAAATTCGGTCGTAAATCATTTGGGTATTCTCTTGAAAAAGGGCATCAAAATTATCAAGAGCACACGAATAAAGATTAGATAAATGGGAGAATTGGTTCAAGAGGCTTTCATGCTTGGCTTGATATTCTGTTGCATCTGATTCATGGCGAAGTACCAATCTTCTACATTTCTGGATGGATTCTATAAAGGGGAATGGGTTTTAATGGGTGTTTCATACATATGAAGAACAAAAGTAAACAAAAGGGGAAAATATGAAGATAGCAATCATACCTTTAAATTCATCATTCCTTTTGCGAAGGATCGCACAATCAAGAGAATCATTCTGAAGCTGATAATTCTCTTTGCGGAGATTCTCACATTCTGCTCTTGAAGACTTCAGAGATTGGTGAAGCAATTCAACTTATTTTTCCAAGGATTGGTGTGAAGTAGAAATATCAGGATTGATGAAACTATTTAGTGCTTCGCAAAACTCATATTGTGAACGAACATTAGTAGACTTCGCAGTATTATTCAAAACCTCAGATAACATTCGAAAATTTGAGTAAATTCCATCTCGAATTTCTTGAGGAAGAGGAAAATAATTTGAAGGAATAAGAGCAAGTTGTAAATTATCTGGAGCAATAGCACTCAAAGGATTAGGAGTCAAGATAGGCTTTTCAAGAGAAGATGTTGAAGAAGTATTTTGCGAGGGTTGATCTTGAAGAAGTGTTGATAAATTGACATTGGTGGGAGATTGAAAACTGGGTAATGGAGTAGAGGCAGGAGTTTGCGAAGAAGCATTTTCACGAGGAGGAGAGGGAAATTCCTTATCCATCTCAGGAAGGAAGTCATCAATTGAAATTATTGGTGTAGGTTTAATCACTCGAGATCTCTTGTTGGGATTGGATTTTTCACCAGCCTACGAATCAAAATGTAGATTAAAAACTGAGGCAACAATATATTGTTCAAAAAAGAAGACAAGAGTATTTTAACTACCTTTTGATTCTCGGATTTTCTTCTTCGAAGATTAGGGCTTGAATTTCGGGTGGAGATTTCACCTGAGGAATAGTTTTGCTGAAATAAACCAAAATCAAACAATAAATTATACAGAAATCAAAGAGGAAAACAAGTGAAAAATGTGAAGATAGAAGAAAATTACCTTGGAGAACTCATGATGATATGAACAGGAGGAAAAAATGGTAATGAAGAGTGTGATAAGAAGACAAAATTGCATAAGTAAAAAGAGAAAATAAGAAGAAGAAAAGGAAGAGAATATAAAAGAGTTTATATAAGGGAATAACTAGAAAAGAACGGTTACAAAAGACGTGTCCAAATTCTAAAAGACTAAGTAACGGTTATGTTCTCACGATCATTTCTTCTTCGCAGAATTAACATGAGAAGAGGAAAGATGTAGGTACCGAATATCACAAGGCATTAAATTACGAACATAGTGACAAATATAAGAGGAAAGAGTTACAAAACAATACGAAGATAGAAGAAGCATGGGGAAGTATGAAGATTTGCGAAGATAGAATAATCTTGCGAAGATGAATTGCGATACTTTGCAATTCATATACAGTTGTACAAATTTCACTATAAATAGGAGTTCAAATGTAAAATTCAAGAGGTTCTTTTGGGTGAGTATTAGAAATTATCTTAAAAAAGAAAATAGAAAAAGTTGTAACTATTCTAGTTCCATTTAGATACTTCTTTGTAATCAATTGAGAGAATTAATAAAAAAGTTGTTATTCAACATCAAGAACTTCTCAAGTTTTACTAATTCTACTGAGGGTGTAGTTGTAGGTTATTCTGCAACTACATCCTATGTTTATTTCTTTTACAGCTTCTACAGGTGTAAACGTGGGCTTTGATTCCCATAGGAGAGGAATTTTATTTGATTGCTATTTGGCAGATTCCTCGCTTTCCTTTGTGGCTGTGGTACTTGCCTCCGTGTTCCCAGTCGTATGTCCCTTTGGAAGGTTTTTTCCAGAGATTTCTTCTAGGTAAGAATTGATGGTTTTTTCCTTTGCGTTCTCCTGGTTTCGGGACCTTTGGTTCTTTCTCTGCTTATCTTGTTCGTTGTTGAGCTTGTTTTGCAGAGTTTGACACTCTCGTGCCAAGACTTGATCGCCTTTTATCTCCATTACCCCCTGGGGGGTTGGAAACCTAAGGTACTGGTGGTAGGTAGCGGCCACCCCTTTCAGTTTATGCACCCACCTTCGGCCAATTATAGCATTGTATGGTGAGGGTGCGTCCACCACGCTGAACCAGGTATCGACCTTCATTGGTCCTGCATCAACTTGTAAGATAATGTCCCCTAAGGGCTTCGTGGATACTCTATTGAATCCGTAGATGGTGTAGTACGAAGATAGCAGATGTTCATCATTGATTTCCATCCGTTTGAATGTATCATATAATAGAACATTGACAAAGCTTCCCCCATCGATGAGGATTTTCTTGATATTGCATCCTGCAATTGGTAGAGTGAGAACAAGGGGATCATTATGATCTTCCATGTCTTCCCCTACATCGTCCGTGTCGAAAGTCAGGGGCATGTCCATCCAATGTTCGTGTTCGTCCAATTCTTCCTCGTCGATTTGATAAAGCTCGCAGTAGTCTTCAAATTGCTTCATCAACCTCTTATCTATCTGAGACGTTAGGAAAGGTCCCAGGGACTCAGAATAGGAGATAGTGTTAAGGATGCGATTGCCTTTAGGTAGTTGGACTTGCTTTCTTTGTTTAGCTTTATCTTCCTCGCCCGTCTTCTGCACAAATTGTTGGAGGTCTCCCGCATCTACCAGCTTCTGAATCATCATCTTAAGATTCTTGCACTTCTCTGTCTAGTGACCGTTGAAACAATGATATTCACAGTATTCTTTAGCATGCTCTGATCTAGGGGGTTGTTTCCCCTTAGACCACGGCCACTCCAACTTCTCGCGGCCCTTGATTTCTCTCAGGATACGAGAATAACTGGCATTCATCTTTGTATAGACTTGATCTTTGAATTTTCTAATATCCCCTCGTCGATCATCTATGCGTTCTCTTCTATCTTCGTTGGGTATTTCACCTAAGTCGCCCCCCATAGGTCTGCTGGATTGTTCTGCAGAGTTGGTTCGTGGTGGACGCTGGGTTTGAGCTCTGGGGTTCTCCCATTGTATTTCTTCTAGTCTGGCATGCTTTTCTATGATCACTCGAAGATCTCCTTCGGTTGCAGGGACGATTCCGTGGATCTCGACAAACAGTGGGCTCATTATGTCGAGCCCCCACTTATAGCAGTTGACGCTGACCACGGGGTATACATTTTTGATGGCTTAGCAGATCTTGTGCCACCTGTATATGTATTCCCTAATTGTTTCCTTGTACTGGACTGCTAGTGTGAAAAGCTTATCCATTCCGGTGTTCACCACCTTGTTGTACATGTAAGTTGTTAAGAACTTCTCAGTAAGTTGATCGTACGAGTTAATGGAATTTGGTGGCAAGTTGTCGAACCATGAGAGCACGGATCCCTTCAAACTTGAAGGGAAGTATCTGCACAGTATGGCATCGTCATAATTCCATCATGCCATCATTCGATTATAATATCGAAGATGGGCGGCGGGGTTGCTAGATCCGTCGTAGAATTCGAATGCCGGAACTGGGTATTTCTGCGGAATGAGAGCCTTGGCTAGGTATTGTGTTACGGGGGTAGTGCTTGCTTCCTTCATTATTTTCTCCAATCTTCCCCCCTTTCCTAGTTTTCAGTAGTTTGATCTCCACCATCATCTCGGCGCGGAGATCTCCCATTGTACGCTGGTGCTCTTCCTGGGAAGATGGTTGCTCGGTGTGCGGTGGATCGCTGTCAAAGTAGTCCGAGTCTTGGTGGTTGTAATCCGGGTCGGATCTTTGTCTTCTTATCGTATCTCCTCATTTCAATGGGTCTGGGTTGTTGGCAAGCACCATCCTGTGATCCTGGTTTGGCCTTGTTTCCATTGAGCTGGCTTCGTCGCGCTGGACTCCAATGTTCCTACTACGGGTAGCTCTGAGTTGCTGATTTTCCTGTGCCAACAGAGCTACCGCCTCCGCGTATGTATTTTGAGATCTCTTCAACTCTTCTAATTCTACCCTCATCTGGCAGATTGGTTTGACTCCTGATTAGGAGTCCTTTTCGGCAATTGCTCTTCCGCGGCTATCGTTTGATCTTCGTCGATGATTTGAATCAGGGGCTCAGGTGGATCTGTCTGCGGGTGTAGCTGCTCCGCTGGCTGCTGGGCGTGTATGTTTGCTATTAGGAGAGCCTGGTTTACTTGGAGGGGTACATTCCTTTCATTGGTGCGAGGCATCCCGTAGAGTGGATGCTGTACTCATGACTCTGCCACCCCTTCACGCGATTCGCGTGGTCGGGTGGCAGCGGTCACTTTGGAGGCCGCTCCTTTGGATGCCCCGGTCTTTGATGCTGCGGATTTTGCAGCCGCGGCCTTTAGGGCCTACGCTGCAATAGTGGTTGCATCCAAAGGCCTCGAGCTTTCCGCTCCATTATGCGTTTTGTCTGCGGCTTTGAGCTTTTCGCCCATTTGCTTGCTCCTAGTCATTACTGGTGTTGTCCGCGGTGCTTCTTTTGATGAGGCTTTCGTTTTTCCTGCATCTTTATTCTTTTCTATTTTTGATATTTTTCTGAAAAAGTTACCATGTACAAAAGAAAAGAGTGGTTCATGTGGAACCCATTAGTAGAGTCCCGGAAATCAGATTCCGGAGGTTTTAAGAGATTATCCGGCTATTGTTCCCCTTTTCACGGGTATCAGATCTCTTGATTCCTTCGGTTTGTGTCGCAAAATAAGACCATGAGCAGGTATGGCTCATAAAATTAACGCAGACGTGACGGAAAGTATATCCGCGGAGGGATTTATTTTATTTTTAAATACTTTCGAAGATGTAGACCTACTGTAAAATACGTGGATATGTCCACACGCTTGATTTTCTGAAGATAAGAACTTGAAAACCATTTCAAAGATGTAGATCAACTGAAATATACGTGGATATGTCCACACGCTTGATTTTCTAAAGATAAGAACTTGAAAACCATTTCGAAGATGAAGATCTACTGAAATATACGTAGATATGTCCACACGCTTGATTTTCTAAAGATAAGAACTTGAAAACCATTTCGAAGATGTAGATCTACTGAAATATACGTGGATATGTCCACACGCTTGATTTTCTAAAGATAAGAACTTGAAAACCATTTCGAAGATGTAGATCTACTAAAATATACGTGGATATGTCCACACGCTTGATTTTCTAAAGATAAGAACTTGAAAACCATTTCGAAGATGTATATCTACTGAAATATACGTGGATAAACCCAAATAAAATGCTCTAAGCACCGTTATTTTCAGATAGCGATGCTCGGAACAGCAAGAGCGTTCAAATCACAGGATAAGATAAATCTTTTACCGGGACAAAGTCCCTGTTTCTAGAGCCAGATTGTGAACCCATAAATTACGATGGTATCTACGTGTCCACAAACAATGTTCGCACATAGTGAAATCTGTAGATTAGATATAACATGCGGAATGTAAAGTGCGTAATATAAATGCGGAATATAAAGTGCATAACGTAAGTGCGGAATGTAAAGTGCATAATGTAAATGAGACGAGTAATTACGTGGTTCAGCACTGAAGCCTACATCCACGGGGTAAAAGAGGGGTTTCATTATATGTAAAGTGGTTGCAAGTATAGTCAAATGACTTTGGGTGTGTTAACTTAGGCTGCGGGATTAGGGGATTACTTACTCTTCCTAATTCTCTCTCCTTTTCCTTCTCGAATCCACCTCTCCTCCTCTCTCAGTGAGGAGGGGTATTTATAGGGGTTACGCAGTGGGGTCCACTGATGGAGCCGTTGTAACCTTATCAGCTTGTGCTTTGTGCCGATACGCAGACGTCTTCGGTTCCTATGAGGCCCCCTTCGTTTCTTCGTTATTACCGCAGAGGCATGATCATCTGTTCCGTTGGTTGGCTGACACGTGCACTGCCCCAGGTATTTAATGCAGGTGGTTGGGTCCTCTTCACGCGTCAGACCACGGTCTCCTTCCCTTGTCTTATCTGTGTCAGTCAGTTGAGCCCTGACCGTTGATCTAAGATTTCTCTCGAGATAGGATAAAGCAGTTCCGAGGGTGTATTGGGTCCAACACAAGGGTGCTTTACTTTGGAGCTCCTTCATTTGTGGCCGTTGGATCTGCGAGATGAGGGTCCTTTTCTGCCGGTACACGCTTCTTGGCTATATCCATGTGGCATCGTCTTTTGATGCCCCGCGTCACATGCTCTCCACGTGCTTACCCGAGGACACGTGGCGATTGGTGGAAATATGTACTTACAATTGGCATGTTTAAAGTGAACTGTTTTTGGGCATAATTATTGTTACGAATCGATCAAAAAACGCAGCGGAAATTGAGTTTTAAAAATTTTCTAATCAAACCCAACATGCAGATGTTAACAATAGCTTAAGGGATTATGAGATTGTGTACTTTAGCTCGCTAATCCAAATACAGAAAGTAGCGAACCCCAAAGACGAAATCCTTGATTGAATCTTTTCCTTTAATCACCAACAATCTCTGTCGTGAACGGAAGGAAGAAGAATAGCTCTTGCACCAACAACAGCAATTGTAGCTTCTTTTAGGAGGAATAAGAAAGACTTTGTAGCTTTGATTCTGACTACCCACAATTAGTTTCAATCCCGCCAGCTACTTTGATTCCTTGATTGATATGTGTACGAACTTTGATGGAAGAAGAAGAAAAATTTCTATAGCTTTGTTTGAATAGAAAAACAAAACTCTTGTTTTTGTCTCCCTAAAACAAAGACACGTATTTTAGGTTTGGACTTTATCACAATTAACTTAATTGTATAAGGACGGGAGAACAAGGAGGCTTGGCTTTCTTAGTTTTTCAGTGTACCAACTATTCTAGCTTGCTCCCCTTATATAGTTTTCATATAGGGATCTATCCTTCTTGTTCTCAAAAACCTTCTCCAAATACAATTAGGTCTCTTGGGCTACAAATAATTTTTGCTTTCCTAAACCGTATAGAATTTATTGTGTCTGACACAATTCCAAATACGATTAAGAAATTACAAGTCACTACACCAAAGATTTGTAATTAACAAACACTCTAAAATTACCTGTTTTAATAAAAGTAAAACCCTTCCTCTACTTTCTTACAATAAGTCCCTCCATTAATACCGGTATTCAGAAATTCTTATAGGTGTGTAACAATTACACATCAGCTCCTATACAAAATTTATATTTTGATCCTTGATGCGCTTTTCACATTATTATTCTAATAATCACTTAAACAATTTAAGTGACCACTGGCCAGTCTAGAATAATAATTCTTGCACAATATTCCAAGGGAATACACATCCGATGCGGATACCATATTGAATATACATATTCTTACTGCGCACTCACAACCATCCATCTTACCCAGGTATTGGATCCAAATGACCTCACTGCTTGGTAAAACAAGATAGCCGGAAATACACGTAAGGTATATACACATTCTCAGGATTAAGAACTTATGTACAGTAGTAAATTAGATCCATTCAATTAGCTGATAATAAAATGAATAGAACTAACCGACCGGTTTGACATAATCCAATTACATCAACCTGCTAGATTTAGAAGTCTCCATTTCTATGACAAGATTTATCATAATGCATACGTAATAATCATAGCAAGTTATAATCTAATCTATAAAAATAATTCACATAGATTACGAACTAAAATGTCACCAATATATTATTTCTCCCACTGTATAAATTACAACTAATATATTTGACCATATCTCACAAAGCATGTTTAAAGTGAACTGTTAAATAATATCTAAAATGCAATGTCTAATTATTATTTTTGGGCATAATCCTAACAATCTCCCACTTGCACGAAAATAATCAAAAATCAGTTTTGACACCCATACCATAAACATGAGAATCAAACACCTTCTGTGTCAAGGCTTTGGTAAAGGGATCCGCCAAATTCTACGCCGAGGCTATCTTAGTAACAACTACTTCGCCTTTCTTCGACATGTATCTAATAATATGATACTTTCTTTGAATGTGCTTGTTCTTAGAATGGTTTCTAGGCTCTTTACAGTTAGATACAACACCACTATTATCACAGAAAATAATAACAGGTGGTATAGCTGCAGGTACCACTGTAAGACTAGTTAAGAAATTCTTTAGCCATACTGCTTCCTTAGCTGCTTCACAAGCCGCTACATATTCATCTTCAGTAGTAGAGTCAGCAATACACTTTTGCTTGACACTTCTCCAACTTATGGCTGCTCCACCTAATGTGAACACATATCCTGAAATTGATTTTCTCTTATCCTCATCTTATTAGAAATCAGAATCGGCATAACCAAGAGGAACCGAATCTTCGGATCCGTAAACCAACATATAATCTCTAGTTCTCCTAAGATACTTTAGAATATGTTTTACGGCAATCCAATTTTCCCGTCCTGGATTAGACTGGAACCGACTAACCATCCTAACTACATAACAAATGTCTGGTCTGGTACATAACATGGCATACATGAGACGGCCTACAGCCAAAGCATAAGGAACGTTACTCATTTCTTTCATTTCCTCTGATGTCTTGGGACAAAGAGATTTTGTAAGTTTAATGCCATGTCTATAGGGTAAGAAACCCTTTTTCGAGTTTTGCATAGCAAATCTCTCCAGCAATTTGTCAATATAATTGGCTTGGGATAAGCCTATCATTCTAGCATTTCGTTTTCTGAGAATTTTAATGCCTATAATGTAACTGGCCTCTCCTAAGTCTTTCATACTAAAGTGATTGGAAAGCCAAAGCTTTACTGATGATAATGCTCCTACATCGTTTCCAATGAGTAATATATCATCTACATACAAAACCAAAAACATCACCATGTTTCCTTGAGTTTTCTTGTAAATACACGGTTCATCAAGATTTTGCTCAAACCCTATAGATTTAATAGCATCATCAAATCTAATATTCCAGCTTCGAGATGCTTGCTTAAGTACATAAATAGACTTATGCAACTTGCATACTTTATGCTCTTGGACTTTAATTACATATCCCTCTGGTTGGATCATGTAAATGTCCTCTTCAAGATTTCCATTCAGAAAGGCAGTCTTGACGTCCATTTGAAAGATCTCATAGTCAAAATGAGATGCAACGAACAAGAGTATTCTAATGGACTTAAGCATTGCTACTGGCGAAAAAGTATCCTCGTAATCGATTCCCTCTTTCTGAGTGTACACTTTCGCCACCCGCCTAGCTTTATAGGTTTAACCTTACCATCTGGACCTCTTTTTTTCTTGTAAATCCATTTACACCCAATAGGTTTAATATTGGGTGGTGGATCTATAATACTCCAGACTCCATTAGAATCCATGGATTCTATTTGAGTATCCATACTGGACAACCATTTTCTCGATTCAGGGTCATTTATTGCCTCATTTTAACTAGTAGGATCCGAATCCTGATCATAGAGGATAACTTGAAAATTTTCCCTGAAGAACTCAGCATACTTAGGATTTCATTTCCTTGATCTATTACTACGACGAGGATGGTTTGGTTGAGCAACAACTATTTGTTCAACTTGTTGCTCCGGTTGTCCTACAACTGGTGGTTGAACTTGAGGTTCAACTTCAGGTTGAGGATGTACTACTTCTTCATCCATATGAAGACCCAAATCAACTAATAGTTCATTAAAGATCGAAGGATCCTGCTGAACTATTGGTTGTTGCACAACCACTGGTGAATTTGTATGTATATTATTACTAGCTTGTTCATTAAATTCAGGAATATCAAAAGTTGTTAGTCGCAAAAATGGAGCAGTTTTGGTAGACTCTTCATTGTTAACTGGAAGTGAACTAGAAGTACTACTAACTCCCACTGAACCATTATCACACAAGTCTTCAAGCACAACTTTACTTTGAGGTTTATAGTCCATCATATAATCGTCTTCAAGAAACATTGCATTAGTACTAACTACCAACTTTTGCTCTTTCTGATTATAAAATAGACCAGCTCGAGTACCTTTTGGATAGCCTACAAACAAGCAAACTTCTGACCTTGACTCTAGTTTACTAGACTTTCCTTATAGCACATGTGCAGGACAACCCCAAATTCTTAAATGTCGTAGACTTGGCTTACGTCCAGTCCACATCTCTCTGGGTGTCTTAGGAACTGCCTTACTAGGTACCAAATTCAGAATATATGTTGTTGTTTCTAAGGCTAATCCCGAAAAAGATATAGGTAATGAAGTATAACTCATCATGGACCTTACCATCTATAGTAAAGTTCGGTTCCGTCTCTCTGCCACACCATTCTGTTGTGGTGTTCCAGGTGCAGTCAACTGGGATACAATCCCATGTTCTACTAAGTATGCACCAAATAGGTTTGAAAGATACTCACCACCTCGATCAGATCGAATGGCTTTCAATTTCTTTCCTGTTTGGTTTTCGACCTATGCCTTGTATTCTTTGAACTTTTCAAAAGAATCATACTTATGATTCATAAGATAGATGTAGCCGTATCTAGAATAATTATCAGTAAAAGTGATGAAATACTCATATCCACCTCTAGCTCTAACATTCACCGGTCCACATACATCAGTATGCACTAACTCTAATACTTCATTGGCTCTAACACCTTTCCCTGTAAATGTTCTCTTGCTCATTTTACCTTCCAAACATGATTCACAAACTGACCATGGTTTAATTTCTAACGAATCAAGATATCCATTTTGAACCAACCATTTGATCTTGTTAAGGTTAAAATGACCAAGTCTTAGATGCCATAAGTATGTAGCATTAGTCGATAGACTTTTCCTTTTAAGAGTGGTAACATATGGTATACATTCACTATTTAAAACACAAGGAATAATAGGATAAATAAGATATAATCCATGCGCCAAGACACCAGTAAAAATAACTAAACTGTTTTTAATTATTAAAACCTTAAAAGAATCAAATTTAATTGTCAAACCATCTCTAACGAGACAAGACACTGAAATTAAATTCCGCCTGATATCCAGCACATATAAGCAATCTTTCAAAACTAAAATCTTATTTCCATTACTACTACTACTAAGACGAACTCTTCCTACGTCTACGGCAGCAACTCTTGCATCCGAACCTAGGCTCGGGTAAATTTCTCCTTTACTTAGTTGTCTGGTTATCTGAAACCCCTTGCATATATGATTAGTGGCTCCAGAATCTATACACCAACTGTTTGGTGTATATGTGGCAACATTTTCCTCAACAACAAAAGATTCAAAATTATCTTCTGACTTCTTCTTAGCTAAGTATTATGTGCATTTGCGCTTCCAATAACCAGTCTTGTTGCAATGGAAACACATTCCCTTTGCAACACCTTCTCCCTTGTCCTTTTTAACACCGAAAGCTTTATTTGCATTAGGACCTGTTTTCTGAGACTTCTTCTTAGGATTCTTTCGCTTAGGTTTGCGCTTAGAATCCTCCGCTAAGTGAACACTTCCAGCTGCCTTTTTATTGTCCAAAATTCCTTCTGTAGTTTACAATTGGTTAAGTAACTCAGGGAGAGTTAAAACCATCTTATTCATGTTGACATTCAACTTGAAATGCACAAATGAGCTAGAAGGGAATTAAGAACAATGTCAACTTTGATATCAGCATCGATAGTTGACCCAAGGTTTTCCAGTTCGTTAAATAGAGACATCATGAGAATGACGTGCTCACGAACTGGAGTTCCTTCTTGCATCTTAGTGTTCATTAGCTTTCTAGTCGCCTCTGCTTTGGCGGGATGACTATGTTCAGAAAACATCTCCTTGAGACCATTAATGATCTCAGCAGCTTTCTCAAAGCCCTCATATTGATGTTGCAATACATTGGAAATAGAAGCCATGATATAGCACTTGGCCATATCATTGGCTTTCTTCCACATACCATGAGCACCAACTGTTTCTTTGGGTTCAGGGAGTACATGTTCTGGTTCACTAAGAACAAACTTGTAATCTTGTACAATGAGTACAATATCCAAGTTTCTTTTCCAATCAACATAGTTGGGACCAGTTAACTGGTTTTCTTTCAAGATAATTTGTAAGGTACTGAGGTTCGACATCGATATCTAAACATGCATAAAAAATAAATTATAGTGAGATAAAACAGTTCTTAAAAACGAAAAACAAATAAAAAATTTATTTATCGCAACTCCCTAGTATTACGATAAACATTGGATTCCCAAAACTTTACATACGTAACATTCCTTGGGGAATTAGTTGCGCACATAGTTTTTCAGGTGAAAAAACTTTCCAATGATTTAACAATCCTAAAAATCTCATGTCATATTAAATCAACAATCCGATAAATTTGGCCTCTAAAATAAATATTTGTTTCCTTAGGGAAAGCAAATTACTTAATTTTAGTTAAGTGTAACCCATATACAATTTTTAGAATCTACATAAACTGAATTGTCTCCTTAGGGAGAACAAAACCGTTCATATAATCTAATTTTCCTAGGGAAGGCCGCGAGATTCGAAAATCCCTCTCCCACTTAATTTCTTAGACAAGGGCAGTTTATGTTCACATATCTCATATACAAAACAAAACAATATTGCGATTCTATGACTACCAATTTAATTAATCTAAGATGGTACTACAACTTTCATATATGTCCAGGAATCAAATAATTAAACTGAACTTGCATAAATCAAATATGCTCCATAGTTTACATGTTTACTAAAATCATCAAAATCACCAAGTCATGTTACTGACATATGGTTATGTATCTATCTAAGGAGGTAACCATATTCTTGTTTGTAATGTGCCAAGACCTTCCAAAAACTTGTTTTAATAAGCAGTACCAAAACTTTTTTGGACATTACTAAAACAAATTTTGGTCGTACATTAACAAACCATATAACTCCCACTTAAACAAATCAATGAGGCAGGTCCGTTGATTCATAGGACAATGATTTTGAAAACTCTTTTCGCAAATCAAAATTCCATATTCATACATCTCATGTATAATTAAACAAGACCCCATATATCCACCATGGTAATTTCTTAATCCTAGCACAAACAAATTGGAAAACCATACACATACATAAATTTGCATCCCATACAAAATTCAGCAAATACCCATCTCAAAATAATCAAATAAATCATCAATAATCAACAACATCCACCAATTGATAAATCTAGGGTTCCATCAATTCATACAAATTTACAAATTGAAAAAGCCCTAATTTTAAAACACATCATAATCTCCATCATGATCAATAAAATTGCAATTATTAACATCTAACCCAGCTCTTGATGCCATTGTTAGGAATCGATCAAAAAACGCAGCGGAAATTGAGTTTTAAAATTTTTCTAATCAAACCCAACATGCAGATGTTAACAATAGCATAGGGGGATTAATAGATTGTGTACCTTAGCTCGCTAATCCAAATCCAGAAAGTAGCGAACCCAAAGACGAAATCCTTGATTGAATCTTTTCCTTTAAACACCAACAATCTCTGCCGTGAACGGAAGGAAGAAGAACAACTCTTGCACCAACAACAACAATTGTAGCTTGTTTTAGGAGGAATAAGAAAGACTTTGTAGCTTTGATTATGACTACCCACAATTAGTTTCAATCCCACCAGCTACTTTGATTCCTTGATTGATATGTGTACGAACTTCGATGGAAGAAGAAGAAAAACTTCTATAGCTTTGTTTGAACAGAAGAAAAAAAAACTCTTGTTTTTGTCTCCCTAAAACAAAGACATGTATTTTAGGTTTGGACTTTCTCACAATTAACTTAATTGTATTAGGACGGGAGAACAAGAAGGCTTGGCTTTCTTAGTTTTTCAGTGTACCAATTATTCTAGCTTGCTCCCATTATATAGTTTTCATATAGGGAGCTATACTTCTTGTTCTCAAAAACCTTCTACAAATACAATTAGGTATCTTGGGATACAAGTAATTTTAGCTTTACTAAATCGTATAGAATTTCTTGCGTCTCACACAATTCCAAATACGATTAAGAAATTACAAGTCACTACAACAAAGACTTGTAATTGACAAACACTCTAAAATTACCTGTTTTAATAAAAGTAAAACCCTTCCTCTACTTTCTTACAATAAGTCCCTCCGTTAATACCGGTATTCATAAATTCTTATAGGTGTGTAACAATTACACATCAGATCCTATACAGAATTTATATTTTGATCCTTGATGCGCTTTTCACATTATTATTCTAATAATCACTTAAACAATTTAAGTGACCACTGGCTAGTCTAGAATAATAATTCTTGCACAATATTCCAAGGGAATACACATCCGATGCCGATACCATATTGAATATACATATTCTTACTGCACACTCACAACCATCCATCTTACCCAGGTATTGGATCCAAATGACCTCATTGCTTGGTAAAACAAGATAACCGGAAATACACGTAAGGTATATACACATTCTCAGGATTAAGAACTTATGTACAGTAGTAACTTAGATCCATTCAATTAATTGATAATAAAATGAATAGAACTAACCGACCGGTTCGACATAATCCAATTACATCAACCTGCTAGATTTAGAAGTCTCCACTTCTATGACGAGATTTATCATAATACATACGTAATAATCATAGCAAGTTATAATCTAATCTATAAAAATAATTCACATAGATTACGAATTAAAATGTCACCAATATATTATATCTCCCACTGTATAAATTACAACTAATATATTTGACCATATCTCACACAGCATGTTTAAAGTATAAACTGTTAAATAATATCTAAAATGCGATGTCTAATTATTATTTTTGGGCATAATCCCAACATGAAGATATTAACAATAGCAGACGCAGTTTCAGTACCATAGTCATAGCAGGTTATCAGCTAATCGATTCCTAACAACAATTATGCCCAAAAACAGTTCACTTTAAACATGCCAATAGGGAGAGTGCCAATACGAAGTTGCAGTACCATAGGTGTACAAATGTAGTCATATTATGGATCATAATGATATCCAAATTCAAAGGGGATCCACCAAATAACCAAAATCCATACAACCCCCCCTTGGATGACCACCATGTTGAATTAATTTGCCTCACCAAAAACTTGCCCGTAAAACCCAATGGGAAAAAATTTGGACGAAGGAAAAAGAGCACAAATATCAACATTTTTGAAAGAAAATTAAACGTCATCTAGATGTTGCCTCGTTAAAACCTTGTCAGGAAAACCACATTGGACAAAACCTGAAACGAATATAAAAGAGTACAACTTTTGACGTAAATTCACAAAAGACAAGCATCAAATAAGAACTCTAGTCTATCTCAAAGAAAAGTTTAAAGCCAACATAATTCTAACTGCAGATTTAAGAAAGAAAAAACATAAATAGAATTTATGCTGCTAAAGCGTGGATTTTTGTGTTTTTAAGGACTCCTCAAGAGGTCCATAAAGTTGATAGCATCAACTAATTAATCCGGATTTTTGGTTTTGTACCAAATTTCTTAAAACATATAGAGGATTGTTCAACCTGACATAATCAAGTTAGATGACTGGCTGAATATGTTCCCAACCACATTTCTTGTGTAAATGCAATACGTATCAACAATGAGTAGGAACACTATGAATAAGAATAAAAGATACTAGCCCCACGAGTAGGAGAAGACATTGATAATCTACTCTTATCAGGTACGAATGAAAATCTTATCTAATCTAATCCAAGATCGTATTGTCTTTTGAAAAAAAAGAAGCGTTGTTCCTCGATGAATCATAAAAATAAACATTATGGAAAGTTGGATACCGACTAGACACGATAACGGGTGGGTCACTGGGGTGTAACGGATTAACGAGTGCGTGAAAAATACCAGGTGAAAGCCAAAATATTCACGTTCTATTAGTGCTTTAATAATTTTGCACATGAAACATGCAACATTTACCTTTTTGGATTTTCCGAAATGTATTTTTTGTATATTTAGCACTAGATTTTTTTTATAGTGAAATGTATTTTTTTTCACTGCCTGTGTAGATGCAATATGTTTTTTTGCAGTTCAGAATGAATTTCGCATGTGCACCACCCCGTTAGCACAATATTTCTGATGATAGCACTTTAAAATTTTAAATAACAAGCCTAAAAATTATCTAAAATAGGACATGGGTTGTGATATTGATGGGATGACATGACTTTGATGTCGACATGAAAGTTCTAAAAAATTATTTGCACAAGAAACTGAAAGGGAAGTTGAATTGTTGAATTTCTTGAAATATACGGAAAGTCGATATTGCGAATATTGCATAATTTAGTTGATCA
The DNA here is from genome assembly GCA_023529315.1 of Papaver bracteatum. Lineage (NCBI taxonomy): Eukaryota > Viridiplantae > Streptophyta > Magnoliopsida > Ranunculales > Papaveraceae > Papaver > Papaver bracteatum. The sequence goes on from JAJJWX010003646.1 coordinate 188,825, forward strand.
TGCAAAAAGAATTTTTCAAAGTTAAACCTGATCAAGTCTTACCTTCATTCAGTACAATGTCGTAATATTTTATTTTATTTTGGATAACCTAGCAACGTTGTCTATCAAGGACGATATCATCAAAGAAGCCAAGAAGGTCAATTTAATACTAGATTTGTTACTTTTTTATGTAATCGTTTCTATTACGCAAATTTTATTGTACCATCTTCGTTTCAAGAAAATATGCTGGCTCCATATACAAATTACGCATAAAACAAAATTATTTTTTTTGAAACCGAAGGAAAACATTGCTTATGGTACTTTCTATTTTAAACAATATATATGATTTTTTTTTAAGGCCCCCATTTTAGTTTTCGTCTAGGGACCCTAAAAAACTTGGTACGGCCGAACAATCCTAGATTCTAGGGTTACTGTTTTGGAGAAGAAGCTGTAGGAGCGGAATATCACAGCAAATAATAACTTACGAAATTGTGGAGAGAAAATACATTTTGCGAGCAAAGAATATTTTTCGAGCAAGAAGGACATTTTGCGAGCAAAGGAAGCCACGAAGGTTCGCAAGATAATCTTCAAATCCTAAATGGCGGGACAACACAACTGTCATCTATTTTAAAATCATATAAATAGCCATTTAAGCATGAGAAGTAGGAGAGACACAATTTGAGAGAGGAGGATAATTTTAGGAGGAGAGAGAAAAATGTTAGGAGAGATTTATTTTCTTTATCATCTTCTTCCCCAAAATTCTAGAGCTCCAAATATTCATTAATGGAGTCTCAATTGCAAAATCATGTAATCACATACAATCACTAGTGAAGCACCGTGGATGTAGATCACATTGATCGAACCACGTAAAAATCTTTGTGTCTCTTTATAATTTTAGTACCTTAATTCTTAGTTTCATATCAAATTAATTAGGTTTAGGAATCATTTTAATGGATTCTATTGAGGGTGTAGTTGTGAGATAATCCGCAACTACATAATTGGCGCTAGAAACAGGGACCTAATCTTGTTGGTTCAAGAAAGTTAGAAAAATTGGTTATTGATGGTGATGAATTGTACTGGATTTATGAGTTTTGAAGACAGAAATGGAAGTTCTTTTATTGGCATCTTCAAACAACAAACACATTAGTAGTAGTTCAGGAAGAGAGATGTGGATATGGAGAAATTGTCAAGCAAAATGAAATTTACACAGGCTACGTCAACAATCACTTCCAAAAAGGACAAATTTCTTCTCACTTTTCTTATTCTTTGTTTCATTTTTCAAAATTTGGGAATTTCAAAACATAAATTGAAAAATAATTTTTTTGCGATCTAAACTTTGCTTTTTGTAGAAATTTGATTTATTGTGGAAATCTTGAATTTAAAAATGTTTTGCTACGAATTTGTAGTAACGAAACTTCGTTTTACAAATTTGTTTAATGAATTTCTAAAAAGGTCAAACTTCGAGATTTTCTGTTGATTAGAAATTTACATTTCGCAAAAACAAAATTAAAAAGATTTTATTGAAAGTTTTCATTCTTCGTAGGGATAAATTATTCGTCTTAATACCATACATCTTACTAACCAAATTCATTGATCGTTTTCATTCTGTGAAGTTCACTTTTGCGATTGTTAGAGTCCTTTTTCCTAGGATGGTAGAAATAACATTTATGACTAAAAATTTCTGTGAGATTGACAGTGAATTGTTTCTTACGATATTAAGCCAATTTGCGAGAGGGTATACAGGAAGGAGATGAAGGGAAAATAGAAAAATGAAACCAATCAAAGAACGCAAAGGAGAAATTACATTTCTATGAAAGCACCCCTACTGACGAAGCATATAAATCTCAATTCTCCAAAGCCCACATTCATATCTATTACCTTACAGCAGCAAGTCAATGGCACCTTAAAGAACCTGCGAGCATAACCAATATGGATAAAACACATGCGAAGAGAAATGAAGTCCTGGATAAAAGAAGAGAAGTTAATAAAGAAACAAACTTGTGAAGAATGTTGCAACAATATAGATTTGCGAAGCAACAATATTAGACTTGCGAATATTAATTTGCGAATCTTCGTAAGCCTATTTTGTATGAGAAGTTAATGGATCCTGTGAAGAGGAGCTCAAGAGATGGAAAGTATAGGAAGAAGATGTACAGTGACCTGCATCAGTGTTGTGTAGATGACGCGAAGAAGATATAGGATCATGGACAAGTCACAAAAACTTATCACATTAAAAAGGAAACACATAAGACATACAAGTAAAGAAGTTAGTATAGGAAGGAAAGAAATATAAAATGTACAGAAGAGATAAAAAAGGGCTATGCAACAATTCAGTTTGAACAACAAGGAAGGATTTTGCGAAGAAATATCATTCCAAGGAAGGAACCATCTGTACAAAAAAGAAGTTAATGCAGAGAAGGGTAGGGATACACAGGACGTCTGCGAAGAAGAAACCAAACGGGAGAAGTTCGCAAGCCTTTCTACGAAGTTCGTAAGAATAAGCATATAGAGAGATAAGCAGCAATGACAGTAAAAAAAAAAAAAAAAAAAAAAGGAAGGAGAACCAGTAGAGGATACTGAGAATGAATAAAACAGAGCGTGAGGAGCAGGGAAAATTAATCAACATTGATGAACAGTTGTTAAGAAGAACAAAATACGAAAAGAGAAAACTTGGTGAATTAAGGTTTCAACATGGAGTGTTCATTTCGCAGACAACGGACATCACATTTAGTTGCCAACAAAGAATGAAGACAACAAATATCTTGATATGTAAGAGGTGATATGCCCTTACATCGTAAGACAATAGGAAAATTTTACGAATATCGTAAGAGGTTGTTTATATCGTAAGAGTGAATAATAAGAGTTTCAACAGGAAAAGCCAACACATCGTAACCCAACAGGAAAAGAAGGACGTTTTCATTTCAACAGGAAAAGAGATTTTTACTTCAACAGGACGTTTTCAAATGGATAACCTATGAAAAGAGTTTCAACAGGACATTTTCATTTCAACAGGAAAAGAGGATAACCTCCGTCATTGCGAGCTCACAAGGTGAATTGATCAAAATGTACAAGATGTTCGATTACTTCGTGCAAATTATTACTTCGCAAGATTTTTGGATATTTCACAAGAAGAAAGTGGGAGATTATTTCGCAAGAAATGGCAAGTCATATACTTCGCAAGAGACAATAACAAGCCGTAAAAAGGTAAGTACCATTTCCTTGAATATTTATTTTACAGAAGACAAAAGATTTTTGATGTTATCTACCAAAAGCGATATACTAGCAAGATTTCTACAATTTCTAAAATTTCAAAACATTTCAAAGATTTTTTAGATTGGTGAAAAACGACACAATCGCAAGATTCAAAAATGACTTCATCACAAAAATTTAAAGATCTCAAAATTTTTCAAAGACTTCAAAATTACAAAAAATAGAGAAAATTAAATTCCTATATTTCTATAGAACAATTTTGATTAATACTTCTCATACTTTTCATACTTCTTATACTAAACATTTCATGAAAACATTCAACATTTTATGTACATGAAAAATTTACGATGAATTTTTAAAAGGCGAAAAAATACCGCCATTTACGATTAACTTGCGAATAAAAGACCGCAATCTGTGATCAGCCTCCAAAAAAGAAAGAGAGCCGCAGAAAATTTTATATAGGCAAACCTTTGTGGCGTACACCCTAGTTCGCGAAGCTATATTTCGTAAGAGGCAAAGTCCTAAAGTACGTCATTTAAGGGGGTACCTATAACGTGGCTAAGGGTAATCGGAACACCACCAAGGGCCCTTAGTACATGGTAAAAATTTTGGGGTACAACCCAATAATGGGGTACCTATCCGGGTTAGACACCTTGGATTCTCACCTAATCTAGTGACATTACGCAATATAAAATGCGGTGTAAGAGGATTTAGGTTGGGCGACTAAGGCATACTGTCTTTCCCAAGAAGTGCAGAAAACGATCAAGGTGCCGAGGTACACGGTTGAGTCAAGAGTGCCGGGTGAGGTTGAACCACATCTGCCATTTTTGACAAGTCTTGGCAAATGATGCACTTGGCCCAAAGATACCCCATAGGGTGCAACCTCGTAACTATAAGCCCTATAGGCAAAAAGGATAAGAGGTTGCGATCAAAAATCTGGTTATTGGCAGAACCGGATGGGAAGAGCTAACCTTGTATGGTCGATGTACGCTTCCTTGAAGGGGCAATCAGGGGGAAGATAAAGGGCAGCACCCTCCATTAGGGAGCTGATACGTGCTATAAGACGCAAATGTCACGAGGCTTCTTGTTTGCGAAAACATAAGGCTTGTCATATTTGTGCAACAAATGAAGTTCTGCGAGCCTTCTAAAAAAAAAAAAGAATAAAGAAAGAAAGAAAGAAAAGAATAAAGAACTCGCAGAACATAATAAAGAAGTTAAGATGAGATCAATGGGTCACTACATGAAAGTGTAGAGACGTCCTGCGATTTCATCGCAAGACAGCAATGTCATGGGGCTTTATGTTCGCAAGAATATTTAGGCCTGTCATATTGTCGCAACAATTCCTGAAGAGGCTAAAATACTATTCAAAAAAGTTAAGATGAGATCAATGGGTTTTTGCATGAAAGTGTAAGAACGTCCTGCGATTTCATCGCAAGACGATAATGTCACGAGGTTGTATGTTCGCAAGAATGTTCAGACTTGTCATATTATCGCAAATACAAAAGTTTACTACAAAAGAGGTGGAAAAATAAGACCTTTACTTAGGAAGGCATGATAAGACCACATCAATTAATGAAATTCATTACAATCATTGAAGAAATCATACAAGAATTTACATCATGAAGGTTTGAAGAGAAGACAACTTCGTCAAGATCATTGAAGAATTTTGAAGAGAATATATATCAAAGAAGACAATTCCATCAAGATCATTGAATAATTTTGAAGACAATATATATCAAAGAAGACAATTCCATCAATATCATTGAAGAATTTTTACAAGAATACATATCATGAAGTCATAGCAAAAGAGGCGATTTCATTCGCGATCAAAGACGAATTTATATAAGAACATACACAAATAAACTTACGAAGATAATTATATGAATAGAGGCAATTCAAAGATATATCAATTTTACCGCAGCAAAATGAGCTAAGTAACACAAACATTAGCTATGCATTATAATAGATAAGTATTCACATCATACAAGCATCATACTTGCATCATATTTGCATCATACAAGCATCATACTCGCATCATTCAAGCATCATATTTGCATCATAAATGCATTGCATAAACATTTCATGGCATAAGAATCGCATATGCATTTCATAACATAATCATTACATAAATATTATATTCGCACAAGTATTGTACAAAATTTTACAGGAAAATACCACGAAACTAAATGAGAAAAGTTCATAATTCGCAGGACTATTCAAAGTTCGTAACACTATATTCGCAACATTATATTCGCAACACTATGTTAGTAACACTATATTCGCAATAGTACATTCGCAACAGTATGATTCGCAACAGTATGTTCGCAATAGTACATTCGCAACAGTATGTTCGCAGCACTATTCAGAAGTTCAGAAATGCGCAGAAAAAACTCGGGAATTCGTAGAAATATTCAGAAGATAACAGGGTTACCACTTGAGGCAGAGGAAACATAACAATAGAGATGCAATTTAATTATTCAACATTTTCTCAAGAATTCTCTTTCGAAGATAAAGAACAGAGGCAACTATGGATACCCAAGAAAATATTTGATGTTCTTTATCTTCTCAGCAAGAATCCTCACCAAAAGTGGAATAATAATTTCATATGAACAGAGGAAATATTTATCACTCTCATCAAGGATATTTTATACTTCTTATATAATTCAAGGATTAAATACTTCTTATACTTCTTAAGGATACTTCATACTTCTTATATATTTCGAGGATTAAGTACTTCTTATACTTCTTCAAGGATATTTTATATTTCTTATACTTCATACTTCTTCAAGATACTTCGCATACTTCATACTTCGCAAGATGATACTTCTAATTACTTCTTAAAGCTTCAGAACTTCACAAAAGAATAGAGGCAAGTATATACTTTTTGAGTTTGATATTCTTTAGCTCGTTCCTTCATCAACAAAGATCAAAGACTACTCCAACAACCACATCAAGTGATTTTTTCTTAAAGATCGCTCTTCAAGCAATATTCAAGAAAAAAGAGGCAAGATGTAGGAGCGGAATATCACAGCAAATAATAACTTACGAAATTGTGGAGAGAAAATACATTTTGCGAGCAAAGAATATTTTGCGAGCAAGAAGGAAATTTTGCGAGCAAAGGAAGCCACGAAGGTTCGCAAGATAATCTTCAAATCCTAAATGGCGGGACAACACAACTGTCATCTATTGTAAAATCATATAAATAGCCATTTAAGCATGAGAAGTAGGAGAGACACAATTTGAGAGAGGAGGATAATTTTAGGAGGAGAGAGAAAAATGTTAGGAGAGATTTATTTTCTTTATCATCTTCTTCCCCAAAATTCTAGAGCTCCAAATATTCATTAATGGAGTCTCAATTGCAAAATCATGTAATCACATACAATCACTAGTGAAGCACCGTGGATGTAGATCACATTGATCGAACCACGTAAAAATCTTTGTGTCTCTTTATAATTTTAGTACCTTAATTCTTAGTTTCATATCAAATTAATTAGGTTTAGGAATCATTTTAATGGATTCTATTGAGGGTGTAGTTGTGAGATAATCCGCAACTACAGAAGCTAAGATGGAGATAGATAAAGATTAGGAGGTTGGTTGATGGGGAAAGACGCACTGAAAGTGAGAGTAGTACTGGTTCTACGGATGAAAGAGAAATGAGAACGACGAACAAGGGAGTGTTTGGCTTTTGTTCGGTTAAAGGAGAAAAGGTGAGGCTAGGGTGTTGAGAAGGAGTACCGAAAGTTGATGCAATGCATGGAGATGTCGCTAGATGCTCTGCAGTTAAACTGAATCCGACGGATTTGATTGGAAGCGGGTTTGGATCTTGGTTTTTATTTCTTCTGAGCCAATGTCTTTTCCAAAGCTAATATCTCAAGCCCACATCTAGTTTTGAGTCTTGCAAAAAACATTCTTCACTGGCGGATGAGGTGCAAACAATATTCTTCACTGCTTTCTAGCGGAAGGTGGAAGCTTTGTCGACTCTTTTCTGTTTCCACCAATTCTCTACTTTTTTTGGCCTCTCGATTCATCCAAGCTTTATTTAGTACAAATAGGATACAAATTTTTATTACAACAATTTTATTTTCTCCATTTTTACTGAGAAAATTTGGTTTTGCACCTATATTTTGAGGGAAGATTTGTCCGAAGTGGAAATTTAGTTTCACCTATTTTCATTACAAAAATTCTTTTTTTCACATGTTTTACTTTGAAAATTCTGTTTTGCATTTTTTTAAGTTCTTCCTTTTCTCGAAGTTCTCTCTTTTACAAGTACTAGTAGAATACAAAATTTAATGGTAACAGAACCATATATTTATTTTTTGTTCTATTTGATGAATCTCTATTTTGATTGATTGTTCATTGATTTAATTAATTGAAATGCAACAAATGTTCAACGATCGGATTTGATCAATGAAGGTGATACTAATCCTAATTAGAAGAACAGTAGAACAAACAAAGATTCTGTAGGGAAAATTAAATCTCCAAGAGAAGTGGAAGTCATAAGTCAGAAGTCCAGATACAATATAACTTCTATAAAATCATAAATGCTTGGTGAACCGAGCAAAATAACTACATAAAAACAACACTCTCACAACCAAACCTTTTGACTGGGTCCCATGGCATTCAGCCGGGACCCACTACTCCCCAATGGGTTCATCGCAGCCCTTCATAGGGTATATTGTTTTGGTGGAGTTCAAAATCTCAGTTCGCTAAGAACTGCTGCTATAAAATAATATGGTTGGGACCAAGAAAAATTATTATTTAAAAGAGATATTATATTATCGATAAAATAATAAATTATTATTTTATAATTAAATAATTAAATAAAATTAATTAATATATTTTTTGTGCTAATTAATATATTATTATATCAAAGAAATATATTCACAAACCCTAAACCTAATATTAATAGTATAATTTGACAAATATGTCAAAACTCAATTAGTCACGTACAATACAGTTCCAAATCACAGAGATGTCTTCTCATCTTAAAGGTGTATCTCACAAATCGATCAACAACGCAATACAAAAATAGATATGTGAATATAAAAGGGATAACAAAAATTCCTAACAAACCGTCCCCCAAAATACCCCCAGAATCATTGGAGGGATAATTCTTCTTGCACTCAAGCTGGTTTACAAAAATTTATCTCACAGAAATATGATACGAAAGTATGTCAAGCAACGATATCAAAAACGCTCAAGAGGTTTGCGTAGGAAGAAGATGATGTCGAGCCTATGATACTGGTTTCAAGAAAGAATGCACTCCAAACATTAATCACTCTACAACATTTCTTGCTACAATACAATGAGACTCCGGGCCTAACATTAATCACTCTTCCAACGGAATTAATTGGAAGCGTCTAAACGCGACTGTGTAGTATTGTACTATTAGTTTTGTAGTAATTTAATTGAATCACAAGACTCCACACTCACCGTATCTTTCTCCCGCAATTGCTCCCGATTGGCAATCCAACGTCCCAGAGAATCATTCTTAACATCGAGATTATAAAAGGTAAATGTGGGGCCCAATGTTTATTAGAGGCGGGATTTTGTGCGGGATAAAGATGCGGTCAATCTATCATTTCCGGTTTCCATCCACTAAAGTATTGAAAAAGTGTATTGGTCTTGGGAACTACCAAAGGCACTAACTAACAAGCAGTGTTATCCCACACGACCTTGCGGGAAGCTATTCCGCTCAAGCGACTTCTTTACCGTTAGATCATGCTAAAACCCAGATCTAACAACCTTGAACCCTTTAGGGGAAATGGTGGGTCATATCCTGAAAGTGGTGGGTCCTTTCCTGAATGTAAATCTAATTTTTGATTTAATCATCCATTGGTAAAGAAGCCGCTTTTGCGGGAAGCCATCCCGCAAAGTCGTGTGGGATAGCACATTTATCTTAAGTAAATTAGTTAATATCACTATTCTATAGCAAGGTTATGGAAGAAACCACATTGAAAATGGTTATATAGGGACTAAAGAATTTCAATGATTCTGGGCAGACCGCCCCAGAAACAACGCCAAAACAGTTATGTGAGAGGGGATGGCGGGACCTGCCTCAGATAATTTACATGGGACCCACTAAAAGGGAAGCTTGGCCCACCCAGCTGAGTCTGGGCGGTTTTGGTGGAGTTTATAGGGGCGGTCAGTCAAGAATTTTTGAAAGAATTTTAGTTATCTGCCTTTAAACTATGATTCTACACGTACCGAGCCAAAAAAAACCCCCAAAACCGTCATGTGAGTGGGGCGGGTGGGCCCCGCCCGCTAGGAACTTGTAGGGAGTCCCTTTAAAGGCGGAGCGTCTAGGGGTGGACCAATGGGTGGTGTACCAATGGCGGACCATGAAGTGGCAACCCCTCCACCACATGATCTATAGGGGTGGGTTTTATAAATCACCAGTGGGACCCATAATATCCTAATCCAACGGTGCATAAAATTGGTACACCAATTTGGTCCACCCTTAGACTTTTCACTTTACAGGTGTGTGGGGGAAATATTTTTGTTTCAACCTAGTTTTGGGGGAGTTTTTTGGCTCGGTACGTTAATAATTTTTGGCATTTAAATTGGGGATGGTGGGACCCAAGGGATTAAATTATAAACGTGTTAACTATGTTGAGAAAGAGAAGATACCAAACAAACTGGGTTGCCCAGACGGGACACTACAAAATTCTCAAAAATTAGGACGCGGACACGTATATACATATTTTCTTTATAAAGGGAGGATCCATGGACATTCTTAGATGGACAAGGCCAGACAAGATTTGCTCAATTTTCTCCACAAAACCCAAACGACAATGAATTTAAGTGTAATATTTTGATGATATGTATCTCTTATAAGACTCTACATTCCTACAAATAAGTGAACGCAATTCGAGATAGCAAACCTTATCATCTACCAATCTTAATTTCAACCGTTAACTTTGAACACCTGATATTCAAAGGAGTAGATGGTCATTTGATATATCTCGAATTGTGTTCATTTTTTATAGGAATATAGAGTCATATAAGAGGTAAATATTATCAAAATATTACACTTAAATTCATTGTCTTTTGGGTTTTTTGGAGAAAATGATGCAAATTTTGTCTGACCTTGTCCATCTAAGAGTGTCCATGGATCCTACCTCTTATAGATATACTCCTAAGAGCAATTGCAGTGGTGCGACCATACCCAAAGACCAAAAACAAAAAAAAATCAAAAAATTTGGTTTAGTCCGTGGTGTTACGCTATGGTTATAGAGTAAAATTTAGTCAGGCACAATTTAAAGTTGCGCCCCACTCCAAGCGCATATTAAAGTTACGCCCCATTCCAGGCGTAATTTAAAGTTATGCCCCAATTTTAGTAAGGAGAAATTTAAAGTTACGCCCCACTCCAGGCGCAATTAAAGTTATGCCCCACTTCAGGTGCAATTAAAGTTGCGCCCCAATTCAATTCAAACGTATATTCAAGTTACGCCCCATTCAAACGTACCTACAAGTTTCGCCCCACTCCAAACACAACTAATATTTGCGTCTCACGTCGGGCGTAGTTTTAAATTACGCTCGACCAAAACCAAACTAAAGACCAAATATGGTTTGGTTTTTGGTCTTTGGTCTAGTTTTTAATCTTTACTCCTTCCATTGCGTCTGGTTTTTCGACCAAAATTTTGGCTATAGTCGTCGATTGTGGATGCTCTAAAGGGTTAAAATGATGATATTTATATATACAAACATCTTTTCACATTATCGGTCCTCTTATTTGTATATATACAAGCTGAATCGAGAGTAGAAAATTGGGGAAAGAAAACATCTTTTCACATGGACCAGTAAGCCTGGGGTTTTGGGGCAGAGAGAGAACGAAAATGCTTGGAAAAGCAGACTGGATGGAAAAGCAGACGTCTCGTCTTGTCCATTAAGCAATAGACGTCTCGTCTATCAGTATGCTTAGTGTACCGTGAGGGCTACCGCGTGAGATAGAAAAATAAAGTGGCCCCCACCCTATACCCCACCCCATGAAAATCTCCCCCAGGCCTTCCATCTGACCGTCCATTCCCTTTCACGGGATTTCTCGCGGTGTAAACCTCGGTCAACGTAGCATCACTCCTTGTCTATTTCTTGTTCAGGTGAAGAAATATGCTGAAAGTAAAAAGATGGGTGAGATAGTCATTCTACTAAGGCTGAGTCTAATCGTGGTGAAAGATTCAACTTTCTTGTTGAATCCACATCACCAAAAACCAACGCCCAGCTGCAGTGGGGATCCAAGATTCTATGTCCATACGCGGTTTGAAACAACGCGGTTTATTTGGTACTGTGTTTCTTACTTTTCCACAGTACCAAACAAACTGCGTGCCGGGATTACTTCCATCTTGGATCCAAGCCACACACATTACTCTCTGGTAAGCAGGGCACCTGTAGATGAATTAACGACACTTCTACAGGGGATAATCTTGGATGTTGGAGTTCACTAGAGCCAGCCTAAGCAGAAATTTTTATGTCGTGCACACCATCAATGGTCAGAAAGATAAGAAGCAAATAGGAGTAAGTGTGTACATTGGTAAATGACTTTTCTGGATAACAATTAGATATATTGCAGCACCCAATGGTTATGGCATAAAGCAATAAACCCCTACTAGTGTCGAGATAACCTATGTAGCAAGAAGTCTATTGTTGCACCCAATTTGTATTGCTGCAGCAAGAGATTATACATTTTTTCCACACTCTTTTCATATTGTTGCCACAGTTGTGTGGCAAAAGTTTTATTTTGCAGCAGTAAATTATAGCTTTTAGCTGCACCTGAAAAGTACTGTGACTAGAAATTTGCTTTTGCAACACCTATATTGAAGGTGTGGAAATATATGGTGTAGCAATAGCTAGATTTTCTTGTAGAATACTCCACATATGTGGGCAATGGATGTTCAAATATAGTTAGAAGCAAACTTTCTTTTGTGTTCCATATTATTTCTTGGTCTAATCTAGATAAGTTTTCACCCGGATCTATCAACGAAAAGATCAGATTGCGTAATATTAGTTAATGGATGCATAAGCCGAGTCTTATTAGAAAAAACCATGCTTGCTATTTGGTTCACAGCTCCAAACTCTCACCTGCAAAATCAAAGAGCAGTGAGATAAATCAAAAACCAAGAATCGATAATCAACAATAAGAAAACAGCTCAAGAACCCAAAACTATATAAGAGAAATTTACCATAGAGGAAAATAAGGCTGCTGGTCAAGGCCAATCGTCTAATTCGGATAGATTAGATGCTAGTGAGAGGTATCCTCATTACTTAATTGATCAAACCCGGGCTATAGAGAAAGCTAGTTGTTAAACAGTATGTAAAAAAAATTGAGTAAATTTGTGTCAAGCCCACCTGAAACTAGTGATTTTGACTTTCTAGCCCAAATAATTTTTAGCCCATAAAAAAATAGAACTTTTAAAAAACAATTGTTTAAAAGATGAATTTTTTTCTTCCCACCTCACTAATTTCTCATTTTTCTTCTATAAATTATAATTTTTTTCTCTAACCATGTTTTTTTATTAATTTTGTTCATTTTGATCGTTATTTATCTACCCTTGCCCATTGGCGTATTTTGGGCACAGTTTTATGTTGACATCAGCTGGTCTAAATCTTTGTCCATTTACAAAATGGTCCTACTTTTTGTAATCTATTTATTCCTATATATATATATATAAAGAAAACACCCCTTAGGAAGTGTTCATGAACAATGCCTGAAGCAGTAAATTTCAAAATACCAAAATTACCCTTATACAATGTGCACCTAATTTATGTGATACAAATAAAAACGAAGGTATAATCGTAATTTAAGTCTGTAAATTTTAAAATTCCAGAATTTCCCTTATATAATGTGCACCTAATTTATATGATATAAATAAAAATGAGGGTATAATCGTAAATTAATTTGAATTTTTTTTTTGGACTCACCCACTCACTCTTTCACCCGGATAAATCTTGCACATGCGTATGCACGTGCCGGACACTAGTTGAGTTACAAAACGATCATACTTTTGTACGTATTTTGGTTACAAAATAGTCATACTTTGGCCGACATAACGGCTGGGAAAAAAAACGGGGTTACTTGTCCCCAAAATGCCCTCCCTTTAGTATTGTAGTTGCAGGAAATCCTACACTACACCCTTGTTAAGATTTCATAATATTCAACTCATACTTAAAGATTAAAAATGACTCTTTATCATTTAATTCTCAGAAATGTTTACAAAAGTGGAAGAAATCAAGAATACAACTGGTTGGTTGTCAGCCGGTCAAATATAATATCACTTTCTTACTTAACTAAAATAAATGTAGTATGCGATAAGAAAGAGTTCGTATCCACATAGAGGCTTTTGTTATTATGCAAATTTTCAGATTCTTAGTAACCAAAGGGGAGGTTTTGATATTTCAAAGCAATAAAAACTAAACTGAAAGCAAAGTAATAATAAAAGTAATCAATAAGGAGAAGATAATGGTCATGAGATAGTTTCATTCACAAAATTGAATTATCAACAATGACTAGAATTGAAATTTTAATCTCTCATTTACTAAAAGTCCTAGAATATCTTGATCGCAAGAATATTCCGTTAATTCCTTGATTTCATCACAACCACATTAAAAGATGCATATGTGAATTCTTCCTAGAAAGCAACCTAAAGTGTAAAAGCACAATTAAGTTTAAATCCCTAAAAGCAATAAGTTCTATGGAATAAGACTAATCAAGGCAATCAAAATGTGTAAAAGCACTAAATCGATTTAACCCAAGTTATGATTCATATGTGACTAGTAGGATATATCACTACAAGCACTACCCATAATTATGCTACTTAGAATCAGGGATAAACAACGTTTTCGTATTGAAAACCCTAATTTAGCTTTAAAAATGAATGCAAATCGGATCGATTCCGGACTCAACCAAACAAATAATCAAAGCATGCAACAATATTAATAATGAATCATAAACAATAAAGTTGAGACAAAACTAATGCATTGAATCAAATCTTATTTGTGAAATCCACTTTATATCCCATAACCAATAAATGAAGTTTAGCTACTCATAGTTTTTGGGTTCATCATATTCATATTCATAATCAATAATAAAAATGAGATGAAGAAGATGAAAAATAAACGAAAGCAAACCCTAGTCGCTGCACTCCTCCAAAACTCCAGTAAAATAATGCGTCATCCAAAAGAATAGAAACTTTTCCTTTTTATAGATTTTCAACCTTCCAAAATTAGGTCTTCAAAGCCCAAAATCCAATAACAAGAAGTCCACCAAGCTCATGTGTGTGAAATACCCGTGTGAAAATATGTCACCGGAAAACTGTGTCTTCTGCCTGGTAACTTTGGAAATTTAACAATAGAAGGTAAAAGCTTTTCATCACTGCATGGTAAAGAAATAAAAGAGATATTATGAGTTTCCGGACATCCTTGTAGTGAGTTAAGATCACCAAGGGATTCCTTGACTTCATTACCACACTCTACACCATCATCCATGGATGTAGTTAAAACAGTTTCCAAAGCATCATCACCATTCAATTCAAACACTTGTTGTGCCAATGTATCCATAACATCAACGGAGAAACAAGAGTGGACATCACTAGGATATCTCATCGTCTCGAAAATGTTGAAACATATTATTTCTCCATCAAACTCCATAGTGAACCTTCCCTTGTCTACATCAATGATGGTTTTAGACGTTTTCATGAAGGGACACCCAAGTAACAATGGAAGAGATGAGTCCGGTGAACCTTCATCCATCTCTAACACACAAAAGTCAGCTGGAAATACAAGTTGATTAACCTTCATAAGAACATCCTCAACAATACCCATTGGGTAAACATTAGAGTGATCGGCTAATTGCAACACAATTCCAGCCTTTTTCAAAGGACCTAGACTAAGTGAATTATACATGGATGCCAACAAAACATTAACGGATGTACCTAAGTCTAACATTGCTTTGTTAAAAGTGGTGTTACCAATTGTGACGGGAATGTCAAATCTACCGGGATCCTTGCATTTCAGTGGGAGTTTGTGTTGTAAGATTGCCGAAGCATTCTCCCCCACACTTAGCACTTCATTGCCTTTAAGCCTTTGCTTGTTGGTACACAAGTCCTTCAACACTTTTGCATACTTGGGAACTTGCTTGATAGCATCAATGAGTGGTATGTTCACATGAATCTTCTTAAGAACATCTAAAATCTCCTTTTCAAATTTCGCCTTCTTAGAACTTGCAAATCTGCGAGGAAAAGGTATAGGAGGAACAAAAGTAGAAACCGGAGTTTTAGAGTTAGGAATAGGTACCTTGGGTATTTGGGAAATTTCATCCCTATTTTCCTCCAAAACCGACTCCTTTGGAGCTTCTTCTTCACCTACATCAGCAACTTCAGGTTGCATAAGTTGTGTACCACTTCTCAACGTAATAGCATTGACACCCTCTTTTGGGTTAATAGTTTGAGAAGGGAGTTTCCCACTATTTTGTGCCTTCAATTTGTTGATATCAATCGCCATGGAGCCCACTTGAGTCTGCAACTCCTTGATAGCACTCTTAGTTTCTTGTTGTCTTTCCTTGAACATGGTAGAAATACCTTGCATCATTGTTTATAACTTTGCATCGATATCGGAACCTTGGTTTTGAACCGGTTGTTGTGGTTGCTGAAATTATTGTTGTTGCGGTTGAAATTGTTATTGTTGCGGTTGAAATTATTGTTGTTGCGGTTGAAATCCACTCGGACAGTTGAAAGTAGGTTGTTGAACCGCACCTTGCTTGTTGGCATAGCTGAAATTTGGATGATCTCTCCATCCCGGATTGTAGGTGTTGGAATAGGGATCATACCATCTTTGTTGATTTGGAAAAACCGCATTAGCTTGCTCCAACTCTTCACCATACGAAGGTAATATAACCGCAACCATCTTTTGCATCATGTGCTCCATATTGTCCATCCTTTGATTACGGTGTGATGATGATGAATCACTAACTTCATGCACTTGTCTAACCATTGGTTCACCTCTTGTGTAGAATTGTTGCGAGTTTGCATCCATGCTTTCAATAAACTTGGCAACTTGGGCCACCGTCTTGTTCACTAGTGCACCACCACCCGCTGCATCAAGAAGATATCTATCACTTGATTGAAGACCTTCGTAGAATTATTGGATTATCATAGCATCGCTGAATTGATGGTGAGAACAGCTTGCCACCGATCTCTTGTATCGCACCCAACATTCATACAATGATTCTCCCATATTTTGCTTTATCCCACATATCTCTTTGCGAATTTGAGTAGCCTTTGACGCAGGAAAATACCTCTCTAGAAAGAGTTTCTTCAACACGTTCCATGTAGTGACACTTTCAGATGTCAAACAATACAACCAATCCTTAGCATTGTCTACCATAGAAAATGGAAAAACTTTCAACATTGCACCATCGGCATCAGTCTCCGCTGGAAGCATGTCCTTGACAATGGTATGGAACTCCATAAGATGCTTGTTTGGGTCTTCATTCACCATGCCATGGAACTTTGGTAACTCTCTAAGCAACCCTGGTTGATCTCGAAAGTTGAGTTTGTTTGGATACACCAGTGTTCTGCATCAAGCGTATGAAAAGACAAGTCCTTGAGTGTACGATTTGCATCACCCATTGCTTCTTCTTCTTCTTCAACTAGTAGTTCTTCTACGAATGGAACCTCTTGTTCTTCTTCTAGTTGTAACTCTTCTTCCACCTCTAATTCTTGTTCTTCTATTGTGTCTTGACTTGGTTGGAGTATTGTGCCTCTCCGAGTAGCTATCCCGCACCTTGGATAGTTCCAATCTTTAGAAGCCAGGGATTAGGTACCTGAAAACAATTCTCGCAAACAAGTGAGAATCAAGACAAGAAACGAAAAACAAAGATAAAAGCAGAAATTATAAAAAGAAACTAAAAACTCAATAACAAGCCGTATGCCTCCCCGGCAACGGCGCCAAAATTTGGGCGGTTGTCAGCCGGTCAAATATAATTTCACTTTCTTACTTAACTAAAATAAATGTAGTATGCGATAAGAAAGAGTTCGTTTCCACAGAGAGGCTTTTGTTTTTATGCAAATTTTCAGATTCTTAGTAACCAAGGGGGGGGGGGGGGTTTGATATTTCAAAGCAATAAAAACTAAACTGAAAGCAAAGTAATAATAAAAGTAATTAATAAGGAGAAGATAATGGTCACCTGATAGTTTCATTCACAAACTTGAATTCTCAACAATGACTAGAATTGAAATTTTAATCTCTCATTTACTAAAAGTCCTAGAATATCTTGATCGCAAGAATATTCTGTTAATTCCTTGATTTCATCACAACCACATTAAAAGATGCATATGTGAATTCTTCCTAGAAAGCAACCTAAAGTGTAAAAGCTCAATTAAGTTTAACTCCCTAAAAGAAATAAGTTCTATGGGATAAGACTAATCAAGGCAATCAAAATGTGTAAAAGCACTAAATCGATTTAACCTAAGTTATGATTCATATGTGACTAGTAGGATATATCACTACAAGCACTACCCACAATTATGCTAATTAGAATCAGGGATAAACAACGTTTTCGTATTGAAAACCCTAATTTAGCTTTAGAAATGAATGCAAATCGGATTGATTCCGGACTCAACCAAACAAACAATCAAATCATACAACAATATTAATAATGAATCATAAACAATAAAGTTGAGACAAAACTAATGCATTGAATCAAATCTTATTTGTGAAATCCACTTTATATCCCATAACCAATAAATGAAGTTTAGCTACTCATAGTTTTTGGGTTCATCATATTCATATTCATAATCAATAATAAAAATGAAATGAAGAAGATGAAAAATAAACGAAATCAAACCCTAGTCGCTGCACTCCTACAAAACTCCAGTAGAATAATGCGTCATCCAAAAGAATAGAAACTTTTCCTTTTTTATAGCTTTTCAACTTTCCAAAATTAGGTCTTCAAAGCCCAAAATCCAATAACAAGAAGTCCACCAAGCTCATGTGTGTGAAATACCCGTGTGAAAATATGTCCCAAAAATATATCGCCGGAAAACTGTGTCTTCCGCCGGAACAAATCTCAGGTGACCGGCAAAGTCCACCCTGTCACCGGTCAGCGAGTCAGCTCAGTTAAGTCAACCGAGTCAGGTAAGTCAAGTCAGAGTCAGCTATTCACGCAAGCTAACTAGGCTGACTTATTTGACTTGCCATGGCCTAAGTTCTGTTGCATAATCAAGTTCTGCCATGATGGCCCTATGTTGCACCATCTACTTGTAAAATCTTGACCTGTAACCTTCATCCCAACTGTAGTTGCAATACCATACATAACAACACATTCTCTTTGTTGATGGTGGATTTCTATTTAAAGGCTAAAATTGTAAAAAGCCAATTTTTGTAAGCTGACGTCCTGCAAAGGATAAAGCCTTCAGGTGATGAATATTTCTCACCATGATAATTCATTGGAGCATGTGCAACCATCCTTGAGAATTATAACCTACCCAGAGCGGAGCATGTAGCAACCATCCCAATTTTATGTAGGTTTGCAGCATTACAATCAATTCCCTGCTCAAAGCCTTGTGTTCGAAATGCAAACACCCATAGGCTACCTGACGGCGGGTTATATTAGCCCCGTTGAACGCATGCAAGCCTACCCATGTTGGTCTCACCTGCTGAAAACAAACTCAAAAATAGATCTCATCCGTCCAACTTCGCAGGCATGGTTGGACGGCCTAGATCACGCGCGGGACCGAGTAGCGTGCACGCACATGCTCACAGTCGTCCCAACATTCCCCTCGCACCATCGACCTCACCAAAAGAGGTCGGCAAATGCCGGATTCGGTCGGATGTAGGTAACCGGTAGAAAACCCTAAATTAGGGTTTGCATCAAGTGGTCGCACGCAGCCACTTTGATACAAACGAACGGAAGCCAAAGGAAGGTGGGATTAGCTGGCGGACCATACCAGCATGTCTACTATGGGCCCAGCTACACGACCAACTAATCGGTCGTGAACGGTTGCAGCTAGCCGTCTCGATTTGCGCGCTCAAAAGTAGCATGCACGGCCCCCTTCTAATCTTGGTTGTCCATCATCGCAGGCTGAAACGAGCGACTTAGATTGCTCTGGTTTACTTCCAATAAGCATGAGCATGTAGAGTGGCGTCCCACCTACCTGCTGGACCGATCGGCCACTCCATGCACACCTCCCAAGGATAAAAACCGTAAGGGTGAAAAGGGAGGCTTGCAAGCCTTCCAAACCCTAATCCAACGGTTATTCCTCCATCAATATCATCCGTCCAAGTTCGCATGCTTGGGTGAATAGCCTAGGAAGGGAGTTAGGCGGCAAACAAGGTATCACCGTGATCACCATCCTCCACACTTCCCCGTGGCATAACCGGCTAAGGTGGGTCCCTCTCATGCGACCTCCGAACAATGCCTGAACATAGCTAGTTGAGTCACTTCAACTTGCAATCTTTTCATCAAGGTTGTGTAGGCTTCAAGCATGTTAAGAATATTTAATGCACCGCATGCATACAATATGCGCCTACAAACAACTTGATTATTTTACCTAGCACCGTTTGCTACCTTATGTGAGTCCCACGACTCACTCGAGACGTTAATCACGTCACAACTGGGGGATACAAACTGGGGTATTGGTCTGGTGATTTACAGCGTGCAGCGTACAACACGCCATCACAAGATCGCTTCAGGGAAACATGGGCGGTTAGCGATGATAGGAGAATTGGGCAAGAAACCGTGTGACACTAACACACAACTCCACTTCCTCCCTCACTCCACTTCCTCCAATTTCCCACGAGAGACGTGATGAAGGCTTATCGACTTGTATAAATAGGTTCTCCTCCTTATTTCCAACAACACAGAAAAACCAAGTGTTAATACCATCGTATTCAACACCCAGAGCCTGTCTGCAACATTTTCTAGCCTGCTCAACCTTCTGTTAACAAGTCATAAAATATCCTTCACCTTCATACTCTCAACACCTTCTTTGCTTCCCTCCCTAAGATCAACCTCACATCCTTCACCTGTGACCGAAACAAATCTGGAACGGCCGTGTCTTCGGTTTAGGCCAGAATTGTATAGATTATCTCTCGAATCAAAAGTGATCATCGTGCAGCATATTTGTTGAAGGTTTAAATTCACTTCTCATTCACACACGCCCAAAATTACCTAAACCTGCAGAAGTAGTTTTCTCCCACAAACAATTAGCGACCACAGTGGGAGAAAACTACTTCTGCAGGTTTAGGTAATTTTGGGTGTGTGTGAATGAGAAGTGAATTTAAACCTTCAACAAATGTGCTGCACGATGAGCACTTTTGATTCGAGAGATAATCTATACAATTCTAGCCTAAACCGAAGACACGGTCGTTCCAGATTTGTTTCGGTCACAGGTGAAGGATGTGAGGTTGGTCTTAGGGAGGAAAGCGAAGAAGGTGTTGAGAGTATGAAGGTGAAGGCTATTTGATGACTTATTAACAGAAGGTTGAGCAGGCTAGCAAATGTTGCAGATAGGCTCTGGGTGTTGAATACGATGGTATTAATACTTGGTTTTTCTGTGTTGTTGGAAATAAGTAGGAGAACCTATTTATACAAGTCGATAAGACTTCATCACGTCTCTCGTGGGAAAGTAGAGGAAGTGGAGTGAGGGAGGAAGTGGAGTTGTGTGTTAGTGTTACACGGTTGCTTGCCCACTTCTCCTATCATCGCTAACCACCCATGTTTCCCTGACACGATCTTGTGATGGCGTGTTGCACGTTGCATGTTGTAAACCTCCAGACTAATACCCCAGTTTGTATACCCCAGTTGTGACGTGATTAACGTCTCGAGTGAGTCGTGGGACTCACATAAGATAGCAAACGGTGCTAGGTAAAATAATCAAGTTGTTTGTAGGCGCATATTGTATGCATGCGGTGCATTAAATATGCTTAACATGCTTGAAGCCTACACAACCTTGATGAAAAGATTACAAGTTGAAGTGACTCAACTAGCTATGTTCAGGCGTTGTTCGGAGGTCGCATGAGCGGGACCCACCTTGGCCGGTTATGCCATGGGGAAGTGTGGAGGATGGTGATCACGGTGATACCTTGTTTGCCACCTAACTCCCTTCCTAGGCTATTCACCCAAGCATGCGAACTTGGACGGATGAGATTGATGGAGGAATAACCGTTGGATTAGGGTTTGGAAGGCTTGCAAGCCTCCCTTTTCACCCTAACGGTTTTCAGCCTTGGGAGGTGTGCATGGAGTGGCCGATCGGTCCAACAGGTAGGCGGGACGCCACTCTACATGCCCATGCTTGTTGGAAGTCAACCAAAGAAATCTAAGTCGCTCGTTTCAGCCTGCGATGATGGACAGCCGAGATTAGAAGGGGGACGTGCATGCTACCTTTGGGCACGCAAATCGAGATGGATAGCTGCAACCGTTCGCGGCCGATTGGTTGGCCGTGTAGCTGGGCCCACAATGGACATGTTGGTATAGTCGTCCAGCTAATCCCGCCTTCTTTTGGCTTCCGTTCGTTTGTCTCAAAGTGGCTGCCTGCGACCACTTGATGCAAACCCTAATTTAGGGTTTCCGACCGGTTACCTACATCCGACCGAATCCGGCATTTGCCGACCTCTTTTGGTGAGGTCAATGGTGCGAGGGGAATGTTGGGATGACGGTGAGCATGTGCGTGCGTGCTACTCGGTCCCGCGCGTGATCTAGGCCGTCCAACCATGCCTGCGAAGTTGGACGGATGAGATCTATTTTTGAGTTTGTTTTCAGCAGGTGAGACTAACATGGGTAGTCTTGCATGCATTGAACGGGGCTAATATAACCCGCCGTCAGGTAGCCTACGGGTGTTTGCATGTCGAACACAAGGGTTTGAGCAGGGCATTAATTGTAATGCTGCAAACCTACAGAAAATCGGGATGGTTGCTACATGCTCCGCTCTGGGTAGGTTATAATTCTCAGGGATGGTTGCACATGCTCCAATGAATTATCATGGTGAGAAATATTCATCACCTGAAGGCTTTATCCTTTGCAGGACGTCAGATTACAAAAATTGGCTTTTTATAATTTTAGCCTTTAAATAGAAATCCACCATCAACACTATTGAACTGCAATTACCCATACTCCTCCAACATCAACTGAAACTACAACTTCATTCATTTCTTCAATTTTAGCTTCACTGTCTCAGCATATAGCTCACTGCAATTCTGCAACACAAGCTTCACCTGCACATGCAATTGCTTCTCAGGCCATCAAATTCAATACCCATTGCAACCAAGCCACATCAGCAGACAATCATCAACATGGCCACCAGTAACCACACATATCTCCTCTATTTCTACTACTACAACCACCTTTACTCCCTGTAACAATAGCAACAGCAACAGCTTCAAGTTCTGGTCATTACCATTGCAGCAATTCCTACACTGCAACCACTTCCAATCAGTCTCAGTACCACCACAAAGTAGCAGCTAACACACCCATTTCAGGTCTTCTTTGTTGTCTCAGAAACACCATCAACTTCTCTTATCTCAACAGCAACTTCAAATAATAATCAACACAAATCAGCAATTCAATCTCAGTACCACTGGCACCTGCAACACCAACTTATGTTCAACAAAAACCTAGCATTCATCTACTTTGTTCTTGAGCACCAGTTCCTAAGGCCATTTTGAAGTACAACTCAGCTGCATTACCAGCAACATCATCCCTTCATAGCTGCCAGCTATAACTTCATCTTAATCTTGTAAACATCCAAGGCAACCCATTTCATTTATATCAGCACCAGCAACTGGCCAACACTCAACACCACCTGAAATACCAGTAGAATCATCATATATCCACATTCATTTGCACAATTCACTATAACTCCTCAGTTTAGCATTCATCCACTTCACACAAGCCACAAACCCATTAGTTCAATCTATATTTCTTCCTTATAAACCCTATGAATAGCAGTAACTCCATCTCAAGCCAACCCATCAGTACCAACACCAGATACTCACTCATTCACATATTACAACAATTGCCTCAAGCTTGTCATGCACCTGCCACAACTCCTTGTGTAGTTGCAGGAAATCCCACACTACACCCTTGCTATGATCTTGTTATATTCAACTCACAATTGAAGATTAAAAACGACACTTTATTATTTTATTCTCAGAAATGTTTACAGAAATGGAAGAATTCAAGATTACAACTATTCTCTTGAAGTTTCTCTCTCCTCAAGATTTTATTAACTCTCAAAAATACATCATCATTTTCTGGACATATTTGTTCTATATTTATAGGGTAGTTACATAGTGGATGACATCTAAGTTTTCCTCTTATTTCGGATTGGTTCTGCGATTGTACCGCGATAGTTACGATGTTCATTCTCGCAAGCTTTGTAATCATCACGGGACAAACATGATTTTCTCATGTTTTCTTCAATCTTCAGTTATTACGTCACTCTTTTGACTGCTTCTGTGACACTCGCAAAGTGTAGTTGAAGATCTTGCGGTGATGCTCGCTGGGAAGTGTTGTTAATCTCACAAAGAAGTATTGTAGCGATATTCTGGTCCTACATCTTGCCTCTTCTCATGTCTTCTTCGCAAAGTGGAGAGGATATGAGAATCTTCAATTCTTCAAGGTGCTCGCAGCCTCTTTTCTTTCCATATTTTCTTCTCGACATTTTTCCTTTAATTTAGCTTAACCGCCTACACGTGTTGTAAATTCATCTTTTTACTGACACGTCTCTACTTAACAGGTTATTCCCTTTTGCCTATAAAAGGTAGAGTTAGACTTCAAAACTAATTTTCTTCTTTTATTTCTCTATCTTCTTCATCTATTTATTTTATCTTCCGTCTGCAACTTTTCTTCTTCTTCATATTCTCCTGCTACTGTTCTAATGGAGTCATCAAGGTAAATTTTTTTATTATAATCTTTATTTGATTCTATTTTTACTCATATTCTTCGATCTTCTATATTTGATCCTTCATAACTCCCGTATTATGTCTTCTCTTCAGTGGAACTATCCCTAACACCCAATCCTCAGTTCAAAACCCTAATGCTCGCAAAAGGCCAACTTCTAAGAAGAAGAGAAGTTCTACGAATGATAAGGTGGTAAGAAACACATCCTATTTCTTAATAACAATATTGTTGCCTCTGTTTCTTATCTAAGTTATTATTCGCATAATGTCGAGAACAAATCTAATCCTCCCAAAAGACCTAGTCAATTTAAAGATCTTGAGGATGATTTCACCATCCCTACGTTAACATCTGCGAGAGTTACTCCCACACCCTCGCGATTGGATCCTCTTTCTTTCATCTGCGAGAATACCGCTGCCAACACCTCTATTTCTTTTGATTCTTTGACAAATCAGGCTCCTGAAATTGCTGTGACTGAAATTCCTTCTATCTCTTTATTGCCTTCAACTATTGTTTTTCCCAATACTCCTCCTTCTGATAATACAACCATCACAAATAACTCAAATCGTCAACTTGTCCTTGTTACTACTTCACCCTCTGCATTTCTTCCTTCATCAAATGAAACCTTAGCAGGAGTTGATGTTGCTTTTAAAATTTTATCTAATATTTTAGACGATGCTAGAAAATCTTCTACTGACTCTCTCCAATATGAAGTTTGCGAGACCTTACTTAAATATTTTGGCTCTGATAGTACTGCTTCATGAGCATCTTTAGAAAATGAAGTTGAAGCTCTAAGAAAAAGCCTTCAAGTCAAAATTTCTGAATGTGATACTCTGAACCATATGCTTCGCAACTCTTCACTTACCTGCGAGAACCTTCGTAGAAAAAATGACGAGCTTAAAGGTACGATTTTCCTACCTCTACCCCTTTGTCTTTCTGTTTTGCTTTCATATCCTTTGTACTCAAGTCTCCTTATTAAATTCTTGGTTCATATATTAGTTTCAAATCGGACTCGTTTCATGGAGAGGCTTAAATTTGAATCTATTGCTGACGAAGCTCGTGTTGAAAGAGATTCTTGGATGGACCAGTATAATAGATTAGATAATCTCTACACATATTCGATCTATCAAATAGATAATCTTACTAATGAGAATAATCAACTATCGCAAAGTCAAAATTTATTAAGTAACGAGATTACTCGTCTCTCATATTTGTTAACCAAGTCTAACTTGGCGGTAGAATCTTTATCAGATGAAAATAGAACTTTATCCCAAGAGAAACATAGATTTTCAAGCTTGATGGCGATTTCTTCGCAGCAATTGAGTAATCTACAAAGAATATGTGATAATCAAGAGCGATCTCTTCGCTCCCTTAAAGATGAACTTAAGGAAGTAACTGAATCCTCTTCCGCTGAGAAGGATAAACTTATTAAGGGTAGATTAACTCTTATCTTAAAGTCTATCAAGCTTCAAGATCAATATTCCCAATTAAAGAAATCTCATTCTTTATTAGCAAAGGAAAACTCATATCTACACTCCAAAGAAGAAAACATGAAATCTCGTCTGAAGGGTATGGTTGGCGATAAATTTGATGACGCTATGAACCAATGGGAGAACTGTTTCTTTACTTTACTTCAAAACTTAACCTCTCAAAAAAAAGGTAGTCAATTGACTTCCTCATTTGTTGATCTTTCTTTCAAAATTTATGTTACGTTTCTTGCGAGATCTTTGTCTGAATAATATTTAATTATTTTTGTTGCTCGCAGAATCTGAAAGAAGTCTTCATTCTACCATTGCTGATCTTACTGATAAGTTGGATAAAGTTCGCAAAGAAAACAAGATTCTCACTTCCGATTTTATAGAATCTCGCGACAAAGCAGAGAGAAGACTTGATTATCTCGAGTATTTCAAAAATATAGAGATTAGAAATCGTGACAGAGGTTTCCTTCGCAAAGTTTACCTTAGTGCTGAAGTTCTTGTGAACGATATTCCGATATCTCATTCTCTCCCTCCTGTATTTTTTCTTCCTCTAGAAGTTGATGATGATGAAGTCCCTCTCCCCATGGACAAGGATTTAGAATATGCATCCGTTGAAGAAGATGCTGAAGAAGATGTTGAAGAAAATAATCCAGAAGAAGAAGAAAAAGATTCTTCCAGAGAAGGAGAAACTCGAAATGAGAAAAATGTTGGTAATGCTGACAATAATGGAAAAAACCCTAAATCTGGCGAGACCATCGCTGAAGCTTGAATTACATTCTTACTTTATTTTCCTTTTTCTTTCTTGCGAGTAATGTAACTTTTGCAACTTTTAGAATTCAACCTTTAATTTTGTTTACTTTGAACATTCTCAAGGAAGATAATGAGATCTTATTTATTCATTCCCCTATTTGCCCTTCATTAACTTTCTTGAGATGTGGAATTATTTCCCGTATCTTCTTTTTGCGAACTGCGATGTAATGAATTCTTGCGATATTCTGAAAAATTCTGAAGAAGGTTGCCTTCTCATATATTCTCCTGCGATGAACAAATATTTCCTGCATTCTTGAAATAGTTAATGTTTAATATTATTCTGTTGGTCTTATTTTGCCTTCCTAGTTAAAGGTCTTATTTTGCCAAATTTTTCTTTTTGCGACAAAATCGCAGGACATCTCTATATTTGCATGTAAAAATCCATTGATCTTTCCTTATCCATTTTTATTTGAACTTTATGTGACAATATGACAGACCTAAATCCTCTAGCGAGAATAAAGTTCCATGACATTGTCGTCTTGCGATGAAATCGCAGGACGTCCTTACATTTTCATGTAAAAACCCATTGATCTCATCTAAACATATCTCTTTTGGCTTGTTGCCTCTGTATAATTTACATCACGCGACAATATGACAGGCCTAAATGTTCTTACGATCATAAAACCCCATGACATTGTCGTCTTACGACACTTATCATCTCCCTAATGGAGGGTGCCACCCTTATCTTCCCCCTGGTTGCCCCTTCAAGGAGGGCACATCGGCCATACAAGACTAGCTCCTCCCATCCAGATCTTCCAACAACCAGTTGTTTTCGCAGCCTCTTGTCCTTTATGCCTATATGGCTTATAGTTACAAGAATGCACCCTAAGTGGGGTTTTCTTCAGGCCAAGTGCATCATAGCCAAGACTTACCAAGAATGGCCAGGGTAGGTTCGTCCGTCCCGGGCACCCTTGGCTCAACCGTGTACCTCGGCGCCTTAGTCATATTCTGCACTTCTTAGAAGATATTCTCAGTCGTCCAACCAGGGTATAACCTTATATAGTTGGAAGTCCAAGATCTCTCTCCTGGATAGGTTTTCTTTAACCCCAACATCTGCATGACTCAGGTTCCAGCAGCGGTATAACCTTATCCCTGAGTCATGTAAAGAGATACCCTCTTATATGACGCACTATTAGGTATTACATTTGCCTCTTGCGAAATTGTATCTGCGAACTAAGGTGCAAGCCATAAAGGTTCGTCCCATTCTATTAATGTCTGCGAAATTTTATTCGCGCTCTCGCGAGTATTGTAACTCAAATATCATT
Organism: Papaver bracteatum; assembly: GCA_023529315.1. NCBI lineage: Eukaryota > Viridiplantae > Streptophyta > Magnoliopsida > Ranunculales > Papaveraceae > Papaver > Papaver bracteatum. The sequence continues at coordinate 216,457 of JAJJWX010003646.1, forward strand.
TCTTTGATCTTCTTGTAAAATTTTGCAATTATTTCAAACAGAGTACTCTTTTTCAATTATATTTTCTTCAAACAAATTATACGTAAGCTTCTTTAAATTTTATCATTTTACCTTTCTACTTACTATTTTCTGGTTATGCTTTTCTGTTACGTTTTGCTGTTTTTTCTTTATCTGCGAGACGCTCGCCATCAACTTCCTCTCGCTTCTCTATTGTATCAATCATCAATATTTCACATCTCTGTCATTGCTTTATGTTGTACTTCCAATTTCTATTCTTCTCAGTTCTTTCCTCGCAAGATTTTATATCAATCTCATAACATTTTTTGCTTTCTCCCCAATCTCCCTTAATAACTCCAACACCACTAGGATGAGGAAATTTAACACACTGGTGGAAAGTAGATGCTACCCCTAATATCCCATGTAGCCAAGGTCGACCAATCATGGCATTGTAAGGTGATTCAATGTCAACAACACAGAATAAGATCTTGGAAGTTATCCCCTTTAGTGGAATCCGCATTTCAATTTCCCCTTTGGGTTTATTAGCAGTACCATTAAAACCATAGATTTTATATGTTGATGGTATTAGATCTTCGTCTCTTCCACCCATGGTCTTGTAGGTATGATAAAATAAGATGTCGACTGAACTGCCTGTCTTTATTAGAACTCTATTAATGGCCCAAGAATCTTCATTTTCGTTATCATTTTCTTCATCTTCTTCTTCTACTTGCTTAGGGTTTATCTCTAACCTTACTACCAATGGGTTATCATGCTGCTCACCAAGCTCTGGTACTTCTTGTGCAGTGAAAGATATAGTTTTTTTTTTCATTTTTTTAATGGCGAGGCTCTCGCAATATTCATTATCTCTTTTCCATCTGTGTCTCTCGCGAAGACTCTGCTTAGAACATTATCATGGAAATCCTCAACTGTTCTGGAAGAATGTACGATGGAATTGCAAAACAAATTCTTTGCTTTATCCCCAACTTCTATTACGAATGATTCTGCTCCTTTTACAGAATTTACCCTGCGAATTGCTGGTGCTGGAGGCAATCGCTGAGATTGTGGATGTCCTACTAAAAAGTGGTTTAGCTTTCCTTGGTCAATCATCCTTAAAACTATTCTTTTTACATTCCTGCAATCATTTACTGTGTGACCATGAAAGTGATGGTAAGGACAAAATTTTGACTTCGATTATTAGGATGTGGTTCCTTTCCCATATTCCATGGTGATGGTATATTTTCCATCAAAATGATAGATTCCCAGATTTTTTCAATACTAGTATTTAGAGGCGGCATTTTAATTTCTTCCCATATTATCTTCTGATTACCTTGGATTCTGAAATTGTTTTTCCTCTGTCCACCATAAGTTTCTTGCGGCTGATCAAGCCTTTGAATCTTATTATTCCCACCGCGATTGTAATAATTCTTCTCCCTTTCATATTCTTCTTGATCTCGACTGCCCATAGCTACCAAATTCTGCTGGTTATCAATTTCCACTTTCTCTTGTTTTGCTTGCGAGCTGCTCGCCACATTGTTAATCATTTTCGGAAGTAAACTCCCATTTGCTGCTACTGAATTGGTATTCGCGATTGGATATGATTCCATCACATTTTATTTCTCCTCCAAAGAAATATATTCTTCTTGTATTTCTCGTAGTTCAGTCATAGTGATTGTATTCTTGACTCTGAAAATTTTTATGTACAGCAGATTGGTCGCGAACATTTCATTGATAAAAGACAAGATAAGATATCTCTCGTCTACTCTTCCTGCCATCTCACTGCACATTGTCTTCCATCTTAAGGTTAAATGTTTCAGAATCTCGCCAACTCTCTTCTTTAACCCAAACACATCTTCAATACCTGGCTGCGATGAATTGTTGCTTATATATGCTCCCAGAAATGTAGCTTGAAAATGATCAAATGAAGTTATAGTATTTTTTGGCAATCCCTCAAACCATTTCAGCGCCTCGCCAGTTAAGCTAGATGCAAAATACTTACACAATATAGCATCTTGATTCTCCCATTGCAGCATACACCTAACATAAGCCTTAACATGTTGTACAGCACAGGTAGTTCCATCAAAAATGCTGGATAATGTTGGTAAGTTGCACTTTGGAGGTATTCCTCTTAACTGTACTTCTTGAGTGAATGTAGTTCTCGCAGCTTTTTCAATGGCTTCATCAAGCTGCCTTCTACCTCCTTCTCTTCTGTTATTTATTATTCCCCTCATCTCTATTAATTCTTTTAAAATTTGCTCATTCGCAGCTGAATTCGGTTCCATTGGTCTTTTCAATGCTGCTTCCCTTCTCCTGCGTTCATGTACTTCTTGTCTTGTGAGATTTTGTGTATCTTCATCTTCATCCACATTCCTTCTTCTGTGATCTTATGCTTCACCTTCTTCTTACCATCGCAGCTGATTATACTGTCTATTTTCTTCTCTGTGAATTTCTTCATTTCTCTTCGTTGTCTTTCTATTATCCTTTGTATTCTATCATACTCTTCCTGAATATTATTATTATGGCGATTTAGCGTCCATCTCCTTTCTCGATTTTCATGGTTATTTTGCCGTATTGCTTCTTGGAATTCTTGTTCTTCTACCTCTGCTCTTAATCTTTCTCTCTCGCAAGCTAGGCGTGCTTGTTCAGCATAATGTCTCTCAATTTCTTCCTCAATTATTCTTCGATTTCTCTGAATCTCTCGCCCATGTAATATCCTCCTTCCTTATTCTGGATTATCTTCATCATTTTGGTTATTTTCATCCTCTTGATTACTATTATTGCACCTATCTTCCATAGTTTCACCTCGCAGATCTTGGCGATCTTCAATTACCTCTTCTTGTCTACGACGTTGCTCTTCATTTGGATTTTGTCTTTCTTCTCGAGTATTTTCTCTAGCATTTCTTATTGGGGAATTTCTCCTTAATTCTTCTCTTAATGATATTAAATTTGATCTAACAGTACTTCTTGATCTTCTACTTTGTAATCTCAAATTCTCCATTCTCAACTCGTGATTTTGTCTTGTTAAATTTGCACGATCTTCCGCCTCTAATCTTCTTTCCTCTTGTATTCTTTGTCTTGGATCATCTGTTGTTTCATTTTCGCCTTCTCTATGAATTAGTCCTTCAACCACTCCTTGATTTCATTCTTCTCTTCTTCTGTCTCTTAATTGTTGATCTTCTACATCTTCCATCGAATTCGATCTCCAAGTATGCACACTCACTCTATCATAATCCACATTTTTATTTTGTATCGGTGTTTGTTGATTCGATTGTGGACTTTGATCTTCTCCTTCAATCCTCGTTCTATTTCTTCATGTTCTTATCCTTGAAGATTCTCCTAATTCATTTGTTTTTTCTCCTGCAAGTCTTTTACTCCTCCTTACAGTTGTTGGTGGTTCTGATGTATTTCTCCTTCTTCTAGCCATTTCTTCAACTCTAATAATTTCTTCAAATCTTCAAATTGTAATTAGAGATTTCTTAACTTGATTCTCCCAGTTTCGGGCGCCAAAATGTAGTTGCAGGAAATCCCACACTACACCCTTGCTATGATCTTGCTATATTCAACTCACAATTGAAGATTAAAAACGACACTTTATTATTTTTTTCTCAGAAATGTTTACAGAAATGGAAGAATTCAAGATTACAACTATTCTCTTGAAGTTTCTCTCTCCTCAAGATTTTCTTAACTCTCAAAAATACATCATCATTTTCTGGACATATTAGGTCTATATTTATAGGGTAGTTACATAGTGGATGACAACTAAGTTTTCCTCTTATTTCGGATTGGTTCTGCGATTGTACCACGATAGTTACGATATTCATTCTCGCAAGCTTTGTAACCATCGCGGGACAAACATGCTTTTCTCATGTTTTCTTCAATCGTTAGTTATTACGTCACTCTTTTGACTGCTTCTGTGACACTCGCAAAGTGTAGTTGAAGATCTTGGGGTGATGCTCGCTGGGAAGTGTTGTTAATCTCGCAAAGAAGTATTGTAGCGATATTCTGGTCCTACACCTTGCCCTGTAAACCTATAGTGTTATCACCATCTGCAATGCCATTACCTATTTCTTGACAGCATCATGCTCTTCCATCATCTCCAACCACCAGAAGCTATAATACCAGTCCATTCAGTTATCACCCTGTAATTTCTTTGGTCCAGCTAGTGCTCAATCATTCATTCCATTCATTGGCCATCAACAATGATTTCCTTCTCTTCTTAGTGCTAAAACTCAGTTAGAGACAAACCCACTTTCCTTCTTGTCTGTAATAAACAAATTCACCCTGCCACCAGTTCAGCTTCTTATCTTCTCAAATTCACCAGCAAACACCACACTACACCACCATATTCATCTTCAAAACCAGATCCAACACAAATTGAGAAACCCTAACCTAAAACCATCAACAAAATCCTCCTTCTTCTCTGTTCAAAACCCACTTTCTTCTCAAGCCACTGTTAACTCAAACATCAAACCCATCTTCTGATTCAAATTCAAATCAAATCCAAGGTTTCAAATCCATCAAGCTTCGAATCCCTTTCTGTTTTTTACTCATTATCACTGTTGATAGCAGACCCAAAAATTCTCGATTCCAAGCTCAATCATTTGCAATTGCTTCTTGAACTCTCTGTAAACCTCTCCAAAACCAAAACCATCTTAATCTCTTACAGATACCGGAATTAGAACTGAATTCGAGTAAAACCCATTTCATCTTTTCATCACCAGATTCCCTTTATACACAACCACATCTTTTCTGTAATTTTCTCTTCATCATCTCCCTGAGTTACTCTCTTGACCTCACCATTAAACCCCCTCAATTCTTCCTTCTCGATCTCCTGATTTCTCAGTTCCAAGATGTTGCCGCCACCAGGAAGAGAACGAATTTGAGGCTAATGATGAGAGAAATGATTTTTCTCTGAAATTTAGGTCTTCTGTAGGAAATAGAATTGGATATAGCCACCCCAAGTGACACGGATAAGGGGTACTCAAATACGTTGTCTTGTCGGTTCCAGATGATTGACAACCCACTCTTTTCTTGCTCAACTGTCAGTTATGGCAAACTGAAGGTTCATCTTCACCTCCTCCTCGCGCACGTCAGCACGCTCCAAATAGTTCCCATGTTAATTGGCCTCTTTGCCTTTTACGCTCCAAATAGACGTTTTCTCATTATTTTGCTCCCAAGGACTCCATTGCACCTAGTAACTCAAAACTAAACATAAGAGATATAATTCCCAATGATAATAGCAAATAAAGCATAAATACTAGATATAAAATTAGGTGTTTTACAACACCTATCAACAACTATTCTCTCGAAGTTTCTCTTTCCTCAAGACTTTCTCAACTCTCCAAAATACATCATCGTCTCTCTGGACATACTGGGTCTCTATATATAGGGTAGATACAAAATGGATGACAGCTAATCTGTCCTTTAATTTCGGATTTGATTTGTGATCTTATCATAATAGTTATAATATGAAATCTCGCACGTATTGTAACCATCGTAGATCAATCATGCTCTTCTCGTTTTCTTCAATCGTCAGCTATTATGTCATTCTTTAATCTATTCTGTGACACTCGCGAAGCGTTGTTGAAGAGTTCGCGGAATTCTCGCAGAATGTTGTTTATTTCGCGGGATTATCGTTGTAGCGATATTCTGGTCCTACATCTTGCCTCTTCTCATGTCTTTTCTGCGAATGAGGGAAGATCATGAGAATTGAATTTTTTATAATGCCGCAGCTTTTTATCTTTTTGTATTCCTCCGCTTTGACATGTTTTTGTACTCTTCGCCAGCTATTTTCACATACTTTTTCTTCCATTAAATTTTTGACACGTCCTTTTCAACCGCTGCGATCTGACCGTTCACGTCCTTCCTTTGCATTTATTACATTCATCTTCTCGAGAAATCTCTCCTTTTATAAATACTTCTTCATTCCTTTTCTTTCTTCTTTTTACTTCTTTCTTTCTTCTCTCCGTAACTTCTCTGCAAATTCACTGTTCTTCCGTAAATTCCGGATCTGTTACTGTTACAAATTTTGTTTCGATCTTTCACTCTTTCAATCTCCATTACCATACTAAAAATGGTTATATCTGGTCACAAATACGAGATGGCTTTCGAGAAATTTCAACAAGAATTTCAAGACAAAGGTTTTACTTTATCCACTATTCCCAATCAAAACCCTAAGTCTGAACTTTCTGTACCATTATTTTCTAACTTTCAATGTGATCGCGAGAAAATCATAGTCTCGCTAGGTCAGCTTGAAGCTGGTCTTCCCATTCCTCTCTATAACCCAGAACTTCCATTATTCTATGAAATACTTTCTCACGAGAAGTTCTCGCGAGCGATATATCAGTTGGGTGGGGATTGCATTCGTCTGCTGATGGAATATGCTACTCACGGTGCTAATAAAAGATCTCTCTACCCTGAGACTGCGAAGAATCCTAAATTTAAGGATATACAAATTATTCTTGCAATGTATACTGTAGACAATTTCTTCATAAACTATGACATAATCCCCATGAAGAGGGATAACACCTGTTGGGGTGTTCGTTTGCAAAAGAAAGATAGGATCCCTGAAGATAAAATTCTTATGTTAGATATCGATTGGCATACGAATAATAATCATGGCCCTCGCCACTCTAGTGATGACAAATGGTTTTTTTTTCCATTATGTCTTGAAGGTCCTTACATCTCTGGTCTTCATGCATTACATGCGAATCTCTCAGAATATCAACCATGGGTTTTTAATTAGCCGGGAAGAACTAAAGAGGTATGTTCTTTCCAATATTTTGCATAATTATCACTATTGTCTTTCTCATATATTTATATTCTCGCTAACTACTTCAATCTTTCCAGATTGACAGGCTGAAACTCAACTACCGGAATTTTAGGAAACCAGTACTCTTTTAGATCTTAAATCCTTCACAAATGAAGTAAGAAATATCCCTTCATGAATCTTGACAATATATTGTTGCCCCTATTTCTTATCTTTATCTGTGTCCGCAGGTAATTGAAGAATTAAAACCAATAAAACCCGCGAGGAGCAAGGTAAAATCTACAGTTGATCTCAAGGGTAAATCTACTGCCCCTCCCAAAGGGAAGCCTACTGCTCCTCGTAGTGAGGAATATGGTGATCCTCCCTTAAAGAGAAGAAAACCCCAACTCTCTTCTTCTTCAACTCCTCAACCTATTTCTGAAAATTTAAGTGATGATCTTGATAAGGATAACAATGATGATGATTTTGATGATGATGCTGATGTCTTTTCCATGAAGAATTCTTCCTCTTCTGAGTTTTCTATCACTCAACTATCCAAATATTTTGGCGATGCTACTTATGGTATCGCAAATGATTACGGAGATGAAGCTCTTAACGGGATATCCTAGGCTCTCTCCAAAGTCTGCGATGCTCCCATATTATTTGATAATGATTCTCTTCATGGGATCTCAAGATCGCTGACTCCCAGCCTCTTAAAATCGCTTGGTATTCTAGTATGTTTCCACTTTTTCAACATGTCTAGATATTTGTTTTATCGGCATATTTTAATTTGTATTATTCTCTCGCAGGTTGGAAAAGCCTCTTTTGCTGCTTGTAGTACCAGAATATCGCTACAACGCTATTCCCGTGATATTAACAACACTTCTGCGAGCGTCACTGATAACCCTTCAACAACATTTCACGAGCGTTACGGAACAACTGAAAGAAATTGACGATGGAAGAAATAAAAGAAGAACATGATTGATCCTGCGATGGTCATCATGCTTGCGATAAAGAAATATTCTGACGATCGCGATAAGATCGCAAAGTAAATCCGAGATAGGAGGAAAATTTAGCTGTCATCCACTATGAAAATCCCTATATAAAGAGCACGATAGATCCAGAAAAGGATGATGCATTTTTGAGAGCTGAGAGAATTTTGAGGAGAGAGAAACTCCAGAAAGAAAGTTGTACTTCTGAGTTTTAATATTTCTTGTAAATCTTCCTGAAAGTGAATTAATAAAAGTTTTGTTGTTCATTCACAATTATGACTTAGTTTTAATAGATTCTTGACAAGGGTGTAATGTAGGAAATCCTGCAACTATATTTTGGCGCCCAGAAACATGGATAATCAATCTAAGAAATCTCAAATTGCAACTTGAAGATTTGAAAAAATTGTTAGAATTGGAGAAATGGCTAGAAGGAGAATAAATACATCAGAACCACTAACGACAGTGAGGAGAAGTAAAAGACTTGCAGGTGAGGGAACAAGTGAATTGGAAGAATCTTTAAGGATAAGATCAGGAAGAAATAGAACAAGAAATGAAGCAGAAAATTCAATTCAACAGCCGAATCAACAAGCACAAACGCAAGATAGGGATGTGGATTATGATAGAATGAGCGTGCACACTTGGAGGTCGGATTCAATGGAAGAAGCAGAAAATTGACAATTAAGGAATGGAGAAGAAGGAGAAGGAAATCAAAGAATGGCGGGAGAATTAGTTCTGGGACGTGAAAACGGGACAGTAGATGATCTGAGGCAAAGAATACAGGAAGAAAGGAGATTAGAGGCAGAAGAACGTGCGAATTTAACAAGGCAAAATCATGAGTTAAGGATGGAAAATTTGAGGTTACAAAGAAGGAGATCAAGGAGTACTGTTAGATCAAATTCAAGATCATTCAGAGAAGAACCAAGGCAAATTTCCCCTATAAGAAATGTAGTTGCGGATTATCTCACAACTACACCCTCATAAGAATCCATTAAAATGATCCCTAAAACTAATTAATTTGATATGAAACTAAGAATTAAAGTGCTAAAATTATAAAAAGAGACACAAAGATTTTTACGTGGTTCGATCAATGTGATCTACATCCACGATGCTTCACTAGTGATTGTATGTAATTACACGATTTTACAATTAAGACTCCATTAATGAATATTTGGAACTCTAGAATTTTGGGGAAGAAGATGATAAAGAAAATAAATCCCTCACTAAAATTTTCTCTCTCCTCCTAAAATTATCCTCCTCTCTCAAATTGTGTCTCTCCTACTTCTCATGCCTAAATGGCTATTTATATGATTTTACAATAGATGACAGTTGTGTTGTCCCGCCATTTCGGATTTGAAGATTATCTTGCGAACCTTCGTGGTTTCCTTTGCTCGCAAAATGTCCTTCTTGCTTGCAAAATATTCTTTGCTCATAAAATGTATTTTCTCTTCACAATTTCGTAAGTTATCATTTGCTGTGATATTCCGCTCCTACATCTTTCCTCTTTTTTCTTGAATATTGCTTGAAGAGAGATCTTTAAGAAAAAATCACTTGATGTGGTTGTTGGAGTAGTCTTTGATCTTTGTTGATGAAGGAACGAGCTAAAGAATATCAAACTCAAAAAGTATATACTTGCCTCTATTCTTTTGCGAAGTTCTGAAGCTTTAAGAAGTAATTAGAAGTACCATCTTGCGAAGTATGAAGTATGCGAAGTATCTTGAAGAAGTATGAAGTATAAGAAATATAAAATATCCTTGAAGAAGTATAAGAAGTACTTAATCCTTGAAATATATAAGAAGTATAAAATATCCTTGATGAGAGTGATAAATATTGCCTCTGTTCATGTGAAATTATTATTCCACTTTTGGTGAGGATTCTTGCTGAGAAGATAAAGAACATCAAATATTTTCTTGGGTATCCATAGTTGCCTCTGTTCTTTATCTATGAAGGGGAATCCTTGAGAAAATGTTGAATAATTAAATTGCCTTTGCCTCAAGTGGTAACCCTGCTAACTTCTGAATTTTTCTGCAAATTTCTGAATTTTTCTGTGAATTTTTGGGGTTTTCTGCGAATTTCTGAACTTCTAAATAGTGTTGCGAATAGTGCTACGAATATAGTGTTGCGATCATAGTGTTGCGAATATAATGTTGCGAACATAGTGTTGCGAATATAGTGTTACGAACTATAAATATTCCTGCGAATTATGAATTTTTCTGCGAACTTTCGCGGTGTTTTCCTGTAAAATTTTGCAAAATACTTGTGCGAATATAATATTTATGTAATGATTATGTTATGAAATGTTTATGCGATGCTTATGCCATGAAATGTTTATGCAATGCATTTATTATGCAAATATGATGCTTGAATGATGCGAGTATGATGCAAATATGATGCTTGTATGATGCAAGTATGATGCTTGTATGATGTGAATACTTATCTATTATAATGCATAGCTAATGTTTGTGTTACTTAGCTCATTTTGCTGCGATAAAATTGATATATCTTTGAATTGCCTCTATTCATATAATCATCTTCGCAAGTTTACTTGTGTATTTTCGCGAATGAAATCGCCTCTTCTGGTATGACTTCGTGATATATATACTTGTAAAAATTCTTCAATGATCTTGATGGGATTGTCTTCTTTGTTAGGACTTTATGATATATCTTCTTGTAAAAATTCTTCAATGATCTTGATGGGATTGTCTTCTCTTAAAAACTTCATGATGTATATTCTTGTAAAATTTCTTCAATGATATCGACGAAGCTGTCTTCTTTTCAGATCTTCATAATGTATATTCTTGTATAATTTCTTCAATGATTTTGATGTAATGAATTTCATTAATTGATGTGGTCTTTATCATGCCTTCCTAAGTAAAGGTCTTATTTTGCCACCTCTTTTGTAGTAAATTTTTGTATTTGCGATAATATTACAAGTCTGAACATTCTTGCGAACATACAACCTCGTGACATTATCTTCTTGCGATGAAATCGCAGGACGTTTTTACACTTTCATGTAATAACCCATTGATCTCATCTTAACTTCTTTGTTTCATTCTGCGAGTTCTTTTTGTATGTTTTCCTTTTTTTTTTTTTTTTTTTTAGAATGCTCGCAGAACTTCATTTGTTGCACAAATATGACAAGCCTTTATGTTTTTGCAAACAAGAAGCCTCGTGACATTTGCGTCTTATAGCACGTATCAGCTCCCTAATGGAGGGTGCTGCCCTTTATCTTCCCCCCGGTTGCCCCTTCAAGGAAGCGTACATCGACCATACAAGGTTAGCTCTTCCCATCCGATTCTGCCAACAACCAGCTTTTGATCGCAACCTCTTATACTTTTTGCCTATAGGGCTTATAGTTACGAGATTGCACCCTATGGGGTATCTTTGGGCCAAGTGCATCATTTGCCAAGACTTGTCAAAAATGGCAGATGTGGTTCAACCTCACCCGGCACTCTTGACTCAACCGTGTACCTCGGCGCCTTGATCGTTTTCTGCACTTCTTGGGAAAGACAGTATGCCTTAGTCGCCCAACCTAAATCCTCTTACACCGCATTTTATATTGCGTAATGTCGCTAGATTAGGTGAGAATCCAAGGTGTCTAACCCGGATAGGTACCCCATTATTGGGTTGTACCCCTAAATTTTTACCATGTACTAAGGGCCCTTGGTGGTGTTTCGGTTACCCTTAGCCACGTTATAGGTACCCCCTTAAATGATGTACTTTAGGACTTTGCCTCTTACGAAATATAGCTTCGCGAACTAGGTTGTACGCCACAAAGGTTTGCCTGTATAAAATTTTCTGCGGCTCTCTTTCTTTTTTGGAGGCTGATCACAGATTGCGGTCTTTTATTCGCAATTGATTATTGGCGGTATTTTTTCGCCTTTTATGAGTAGAATCAAAATTCTTTTTATTCGTAAAAATTCATCGTAAATTTTTTATGTATATAAGATGTTGAATGCTTTCATAAGATCTTTAGCATAAGAAGTATTAATCAAAATTGTTCTATAGAAATATAGGAATTTAATTTTCTCTATTTTTTGTAATTTTGAAGTCTTTTTAAAAATTTTGAGATCTTTAAATTTTTGCGAATAAGTCATTTTTGAATCTTGCGATTGTATCGCTTTTCACCAATCTAAAAAATCTTTGAAATATTTTAAAATCTTAGAAATTGTAGAAATTTTTGCGAGTATATCGCTTTTAGTAAATAGAATCAAAATTCTTTTGTCTTCAGAAAATAAAGTATTCAAGTAAATGGTACTTACCTTTTTATGGCTTGTTGTTGTCTCTTGCAAAGTATATGACTTGCCATTTCTTGTGAAATAATCTCCCACTTTCTTCTTGCGAAATATCCAAAATTCTTGCGAAGTAAACCTTTGTATGAAGTAAACGAACATCTGCGAAGTGTCGGTGCTGCGAATATTCGCAAATTAAACATTTGGGAAGGAAATGTTCACGATATATAAACTCATGCTGCGAATATTCGCAAATTAAACATTTGCGAAGTATAAAAAATCTTTGCGAATAGGGAGATTTGAACATGCTTCCTTGGCTATGTGATAGAAACGCATGTAACCTTCCTCTTATTCTTTTCTCTTTTTGTTTCTGCCCTTTCTGCCCTTTGTTTCTGCACAAATTATTCGCACAAATCCTGTTTGTTTAATTTCATTCTTCGTACTTTGCTGGGATATCTGACGCAGTAGACTTTGTCTATAGCTCTTCTTCCTTCCTCCTTCATTAACTGATATAGACAAGAAGAATCTTCTTTTCTACGAGTTTCATGTTAGTTTTCTTTACTGCGAAACTTATCAACTCCTGCGAATTGCAGCTATATATTAGTGGCTAATCAATAATAATATTGCAATTTTAGTTCAAGTAAATGAATGTAATAAGTAGTTTAATCAATTCCAGTCACGCAAGAAAGCTTGTTCATAATTGATGAATCTAGCCCACTAATTCCTGTACTTTGACATGCCAATCTCAAGCCATGATTTCACGTTTCCATTGTAGTGACTAACGGCCGTTCTACCAATTTCCTTCTGTTTTTCTTTGCCTCTGACTTCGTTCATGTATTTGGTATCCTTGGAGGTGCTTTCTTCTTTGTTCTGTTCTTCTTTCAACAATTGCGTACATTGCCCTTAATTATGAATGTATTTGACTTTTTCCCTGAAGCCATATCGTCTTTCTTTCTTATTTCTCTTCTTTTATACGAAGTTACAGCATCACTTCTTGTCTTTTTGATTTTCTTCACCTGAAGCCATATCGTCTAAGTCCTTTTGTTTTGTTTCACTGCTGGTTCGTTCGGCATTAGCAGTTCATTCTTCATCATCGTAGTTTCATGTTGTGCTTGCACTGTCGTTTACTTACTTTGATACAGATTTACCAGTTATATATAACACACTGGCTCCTATTTACATGGTCCGTTAGCTTCTCATGCGTGCTTACAGGCTCCTCTTCACAGGGTCCGTTGGCTTCTCATGCAAAATAAGTTTACGAAGATTCGCAAAACTAACTGCAGCAAACTGAATATTCGCAAAATGAAATATCCATTTCTTAGTGAACTTCGCATGACTTCTTATTTCTCAGAAAATGAAAATGAGGGCCATCAAATACGGGCTGCTAAAGCTGAAAATGAGGACCATCAAATACCATCGTAGTGGGACCATCAAATACTATACATCATTTTCAAGATGTCTAAGATAATGTTATCTTCTTATTTAATTATAGATGGGACTTAACAGTTATCTACTATACTATGGTGGATTCCATCCGTAGTGATCTTATTTTGCCATTGAAAAGTAGTTGTGGGACCATCGTTTACCACCATTTGGGACCATATTCGCAAAACTTTCTTCTTTGTATACTTCGCAAAAGTAGTAGTGATAATTGAATCCATTAATTTGATATCTTTGGAATAGCTTTCTTATTTACATTCTTCAGGGAGTAGTTAACTTTCTTCTTCGTATACTTCTTCTTTTGTTCGTAATGGGGATAATCTCTTTCGTAAGTACGTAAATGAAAGTTTGTATGTAAATGAACGTCTGTACGTAAATCTTCTTTTGTTCTTTTGCTTACTTATATCTCCCTGGATAGTTTATGTAACTCGAATTGTCTTGTGCAAGATGAACTGCTGAACTTCACCTCGTCCTACTGAATTTATTTTTCTTCTCCCTGGACATTTTTGTTCGTAAGATTCGAACTCATGATGACATTTATCCCGTTTCTTCGTAGGAATGATAATTCTTCGTCAATGACGCAGAACTTTGCAAAAAAATTGCTGCAAACAATCAGTAAATTTGGTTAGCAGTTTATAGATCATTAAGATGAGTAATGTTTGCCTATGAAGAATGAAAACTTTCCATATATTCTACTTGTTTTTGTTCTTGCGAAATGTAAATCTCTAAATCTCTAACCAACAGAAAATATTGAATTTTGATTTTGTCAGAAATTCTTTAAACAAATTTGTAAAACGAGATTTGGTTACTACTAATTTATAGCAAAAACATTTTTAAATTCAAAATTTCCATAATAAATCAAATTTCTACAAAAAGCAAAGTTTAGATGGCAAAAAATTTATTTTTCAATTTGTGTTTTGAAATTCCCAAATTTTGAAAAATGAAACAAAGAATAAGAAAAGTAAAAAGAAATTTGTCCTTTTTGGAAGCAATTGTTGACGTAGCATGTGTAAATTTCATTTTGCTTGACGATTTCTCCATATCCACATCTCTCTTCCTGAACTACTACTAAGAACTTCCATTTCTGTCTTCAAAACTCATAGATCCGGTACAATTCATCACCATCAGTAACCAATTTTTCTAACTTTCTTGAACCAACAAGGTTAGGTCCCTGTTTCTAGCGCCAAATATGTAGTTGCGGATTATCTCACAACTACACCCTCATAAGAATCCATTAAAATGATCCCTAAAACTAATTAATTTGATATGAAACTAAGAATTAAAGTGCTAAAATTATAAAAAGAGACACAAAGATTTTTACGTGGTTCGATCAATGTGATCTACATCCACGATGCTTCACTAGTGATTGTATGTAATTACACGATTTTACAATTAAGACTCCATTAATGAATATTTGGAGCTCTAGAATTTTGGGGAAGAAGATGATAAAGAAAATAAATCCCTCTCTAAAATTTTCTCTCTCCTCCTAAAATTATCCTCCTCTCTCAAATTGTGTCTCTCCTACTTCTCATGCCTAAATGGCTATTTATATGATTTTACAATAGATGACAGTTGTGTTGTCCCGCCATTTCGGATTTGAAGATTATCTTGCGAACCTTCGTGGTTTCCTTTGCTCGCAAAATGTCCTTCTTGCTTGCAAAATATTCTTTGCTCGTAAAATGTATTTTCTCTTCACAATTTCGTAAGTTATCATTTGCTGTGATATTCCGCTCCTACAAGAAATGTTAGAGAAAATACTCGAAGAGAAATACAAAATAGAGAAGAAGAGGTAATCGGAGATCGCTATAACCCGCATGACAATAGAAGTCGAGATAGAAGAAACAACCAAATTGAAGAAGAAAATACAGAAGAAGGAAGGAGGATATTACATGGGCGAGAGAATCAAAGAAATCAAAGAATGATTGAAGAAGAAATTGAGAGACATTATGCTGAACAAGCACATTTAGCCCGCGAGAGAGAAAGATTAAGAGCAAGAATTTCGAGAGGCAGTACGACAAAATAACCATACAAATAGAGAAAGAAGACGTACACAAAACCTCTATAATGATAATATTCAAGAGGAATATGATAGGATACAAAGGAGAATAAAGAGACAGCGAAGATAAGTGAGGAGAAATGAAGAAATTCGCAGAGAAGAAGACAGGCAACTGCGATTTCAAGAGGATGATGAAAAAGAAAATCGCAGAGAAAGACGAGATGATGATGAAGAAGGAGACACGCAAAATCTCGCAAGACAAGAAAGACAAGAACGCAGAAGAAGGGAAGCTGCATTAAAAAGGACAATGGAACAAAACTCAGCTGAGAATGAGCAAATTTTGAGAGAATTAGCAGAAATGCGAGGAATGATAATCAATAGAAGAGAAGGAGGTAGAAGGAAACTTGATGAATCTATTGAAGAAGCTGCGAGGAATCCATTTACTCAAGAAGTACAGTTAAGAGGAATACCTCCAAAATGCAATTTACCAGCATTTTTGATGGGACTACTTGTGATGTTCAACACGTGAAAGCTTATGTAAGATGTATGCTATAGTGGGAGAATCATGATGTTGTGCTATGCAAATATTTTGCATCTAGATTAACTGGCGAAGCGTTGAAATGGTTTGAGGGATTACCAAAAGATACTATAACTTTTTTTGATCATTTACAAGCTACATTTTTAGGAGCGTATATTAGCAACAATTCATCGCGGCCAGGTATTGAAGATGTGTTTGGGTTAAAACAGAGAGTTGGCGAGAGTTTGAAGCATTTGACCATAAGGTGGAAATCAATGTGCAGTGAAATGGATGGAAGAGTGGATGAAAGATACCTGATCTTATCCTTCATTAATGCAATGTTTGCGACTAATTTGCTGTACATTCAAATTTTCAGAATCAAAAATACAATTACCATGATAGAATTACAAGAGCTACAAGAAGAATATATTGCTTTGGAGGAGAAACAAAATGAGATGGAATCATATCCAATCGTGAACACTAGCTCGCTAGCGGCAAGTGGAAGTTTGTTCCCTAAAATGATAAATAATGTGGCGAGCACCTCGCAGACACAACAAGAGAAAGTGGTGATGGATAACCAATAAAAATTGGTAGTGATGGGCAGTCGAGATCAAGAAGAATATGAGAGGGAAAAGAATTATTACAATCGCGGTGGAAATAATAAGATTCAAAGACTCGATCACCCACAAGAAACTTATGGTGGACAAAGGCAGAATAATTTTAGAGGGCAAGGCAATCAGAGGATAATATGGGAAGAAATCAAGATGCCACCTCTCAATACTAGCATAGAAATTTTTTAGGAAGCTATCATTTTGATGGAAAACATACCATCCCCATGGAACATGGGGAAGGAACCCCATCCAAATAGCCGAAGTCAAGAATTATGTCCTTACCATCATTTTCATGGCCATTCAATAAATGATTGTAGGAATGTAAATAATTTTGATAATGATTGATCAGGGGAAGCTAAATCATTTTCTAGTAGGACATCCACAATCTCAGCAATTACCGCCAGCAACATAAACTCGCAGAGTGAATGTTGTAAAAGGAGCAGAAACATTTGTGATTGAAGTAGGGGCTAAAGCAAAAAAACTTGTTTTGTAATTCAATTGTGCACTCATATAGAATTGTGGAGGATTTCCATGATAATATCCTAAGTAGAGTCTTCGCAAGAGACATTAATGGGAAACAAATAATGAATATAGCGAGAGCTTCACCATTGGAAGAATGGCAGAAACAAACTCTTTCTTTCACTGCGCAAGATGTACCTGAGATTGGCGAGCAGCATGATAACCCATTGGTCGTGAGATTGGAGATTAACCCAAAACAAATTCAAGAAGAGGATGAAGAAAATGATAGTAAATTTGAAGATTCATGGGCCATCAACAGAGTCTTAATAGATATAGGGAGTTCAGTTGATATATTATTCTATCATACCTTTAAAACCATGGGTGGAAAGGATGAAGATCTGATACCATCAACATACAAAATCTATGGATTTCACGGTACAGCTAACAAGCCAAAAGGGGAAATTGAAATGCAAATACCGTTAAAAGGAATATCTTCAAAAATCTTATTATGTGTGGCAGATATCGAATCACCGTACAATGCTTTGATAGGAAGACTTTGGTTACATGGGATATTGGGTGTAGCATCTACTTATCACCAGTGTATCAAATTTCCTCATCCAAAAGGTGTTGGAGTTATTAAAGGAGACTGGGGAAAAAGCAAGAAATGTTATGAAATCGATATGAAGTCTTGCGAAGAAAGAGCTGAAAAGAATAACAATTGGAAGTGCAAAATCAAGCAATGACACACTACACCATTTTAATGGATTCGCAACCCAGAGTTGCAACGGATTTATAGGCATTTCAAAATGTTAGTTGTGAATTGCAACGTCAACATATTTCGCAACGACGATTTGCCGTTTCAAATTTTGCAACCTCAAACTAGAGGTTGCGAATCGCAACTGCCCATTTTTCAAGCGTGTGAACCGCGTACGTGGTCGGTAACACTATGACTTATAAACACGCCGCAGTCAACGCGTGGTCAAGACTTCTTTTTTATTTTTCCACCCTAAATCACCAACCCAACCCAACCCAGGTATATCCTGCCTTAGCCATTTCTGCCTTAACCATTTCTCTCTTCTTCTCATTTTTATTTTCTCTCCGCCAAGACTCTGTCGGCTTCCTCTCTCTTCTTCTCTGCATCTGCATCTGCATCTCCATCTCTCTCTGCTCAGTTGAGCTGCTGTTGATTTAGGGTTTACATCTCCATCTTCTTCTCTGCATCGAAATCTTCATCTTCATCTCCATCTCTGAACTCTATAATCGTGTAAGTAAAATCTCTGAGTTTTTATATTAGGGTTTACAGATTTTCGGGGTTCAGTTGTGAGTTTCTGGGTTCAGATTCAGAGACTTTGGTTTCTAGGGTTTATAGATTTTGATTTAAGTTTATCGAATCCATCGATTTTAGGGTTTAATATTTGATTTCAGTTTTTCGATTTCATTTGTGAATATGTTGATTTCAGTTTTTCGATTTCTTATCTTTGTTTCGGTTTTAGGGTTTATATGTGAATCTAAAGGTATAAGTTTGATGTATTGTTCTATGTTAACTTTCTTAGGGTTTTTGATATATTTTTAGTTTAGGGTTTAATTTACATTTTTGGGTTGTAAACTATAAACTAATCTTATGGTTTGTTGTTGTAATACATTTTCAGTTCATCAGAGTTTGAAGAAGAAGGAAGAACTAAGAACATTGAAGGTATAATTAGTTTGATGTATTTTCAATTTGGGGTTTAATTTGAAGGAAGAACTAAAAATTGCTTTTGGTTTGCTTAGTTTGTCTTATTAGTTAATCTAAGCTTGTCTTATTTGTTTGTTCTTAATCTTGCCTGTTAATCCATGTTAGGACAGAACTCTTGAGGCTTAGTATTAGGTAGGCTTCTGCCTTATGGGTCACTACAAAGTGTTTGGTTTTACAATAAAAACATGATACTTGAAGCAATCCACCTCATCTCAGAAATTTCATACCTTGTCATGTGACTTTGTTTAGAGAATGCACTGAATTATGGATTCTAGTTATGATATTGGCTCACTGAAAGGTATATATACTGTGGTTTTAAGTAATCCTCTAAGGATTTCAAGTCGTGGAACATATTTAACTCAGTGACTGCTGTTCAATGCTCCTTTCGTGTTAATTTTCTTGTAATTTTTGATATATATGCAATATGTTTAAGCCTAGAGCTTCTACTGAAAGATTTGGGTGTTCGTGAATAACAGTTTCAACTTGATAATCATCGTTCCTGTTGATAATCATCGTTCCTGATACAATTATGTTTGATCATGTCAACTTGTGTGTCTTGTGGTTCACAAACCTGGTAGTTCTACTTCTAGGAAAAATTGTCACTTGCAACTTGATTTATTAGTTTTACTCGAGGATTGTAATATGTTGTTCTACCAAATTTTTGAGTTTTTATGATCTTGATTTTTCTGGTAATTGAGGAAAGTAGTTATCTTTATAGACGTTTACAAGTGTGCTAAAGTTTGTATTAGCTCTTGATGTTTTAATGAAGTTTATAAGGGAGATTATCATATTTCTAAAGAACTATTGCTTGATTTAAGTGAATCAAAAATTAGCTTTTTATGCGCACTGAAATATTGACCCTCGTGCAGTTTACAAGCGTATTAGAAGTTGAAACTGAAGTAAGTTTTAATTCAAATTCACTGTGCAGGTAATATTGTAGGACTACGTATCCCTGGATTCAGTTGACGGATTACGAAGGTGAGGTTTGAAGAAGAAGGAAGAACTAAGAAGGTATATGTAGCAGTCCCATAATTTATCCCTCCTTTATAAGTTAATCTAACCTTGATTAGTATTAATTGTGATGCTAGGGCAAAGAAATAGGTATCTAGTGGTCTTATGTCACCTCATTTGTTGAATTTTTTCGAGAAAATCTTTTACAAGAAAATTTCATACGTTGTCATGTGACTTTTGGATCGATCTTAAGGCACTTAGGATAATGAACCGAAATAAGGCATTTCATGAAATTTGGTACTTAAAGAAATTTTGTATAATCTGTTAACTTATAAGTTTTTATAAGTTGTATGTTTCTGAACTTAAGAATCTTTATAAGTTTGTAAGAATCTTAGTGAGCATGATAAGAATGGTCCTAGCGGTGAAATAAGGCGTTTCATGAAATTTGGTACTTAAAGAAATTTTGTATAATCTGTTAACTTATAAGTTTTTATAAGTTGTATGTTTCTGAACTTAAGAATCTTTATAAGTTTGTAAGAATCTTAGTGAGCATGATAAAAATGGTCCCAGCGGTGAATCGCAAAAGCTCATTGTAGCTCATTCTCTCTTTGTTGAGAGGATGTTTCTGTCGTTAACCTAAGGCCTTCGGCAACCCTACCACTGGGACTCAGTTGAAGTTACATGTTAGAATTGAAGGGGATATGTCAACATGATATACACTTGAATTCTATCATGTAGCTTTAATTGTATAGGAAGTATATGTTTCTATGGTTTGGATAGCCAATTAGTTTTATTGTTTGGTTGTATTCATTTATAATTGAAGTAGATATATAAAGGGATGTATTGTTTAGTTTCATCCATAGTTTTATTGTTTTATGGCATGGTTGTATATATCATGCTGATTTTGTATTGATGTATCGTACATATACAGTCTAAATTTTAACATAGATACTGTTTTTAGGGTATGTCATCTATAGTTGATAAGGGATGGATGAAATTTACTTGCAAGTCTGCTCAGTACATAGAAGGTGTTAGGTCATTTATAGAGTTTGTGAATAGAAATGGTGGCGGAAATACCTTATTCTCATGCCCTTGTAGTAGATGTAAGAACTCTAAAGGATTGGGACCTCTTAGTGAAATTTCATTGCATCTGCTTAAGTATGGTATTCTTTGTACATACACGACATGGCGGTTTCATGGGGAAAAGTTAGAAGTAGAAGCACGGGATGTAGCTGAGAATGTAGAAAATATTGATCCTGGTATAGGTGAGGTTGAAAATTTAGGAGATGTTGTTATGGATGATGGTGATGCTATAGTGTATGACAATATTAGAATAGATACTGGGGTTCGTAATGATGCTGGAACTAGGAAAAGGAAGAAAAGGGAATCTATCTATGAGCGTGCAAAAGAACCATTGTATCCGTCGTGTTGTAAGGGAGTGACATCATTGTATGCTTCTATCAAGTTGAATCACATAAATACACAATATGGGTTTTCTGATAATGGTATGACTGCACTCTTAGAGTTGATGAAGGAGTTGCTTCCCGAAGAGAATACACTTCCATCTAAGTACGCAGAAGTGAAAAAGATGATCCAAGAACTAGGAATGGATTATATAACATATGATGCCTGTGTAAATGACTGTGTTTTGTATTGGAAGGATAATGCATCACTGGTGAAGTGTCCTGTTTGTCAAGAATCTAGGTATAAGAAGGTTTTTAATGATGATAGGAAGCTTACTACTATTGCTCAGAAGAAGGTTAGACATTTTTCGTTGATTACAAGGCTGAAAAGTTTTTATAGCGAACCATGGATCGCGGACGCAATGACTTGGCATTCCAGAGCAAAGTCAGATATAAACATCATGCGTCATCCCGTTGATTTTTCAGCTTGGCGATGTGCAGATAGTTTTGCGCCAGAGTTTTCCAAGGAACCAAGGAATGTTACACTTGGGATATCAACTGACGGTTTCAATCCAAATGGGTGTTTTGGTCTTGCGCACAGTTGTTGGCCGGTGATTATATGTATTTATAATTTTCCTCCTTCGTTGTGTATGAAGCGGGAATTCTCTTTGTTGTCGTTGCTGGTATCAGGCCCAAAAGCACCCGTTAAAAACTTTGATGTTTATTTAGAAATACTGGTAGATGAGTTGAAGAAGTTATGGGATGGTGTACTAGCATTTGACGCTTTCAGCAAAACTGAATTTTTGATGAGAGCACGGTTGTTGTGGGGTATTCACGACTTTCCAGCGTTAGGGACTTTAGCGAGATGTGTAACTCATGGATATTATGCTTGTCCTACTTGTGGAGAAGGCACTGTGGCTGATTATCTGCCATTTTCTAAGAAGATATGTTACAGGGGACACCGAAGATGGCTACCATCGAAGCATAAGTATCGCGATGATAGGACAAGTTTTGATGGACGTGTGGAGCATGGTACAACTCCATGGCCACTAACAGGGCTGCAGATACAAGAGATTTTAGGTAAACTCAGTTCCAAGAAGGGCAAGAGAAAACAACCATCACAGGAAAGTCTCAAACGTAAAAGGAAAGATGATACCAACAAGGTTAGTCCTCTATCCTGTCTTCATTTGATTTATGTTTTTATTTACCTTGGAGATTTGTTAGTTTCTGATAGTGGTTGTTTATTTAATTTTAGGAACTTGAAGATGACGCCAATGTTGAAGATGAGGTTAATGACCATTCTCTGTTCACCCGGAGATCTATTCTGTATGATTTTCCAAATTGGGG
Organism: Papaver bracteatum; assembly: GCA_023529315.1. NCBI lineage: Eukaryota > Viridiplantae > Streptophyta > Magnoliopsida > Ranunculales > Papaveraceae > Papaver > Papaver bracteatum. The sequence continues at coordinate 238,879 of JAJJWX010003646.1, forward strand.
ATCAAACGCGATTCGCCATATTACAGATGTCATGCACACGGAGAAGAATATAATGGAGCATCTTCTGAATACTATGATAGGAAATAACAAGTCTAAATATAGTCCTGCTGCACGTCAAGATATGGAAGATATGGGGATAATAAAGAAGTTGTGGTTGAAAGAGGATGCTGAGACTGGTAGAACTACAATGGAAAGAGGATAATTTGAGATGACGAAGAAGGAGAAAATTGACTTTTGTACTGTTTTGAAGAATCTGAGGGTGCCTTCCGGTTTCTCTTCAAATCTTCGCAACTGCGTCAGTGTTAATCCTCCGGAGCTAAGGAATTTTAAATCTCATGATTACCATGTAGTAATGCAACATTTGCTTCCACTACTGGTTTATACTACAACATCGCTACCTAAAGAGCTACGAGTTTCTCTTCTCCGAATCAGCATCTTTTTCAACATTTTGTGCGCGAAGGTTGTAAAACGAGAACATCTGCTAAAATCAAAAGCCAGCCTTGTAGAAGCAATCTGTGTTCTGGAGAAACATTTTCCTCCGTCATTCTTTGTTATCAGTATTCACCTGATGATTCATCTAGAAGATGAAGCTTTAATCTGCGGTCTGGTGAGATTCAGGTGGATGTATCCCTTTGAGAGGTAAAATTTCAATACTGACTTTGCTGTTTAATGTCTAGAACTTGATTGCTTATGTTTTTTTAATGTATATAGCTTGAATGTTGTCACGTTCTAACAGACTTTGTTGTTTAATTGCTAATTTTTAGGTTAATGAAAGGTTTCAAAGGGTTGGTGCGCAATAAAAGGTATATTGATGGGTGCATAGCAAGAGGGTATACACTGCGAGAAGCAAGTTTTTATGGCATGGAGGGCCTGTCAAAGGATGGTGATGGTACTCATAAGCATACTCGCCAGGCATTTTTTGATGATGACGATGAGTTTGCTGATGAGATGCCTTTAAGTAAATCTAGGGAGATTATTCTAACTCAGGTGCAGTTTGAACAAGCTCACAAATGGCTTATCTCTAAGTATGATGGATTAGATGATTGGCAAAGGTACCGATTTTAAATTTTACACCTTGTTTTAAGTAATTGGTGCTCACCCAGTTACATGATATTTAAACATGGCATTCTTTTTTTTTATGTTTCACCTTATACTTTTTTTATGTTTTACCTTCTACAATGAGACTAGATGGTAATTTTAGAACTGAGAATGATAATGTGAAATACACAGCTGAAATTATTTGTAGTTTGAACAGCAAAGATGCATAAATGTGATTTCCATATAAATAGTTTGATAATTCTCTTACTGTTATTGTTTCTCAAGATTCCATAGATATCCATATAGTATTCTACTACTTTTAATTGGGATAAACATTGCATGTACTACCTTAGTGGGGAGTAGTAAAACCATGATACTTGTTGAAGATGAATGAATTAGCGAGTGAAGAAATAATCATGCCCCGGACCTTTTAGAATTGAGGAGGCAAACTTATGTTGCTCTCCTCCCTCAACATCTTCTGATCACTTATTAGAAAGCGCTATGTTTTTCATCTTTTATCTTCTGTGAGTTTACTTGAACTTAATAGTTTTCTTTTCATCTTTTATCTTTTATCTTCTTCTTTTTTCTTATATTCATTTTTCATCTTGTAGTTAATTTCAAAATTACAAACTATGATATTCCAACTGTTATATATCTATCGATATAATTTTTTTAATTATTTTTTAATTGTAGGAAGTATGAATCCTATGTTAATGGTCAGAAAAACTGTCCCTCAAAGAGTTTTCTTTTGTGGTTACGTGAAGAGGTAACATATTAGCCTAAATTATGTACCTTGACTCTAGATCTTTATGTACTCTATGTGTAATTAATTACAATTCATATTTTACTAATTATCTTGATTTCACACATGTTTTCTTGCAGTTGTTAGAAGCTAATGAAGCAAACTCAACATTTTGGCGACTAGTGCATGGACCTCTCTTCAAGGCGCAGTCATATAAGAGATACCAAGTGAATGGATATAAATTTTGTGCTTAAGATTACGAGGGGTTGGTTGTGTCACAAAACAGTGGTATGTCGATGAAAGCTATGACAAGTTATAGAGCGAAGCCCACAGACACAACTTACCAGGAAACATAAATGACCTATTATGGAGTCATTAGGAAGATTATCAAGCTGAATTTTATGGAATTTGAAGAAACTGTATTTTATTGTGATTGGGTGAAGGTTGAAGACATGACTAATGGGTGCAAGGTTGATGCAATTACAAAATTGATAAAGGTTAACTTGTCCAAGATGAAAAGCATTGATTCTCTTAATGATGAGCCATTTATTCTTGCATCTGAAGCGACACAAGTTTTCTACTCAAAGGATCTGTATGAAAAAGGGTGGTCTTTGGTATTGCATTTATCGCAAGGATTGACTTCATCAATTGATAGTATTGAAATTCCTAGTATTTATCAGTCAACTCTTACTGACAATGAGAGTTTAGAGAAGCTTATATGTGTCGATTCCGTGGTTTAAAGTTCTGTATGACAATGATAGTTTAGAGTTGCTTGTTTGTGTTATTTTTCTGATAAAATTTGTTTTATCACTTGCGCATTATCTTATATGTTTTGTTTGTTCTCTTTTCTCCTAATTTTTATGTTATCACTTGCACTCTTTATATCTTATGTTTGATATGCTTATGTGCATAGTTACAAAGGCTAGATGTTATATAGGTTTAACTGATCTCTAACATACAACTTGGTTGTTGTTTTGCAGGTTATCATGACAGAAGTTGAAGTAGATGAGAATGGTCTTCCCAACTCCAAAAATTCAACATCACACGGTCACCTGAAAGGCGCCTTAACTCGTACTCATGTCCCCATATCATTCAAAACATGGCATCATGTGCCTGATACTTACAAAAATGATATTTGGAAGGAACTGCAGGTACAAATATTAAGACATTAATGTATTAGATGGCTCTATTCTAAATAACTATTTTTTTCTCAGAGAGTATATCCTATAGCCGAGTCTTATAAAGACATCATGGTTAAGTCGATGGATCCTATATGGAGGAGATGCAAGCATGAGTTACGATGTGCTTACTATGATCCCTATCGAACTCATGAGGAAAGGATTGCACACGTTCCTCCTGGTGTACCTGAAGAGGAGTGGACACAATTCTGTATGAATGAGAACAATGATAAACAACATGAAAGTAGAGGTGAGCACAAGAGGAAGCAAGCGCTATATGACCACTCTCACACCGGCGGTCGTAAATCTCATGTTTTGATCAAAGCTGAACTGGTATGTATATTGATTTCAGTTGTGTTGTGATTTGTGAATATCAAAGTATGGCCATTATGGTTAGTCTTATCATTGTTTAGATTGATTAATACAAATACAATTGTTATATTGGTAGGAGAGGGAGAATCCTGGCGTGGAAATCACCACCACTGATGTATGGATTAAAGCTCATACTCAAGAGGGAGGGGTAATCCTACCTAGTGCGCAAAAACACTTTGTGAGTCATCTTGTATTTCATTTAAATTATTACTCATATGTATACTGCCAACATGGTCATTTATATATGCACTGTTGTGCTCAACATGGAAGGATGAGATTAAAAAGGTGCAAGAGGAAATCAACCAGAAAAAGGCTGCGGGTATTCCTTTACCAGACATAGATGTAGTAACTAAAGCTTTTGGGAAGGAATGTAGAGGACGTGTTCGTGCTGTTGGTCCTATTACTCGTACACAACATGATACTTCTGCTCCTGCGCGTGCCAAAGTACAAGAAATGAAATCCAAGGATGGAGCTGTTAAGCAACAATTGGAGGATCTAAATAACAAGGTCGAGGGTCTGATCACAGCTATAGCCTCAGTATGTAACGTTGTGAAGGAACTTGAAACTGCAATTCCAGGGTCAGTTGTTGCATCCAACAACAGCAGTTATTCGCAATATCACGCCGCAGCTTCTCCTGTTCAGAATGATTCACTTGGTCAAACACCTACACCTGCTCAAAAACCTTCAACTGCTCAAACACCTTCAGCTACTCAAACACCTTCACCATCTCAAACTCCTTCACCAGCTCGATCATCAGTAGCAGGTACTGAAATGCCTCAATGTGAATTGTTGAACTTTAATGATGAAGTTATTGATGTTGGTAAGATGTGCACTGGTGCCATGGGACGTATGTGTCACGGCTGTATTGTACCATCTCATATTGGAAAGGTGATGTTGGACAAGATTCTCCTCCCAAATGAACCAGTCATGAAACTTAACAAGTTTGTTTCAACCTTTCAAGATGTTGGAATTGGAGGGTACGTGCTTCATCCAAATAAGTGCATCAGAAATGACTAGTCTGGTAGGCGGTCGACTTACTTTTTTGGAGATATCTGCAGCCATCGTATATAATGCTCGCTAATCACTTTATTAACAACACATGGCGTTATCTTATTTTGCTTATATATATATGTTCACACTTTTGTACATGTGCTTAGGGTTTCAGAGAATATTCCACTGGAATCTTACTTTTAAAAGGATATATTCATCGTTCTAACGAAGTTTCTGACTCACAGTAGTCCACTCCTTGCCAGGTTTCAACTTCGGATCCAGTTTCTTTCTCGAAGTTTACGAATTTGTGTGTGTTTAAGGTTTCGGAGAATATTCCAATGGAATCTTATTTGTAAAAGTATAGATTCATCGTTCTTACGAAGTTTCTGACTTACAATAGTCCACTCCTCGCCAGGTTTCGACCTCAGAGCCATTTTCTTTCTCGAAGTTTTGATGAATTTGTGTGTGTTTAAGGTTTCAGAAAATATTCCAATGGAATCTTACTTCTAAAAGGATATATTCATCGTTCTTACGAAGTTTCTGACTTATAGTAGTCCACTCCTAGCCAGGTTTCAACCTCGGAGCCAGTTTCTTTCTCGAAGTTTTGATGAATTTGTGTGTGTTTAAGGTTTCAGAGAATATTCCAATGGAATCTTACTTCTAAAAGGATATATTCATCGTTCTTACGAAGTTTCTGACTTATAATAGTCCACTCCTAGCCAGGTTTCAACCTCGGAGCCAGCTTCATTCTCGAAGTTGACAATTTTGTGTGTGTTTAAGGTTTCAGAGAATATTTCAATGGAATCTTACTTGTAAAAGGTTAGATTCATCATTCTTCGAATCGACACTGAGCGTTATATTTATCGATTTCGATGATGTATCCTGCTAAGTTTGAAGTCAAAACCCATCCGAAGGAATCTTACATGTAAATGGATGAATTCATCGTTCTTACCAAGTTTTCGACTTATAATAGTCCACTCCAGGACAGGTTTCGACCTCGGAGCCAGGGTATACATATAATATGCCAAAATAGAGTTTGTTTAAGGTTTCAGGGAATATTACGAAGGAATCTTACATGTAAATGGATGGATTCATCGTTCTTACCTAGTTTCCGACTTATTTTAGTCCACTCACGACCAGGTTTTGATCTTGGAGCTAGGTTATGCATAGAATATGCCGACTTATAGTAGCTTAATAGTTCGTTCTCGTATATTGAAATTTGAATCGACACAAAGATTCATATTTATCGATTTCGAAGATGTATCATGATAAGTTTAAAGTCAGAACCCTTCCGGAGTTTCTTGGTTCATATTTTGTAATACTTATTTTACTTATTTCCGATAAGGGTAGTCTGGTCATTTTTATTGTCTTCATGATATCTAGTGCACTAATTTCTAGTAAGGGTAATATGGTCATTTTCATTGTCTGTAATATTTACTTTACTTATTTCCGATAAGGGTAGTATGGTTATTTTCATAGTCCACTCCTCGCCAGGTTTCGACGTCGGAGCCAGTTTCTTTCTCGAAGTTGACGAATTTGTGTGTGTTTAAGGTTTCAGAGAATATTCCAATGGAATCTTACTTTTAAAAGGATATATTCATCGTTCTAACGAAGTTTCTGACTCACAGTAGTCCACTCCTTGCCAGGTTTCAACTTCGAAGCCAGTTTCTTTCTCGAAGTTGACGAATTTGTGTGTGTTTAAGGTTTCGGAGAATATTCCAATGGAATCTTATTTGTAAAAGTATAGATTCATCGTTCTTACGAAGTTTCTGACTTACAATAGTCCACTCCTCGCCAGGTTTCGACCTCAGAGCCATTTTCTTTCTCGAAGTTTTGATGAATTTGTGTGTGTTTAAGGTTTCAGAAAATATTCCAATGGAATCTTACTTCTAAAAGGATATATTCATCGTTCTTACGAAGTTTCTGACTTATAGTAGTCCACTCCTAGCCAGGTTTCAACCTCGGAGCCAGTTTCTTTCTCGAAGTTTTGATGAATTTGTGTGTGTTTAAGGTTTCAGAGAATATTCCAATGGAATCTTACTTCTAAAAGGATATATTCATCGTTCTTACGAAGTTTCTGACTTATAATAGTCCACTCCTAGCCAGGTTTCAACCTCGGAGCCAGCTTCATTCTCGAAGTTGACAATTTTGTGTGTGTTTAAGGTTTCAGAGAATATTTCAATGGAATCTTACTTGTAAAAGGTTAGATTCATCATTCTTCGAATCGACACTGAGCGTTATATTTATCGATTTCGATGATGTATCCTGCTAAGTTTGAAGTCAAAACCCATCCGAAGGAATCTTACATGTAAATGGATGAATTCATCGTTCTTACCAAGTTTTCGACTTATAGTAGTCCACTCCATGACAGAGTTTCGACCTCGGAGCTGTGGTATACATATAATATGCCAAAATAGAGTTTGTTTAAGGTTTCATGGAATATTACGAAGGAATCTTACATGTAAATGGATGGATTCATCGTTCTTACCTAGTTTCCGACTTATTTTAGTCCACTCACGACCTGTGTTTTGATCTTGGAGCTAGGTTATGCATAGAATATGCCGACTTATAGTAGCTTAATAGTTCGTTCTCGTATATTGAAATTTGAATCGACACAAAGATTCATATTTATCGATTTCGAAGATGTATCATGCTAAGTTTAAAGTCAGAACCCTTCCGGAGTTTCTTGGTTCATATTTTGTAATACTTATTTTACTTATTTCCGATAAGGGTAGTCTGGTCATTTTTATTGTCTTCATGATATCTAGTGCACTAATTTCTAGTAAGGGTAATATGGTTATTTTCATTGTCTGTAATATTTACTTTACTTATTTCCGATAAGGGTAGTATGGTTATTTTCATAGTCCACTCCTCGCCAGGTTTCGACTTCGGAGCCAGTTTCTTTCTCGAAGTTGACGAATTTGTGTGTGTTTAAGGTTTCAGAGAATATTCCAATGGAATCTTACTTTTAAAAGGATATATTCATCGTTCTAACGAAGTTTCTGACTCACAGTAGTCCACTCCTTGCCAGGTTTCAACTTCGGAGCCAGTTTCTTTCTCGAAGTTTACGAATTTGTGTGTGTTTAAGGTTTCGGAGAATATTCCAATGGAATCTTATTTGTAAAAGTATAGATTCATCGTTCTTACGAAGTTTCTGACTTACAATAGTCCACTCCTCGCCAGGTTTCGACCTCAGAGCCATTTTCTTTCTCGAAGTTTTGATGAATTTGTGTGTGTTTAAGGTTTCAGAAAATATTCCAATGGAATCTTACTTCTAAAAGGATATATTCATCGTTCTTACGAAGTTTCTGACTTATAGTAGTCCACTCCTAGCCAGGTTTCAACCTCGGAGCCAGTTTATTTCTCGAAGTTTTGATGAATTTGTGTGTGTTTAAGGTTTCAGAGAATATTCCAATGGAATCTTACTTCTAAAAGGATATATTCATCGTTCTTACGAAGTTTCTGACTTATAATAGTCCACTCCTAGCCAGGTTTCAACCTCGGAGCCAGCTTCATTCTCGAAGTTGACAATTTTGTGTGTGTTTAAGGTTTCAGAGAATATTTCAATGGAATCTTACTTGTAAAAGGTTAGATTCATCATTCTTCGAATCGACACTGAGCGTTATATTTATCGATTTCGATGATGTATCCTGCTAAGTTTGAAGTCAAAACCCATCCGAAGGAATCTTACATGTAAATGGATGAATTCATCGTTCTTACCAAGTTTTCGACTTATAGTAGTCCACTCCAGGACAGGTTTCGACCTCGGAGCCAGGGTATACATATAATATGCCAAAATAGAGTTTGTTTAAGGTTTCAGGGAATATTACGAAGGAATCTTACATGTAAATGGATTGATTCATCGTTCTTACCAAGTTTCCGGCTTATAGTGGTCCACTCAGGGACAAGTTTCAATCTCAGAGCCAGGTTATGCATATATGCCAAAATAGAGTTTGTTTAAAGTTTCGGGGAATATTCTGTAGGAATCTTACATGTAAATGGATGGATTCTTCGTTCTTACCAAGTTTTCTACTTATAGTCGTTCACTCCCGGCCAGTTTTCGACCTCTGAGCCAGGGTATGCATACAATATGCCAGAATAGGGTTTGTTCAAATTTTTGGGAATATTCCGAAGGAATCTTACCTATAAATTGATGGATTCATCGTTCTTACCAAGTTTCCGGCTTATAGTGGTCCATTCACGGCCAGGTTTCAATCTCGGAGCCAAGGTATGCATACAATATGCCAGAATAGAGTTTGTTTAAATTTTCGAGGAATATTCCGAAGGAATCTTACCTGTAAATGGATGGATTCATCGTTCTTACCAAGTTTCCGACTTATAGTAGTCTACTCCCAGCCAGGTTTCGACCTCGGAGCCAGGGTATGCATACAATATGGCAGAATAGGGTTTGTTTAAGGTTTCGGGGAATATTCCGAAGGAATCTTACCTATTAATGGATGGATTCATCGTTCTTACGAAGTTTCCAACTTATAGTATACCACTCGCGGCCAGGTTTCGAGCCCGGAGCCAGGTTCAATATCAAAGTTGATGAAAAGGGGTGTGTTTAAGGTTTTGGGGAATATTCCGATGAAATCTTACCTATAGATGGGTGGATTCATCGTTCTTACGAAGTTTCCGACTTATAGTAGTGCACTCGCGGCAGGGTTTCGAGCTCAGAGCAAGGTTCAATATCGAAGTTGACGAAAAGGGGTGTGCTAAAGGTTTCAGGGAATAGTTTGTTTGTCCTCCCGGAGCTTCATGATTCATAGTTTGTTTGTCGTTATACCGAATTTGAAGTTCGAATCGACACTGAGCTTCATATTTATCGATTTCGATGATGTATCATGCCAAGTTTGAAGTCAGAACCCTCCTAGAGCTTTTTGGTTCATAGTTTCTATGTCGTTATACCATATTTGAAGTTCGAATTGACACTGAGCTTTATATTTATCGATTTAGATGATGTATCATGTGAACCCTAGTTGAAAGTCAAACCGAAAGCAAAAAAAGAAAGCACAAAAACACAAAGAGAAAGCACACAAAAAAAACACAAAGAGCTTCATATTTATCGATTTCAATGGTGTATCCTGCTAACCCGAGTCTTCCAATGTGAACTAAAGCTACTTCATGACCTGTATGACTAGTCGAAATTACTTCACGACCTATGTGACTAGTCGAAATTCAACCCGGAAGCACACAAAAAAAAACACACTTTCCTTGATCCGTATGACAATCCCTAGTCAAATCTCTACCGTCCAAAAATATCTCTAATCCGTATGACATTCCCTAACTAAACCTCTACCGTTCAATTTATTTTTATACGAAATCCTAAAGATGTTTTCTCCCCTCCCCTCACTTCCCTTTTCTCTTTCTTTTCCTCGGTCGGTTCTTCTTTCCATCTCTGCCTCCATCAAAACCCTAATTTGCAAATTCTTCCGAACAAGAAGAAAAGGATCTAATCAGTTGGAGCTCGATCTGTTCAATTGGGTATAATCAGTGGGAGCTCGATTTGTTCAATTGGGTCTTATGTTTCATTGAAGCCTTCAACCGTGATAGTGATTCTTGAGTTGAAGGCTGATTTTCCTTGCTCTTTCTTCTCATGTATTTCCATTTTTACAGTCGTTTCTTTTGCATAGGGTTCCTGTATTCTTTCTATCTTTTTTTCTCAATAGTTTAAGAGTTCTGAAACTTTATTTTTAAGGGGTTATGGTAAGATTGATGACTATAGAGATCTTGTATTGTTCATGGTGATAACATTTTATCTAATATTTGGTTTTTGAATCTTTTATGTGGGTTTTAGTTCGTGTTTATGTTGGTATAATTTTTGATGTTTTTTAGGACATTTTTCTGTTGATTTGCAATGTCGGATTTAAAGCTCAATGGGGGATTTGGACTGTACACTTTGATATTGGTGCTTTTGGTATCTGGTAACAAAACCGATTGTAGGGATATTGTCGTTCTTGCTTGGTTCATTTCTGTTTTAGGCTTGATATTGGCTTTAGATTGGTTGTTATTGGCTTTAGGGATTTTGTTCACATTGCGATTTCCTGGGTTCTGTTGGTTCTTGAGATTGAGCAAATCCGGTGGTGTTTGAGACTGAGAAAGTATAGAAAGAACTGCAGGTAGATGGTTTGAGTTGAGACAGATGTTGGTGACTATGGGAAGCTGAGATGTAGCTTGTGAGGGTCCAACTGTTGAAGTACAGAACTGGTGTTTGATTTTGTGATCTTGAATTGCAGGTGATCTTGCTTAATTTGAGTTTAACAAGCTCTTGGTAATAAATTGCATGATTTGATTATAATTCAACTTTGCGAACCCTAGAATATTTGTTTTTAGTTTTAATGATATCTTTAAATTTAGCCGTTGGAATGCGATGAAATTTTAGTATGTTGTGTTTCGTTAATTCATAATGATCCAGTAAAAATTGCATGATGACCAGGTCCTGTTTACTGCTGCTAAGATTGCATAATCTATTACTACGTTCTGCAAAATTTATATCCTGAACAGCCTATTCCCAATGGGTGCGTCTCATTATCCATATATCGGATGAAGCTGAATTTTTAACTTGCTATTTCTCTATATGTAAGAAACTTACTTTAAAAATTTCATGAAGTTATGATAAGTTTAGGTACCCCAAAGTATGGTATAATCGTAACTGAATTCTGTGTGTTAGATGCTAAAAGCAGCCATGTTGAAGTGTGTATATCTTTTTGATGAACCGTTAGAATTAAGTGAATTTTGGATATGTTATGCTTGGACATGTCAGGAAAGCTAGGTTAAATTTTCAGGGCAATCAGCTTAGGTAAAGTGGTACAAAGTGTGGTAGTACAGGGTCCCTTTCCAATTTTTTGTTTCATAAAGTCTGAATTTGTTTGACAAAATGGGAGTTAAGGGTGTTTTGATTTTGTTTCTTTCAGTTGGGGAGATGATGGAACTCTTAGAAAGCTGGTTACGGAGATTCATAAAGTAGAGGAGGAAGATGAAAGCTATATGGATGGTAAGCTCCATCTAGAGTGTATTCGTAGGAACTCGAAGGCTGATTTGGCAAAGGCAACACCTATACCTACAGTTCGGGAAGTACCAGCATTGGCACATCCAATCCCTGTACCTATTTTTTGGGCAGTACCAGATTATGTGAACTGTGATTATGTTCCATTTGTGCAACCTAGTGTTTACATAACCAGGGAAGACGATAGGTTTACAACTTATGATGCTGATTCAGGTGATGAAGAATGGTTGAGTAAAGTAAATAATGATTGTTACAGAGAAAATAGTGTATCTTTATTGAGGCATTTGAGAAAGCTGTCTTTTATAGCCTTAATAACAAAATTGATGAGACCAGGGATGTCGCTCTTTGCTTAGATACAGGCAGAACCTAGTGGTGGATGTGTATAGATATTGGCTGAAAAAACGGAAGCAAAAACGACCTTCTCCGCTAATAATTTTCCAGGTAATTGGCTTATTCTTGACTGTTTAATACTGCATTCTCTGCCTCAAAATATTTACTGCTGTTAATCCTTGATCTACCAATATCGTTGATCAGTTCAACTTGTTTAGGAACTTTGTCTCCGGATAATTGCCTAAAAACCTTATTATTGTTCAAATTATCCATCTTGTATGGCCCTTAAGTATCTGCTAGAGTTGATTGTAAGTACAGAAAAGAAGCAAGTGATGATTGAAAAATCTCAGGGATGTGAATCAATTTGTTAAGATTGCTTTGGCATCATTAATTACTGACAACAACAACCCCTTTAGCCTTTTGCAAGGACATGTAACTGGTCCAAGGATTGTGTTGTTTGCTTAAGTTCCGTAGTACATATTCTCTAGATATCGACAACTGGGCTCTATAGGTTATATAACTGATTCGAAATTTTGGATAAGGGCTCATATGTTTCTGTTTGCTTGATAACTAGCGTTGAACATCATCTCATCAGCTGTATTTTGGACATGTTTTTTGCAGGGCCAACCAACAAAGAAGGTTCAGTCGGCTCTCAACAGGCCCGTGTTACTTAACAAACGATCAATAAGAAAAGAGAACATTCCCATAGGAGCACGCAGTGATATCGCTTTCCAACTGTTGCTATTTGGTAAAATTTATCTCTCTTTTGGCCTATCTATTTTTTTTTTTAAAGATTCAAGGGTAATAATTTCTTTATGGTTTTATAGTTACTTAGTTTTCCGTGACTAGGTTGTGTGTGCTTGAATATGTTCGTCAGTTTTCTTTTTTTATATTGGTTATTGAACCTTCAAATCAATGTACAAGTATTTTAGTTGTATGTTGATTTCTTTAAGCATATCATTTACATACAAGTTTGCATTCTTGTCTAGGATTGGATATCGTCTCCCTAGTTGTTGTTGTTGTGCATACATATTATAATGACAGCTTAAGAGTTTTTGGTCTAGTACCATTGGTTAGTTGCAAAAAATATCTTTTGACATGACCACCCTTGGTTAGCAGAACAATTTTTTAAGTTAAGCTTTGTTCATAACCAGTGAACACTCTTTTATAACAACCAATTCTGCTATTTATAGAACATTATTCAGCTCATTTATGGGCTGCAAATTCTTAAAGAGATTGAATTGTTTCCTTTCATTGTTCGTTATATATTCTTTCCATAATGCCCTTCGTTTGTAGCTCAGCAGTACGTACAATGTTTCATATGGACAGGTCAATTTGTAGGAGTCATTCTCTTCACTGGCGTATCTCTTCCGGAATCTGCAACATATTTAAATGTGAAATTTACTTCCCATACCGCCAGGTTGTTGGAAGAGAGCTCCCACAGCTTGTCCAATTATTATTATTGCGGAGATTCTTCTAGTTAGACGGACCCTTGCTCCGATCACAGGATTAATATCAACTCTTCTTGGGGTGAGATTCCATACTACCATAGATACACGTCTGTATATATGCTTCAGTTACTTGATTATTGACAGGGTTTCATGATCTTTATAGAACAATAACGCCCTTGATCACTAGCAAAACTAGCTCCTACTGAAATGATAAATTCATATTTCTTATGTGGTAGATGTTACTGTGAACATGATATTGATACTTCTGCCGTGTTTTGTTTTGTAGATGTTCTCTCTATTCAATATATGCTAAATTACAAGAGATGCCCTTCTTTATTCGAACTTGAAGCTTGACCAAGTACAATGATCGGCTAAATCTTCCACATGCAAACTAAGATCCTAACTTTCAAGAGCTGCAGTAAATTTAAATTTGCATGGATATTGTACACTGGCTTGCTGTTAAGAAAATTGGAGTTAGTTGGTAGTCTTGTCTTGTATGAGTAATACTGGCTCTGTTTGGAAGGGGTTATTGTGTTTTGAAAATCAGCAATTTACAACCATGTAGCAGTACTGTAAATTGGAATATTTACTTTTGCAATAAATACAAATTGTTTGAGAAACACATTATAAATTCAATTTTTGATGAAAGAGAACAACTGATGGTTGTCCAGGCTGTCTAGCAGGGGAATAAATTGGCAATTTAAGCCGTTTCTGGCTGTTTTTAGTGGGTTGTTTTCACTATTTTACACATCATGGAATTATAAGCTTACTGAATCAGTTTTCTACCCTTAAAATCAGTCCTTCATTTGTGAAGCTAGCATGATCTAAAACACTAAGGCTACACGAATTATCAATCAAACTAGACCAGTAGCCAGCAGTCACCTGAATTATCAACAAGGCCACTCAGCTATAACAAGTATGAACATCATCACAAGCTAAGCTATATTACCTTGATAATTTGTCGTTAACAGTAAATGATAAAATTTTACATTGTTTACCGGAAAAACAACTTGATAAGTTCATTAACAAACATTACAAGATAGGGTATGTTACCTTGAATTAGTGGTTCCAGCAGCAAGTTGGTCAACACCACTTTCCACATGGAAAATTGGCAGGTAAAAAAGAAAAAGAAAGAAAACCTTCTCCAAATTTTATTTCTTCAACTGATTTAGGGACATAAATACATACTCTTTCATGTGCTAGATACACCATAAGAACTAGGACCCCTGTATGCTGTGGAGAGAGTCTGCACACTGTGTCCTGTGAATATACTCTGCACAATTTGTTTCTGTTACTTCACTCCTACCAGAGTTAAGCTGAAAGCTCTTTCAAAACATTAACATACCAAAATATTGCTATTGCATGGACGCTTCATCCTCCTTCTATCTGTTTCATTACAGTTTGCTATCAAAACAAAATATTGTATGAGCACTAGCTTTTTGTTGCATTTACCTGATAAGCAGGCTTGGTTCGAGCTAATTCTAACGAGTAAGTAAACAAAACGGTAGTTCCACCAGCTGCAGAACCCGCTAAAAGATCAACAACAGGGTAGGAGTTATATGCTCAACATGGCACATTTTAAGGATAATTCAAGTCCAATTGGTACTCCCTGGTTCTGGAATTTCTCTGATTTTGAAGAGCCATGAGACTTACCTCTGACCTTTTAATCTTGTTTTTATCCTGAGATTATTCTGCTTGGATATGCACCAAAGTGTTGTACTTGGAAGAGAGGCTTGAATGTTTCCGTGTGTTGAAGCATGAAATCGAAACTGATCCTCCAGTAAGTTATCTATACAATATAGTCTCTAGTCCAATGTTATTTGCAAGACAATGGTCTAAATATGAGAAAATGGTGCTAGTGTTATTCAGATAGTTCCGTATTCAGCGTTGCATTTCACGACATACGAGCAAAATGAGTGGTCCCCTTTGACATATTCAGTTGGATTAGGATCACAATGTCCTTGCACCTCCTCCGGCTGCAACAAACATGGGATTCAGAGTTCAGAGTTCTAACTAAAACATATGGTATTATGAAAAAATATGTATAAGAAAAAAAAATCAACAGAACATCTCAAAGATCTCCATCTCCAAAAGACAACAGAACTCGACCTTTAGAAGAAGTCTGCGAAAACGCAATTTAATCCAACCAACCCAGTCTCCTAACTGATTCTGATTTGTAGCAGCAACAAAAATACGCACAAATCGTTTGTGTTTCTTTGTGTAGGGGAAAGGTTCAAATAGACTGCTCCACTCAAAATTAGGTCTCAGAACTTCCTATAATCAACCAAGAATAACCAATTAGGTGTCTGTAATGCGAACTCAACAACTGAAATCTTAAGAATGCAACACTGAAATCCGTTATGCTGCATGCACATGGATAGAAAGATACAATGACGAAGTAAATATGCAAAAAACAAAATTAAAACTAGGGAAAGATATATACCCTTATCATTGTATGCCCACGCAGAAATTTTATCCTAATTTTCTGGAATGTACTTTTTGTGAAATTGGAACGGCAAAATTCAAGTGTCTCACTTGGAAATTGAATGGGCATTAAAGAATGTTCTGTATTCATTGGTGGTATAATATCTTGTAGCATCACTGGGGTAGGCCAGTGACCAATATGCAAAAGTTTCAAAGAACTTTGAGATAAGTGCAGTGTCACTGGCATTAGGAAATCGACAACATATAAAAGCTGTGAGAACAGCCAGGTGAATTCCTCCAAAAAATCCAACCAACTGCAAATATAAATGTAAAAATCCATTGAGATGTATTCAAGAAGGCATTTGGAACACCAATAACAAGAAACAGGTATGAAAGGCTATAAAAATAAAAGTTAAAATTTCAAGGAAAATAAAAGTTTCCCATACGTTGCAATATACTCCTTGCCTTCTAGCCCACAATTGAAGGCACAACAACACTAACTGGAACTTCTGGAATTGATCAAACAAATTGAGCATTAGAATTGTACGAAGTAAAAACTGCTCACTTGTTTTGGTAAATTGAAAAAAAAAAAAACATCAGCTTAAGGATCTGTAGTAAACATTGATATCGCAACCCCTCATGACTGTGGAAGCCAGACCAAGCCATAAAGCAACATACCGCATATACATTGGAAGACATGGTTTGAGAAACACCAAATTCTATCAATACCATTTCTGTGAAATGCACGAAACTGCGACCTACAGTTTAGGACAAGTTGAAGAATTTGCATGTTCGCACGTCCTCCAGACAAGCATTTCCAGCTAGTTTCATCAATGTTTGCTAAGACGAAAGGATTGAGAATATCCACATTCTGTAGGATTCCACACAACACAGATGTCAGGAATCAACAAGGGAAATTCAAATAGATCAGTAAAGCACGGATCATACCACATATAACATTTTCAAATTGTAAACGCAATCCAAACACTTACATCAGGCACTGACATGACTTTAAGCTGTGCATACAGAAGATCGATTGAGATCCCGTCGTATTTAAATCGCATTAAAGGAATTTTTGAATCCTTCACGCGAAGAAGGTATGATAACTCTGGCCTACTTTCAAACATCTGGCGCAGAACAATAAAAAAATCCTCCTATACAACATTAAGAAAAAACAAATCAAAGAGTAAGAATCAATAAAGTGGACTACTCATGAAATCTTGATTAAGTTCAGGTGTTAGCATGAAATAAGCCACAACCATTGCATATCCGGCTTAAGGGATAGAAATAACAAAGCAAAAGGAACTTACATCCATGCTGGCAAAGCAGGGTGCCAATACATAAAGCATCAATATCTGAATCAGAGCCATGAACCTGAAAGAAGTTTTAAAGACAATTAGTTTGAAAATTTAAAGGTACTGTTAAGTGAGCAAGGGGCGACATCAATTAAATGAAACATAGAAGCAGCACTAAGCTATATTCCAAAACTAATCATAAGCACCATTTCAAACGGAAACAAATATATTCAAGAATGTGAATCCAAATTAAAACTCAAATTTGAAATACTTACACCGAGTCCATAAGATAAACTCCAAACAACACTCCCCTCAAAGCACGATGTATGACAGTTAAGGTTTTCATTGCAACCTAAACTCCAAACAACACCGAGTTGGGGTAAACCCAACTTGCCAGCACAAATCCTTCAACAAGGAATAAAACATTGGAATTTTTTTTTTGCCGAAACCTACAGAATATTGGGCATCAAATGCCGGGGAAAGGATTTTTCCTCGAGGAAATTATATGTATGAGAAATCTCACTTCCTGGCTCTTTAAGAAGTGAAAACTAAGATAACTAGTGAGTGCTTATCTATAATGTATGTTGCAAGCATTTAAAACTAGACCAACTCATCGATTTGCGTTTATAGTTGATACATACCGCCCAATTATGTATCTTTGCAAGATGCCTGGATAGAGGATGGAAGCAGTATGCAACATGGGCACATGGTCTCGTAGATGAAACCGCAGCAAATATAGCTGAAGCACCATTAAAAAAAACAAGAAGAAGGTGAGTTTCCTTATTCCATTTGAGAATACAATAGCAAGTCCAAGATGAAAGAGTACTGATCACCAAAAACACAGATGAGAAGCATGAGTTCCAGTCACCTCTTATATGTTTTTCTTTTGTCGGACGCTCTACATGGTCCGTAGCTCTGACTATGGCAATATCCAATTCCCGGAGAAACAAAATAGACAGAATAAAAAACAACCAAACCTGTATTAACCATTGAGTGACTAAATCAGACAAAATTCTCACCTTGTAATCACTATTAACTTTAGCTAATTCAACAGTAGTGGAGCCCTTAATAGCTCCAATGCTTTCCTCAAACTCTTTTGTGTACCACCCCCTCCCGACATTATTTGTCCTCCAAAATTAGCTAATCACAGCTTGGTTCCTGTTTTTGAAGATTTTAGTGGTTACCTGATAAGCAAGCTTGGTTCGAGCTAAATCTAACGCTAAGTAAACAAAACGACAGTTCCACCGGTTACAAAACCCGCTAAAAGATCAACAACAGGACCTGTACCCAACATCTATATTTATCGTATCCGGACAGTTATCCAACATCGATATTTCTCGTATGTCATGAAATGTAATGTTGAATATGAACTATCCGAATAACACTAGCACCGTTTCCTCAGATTTAGACCACAAACAAAGCATCCTTTGAATTAAAAACTTGTCTTTTCGGCAAAAACCAATCTAAAGAAATCACAAAAGAATTTGTAAAGAAATGTAGCACATTATAATTTACTTATAGAATACAGTGACACTCTCATGCTTCAATAACTTCTTCATAGAGTGCTACACCCCATTTGAATGAAACATTCTGTTATGGCTTATACAATCCCCCAAAAATCAATAAGAAGATCACAATTTTTTCAAATCAACAATTACACAAAAATCTTAATTTACCTAATTACCTGTAAGAGAAACTCAATGGGTTCCAAAAATACCAGCAGCACCACCAGCAATCAATTCCTTAACATGCTCCAAAAAATAATAATCGAATAACTCATCTTAAAAATCAAAATTTGAACTTGTAATATCACAATTTCTTTATCCCATCCATATCTCTAGGTACACAAAACTTAAGATTGCTGAAAACCAAAAAAGCAAAAATTCCGTGAATCCTAAATTTCAATCCAATTTTTTTACTGAGAATGTGATTTTTGAAATTGAAAGAAGAATAGTGTATTTAATAAAAAAAACCATCGATATTGAGATTCAAAAATCTTCGGTTTATTTTTCCACAGATCAAAATCAGGTCAGTGCTTCTTTTAAGAAACCCCAAAATAGCTTTTACTGACCTAGAATAATCCTTGATTTGAAGAAGGAACAAGAAATGAGATTATGATAAACAAAACAATGAAGATTAATAGGTTAAGTTTGATTTAGAGAATGAGAAATCTCTGGGGTTAGGTTATCGTCGAGTCTTGAGAGAGAGAGAAAGATAAATATTTCTCGGACTGAAATCAGTAAAAAGGGGAGGTGTATGTATTGATTTCTAACTATAATTAGTGGTATTCCTGATCAACAGCTGTGTCCCGACACCCACCGTATAAAGGGTATCTTAGCCATTATCAAAATACACATATAGTTTTGGTTAACCATTTGTATTTGCTACAGATTCGGTCACATATATGTGAATCAATCATATTTTTAGTCATTTCCACAATACCAACAGGGAAAGGAAAATTATTAGTGCAGAACTGGGTTGCACGGACGCTCCGTTTTTGGAGTCGTGTCCACGTCGGACGCAGGACGCGCGTTTGACGCTGACACGACGCGTGTTCGACACACCAAATACGCGTTCCGCGCGCGTCCTTTTTGGACGCACCGATGACTAGGGTTTGAAGCATTTTTTTTCTTCCATTTTTATTTAAACTTCTTCCTTTATTTTTACTATTATTAACTAAATGAAGAAAGATAAACATTTAGATCAATTATTTAAGTCTTTATTAGGGTTTTGTAATTGGAAATACATCACATATACCCTTGGCTGGGCATGTGTTGTTCTAAGAATGCAATTTGATTGCGCCATGTGTTTAATAATGATTGATTGCTTGACCTTCGGCGTGTATAAGCAAACGATCTTTCCTTTTCTTTTGAAATTTATACACATGTAGTATTATTTTCTAATTTTTATGATCGAAACACTTGACTTTGCTGTATAAATACATAATTGTATATATAAATAAAATATGTATATACGTGTCCGCGTCCTAGTTTTTTGAGAATTTTGTAGTGTCCGCGTCCGCGTCGTGTCGTGTCCGCGTCTATGCGTCCGCGTCCGTGCAACCCAAGTGCAGAAGAATTGAAAAAAACTATTAAAGGAAAATCCCCTGTTATTGATAGTTCAAACATAGAAGAGGACGCAGAAAACCAGCAGAGATATCCCAATAAAACAAAACAAGTGTAGATAACTAAGGAAAGAAAGCATAGGCAGAGGTAGGAAGACTGGTTCATACTATTAGGTCAATTCACAAGCATCTCAAGAAACATAAGCATTGTTATTGATGAGGAAATAGAGCAACTTAACCAGAATATAGTGATTGATTGGTATATGACTGAACAACAAAAAGAATGTATCCCAGTTGAAGTTGCTGGAAAAATTCTAACTGATGAATCTGAATTGGAGAAGGGGAGAAAGAGAAATGAATTGGTTAGAATTAGCTCAAATGCTGATATGAGTAATAAAGAAGTTGATGATTTTCCTTGTATGGGAGAAACAGACACACTGTCCTGGAGTATGATTCAACATGAAGATAATTCTCAAAGGGCAACTACTGAGGAGGTCTTCATAGCGCAAGAGAACTCAGCACAAATTCCAATGGAGCACTTGGAGGTATGGAACAACAAAACATCTTTTTTGAATCTCAATACTATCATATCTCTTAACTAGAAAAAAATCCCGCATGATATATATTTCTGATCATATGATATTTATTTCAATCCTGTTATAGGGGCGGCAAGTTTTATTAGAACCCCCAATCGGGAGATATCCAATCTAATTGGGGGATATAGCTACAAGACAAAAACGTTTTCCCAATAGCAATTCGTGGTTACCCCCTATACAAATATTTTTTTAATTCCTAATCTACCCCTCACTAATCCTAATTGGTGTTTAATTATAATTAGTAAAAATGTTAAGTATTTTTTATAAGATTAGTTTGTGTTTTTATTTGAATTTGGGTGAGTGAGGTGTAGGTACCAAATATCGCAAGAGTTTGGGTTGCGAATATAGCAACGACTATAAGAGGCAGGAGTCGCAAGAGTTTGGGTTGCGAAGGTTGGTCTCGAAGAAGTGTTGATAAATTGACATTGGTGGGAGATTGAAAACTGGGTAATGGAGTGGAGGCAGGAGTCTGCGAAGAAGTATTTCCACGAGGGGGAGAGGGAAACTCTTCATCAACTTCAGGAAGGAAGTCATTGATTGAAATTAATGGTGTGGGTTTAGTTACTCGAGATCTCTTATTGGGTTTTGATTTTTCACCAACCTACGAATCAAAAGGTGGATTAAAAACTGAGGCAACAATATATTGATTAAAAAGGAAAACAGAGTATTTTAACTACCTTTTGATTCTCAGATTTTCTTCTTCGAAGATTAGGACTTGAGTTTTTGGTTGAAGGTTTCTCCTGAGGAATAATTTTGCTGAAATAAATCAAAATCAAACAATAAATTAGACGGAAATCAAAGAGGTAAACAAGTGAAAGACGCGAGAAATAGAAGAAAATTACCTTGGAGAACTCATGATGAGGTAAAACAAGAAGATAGAATGATAACTGAAAATGTAATAAGAAGATGAAGTTATAGAAGTGAAAAGGGAAAGTGAGAGAAAGATAAGGAAAGAAATAAAAGGAGTTTATATATAAGGAAATAGTTAGAAAAGAACGGTTACAAAAGACGTGTCCAAATAAAAAGAATAAGTAACGGTTATATTCTCACGATCATTACTTCTTCGCAGAAATGACATGAGAAGAGGCAAGATGTAGTTACCGAATATCGCAAGAGTTTGGGTTGCGAATATAACAACGACTATAAGAGGAAGTGTCAAGAAATAACACGATGATGGAAGAAACACGGGAGAAGAATGAAAAATTTGCGAACATAAAATAATCTTGCGAAGATATGTTGCGATACTTCGCAACGCATATACAGTTGTACAAATTTTACTATAAATAGGAGTTCAAATGTAAAATTAGGGGGGTTCTTTTAATGAGTGTTAGAAAATATCTTAGGAAAGAGAATAGAGAAAGTTGTAACTATTCTAGTTCCATTTAGATACTTCTTTGTAATCAATTGAGAGAATTAATAAGAAAATTGTCATTCATCATCAAGAACTTCTTAAGTTTTACAAATTCTACTGAGGGTGTAGTTGTAGGTTATTCTGCAACTACATGAGGTGAGAGTAGAAGGAGGGAATTTTTTTTTGAAAGGGAATATTTTTTGGTGAAAATGGAGGATGATTGTGAAGAGAGAATTTCTGCTGCTGAATCTTTATCTCAACTACAACAAGGATCATATCTTGAACCTTCTGCTGATGACAACAACTCACAATTGCAAGTTTTTGTGGAACCAACACCCTTGAATGATGATTTTTATGAGCAAGGAGAGTTGTTTGAAGAACCTACACAAGAAAGTAAACTTGCACAACATACAAGCATCCCCAACACACAGGTAAAGCTTCTTAGAGGTTGAAAATTTGATTTTTTTCTTTGAGCCCGCCATTTTTTCAGTTGAAAAACCAATGTACCGGCATAGAAGAAGTATGAATACAATGACGGAACTCTCAATACCAGCATAGTATTCATAGAACGACAATGCCGGCAGCCCGATATCCCCCATTTTGAAACCAAAACCGGCATAGTATTTTACAAAAAACTATGCCGGTACTGCATGAAAAACATACATGAAGCAGTGCCTTCCAAAGTTAAATATCGGCATAAAAAAATTAATTAAAATAAATGCCGGAACTGCAAGTCTTGTCCGAAATAAATAAAAAAATCGCCGAAAGTGATGAAGACCATGCCGGAATTGATGAAGACCATGCTGAAAAATGGTGCCGCCATTCTTGGTAACTAACATTCAATGCCGTAACTAAGTGCCAGCATGCTCGATAGAAATCTATCAATGTCGGTACTCAAGTGATTTTTTTTTCAAGTTTCTGGATACTTTACATCATGTGACGGCATAGAAATTCAAGCAACATACCATACCGGTAGCAGTACCGGCATGCTCGAGAATTAAATGACTGTGCCGGAAGTGGGCTGAAAACCAGAAAAAATTTCAAAACGGATTGAAATTCAATTTTCTCGTAGAATATAACTTTTGTACTGGCATCGTATTCAACCTAAATTATATGCAGGTATTGATAACAAATTCCAAGGGTTTTCCTGTGTACTTAAAGTGTACTACCGGCATACACGAATAAATTCAAATCAATGTCGTGACATACTACAGGCATTGAAGTCAACCTAAAATCAACGCCGGGACAAAACATACACTTTTAGGTGATTCTGTAACTCAATACCGGCATAGCATTCATACTAAAATCATTGCCGTAACTATCTACTGGCATTGTCTTCAACCTAAATTCCATGCCGTTACTTGGTACCGACATTGTATTCATACAAATGTCAATGCCGGAACTCACTGAAACTCAGCTGTTTGAGTTAGGGTTCGCGATTCTAAGCTAAACCCACTGCTGTAAACTAGTTCAAAATCACTAACCTTCTCATAGAAGCCATGTTTACGAGAGGTTGGTTGTCCGAGTTCTCCTCTTCTTCTTCTTCGATAATCCGATTGATTATTTCTTGTTGTTTGTGTTGAACAATCAATTTTGAATTCGATTGGGCTTTTGATTTCTTTCAAGGAGGCATGATTAAACGGATGAAGAAGAAGATGGAAGAAAAAAATAAAATCAAAAACCTAAACCTAGGTGACTTCCAGAACTGATTTAGAAGAAATGGGGGATATATGAAATTGGTTTTTTATTTTAATGTTTTAGGAGAAAGGGTATAACAATCTTTTCATAAAGTTTTTTAATTAACCAAAGGGTATTTTGGTACTTTCATACCAAATGGTCACCCCTTAGCAGAAACCATGGGATGGGGGAAGTAATCAATATCCCCCAATTAGATTGGATGTCCCCCAATTGGGGGTTCTTTTATTAGAGGGGCGGCGGGTAATAGGACAAAAAGGGTCATTACATGGTAATTCAAGTGCCCCTTATAAAAAAAAATCTGGAAATGACTAATTAACCCTTATTGTTGATAATGAAGTTTAGTGTTGATAATCTAGTTTAGTGTTAATGATTAATTTTCACTTATATTAACTTTAAATCAAAACAAAATCAGATTTTTAGATTTTTAGAGTTAAAAAAAAAAGTTAAGAGGAGAAGAAAAGAAAACATTTTGTGATATTTGTGAAACCCTAGATTTTGATTCACTCAACCAATTGAAGAAAAAGCCAACAAAGTGAAGAATCAGAGCCTGAAATTGACCAGGTATACTTCTAAATTAGTTCCCATTAGCTTTTTGTCACTCAAAATTATCTAAAGGACGTAAAACAATATCAAAACTTTTAAAATTTCAGAAGAACTTACGGTTGTAATTTAGCTCGTGACCAACTGTAACTCTGTGTTACGGTTCGTAAGTTAACGAATACCAACCGTAACTGGTTAAATTTGGGGAAAACCCAATCATAATACCAGTTATGGTTAGGGCTGAACATGATATCGGTTTTCCGCCGGAACCAGACCGTACCAGACTGATTAGGAAGAAACCGAACCGAACTATTTACTAATGGATTGGTTATGGTAAAAAAAAAAAAAAAAAACCGACATTGCTGGTTCGGTTTTGGTTTGACCCCAAAACCGAATCAAAAACCAATGGAAAACCGGTTATGTTCAATCGTTAGATTAAAACCTAAGTAATCTACACCCTTCGTTTTTCTTCACCCTAGTACTAGATATAATCGACCAATTTCTTAACCTCACTTCGTTTTGAACTGTGCTTCTAAACTTGAAATATGAACTATACTTGTGTTAATTAAATTCTGCAGGTAGGTTGAAATTCTACTGCGATTATTTTATTTTTAAGATTTGAATTATCAGTTTCAGAAAACTGACATACAGTCGGTTTTCCATTAACCCAATGGAACAAACCGAAACCGACTAAAACCATTAAGAAACCGAACCAATGGTTAATGGTTTGGTAATGGTAATATTTTTTAGAAACCGATTGTATTGGTATTGGTTTGGCTGGAAACCGAGATGAAACCAACCATGAACAACCCTAGTTACGGTTGGTAAAAAAATTGGTGGGCATGCAGATTTACGGTTTGAAAAATGACAACAAATAGCAACCTTTGGTAACTAATGAATTGAGATCAACCGTAACTAACCTACGGTTGGTAATTGAACTTATTTTATGCACCGTAAGTTATTTTTGGGTAAATTGATAAGACACGGGATGTTTCTATGGTTGATAATGTTGGAGTTACAAACCGTAAGTCAATTACGGTTGATAATTGTGATGCAACTACTAACCGCAAAATAACAATGAAACATCCATGATGATTTATGGTTCGTAATTGTAATTTTGATACCAACCGTAACTGATAATTTTTCTCAAAATAAATAACTTACGGTTGGTATTTGAGTTACAACAAACCGTAACATCAACCAAATCTATAGTTACGGTTCCAATTGGAGTTATTACCAACCATAATGGAGGATGTGGTTGATTAGAATGGCTACAATCTTCGTCAACCTTCTTCTTCGTCATATCTAATATAGTTTTCAATCAACGATTATCAATTTTTCAAATCGCCGATTAATCGAGGACGATGAAAATTTCATTTTTAATGGAGGAGGAGAAGAGAAGTGAAGATGAAGATGAAAAAAAAAATTAATTGATTTTTTCTGATTACATTAGGTTTAAAAATAGGGGAGGACAATTCAGTCTTTTCAACCAAAAAAGAAAGGGTAAATTAGTCCATTTAAGGTAAAAAGGGTAATCTAGTCAATTTACACCCCCTATAGGACATCCCCTAACCAACTAGAGGGACATTACTATCACACTACCACCCCTCTAATAAAACTTGCCGCCCCTATAACAGGATTGATTTGTTTATCTTCACTCCATGATTTTTTCTATCCCCTTTTCTGATAATAAATATTTCAATCAAAATATTCTCTTAAGTGTTAGATATTTATTTTTAATGGTTGATTGCACTATATGCTACATAACTCCATATAACTATAAAATTGCATGTTTTCATGTGGTAATGGAAGAAAATAATGCTGGGTATGATTTTAAGGTGTTATCCTGGAATTTGCAAGGAATTAGGTCAAAACTAAGACAATACCATCTAAAATATCTAAGTAAGACACACAATTTAGATATGATCTTCTTATCAGAAACTAAAGTTCAAAATAACACAGTAGAAAAAGTGATGCATAAAATCCAGGCAAAAGACTAATTCATTTTTCCTTCTATTGGTAGATCTGGAGGCTTCGCCATTGCATGGTTCCAGGGAGTATCAACAAACCTAATCTCTTTTAAAGATAATGTCTTTAATTTCCATGTCATTAAAGATAACTTGTGCTATAATATTTCATTCATATATGGTGCTTTGAATAATAATATAAGGATAAACCAATATGAATTCATTATTAATTTTAGTGATCATAATTTACCCTGGGATTTAATAAGGGATATGAACTTTATTCTTCGTAAAGATGAAAAACAAGGAGGAAATGAAACATCAACTAGTAGTTTATCTTATGTTTATAGTTGTATACAGAACTTAGGTTTGGTAGATTTAAATTTTACTGGATTACCATTCACTTGGACTAACAAGAGAACATGTGAACAAAATATACAGGAAAGGATAAATCGTGGTATTGTAAATCATAAATGGTTAGAATGGCTGCCAAAATCATGCACTAGACATTTAACCAGAATTACATCAAATCATGCCCCAATCATGTTAGAAACTAGACCTAATATTGAAAAAGGGAATAGGCTTTATAAGTATATGAAATGCTGGATGGAACATAAAACATATAATGGCGCTATAATCAAATCTTTAGAAGAAAGTAGAAATAGAAATATAAGTTTAAATGGTTTAATCAAGAAGATGGAATATGATTTTAGGATTTGGAACAAATCGGAATTTGGGAACATCTTTAGAAATATAGCTAATATAATTGCTGAAATTGACACCGAGAACAGTAAACCTTATAGTTTAGAAACAAAAAATAAAACAAAATACCTACAAAATGAGCTAAGTTCTTGGTATGAAATGGAAAATATATATTGGAGTCAACATCTAAAATAAAAATGGATAAAAGAGAATGATCATAAAGCAAGATTTTCCCATCAGAATGCCTTAAAAAGGAAAAGAATTAATAGCATTTATACCATTAGAGACAGTAGCGGATTGTGGATAGAAAGGAAATTTTTTTTTTTTGATGTTATAAATAAACACTTCAAAGAAATATCCCAAACTGGTAATAATAATATTGATCCTATTTTAAATATTATTATAGATACTAAAATTTGTCATGAAGAGAATGTAAAACTATGTTCTATTCCAGACAGAGAAGAAATAAAAGAAACTTTATTTTCTATGAACTCTTGGGGGGCTCCTGGGCCTGATGGGTTTCCCCTAGGTTTTCACCAACATCATTGGGATAACTTAAGTGATGAAATTGTTGACTGGGTTCAAAATGTCTTTAGAAATGAAACTTTAGAACAAAAAGTGAATCGCACATTCATTACACTAATTCCTAAGAATAAAACACCTAAATCTCTTATTGATTTCAGACCCATTAGCCTTAGCAATGCTCTTTACAAAATAGTTGCAAAAATTGTATCCACTATAATGAAACCTCTCCCAGATAACTTAATATCGCAAAATCAGTCTGCTTTCATACCAAAAAGACAAATAAATGATAATATTATAGTAGCCCATGAAATTCTACATACTATGAAAATTAGTAAAAGAAAGAATGGTCACATGGCTCTTAAATTAGATTTATCTAAAGCTTTCGATAGATTAGAATAAGATTTTATTTTTAATTTTTGTAGAGTTATTAGGATTTTCTTCCGATTTATGTAATTTAATATATGTTTGCATCTCATCTGTGTATTATATTGTTCTTGTGAATGGAATTCCTGGAGAAACTTACTACCCATCTAGAGAAATTAGACAAGGGATCCTTTATCCCCCACAATTTTTATTATATGCATGGAAGCTTTATCAAAATTATTGTTGCATGCTGAGAATCTTGGTGATATATCTGGTGTTAAAGTTACAAAGAATAGTCCCTCTGTTTCGCATTTATTTTTTGCTGATGACTCTTTTCTTTTTACTTCAGCAACCATAGTACAAGCTAGGAATTTGCTTAACTACCTAAAAATCTTTAGTGAATCATCAGGTCATCTTATAAATTATCAAAAGTCAGGAATATACTTTAGTAAAAAAGTTGAAAATAAACATTGTAAATTACTTTCTAGAATCCTTAAGGTCAGTAAAATCACCAAAACTGATACTTATCAAGGAACCCTTCTTTTTTTCAATAGATCCAAAACCTTTAATTATCAAAACATGTTAGATAAGGTGTACAATAGAGTTCAAGGTTGGAAAGCAAAATTTCTTTCACAGGCAGGGAAGATTACTTTAATTAGTTCAGTCACTAGTGTTATGCCAATCTACCAGATGATGTGTTTTTCTTTACCAAAAAAGACTTTAGATGGACTTAATGCCCTACATAGGGATTTCTGGTGAAAACAAAATGATAAAAACAAAGGTATTTATATAAAAGCTTGGGATTCAGTTTGTATTAGTAAAGAGTATGGTGGTTTAGGTATTAAAAAACCCCACAAGTTTAACCTAACCTTGTTAACTAAACTAGCTTGGAGATTATTAGAAAACCCAAACAAGCTTTGGAGTATTATTCTGAAATGTAAGTACTTTCCTAAAACGAATCCGCTAAATTGCAAAAAGAAGTCAGTTAGATCTTGGGTTTGGACAAGCATATGTAAATGTATAGAAATCATTAAGGAGAATCATAGTTGGGAAATAGGTAATGGTGAAAATATCGACCAGTGGCATGGTAGATGGTTACCAAATTGTAATTTACCTAAACCTAGGGGGGAAGTCATTAGTACACAGTTTAAAAAAGTTGCTGATATAATAGACAAAAATGGTAATTGGAATAACAACCTCATTGAACACTTGTTTGATAGTAATACAATAAAAGAAATAAAATCTCTAGAACCATACTCTAGCATTGATGACAAAGATAATATTAAGTGGATAGGAACTCAAAATGGATGTGTGTCAGTCAAATCAGCCTACAACTATATTGCTAATAAAAAAAAATTGTTTTGAAAAAGTTACTTGGAAATCAATTTGGTAGCTTAATGTTATGCCTAGGGTTAAAATCTTCCTCTGGAAAATGTTGAGTGACTGTTTACTAGTTAGAGAAGTGCTTGGCAGACATATACCAATTGATACTCATTGTATGCTATGTAATAACTTGAAATCAGAAAGTTTATACCATCTTTTTACTGAATGCAATTTTTCAGAAGCTATCTGGAGAGGAATGTCTCTCACAACAGCTTTTTATAAAGCTGTTAACATAAGTTATAAAGATTGGTGTATTCAATGGCTAGAAGATTAGGAAATTAGAGAATTATTTGCTTACATTCTCTGGCATATCTGGAAATATAGATGTAGAGTGGTTTTCGATAAAATTAAACCAAAACCGGAAAATTTAATAAACCTGATTAGAAAAAATATGTTGGTTTACTTGAATTATTGTAAACATTCTGAAATCAAACAGAAGGAAAGAGCCAAATGTGAAGTTTATCACCCAATCTGCAAAATATGAAGGGAAAAAATAATAAGTAGTTGCAATTTCATTTTATTTGATGCTGCTTATCAGAAGAAAAAAAAACAGGGAAATTTGCTTATGGTATTATATTGATAGACAATAATGGTGATATATATGACTTTGCAGGAGGATCAGGTAGATGTTGCTGTTCAGATGAAGCTGAGGCAAAATCCTGTAGAGAAGCTACCAGATGGGCAGGAGGAAGAGGTTTAGATAACCTAGTTTTCCTTAATGATAACCAAAATATCATCAATGGAATGAAAAAGAAGTTTTTTTGCTATATACTGGAGGAGTAAAGCTTGCGTTCTTAAAGCCAGGGAAGACAAAAAAAAAAAATTCTAATGCTTCCTGTAACTACATAAATAGAAGATGTAATTTTCTTGCAGATAAGTTAGTTAAATATCTGATAAGTTTCAATAGTGTTGTAATAAACTCTAGAAACATGGATGATCAGAGTAAAGCTACTTGAATAGCAAAACTCAGTGATTCCAATCATGTAATCTCCTTTTCTTAGTTTAATATATATGTTCTTTTATCAAAATAAATAAATAATAATAATTAAAGCATACCTTTTTTTTCGTGTTTCTGTTGTGTGAACACATGTCAAATGGGTGGCCCACCATTTCCAGTTCCAGAACAATCCAGTAAAAACTGGATATACTTTTCGGTTAAGAAAAACATACTTAAATTAGGATAAGTCTCAACAGCTTAACATTAAGTCCTACAAGCTAGATTGAGCTGTTAGATTAGCCAAAAAGTATTGCATTTAAAAAAAAGTGTTGTCTATTGGTTAACACTAGTTCTCTCTTCTAGCATTACCTTTTCGCTGAACGCTTCAGTGCTGGAAGAATATTCCAGGGTATGCCTGCTAGCGCTGAACCATACATCGTTTGACCTTTTTATCTTTTTCTTTCCTACACCCACTTTACACCATCAGCGACTATTTTTTTTTCAAATTTCAAATTTTGAAATGTTCCTTTTTTTTCTTCTTTTCTACACCTAGTTACACCAGCAACGACTATGTTTTTCAAATTTTGAGTTGTGAAATGTTTGACAATTTGTTCCTATAGTTGTTTGTTTCAAAATTTCAAAATTTACGAAACTAAGGAATTATTGCAAAACAAGGTTACAATGATTTTTTTTTGAAGAAATCAAAAAAATACATTGAAATTAAAATTCAACTTCTAAAAATTAAAAAAAGTACGTTGAAATCGAAATCCTACTTCTAAAAATTAAAAAAGGACATTGAAATTAAAATTCCACTTCTAAATTTTTTAAAAGTACATTGAAATTAAAATTCTATTTCTAAATTGTTAGAGCATTGCTCGGTCGAACTCGCATGCTTTTCTATCTCAATCATGTTTGTCAATATTAGTGATCAAAACTATAAAGTCTTTGATTTCTAGTCTACTATAGCTAAGGTCTCGGACTAGGATAGAAAGTGTAGTTGAGCTCAAGAACTCCATGGCGATCATCATACAAGATGAAGGACTACTCAAGGAACCAATGGATCTTCATCGATTAAAAGGTATGTGGACACTTGAACTTATCTGTCACTCGAAAGTCTATCTATTCTATCTCATATCTTGATACAAAAGTCGTATTACTATATAGACTAAGAATATACACATATGATATTTCAAGCTGAGTATATCTCGCTTATCTATTTCTCGAAATATGTGTTAGTAACGCTTTCACTTTAGCCAAGTTCATCTTTACCTAGTGACGAAAGTTATGTTATGTTTCAATCATTTTGGAAATTGCTTTGACGAAAAATAGTTTGTGAATAACAACTATATAACGCCCTTTGAGAATGTTTCAATGATTGAAATGAGAGTTTAGACAATATAACCATTGGAGGATAATAAGCATTGTTGTGATAACACATATATGTATAAGTCCTTAGTGCTTGAACCGAAGTTTGAGAACTTTGTTGATCAAGTAAAACCGGAGAAGTGCGGGAGCTTCAGTCTTCGAACCCAGTCCGTGAACTGGCGGAAGTTATCGACTGAGAATTTCTGCTGAAGTTTGTGAACTCCATCCGGGAACTTAAGTCTGCGAACTTGAGTAGGTTATGTCTAAAAACGATGTTTGTGAACTTATCTTAAGTAAGGAATGCTATTGCAAACCGTGGCTTTATAGTTCATGAATCGATTCGAGTGAATCACATCGTTTTTATTTCAATTGTGTCTTGTGTAGTACATAAAGATCTAAGCAATTGAATAACTCTCTAACTAGTTCATTTGAGTCATTTGGACTAGTTATGGTGAAGAAGAATACGGTCGATATGAAAGTTATCATTTGGCTAACCATTTGGTTAACTAGTGTTGAACCAACTAATGTACAAGTTTGGGTAGGGTTTTCATAAGACAACAAACGTGTAGTACATGTGTGTATAACAAGCTATATTTTTGATCTAACGGTTGATAAATATTAGCTTGTATCTAATCAGGTTTTTATCTAACGGTGAATATTGAATGCTTTGTTACTAAGCTAACATTGATTGCAAACCCTGATTTGAAAGACTATATAAGGGAGAACTCTAGCAACTGGGAAACCTAATCCCAACACATTATGTGTCTATCAAATAGAAGAAAGGGTACTATCAACAATTCTGCTCTTTATACGGATAAGAGTTGATCGTCCACGTACCTGTTTTAGGTTTCGAACCCTACATTCCTTTCCCTTCTCTAAAACCTCTCTTTATCTTAAGACTACTTGTTGAGCTAATTATGAATTCATCTCACAAACCCATTTGCTTATGGATGCTCCAAGAATGATGTCTTCTGATAAAAAAAGAAGGTAATGTGATTGTTAAGCCTTCAATCATGATGGAAAGAGGAAAATCTCCATTGCCTCCAACCTTGAAAAGAAAAAGAAGGAATACGAGGAAGCCAAGAGATGTTCCTTCAAATTCTCAGAAGTTTTCTGATGTTCTTGAAGTGTTAAAGGAGCTGCGAAAGGAGATTCAACAAATAAAAGCTTTTGTGTATAAGACTCATGAGATTCAGAAACCCTTGTTCGACAACAACAACCAAGAAGGTTCATCGATATAAACACCTTTCTTAATGAACCTTATGTTCCCATGGATGTTGACGACAAGGAGTCCGGGGACGATAATGAATTCTTCAAAGGTCTTAATGTCTAGTAAATCTTCTATTGTTTCTCTTTTGTTTAGAAGAAGAACAATTATTTTGGAATAGCCATTATTGTGATTACACATAGCTATATCCAATGATTTTCATCATCTTGTTTTTTAGATTTTTTGGTTTAAAAATTCTAAGTTTGTTTGGAAGATGATGGTTGCAGTATTAATCTCTTGGTTTTATATATTGCAATATTTTGATGGGATATTTTGTTTACGTCGTGAACTTGATTGTCCCATATTTTGTCAAAAGTAAAGTTGTTCGTGAATTGATATGCAAATATTGATAAAAGGATGAA
Source organism: Papaver bracteatum (assembly GCA_023529315.1). Classification (NCBI taxonomy): domain Eukaryota; kingdom Viridiplantae; phylum Streptophyta; class Magnoliopsida; order Ranunculales; family Papaveraceae; genus Papaver; species Papaver bracteatum. Next base: position 271,822 of record JAJJWX010003646.1, read on the forward strand.
TAGACTTTTGACAAACACAAAAGTTAAGCCTATATTGTCAATTATTGATGTAAGATAAGTTAAAATCTTTTGTGATTCAAGGATTATGTTTATTGTGTGTCATTGTGCAAATGGTGATGAAACATAGAATGAATCCTTGTGTTATCCACGGTGTAGATCCTTATTGATCCATTTTTTATGTATTACCGTGAAGGCTCCATTGTGTATCTTATGTTGAGCATGATACAACTAAGTCGATTTCTTATTGGCATGGTTGGGTGTTCCATGAGATGCTATATGTTGAGCATTAAGAACTAAATTAATCAACTTGTGTGGTTGTTTTGTTTGTATTCCATAAGTTTTCTTATGTTGAGTACATGTACGTTTAAGGTTGTCATGTTATGATAATCTTAGTCGGTGTTCCATAATCTCTTGTGTTGAGCCCAAATGAACTAAATCAATCATCTAGTATGGTTATTTAGTTAGCACTCCGTAAGTTTTTCTTATGTCGAGTGTGTCCAATGAAATTGATTACTCTTGTAATTAGTTTGGTTGAATATGACAATTAGATCATTTGCAAGTTTTTTTGTGATTAATCTAATTGATTTTTAAGTCTCTATAAGTTTACTTGTGTTGAGCATATTTAGTCAAATTAATCTTGGTTCGCTTTGGTTAATTTGATTGAATATTTCTTGTTGGATTCCAAATTCATACTTGTATGTAATTTGTTGAGTCTAAAGAAATCCTTCTTTTCTTTTTGAAATTATAAGGTCGCTCTTGTTGTTCCTTAGGGAATGACATATTATGGAGGGATAGTTCTTTATAACTTGTGCTTAATTGCCAAATCTTTGTGGGGAGTGCGGCTGTGGAATATTAGAGGGGTTATCTTGCGTCTTTGTAAACTCCTTGGTGAATGCATTTAGCTTCGGCTTTATGATTGTATATAAACAAGATGATATATATTTACCTTTGATCATGAAATATCTCTTACGGAAATTTCATTAGGATCCCATTCTTGTACCTTTGCCAATTTTATTGACAAAAAGGGGGAGAATTAATTGTAGTTCACACTACAAATACATATGGTTTTTGGATCATTATGTAAGGGGGAGTGGTTTCCATGTGAGATGGAGTATTGACTAAGGGGGAGTAAAGTATCACCATAGTATTGTTGTTGAAGTTGTGATGCAATTGGACTTTGACGCTGTGTAATAATACTATGACTGTATAACAATGATTGAGAACCGATGCTTTTCTCATTGTTATAGCTACGGATTTTTAACAACGATGATGCTAAATTTACAACCTTTGGGATCATTGGATTACTTGGAAGTGAGGAAGATTTCGAGTATTGTTGAAAATTAGACATGTGGAATAAGAGTTACAAAGTTTATTTATATATTTTTTGTATTCCATATGTATTAATAGTTTTTCCACTAAAATTGACAAAGGGGAAGATTGTTAGAGCACTGCTCGGTTGAATTCGCATGCGTTGCTATATCAAGCATGTTTGTCAATATTAGTGATCAAAACTATAAAGTCTTGATTTCTAGTCTACTATATCTAAGGTCTCGGACTAGGATAGAAAGTGTAGTTGAGCTCAAGAACTCCATGCCAATCATCATACAAGACGAAGGACTACTCAAGGAACCGGTGGATCTTCATAGACTAAAAGGTATGTGGAGACTTGAACTTATCTATCACTCAAAAATCTATCTACTCTATCTCCTATCTTGAGACAAAAGTCATTTACTATATAGACTAAAGATATACACATGTAATATTTCGAGCTGAGTATATCTCGCTTATCTATTTCTCGAAATATGTGTTGGTAAAGCTTTCGCTTTAGCCAAGTTCATCTTTGCCTAGTGACGAAAGTCATGTTATGTTTCAATCACTTTGGAAATTGCTCTGACGAAAACTAGTTCGTGAATAACAACTATATGACGTCCTCTGAGAATGTTTCAATGATTGAAATGAGAGTTTAGACAATATAACCACTGGGGATATAAACATTATTGTGGTAACACATATATGTATAAGTCCTTATGCACTTGAACCGAAGTTTGCGAACTTTGTTGATCAAGTGAAAACCGGAACTTGAGCAATCAACCCAGTCCGCGAACTCAGTCCGCGAATGAGCGTAGTTCTCGAACCCGAGAATTTCTACTGGAGTTGAAGCTTGGTTTCAGTTCGCGCACTCAGTCCGCGAATTGACGGAAGTTCTCGAATCCGAGAATTTCTGCTGGAGTTTGTGAACTCCAACCGATTACTTAATTCCGCGAACCCAGTCCGCGAACTTGAGTAGTTATGTCTAAAATATTTAAATTATCTAAGTAATGCTATTGAAAACCGTGAATTTATAGTTCATGAATCGATTCGAGTGAATCACATCGTTTTTACTTCCATTGTGTCTTGTGTAGTACATAAGATCTCATAGCAAATGAACAACTCTCTAACTAGTTCATTTGAGTCATTTGGACCAGTTATGGTGAAGAAGAATATGGTTGATATGAAAGTTATCATTTGGCTAACCATTTGGTTGACTAATCTTGAACCAACTATTGTACACGTTTGGGTATGGTTACACAAACCAAAAATCGTCAAGTACATGTGTGTATGGCAAGGTAAGTTTTCTATCTAACCGTTGTGAGATATTAGCTTGTATATAATCAGGTTTTCATCTAACGGTGAATATTGAATGCTTTGTTGCTAAGCTATCATTGATTGCAAACCCTGATTTGAAAGACTATATAAGGGAGAACTCTAGCAACTGGGAAACCTAATCTCCACACATTCTGTGTGATACTAGTTTGCTAAACTAGAGTCGATTCTCCTTTAACCTTTGGTTTTCTTATTCTAAAACCAGGTTAACGACTTAAAGACTTCATTGGGATTGTGAAGCCAGACCGATACTACTTTTCTTGTATTTGTGTGATCTGATCTTGCTGTTTCTATCGTACGAGTACAATTGTAATAATTAACTTGAGATTTCTAACTCCGATAGGCAAGATATAAAAGTAATCACAAACATGTTCGTCTCATCGTTTGTGATTCCACAATATCTTTTTTCGCTGCGTCGATTAAGACTATTGTGAGGTGATTGAAAAAACTGAGTTGTTCTTCGAGAATATAAGTATGGTTTTATTGATTGGTTCCTGTTCATATTGATTTATCAAAATACGGAACAAAACTCATAGGTTTATTCGTGGGAGACAAATTATCTATCTTGTAGACTTTTCTGTGTGAGACAGATTTGTTTGCTAAAAGCTTCGACTTTGGGTCGTAGCAACTCTTGGTTGTGGGTGAGGTCAGCTAAGGGAATCAAGTGCGCAGTATCCTGCCGGGATCAGAGGCATAGGAGCATAACTGTAACTTGGATCAGTGTGAGATTGATTGGGGTTCAACTATAGTCCAAACCGAAGTTAATTTGGAGTAGGCTAGTGTCTGTAGCGGCTTAATACAGTGTATGTTTAATCTGGACTAGGTCCGGGGTTTTTTCTGCATTTGCGGTTTCCTCGTTAACAAAATTCTGGTGTCTGTGTTATTTCTTTTCCGCATTATATTTTTCTATAATTGAAATAATACAGGTTGCGCGTTGTTCAATCTATTAGAATATCCGACCTATTGGTTGTTGATTTAAATCGATTGAAACTTGGATATTGGTCTTTGGTACCATCCAAGTTATCTCTCTTTGATTAGACTCGCGAATCACATTTTCTTGAGTAAATCAAATTTAAAGATTGAGATAATAACTTCTTGAGTATTTTTTATTGATCGAGTCTAGTTTATTCTCTAGAAAAACAACCCAGAGTTGTCCATACAGATTGCTAATCGAAATATTGGGTGAGGTTGTTAGACCCCGCCTTTTTAAATTGGTATCAGAGCAGGCAAACACGCTCAAAACCTCAAAAGTCTGTGTTTGTAGCGATCTGACTCTATGGACAGAGGTGTTATCTCAATAAACATACCACCAGTCTTCGATGACACTAATTACTTATGGTGGAAAATTGCTATGCGCGCTTTTCTTAAAGCACGTGATTTCCAGTCATGGGTATATGTTGTTAATGGCTATAATGCTCCCGTTGTTGCAGTTGGAGATGTAAATGTTCCAAAGAATATTGCGGAATACACTCTTGTAGAGATTCTTGCAGAAAAGAAAAACTCTGACGGTTTGAATGCAATTATACATGCCATTACCCCAAATCTTCAGCACCATGTGTCTAATTGCACTAAGTCGCAAGAAGCTTGGGATATCTTAGCAACCGTATTTGAAGGAAATACCAGTGAAAAGGAAGCTAGGCTTCAAAACCTTAGTTCCGATTGGGAAAACCTTCGTATGGCATATGAAGAAACATTTGACGAGTTTAATCACACAATGTCTGAAATTGTTAATGCATCTTTTGCATTGGGTAAGACTATTCCTGAAAAGGACATTGTGATGAAAATTCTCAGATCACTGCCATCTAGATACGATGCTAAGAAGCATGCCATCGTTGAGGGAAATAACCTAGTGTTGATGGTGGTTTTTATCCTAGGGTTAAAATCGTAAAACCCTAAACCCTAATAGACAGTGACGTCACAACATTTAAGTAACAAGCATTTACTAGGCGCATTTATTGAAATATTTAATATATCTGTAAATAATTACCGGGGTATCTTTTTCAATTAGGGTTGCGACAATCCAAACCCTAAATCCATCTGTGCCAATTGCAAATAATGCCAGCCACACCAACCCTGCCAAAGCATGCCAACCATGCTAGCCGCACCTCTGTGCCAATGGAAAATCATGCCAGCCACACCAACCACGCCAAAGCATTCCATCCATGCTAGCCGCACCTTTGTGCCAATGGAAAATCATGCCAAGCCAAAACCGCACCTAGCCAAAGCTAGTCACGCCATGCGCCCATGGCGAACCCTTGGCCCCACATGCCAAGCCAAGACCGCTCCTAGCCAAATCTAGCCACGCCATGCTCCCATGTCAAACCCTTGGACCCATATGCCAAGTCAAGACCGCGCCTAGCCAAAGCTATCCATTCCATACACCCATGGAAAACCCTCGGCCCCACATGCCAAGCCAAAACCGCACCTAGCCAAAGCTAGCCACGCTATGCGCCCATGGCAAACCCTTGGCCCCACATGCCAAGCCAAAACCGCGCCTAGCCAAAGCTATCCATTCCATACACCCATGGAAAACCCTCGGCCCCACATGCCAAGCCAAACCGCGCCATGCCTAGCCGTGCCACCATGATGGCCTTCCCTACACGGCTACCAAAACGAAGGCGTGCAACAATCAACGGTTGCCCTTCAACCCTCGGAGCAAATTCTAGCCATCCAAGGTTACCAGACAACACATGGTAACCTTTGACCCAAAAACCTAAGTTTGGCCATGCCATGCCAACGACATACCAACCTAGCCGCGCCACCATGGCCTTCCCTACACGGCTACAAAAACGAAGGCGTGCAACAATAAACGGTTGCCCTTCAAACCTAGGAGCAAATCCTAGCCATCCAAGGTTACTAGACAACACATGGTAACCTTTGGCTCGAAAACCTAAGTTTGGCCACGCCAAACTATGCCATGCCAACCTAGCCGCGCCACCATGCTGGCCTTCCCCATGCGTCCACCATCGAAAGAAAGCGTGCGACGATCAAAGGCTTCCTTGCCTCTTAATATGCAAGATCTCGACCGTCGAAGGTCACCAAGCTACCAAGTCTCCCAAGCTCGACTTGCCAGGCAACAACGACGTGCCACATGTTTTCCACAAAAACATTCGAGACATCAAACACATATCACAAACTGGGGGATCCTCTTTGGGTATTGGTTTGGTGGTTTACAGCGTGCGGCGTACATTACGCCCGTCATAAGGAAGTGTCATAAGGTGAGGCGGTTAGTAAATATAGGGAATCAATGGTGAAACGCTCAACAATCAATTCCATACGTTAACGGTTTTATGGAACATCAATTCCATGCATACGGTTATCATCTCCTCCCATTTACTTACCCATTTATCCATCCCTTAATGAGACCATAGTACGTTTTACTTCGACTTATAGAAATAGGTCTTACCTATTTTCACCGAACAACAAGTTCATTCGGGAATATATAACACTCAGAAAATACTTGCTAGCTTACCACTTGTTAGCCTTCCCACTTTTCTGATACAAGTTATAGTAACGCAACTACTCTTCCAGAATCAACTATTCTGGTCTCATCACTTTCCTTGCTTCCCTCCCCAAAACCAATCCATTCTCCTCCACTTTGTGACCGAAGCAAGTCCGAAATGGCCATTTCTTGGTTTAGGCTGGATTTGTACAGATTGATCTCTCGAACTTAAAGTACTCCCTTGCAGTTCATTGTTTAGGGTTTAAATTGTTTCTTAACTATACACTCGAAATTACCGAAATCAACAGAAACTATTTTCACCTACAAACAATTGGCGACCACAGCGGGAGGTTCGATCCTTCGGGTACAATGTCAATTTTCGACTGTCGATCTCGTCCTTCGACCCGGACGTCAAGATGGTAGAGGAAGATGATCCACTCCGACTCAGTTACCCAATGACTCGATTATCAGTCATGACATGACAAGGGATGACTGGGGACTTCCCAGAGGATAGAAGCAAAATGATCCTCCCAGGGATCAACGGCTCGGTTATCAGACAACTCAGTAACGACTTGGGACTTCCCACGTCCGTGTTTCTCGTAAAGCTTGGTCCTATACCCGGAAAGTATACTTTTCATCAGGAAACCTAAGAAACCGAGTAAGTCTTACCTAGACAAAATACATGGTTTGCGTTTTCAAAGTTTCCCAAGAATGATAAAACCGATAACCATGTTATGTTTCATCCCATGTCATCTACCAACACACGGTTCCATGGTTTCCCTTGGATGTTTGCGCCACTTTTAATCACAACCAGAAACAATACTAAACATTTCATTTCAAAAGAATAATCCAAAACCGTCAAGGTAACATTTATCTATCAACCCAAGAAAACCAGAAACTAGGCGTCTCATTTGCCTTTCAAAAAAACAAAAAAACTAAAAACAAGAAGTTCAAGAGACAAAAATGTATTCAAGGAAAGTTTTCCAACAACGACTTGCTCCTCTTAGCAAAGGCCTCCTTTGTGCTCTTGAGAGCCGCCCTTTTCAACTTTAGTTGCCGGCACAATTTTTTAAATTCCGCTTCCTGCTTCTTTACCGTGTCTGCGGAAGGACCTTCGACTGTTTCAACCAGCAACTTTTCAACCTCAGAGAAGCCGTTAATGAACTAAGGAGCATTGAACTCAAAATCCGTGCACATATCGCGATGAAACCTCCATCTTAAAATTACATCCTCAGAAACTGTGTGATCAGTCACGTTGCGCATATCGTCGATCGAAGACAAGACTTCCTCCACGCGCTTGACCAGCGCGTATCAACTAGTAATTTTCTTGGTCGTGGCAATATGACCGTGGATTTCCCATATCTTGGTATATAACACCGCATGCTTAGCTGGCACGCTAAATCCCCCAATCAACACGTGATCCGGATAAGGAACCGGATATGAAGGAACAAACGTAGCGCCTGCGACTACATCAATAACCAGCAGGGGATCCCTAACGACAATTGTGCCAGGGTTCACATGAGCAATCTCTGTAGTTGCAGGAATTCCCACACTACACCCTATTCAAGAATTTATCAGTATTTATGACATAATTTGAAGATTAAAGACACTTTTTTATTAATATGATCTTAAGGAATTACAAAAATCAAGAACACAGAATACTTGATAAGATTTTCTCTCTCCTAAAAATCTTCCTAGCCCTCAAAAATTCCTCTCTCTCTCTGAAATTATTCATTTCCTTTATATAGGCATTTACATAATGGATTACGACTCATGATGACTCATTTACAGTTAAGATTCCCTTTAATTTCGGATCTGAGTTCTTGCGATAAATCGCAGTTATCACCGCCTTATTCATTCGCAAGTTTTATTGGTTCGTCGCAGAAATGTCACACTTTACTCATGTTTCTGTCGTTTTCATCTGATATGGCATTCCTTACGTCATTTTGAGATGTATCGCAGAATATCATTGATGTATCGCAAAACTATTGTTTATTTCGCAAGAATATTGTTGTGACAATATTCTGATCCTACATCTTGCCTCTTCTCATATCTTTTCTGCGAAGAAGATAAAGATCATGAGAATTTAAGTTTCTTAATTTGCCGCAACTCCTTGTCTTTTCACGCTTCCTTAATTTTGACACGTTTCTGCTTCTATCGCTATATATTCTACACGTGTTTCTTCTCTCATTTATTCCTCGTAACGTCTTTTTTCAACCGTTGAATTGTGACCATTCACGTCTTTTCTTCATTGAATACATTGATGTTCTCGAGAATCTTTTCCTCTTATAAATATCTCCTTCGCTAATCCCTCCTCTTCTTTTTACTCTCTCTTTTTATTTTCTCTCTGCAACTCTACTATTCTTCATCTTCTTCCGCAAATTCCGGATCTTATTATCGTTTTAATTTCGTTTCTTTATTCTTCTTCGTCTTAATCATCATTCCCATTAAGAAATGGCACCCGCTAAGAAATTAGGTCAACCCACTTTCCAAAAGCACCATCAGAAACTCAAAGCTTTAGGTTTCACACTTTCTGAGATCCCTGGTCAGACCTCAGACTCTGATCTCTCCATTGATTTAGTTTCAAGATTTCCTTCTTCCAATGAGAAAATCCTTATTTCGCTAGGTCAACTAGAAGATGGTCTTCCTATCCCTCTTTACAACCCAGATCTTCCTCTTTTTTTATGAAATTATTTCTCACACTAAATTTTCACGAGCAATCTACTAATTAAGCGGTGATTGTATTCGTCTCATTCTCGAATATGCCTTTCGTGGAGCTGGTAAAGGATCTCGCTATCCTGATTCTGCGAAACATCCCAATTTTAAAGATATCCCAATCATTCCAGCGAAATATACCGTGGAAAATTTCTTTGCGAATTATAAAGTGATTCCCATGAAGAAAGATAGCACGTGCTGGGCGATCCGTTTGAATAGAAATAAAAAGGTTGCGAAGGATAAACTTCTTATGCAAGATATAGACTATCACTCAAGTAAAAATCATGGTCCACGCTTCTCAAAAGATGACAAATGGTGCAGATTTCCTCTCCTCCTTGAAGGCCCATATATTTCTGGCATTATTGACCTACCTGCGAATCCTGCGAGTTTTGCGGCGTATCGTCCTTGGGTTTTTAATTAGTCTGAAAGGAACTCTGAGGTATATCTCGCAAAATTTATCATTGTTCGTAGATTTGGATAAATGTATTATTCTTACTGATTATTGAAATATCTTTTATCAGATTGAAAGAATGAAGCTTAGCTATGTCAACACTGGGAATCCCAATCTCCTACAAATTTTGAAAACCTTCACAGATGAAGTAAGAAACATTCTTTTATAACCCTTAACAATATATTGTTTCCCCTGTTTCTTATCTTTATGTGTGATTGTTTTCAAGGAAATTCCATTTGTCGCGGTGGTTGAAGCCAAAGATAAAGGCAAAAGAGTATTAACTCCAAATGAAAATTCTGGTGCTTCCCCTCGCCGCAATAAAAATCAAACCACAGACGGTCCTCCAGAGAAGAGAAGAAAAACTCAACCACTTCTTCCACTTAGAGAGACTTCTATTATCGCTGAAAAATATAATTAACTTGAAGAAAATGATGGGGTAAACCATGACGTTACTGTGGGCACTTCAGCACATATTTCTTCCACAAAAATTAGATCTTCGATGGGTTTCTCTCAACCTGAGACTCCAATGGATCAATTGTCAAATATTTTTAGGAACCCCATGCAAGGTGTTGGTGAGGATGATATCACTCGTACTTGCGATTATCTCTCGAAAATCTGCGATGCTTCGACCTTGACTAATAATAAAGATCTTAAAGGAGTCTCAAGATTTATCGGCCCAAGTTTTCTTCACGCGCTAGCTTCGCTGGTATGCCCCTTTCCTTTATTTTTCTTGTAATAAATTTTACATTTATCATGAGTATCGAAGATCTTTTACTTATCCTCACTCATTTTCTCTTTTCTGTCGCAGACTGCTAGGGCTTCTTTTTCTGTTACTTCAGAATTAGAAAATAGATTATCAACATCGCAGAAAAGGCTTACTGATTCACAATCTGAATCTACGAAACTTCGTGAGAAAAATAAACAATATGAAGCTGAAATATCCCTTCTTCGCGAAAAATGTAAACAATTGGAAGTATCTGGAAATACTGAACTCCTTAATAAAAACAAATCGCTTGAAGTAGAAGTTGAAGTTCTTCAACAGAAATTAGTTGACAAGGAGAAGTTCTGCAAACAAGTTATTGGTATAAATCTTTTTTCTCTTTAATTTTTTTTTACTTTTCTTCAATCTCGCTTTTTTAGCTTATTTGAGCAAACCATTTTGCATATGCCTATAATCTTACTGATGAAACTCTTATTCTCAATTCATTTGATGAACCCATAGATGAAACCACTCTTCTTCAGCGTCTTAATGACGCTTTAAATAATTATTCAGACGAAAAAATTAATACTCTGTCCCTTGATGAGCTTAAACATCATGTTTCCCTTATGAGAATGGACTATAGATCTACCTTGAGTATGTCCAATAGTTTAAAGACTTGCAGAGATGAGTTTAGAGAAAAAATCAAAGTCTTAAAAGCCAAGAAAAATGAACTCGAGAAGGATAAAGAGCGCATTACTCTTCAGGGCGCTGAAGCTCTATCAAAATTCCGCAATACCCTTATTGACACTGAACATGAGAGAGATAGGCTTAAGGATGAAAATATTAATCTTCTTAAAAGAGAAGAACAAATCCGTTCCCATCTTCTCATTCAAAGTGATGATGAATTCACATGGGCTACGACAATTCTCGATAATGCTAGGAAAAATTTAGCGATAGATGTCAGTCTTCATACCGAGCAAGCAATCTTGATACAAGAAATGATTCATGAAAGAGAAGGTTATTTATTGCTCCTCTAACATCTTTATATTTCTTGTAGATTTTCAATAATTTTCTAATTTGTTGTTGTATTATCGCAGAATCTAAAGAAAAATATTCCACAAGGATAGCAGAACTTGAAGAAGAAAAAAGTGGTCTTGCGAAAAATCTTGCTTCCCGTAATGATAAAATCTCTAGACTGCGAGAGAAAATAAAGATATCCAACTCCAATTTGTATAGTAATCTTCTCGCCGTTCGCAATAATGCTATTGAGAAAGTTTGTAAAGATAATGATCTTCCTCGTAGTCTATATCCTTGTCTTTTGGATAATATCCCAGCCAGTTCTGAAGTACCAGTTATTTTTGACAGTTAGGCTGATATAGATGAGAATGAAAGAGAAGATGAAGAAGGAACTAATGACGAAGATAATGAAGACGAAGATGAAGATAATGATGAAGATAAATCTCAATAGTTTTCTTTTTTCTTTTTGATCTTCTCCTGTATTTATCTCTTTCTTTCTTGCGATAATTATCTGCGACAAATTGTAATATTCTTTCTGCAAATTATTTGTAGCTCCTGATGTCTTTCAATATATATGATTTTTTTTTTGCTATATGAATTTATCATATAATGATGAATAACAATTTTTACCATTCTATGCATCATTCCCATACTTGCCTCTTGTTATTAATCTGCAATATGATAAATGAATTATTGCAAATATTTCTGCGAAAAATCTGTTATATGCTTCGCAGATATAATCTCTCTCGTGGTCTTATTTCGCCTTCCTAGTTAAAGGTCTTATTATGCCACTTTTATACGACAAGATCGCAGGACATTCTTACTTTTACATGTAATAATATCCATTGATCTTGCCTTATCATTTAATTTTAATCTCTGCGACAATATGATAAATCTAAGCCTTCTTGTGAGATTAGTCTCTCTTTGCTTTTTAAGACTTATGACATTGTCGTCTTTTCGATGAAATCGCAGGACGTCTTTGCGATTTATATCCTCTTTTTATTGATTTCATTTATCTCATTTTTTGATCTTATCGCAAAAACCCATCGATCTCATCTTAACATTTCTCTTTAGGCTTTTTGGCCAGTCACGCGGCAATATGACGGGTCTAAATACTCTTGCGAATATAAAGTCCCATGACATTGCTGTCTGTATCACGCGACAATATGACGGGCCTAAATATTCTTGCGATTATAAAGTCCCATGACATTGCCGTCTTTTTTGATACACAACTCCCTAATGGAGGGTATCGCCCTTATCTCTCCCCCCGGTTTCCCCTTCAAGGATTATACATCGGCCATACAAGACTAGCACTTTCCCATCCGGTTCTGCCAACAACCAGTTGTTTTCACAGTCTTGTCCTTTATGCCTTATATGGCTTATAGTTACAAGACTTCACCCTAAGTGGGGTTTTCTTTAGGCCGAACACATCGTAAGCCAAGACTTGCCGTGGATGTCCAGGGTAGGTTCATCCATCCCGGGCACCCACAGCTCAACCGTGTACCTCGGCGCCTTGATCATACTTTGCATTCCTTAGGAGAAACTCTCGGGCGCCCAACCAGGGTATAACCTTATATAGTTGGGAATCCAAGTTATCTCTCCCGGATGGATTTTCTATAATCCCAAATTTACATGACTAGGTTCCAGCAGCGGTATAGCCTTTCCCATAGCCATGCAAAGAGATACCCCCCTTATGACGCACTTTAAGGACATTGCCTCTTACGGAATAGAATCCGCGAACTAAGGTGTACGCCATAAAAGTTCGTCCCATTCTTGTATATTTTTAGGCAATTTGCGCCCATTTGCATTAAAAATTCTTATATGATTCGAAATCATCATCTTTCTCTTTTTTTTTTCTTTTAATAGAAAAATTCTCATTTTTGAGCAAAGTTTTTCTTTTAATATTCTGTGTGCACATTTTTTGCTGTTCTTGTTTTTCGATTATTCGCAGCATGATACTGTTGCACTTCTTTTCTTCTGTGATGAATGATTATTCGCAATTTCTTGATACTTGTTTATTTTCTTGCGAGAAATGATTTATCGCAACACCTTATACTTGTTTGTTCTCCTGCGAAGAGTGAAGATTTCAACTTTTTCCCATATTCGCATGATTAATCACCACCGATTCTTTTGGGACAAACTATTCTTGTAATATATCCTTTCCCCGCAACTCTATATTGTCCACCATCAACTTTTCAGCTCGCTGAGTTTTCCTCATGTTATGTTGCCAATTAAGATTTCGGGCATTTCTTTTTTCGCAAGTATTAATGTCAACTTCATAACACTTTTTGCCTTCAAACCAATCACCTTTAATTATCCCAATACCATGAGGATGTGGAAACTTTATGTATTGATGATATGTTGATGCTATGCCCAATATCCCATGGAGCCATGGTCTTCCAATTAAGGCATTGTAAGGAGATTCTATATCCACTACACAAAACTTGATTTTTGAAGATATCTTGTTCAACGGAATTTCCATAGTAATTTCTCCTTTTGGCTTGTTTGCAGTGCCATTAAAACCATAGATCTTGTAAGTTGAAGGGATTAACTTATCATCTCTTCCACCCATTGTGCGATAAGTATGATAAAATAAAATGTCTACCGAGCTACCAGTGTCAATTAAAACTTTATCTATTGCCTAAGAATCACTTGCTGCGTTACCATCATCATCTTCTTCTTCTTCTTCTATGTATTTTGGATTTATCTCTAACTTCACCACCAATGGGTTGTCATGCATCTTCCCGGGCTCTGGTATTTCTTCTGCAGTAAAAGAAACAACTTGTTTCTGCCATTCTTCTAACGGAGAAATCTTCGCAATATTCATCACCTCTCTTCCCTCTATATCCCTTGAAAATACTCTGCTTAGCACATTGTCATGGAAATCCTCTATCGTTTTCTGCGAATGAACAATTGAATTGCAAAATAGATTTTTCGCTGTAGCTCCTACTTCAATGACAAATGTTTCGGCTTCTTTTGCAACATTAACTCTGCGAATTTCTGGTTCTTGCGGCAATTGCTGCGGTTGTAAATATCTTTCTAGAAAATGATTTAATTTCCCCTGTTCAATCATTCGAAAAATAATTCTTTTAACATTTCTACAATTATTCACAGAATGACCATGAAAATGATGATAAGGACAAAATTCTTGATTTTGGTTGTTGGGATGTGGTTCTTTCCCTATGTTTCAGGGTGAGGGTATATTCTCCATCAAAATAATCGCTTCCCAAATCTTGTCTATACCGGTGTTTAAAGGTGGCAACTTGATGTCTTCCCACATATTCCTCTGACCTCTTTGCTCTCTTGAATAATTCTGCCTCTGTCCACCATAAGTCTCCTGTGGTTGATCAAACCTTGGGACCTTATTATTGTTATTGCGATTATAAAAATTTCTCTCCTTTTCCAATTCCTCCTGATCTCTACTCCCCATTGCTACTATCTTATGTTGATTATTAATCTCCATTTTCTCTCGCGGATTTTGGGAAGTACTTGCTACTGTATTAATCATCCTTGGTAACAAACTTCCATTTGTTGTGGCTAAACTTGTGCCTGCGAGAATTGGATAAGACTCCATCTCATTTTGTTTTTCCTCCAAAGCGATATATTCTTCTTGCAATTCTCGCAGTTCTGTCATGGTGATTGTGTTTTTAACTCTGAAGACCTGGATATATAATAGATTCGTCGCAAACATAGCATTTATGAAGGACAAAATGAGATATATTTCATCTACTCTTCCTGCCATTTCACTACACATTGTCCTCCATCTTATCGTTAAGTGCTTTAAACTCTCACCAACTCTCTGTTTCAATCCAAACACATCTTCAATTCCAGGTCACGTAAAGTTATTGCTGATGTATGCTCCTAAGAAAGTAGTTTGCAAGTGCATGAACGAAGTTATGGTATTCTTGGGAAGACTTTCGAACCACTTCAGTGCTTCACCAGTTAAACTTGACGCAAAATATTTGCACAAAACGACATCATGGTTCTCCCATTGTAGCATACATCGAATATAAGCTTTGATATGTTGGACATCACACGTAGTCCCATCAAATATACTGGTCAACACCGGTAAATTGCATTTTGGAGGTATACCTCCTAATTGTACCTCTTGAGTAAATGTAGTTTTCGCAGCTTCTTCGATTGCCTCATCAAGTTGTCTTCTTCCTCCTTCTCTTCTGTTATTTATCATTCCCCTCATTTCTGCTAATTCTCGCAAGATTTGTTCATTCCTATCAGAATTTTTCTCCATTGGCCTTTTCAACACAGCCTCTCTTCGTCTGCGTTCATGCCTTTCTTGTCTTGCGATGTTTCGCGCTTCTTCTCCGACATCTTGGTTTTGCCTTCTTCTACGATTTTCTTCTTCTTGCAAGTTAATTTGTCTTTCATTCTCTTCTCCGCGAATTTCCTCATCCCTTACTATTTCTCTTCGTTGCCTTTCTATGTCTCTGCGAATTCTCTCATATTCCTCATTGAGATTATCATTATTACGATTTTGCGCACGTCGTCTTTCTCGATTATCATGATTATTCTGACGCAACGCTGTTTGAATTTCTTGTTCTTCTACTTCTGCTCGCAATCTCTCTCTTTCTCCCGCTAAATGTACTTGCTCAATATAATGCCTCTCAATATCATCTTCGATTATTCTGCGATTTCTTCGAATCTCTTCATCACGTAACATTCTCCTTCTCTCTTCTTGACTTTCTCCCTCATCCTGATTATGTCTAATGTCTAAAGTTTCACCGCGTGGAATATAACGATCATTTATCAAATTCTCGCCAATATTTTGTATAGGGAGATTTTGTCTTGTTTCTTCTCTATATGATCTTGAATTTGATCTCATGCTGCTTCTCGATCTTCTATTTTGCAACCTCAAATTTTCCATTCTTAATTCATGATTTTTCCTTGTAAGATTGGCACGTTCTTCTGCCTCTAATCTTCTTTATTCTTGTATCCTTTGTCTCAAATCATCTACTACTTCATGCTCTTCATGAATTAGTCCTCCATCCATTTCTTGATTTCTTTCCTCTTCTTGATTTTCCGCTTCTTCTATCGAATCCGACCTCCAAGTATGCACACTTACTCTATCATAATCCACATTTCTATCTTGTGCTCGTGTTTGTTGATTCGGTGGTTGGATTGAATTTTCTGCTCCATTTCTCACTCTACTTCTTCCTGATCTGATCCTTAAAGATCCTTCCAATTTACCTGTTCCTTCCCCTGCAATTCTTTTACTTCTTCTCACTGTTGTTGGTGGTTCTGATGTATTTCTTCTCCTTTTAGCCATTTCTTCAGTTCTAATAATTTCTTCAAATCTTCAAGCTGTAATTTGAAATTTCTCAAATTGATTCTCCCTGTTTCTGGGCGCCAAAATGTAGTTGCAGGAATTCCCACACTACACCTTATTCAAGAATTTATCAGTATTTATGACATAATTTGAAGATTAAAGACACTTTTTTATTAATATGATTTTAAGGAATTACAAAAATCAAGAACACAGAATACTTGATAAGATTTTCTCTCTCCTAAAAATCTTCCTAGCCCTCAAAAATTCCTCTCCCTCTCTGAAATTATTCATTTCCTTTATATAGGCATTTACATAATGGATTACAGCTCATGACAGCTCATTTACAGTTAAGATTCCCTTTAATTTCGGATCTGAGTTCTTGTGATAAATCGCAGTTATCACCGCCTTATTCATTCGCAAGTTTTATTGGTTCGTCGCAGAAATGTCACACTTTACTCATGTTTCTGTCGTTTTCATATGATATGTCATTCCTTACGTCATTTTGAGATGTATCGCAGAATATCATTGATGTATCGCAAAACTATTGTTTATTTTGCAAGAATATTGTTGTGACAATATTCTGATCCTACAATCTCTATCGTCGGAGTCACAACAACACTTTCGTCTTGATCGGCTGTAGTTGCAGATTATCTCACAACTACACCCTCAGTAGAATCCATGAATTTGATATGATGATCTCAATTATTTGATGTGAAGATGAAGATTAACGTACTAAAATTATAAAGAAACACAAAGATTTTTACGTGGTTCGATCAATGTGATCTACATCCACGGTTTTTCACTAGTGATTGTATGTAATTACATGATTTTACAATTGAGACTCCATTAATGAATATTTGGAGCTCTAGAATTTTTGGGGAAGAAGATGATAAAGAAAATAAATATCTCCTAACATTTTTCTCTCTCCTCCTAAAATTATCTTCCCTTCCTCAAAAGATCTCCCCCACTTCTCATGCCTAAATGACTATTTATATGATCTTACAAAAGATGACAGTTGTGTTGTCCCGCCATTTCGGATTTGAGAATTATCTTGCGAACCTTCGTAACTTCACTTCGCGAACTTCCTTTGCTTTCCTCGTGATTTCCTTTGCTCGCAAAATGTTCTTTGCTCGCAAGATGTCTTTTCTCTCCACAATTTCGTAATTTATCATTTGTTGTGATATTCCGCTCCTACATCTTGCCTCTTTTTTCTTGAATATTGCTTGAAGAGCGATCTTTAAGAAAAAATCCGTTGTTGTAGTAGTCTTTGATCTTTGTTGATGAAGGAACGAGCAAAAGAATACTAGTCTTGAAAAGTATATACTTGCCTCTATTCTTTTGCGAAGTTCTGAAGCTTTTAAGAAGTAATTAGAAGTATCATCTTGCGAAGTATGAAGTGTGTGAAGTACCCTTAAAGAAGTATGAAGTATAAGAAATATAAAATATCCTTGAAGAAGTATAAGAAGTACTCAATCCTCGAGATATATAAGAAGTATGAAGTATCCTTAAGAAGTATAAGAAGTATTTAATCTTCGAAATATATAAGAAATATGAAATATCCTTGATGAGGGTGATAAATATTGCCTCTGTTCATGTGAAATTATTATTCCATTTTTGGTGAGGATTCTTGCTGAGAAGATAAAGAACATAAAATATTTTCTTGGGTATCCATAGTTGCCTCTGTTCTTTATCTATGAAGGAAAATCCTTGATAAAATGTTGAATAATTAAATTGCGTCTCTATTCTTATGTTGCCTCTGCCTCAAGTGGTAACCCTACTAACTTCTGAATTTTTCTGCGAATTTCTGGGGTTTTCTGCGAATTTCTGAACTTCTGAATAGTGCTGCGAATAGTGCTGTGAATAGTGCTGCGAATATACTGTTGCGAATATACTGTTGCGAATTATGAATGTTTCTGCGAAGTTTCGCGGTATTATCTTGTAAAATTTTATAAAATACTTGTGCGAATATAATATTTATGTAATGATTATGTTATGAAAGGTGTATGTGATGCTTATGCCATAAAATGTTTATGCAATGCTTTTATGATGCAAATATGATGCGAATATGATGCTTGTATGATGCAAGTATGATACTTGTATGATGTTAATACTTATTTATTATAATACATAGCTAATGTTTGTGTTACTTAGCTCATTTTGCTGCAGTAAAATTGATATATCTTTGAATTGCCTCTATTCATATAATCATCTTCGCAAGTTCATTTGTGTATTTTCGCGAATGAAATCGCCTCTTCTGGTATGACTTCGTGATATATATTCGTGTAAGAATTCTTCAATGATCTTGATGGGATTGTCTTCTTTGTTAGGACTTCATGATATATCTTCTTGTAAAAATTCTTCAATGATCTTGATGGGATTGTCTTCTTTGTCAGAATTTCATGATATATCTTCTTGTAAAAATTCTTCAATGATATTGATGGAATAAACTTCATTAATTGATGTGGTCTTATCATGCCTTCCTAAGTAAAGGTCTTATTTTGCCACCTCTTTTGTGATAAAATATTTGTGTTTGCGATAATATGACAAGTTTGAACATTCTTGCGAATATACAACCTCGTGACATTATCGTCTTGCGATGAAATCGCAGGACGTTTTTACACTTTCATGTAATAATAACCCATTGATCTCATCTTAACTTCTTTGTGTCATTCTGCGAGTTCTTTTTGTATGTTTTCCTTCTCTCTTTTTTTTTTTTTTTAGAATGCTCGCAGAACTTCATTTGTTGCACAAATATGACAAGCCTTTATGTTTTCGCAAACAAGAAGCCTCGTGACATTTGCGTCTTATAGCACGTATCATCTCCCTAATGGAGGGTGCTGCCATTTATCTTCCCCCTGGTTGCCCCTTCAAGGAAGCGTACATCGACCATACAAGGTTAGCTCTTCCCATCCGGTTCGCCAACAATGAAGCTTTTGATCGCAACCTCTTATCCTTTTTGCCTATAGGGCTTATAGTTACGAGGTTGCACCCTATGGGGTATCTTTGGGCCAAGTGCATCATTTGCCAAGACTTGTCAAAAATGGCAGATGTGGTTCAACCTCACCCGGCACTCTTGACTCAACCGTGTACCTCGGCGCCTTGATCGTTTTTTTGCACTTCTTGGGAAAGACAGTATGCCTTAGTCGCCCAACCTAAATCCTCTTACACCGCATTTTATATTGCGTAATGTCGTTAGATTAGGTGAGAATCCAAGGTGTCTAACCCGGATAGGTACCCCATTATTGGGTTGTACCCCTAAAATTTTACCATGTACTAAGGGCCCTTGGTGGTGTTCCGGTTACCCTTAGCCCCATTTATAGGTACCCCCTTAAATGACGTACTTTAGGACTTTGCCTCTTACGAAATATAGCTTCGCGAACTAGGTTGTACGCCACAAAGGTTTGCCTGTATAAAATTTTCTGCGGCTCTCTTTCTTTTTTGGAGGCTGATCACAGATTGCGGTCTTTTATTCGCAAATTGCGGTCTTTTCTTCGCAATTGATTTTTGGCGGTATTTTTTCGCCTTTTAAAAAGTCATCGTAAATTTTTCATGTACATAAAATGTTGAATGTTTTCATAAAATATTTAGTATAAGAAGTATGAGAAGTATTCATATCATATCTTTAAATCAAAATTATTCTATAGAAATATAGGAATTTAATTTTCTCTGTTTTTTGTAATTTTGAAGTCTTTGAAAAATTTTGAGATCTTTAAATTTTTGCGATAAACTCATTTTTGAATCTTGCGATTGTATCACTTTTCACCAATCTAAAAAATCTTTGAAATGTTTTTAAATCTTAGAAATTGTAGAAATTTTGCGAGTATATCGGTTTTAGTAAATAAAATCAAAATTCTTTTGTCTTCAGTAAATAAAGTATTCAAGGAAATGGTACTTACCTTTTTACGGCTTGTTGTTGTCTCTTGCAAAGTATATGACTTGCCATTTCTTGTGAAATAATCTCCCACTTTCTTCTTACGAAATATCAAAAATCTTGCGAAGTAATAATTTGCTCAAAGTAATCGATCATCTGCGAAGTAATGATTTACACGAAGTTAACATTTGCGAAGGAAATATTTACGATATAAATTCATGCTGCGAATGTTAGCAAGGTAAATATTTGCAAAGTGCAAAGAGTAGAATTGTTTGTGTTGCGAATATTCGCATGGCAAACATCTGCGAAGTGCAAAACTTTTTTGCGAATGGGGGGATTTGAACCATAGACATCAAACTCCTTCACTTTACTTTTGACCATCTGAGCTAGCATCTGTTTGTGTTAGAATAGCATGATTAGTTTTATTAACTCTCATTTTAATGTCTTTTGTACCCTTATCATCTTCTATTTTTCTTCTTCTTCGCAGGCAATTTTGATCAAGTCACTTTGTAAGCTCGCAATGACGGAGGTTCTCCATCCCCGGAATTGTTATCTCACTAGTACTATTGATGTGAACTGATATTGACTTGAAATGAGTTGGGATGCAGACTGATTTGTTGCGTTGAATTTGAAACCTCTGGTGTGAATTAACTATTAATGTTTGACCCTTATAGCTTCTCTGGAATTATAATACAGCTCTCAATATCCCTATTCTTCACTCCGTTCATATTCGGTTTGGCCTCATCATCTTCAGTTGGGAATTCTGCTTATGCTCATCTGCGCACAGCCTCGTCTTCGAATTTTCTTTACGCCCTAGAAACTTCTTTTATCTTCGCTGGTCGTCAGCTTGAGTACCTCCCTTTCTTACTGGTACATAATCCAAGATGACTGTTTTCGCAGGTTCCAGGGTTGTAGACAAGATTGTCTAGCCGCAAACCTAATTATTGCGAAGAAGTAACTGTTTGAGGCTATTGGATTAATGTTACTTCACAAGTTCCTTCGTTGATAATTCATCTTCCACGAAGTTATTCAGCACACCACAGGTTCAATAGTTGGGAAAGAAAACTTATTGTACTTTATGATAATTTGCGAAGTAAGGTAAACATCTGAGAAGCAAAGAAAAAGAATTTATATTCGTTAGTAATGTGGGCAGACAAGTTAAGAAAGCATGAGCTGTTCTAACTGTTTGCTGATGGTGATGTTAAAGTATGATCTGCTTCAACTGATACGTATTTCTTTACCGCGAAGTAAAATCATTAGATTAGATCAATAGATATGAAGACTAAAATCATATAATAGGAATAAAATTCACATTTTTCTTTTATAAATCTATAAATCTGAAATAAAATAGTAATCATAAAAGAAATGAGTTAAGAAAGAGGATTCGTCTTTTATTGATGTTGATTCACTCCCTGAAAGCGTATCTTCTTCCATGAAATTTCCATTTTTTCTCCTGAAACTTTTAAGATCATGAACAATAGCTAATCTTCGTGAGAATTTCTTGAATCAAAAATTTACAGGAAGGATAAATCCTTTTAATCTCTCCCTGTTTCTAGCGCCAATTATGTAGTTGCAGATTATCTCACAACTACACCCTCAGTAGAATCCATGAATTTGATATGATGATCTCAATTATTTGATGTGAAGATGAAGATTAAAGTACTAAAATTATAAAGAAACACAAATATTTTTACGTGGTTCGATCAATGTGATCTACATCCACGGTTCTTCACTAGTGATTGTATGTAATTACATGATTTTACAATTGAGACTCCATTAATGAATATTTGGAGCTCTAGAATTTTTGGGGAAGAAGATGATAAAGAAAATAAATCTCTCCTAACATTTTTCTCTCTCCTCCTAAAATTATATCCCCTTCCTCAAAAGATCTCCCCCACTTCTCATGCCTAAATGGCTATTTATATGATCTTACAAAAGATGACAGTTGTGTTGTCCCGCCATTTCGGATTTGAGAATTATCTTGCGAACCTTCGTAACTTCACTTCGCGAACTTCCTTTGCTTTCCTCGTGATTTCCTTTGCTCCCAAAATGTTCTTTGCTCGCAAGATGTCTTTTCTCTCCACAATTTCGTAAGTTATCATTTGTTGTGATATTCCGCTCCTACATCTTGCCTCTTTTTTCTTGAATATTGCTTGAAGAGCGATCTTTAAGAAAAAATCCTTTGTTGTAGTAGTCTTTGATCTTTGTTGATGAAGGAACGAGCAAAAGAATACTAGTCTTGAAAAGTATATACTTGCCTCTATTCTTTTGCGAAGTTCTGAAGCTTTTAAGAAGTAATTAGAAGTATCATCTTGCGAAGTATGAAGTGTGTGAAGTACCCTTAAAGAAGTATGAAGTATAAGAAATATAAAATATCCTTGAAGAAGTATAAGAAGTACTCAATCCTCGAGATATATAAGAAGTATGAAGTATCCTTAAGAAGTATAAGAAGTATTTAATCTTCGAAATATATAAGAAATATGAAATATCCTTGATGAGGGTGATAAATATTGCCTCTGTTCATGTGAAATTATTATTCCATTTTTGGTGAGGATTCTTGCTGAGAAGATAAAGAACATAAAATATTTTCTTGGGTATCCATAGTTGCCTCTGTTCTTTATCTATGAAGGAAAATCCTTGATAAAATGTTGAATAATTAAATTGCGTCTCTATTCTTATGTTGCCTCTGCCTCAAGTGGTAACCCTACTAACTTCTGAATTTTTCTGCAAATTTCTGAATTTTTCTGCGAATTTCTGGGGTTTTCTGCGAATTTCTGAACTTCTGAATAGTGCTGCGAATAGTGCTGCGAATATACTGTTGCGAACATAATGTTGCGAATTATGAATGTTTCTGCGAAGTTTCGCGGTATTATCTTGTAAAATTTTATAAAATACTTGTGCGAATATAATATTTATGTAATGATTATGTTATGAAAGGTGTATGTGATGCTTATGCCATAAAATGTTTATGCAATGCTTTTATGATGCAAATATGATGCTTGAATGATGCGAATATGATGCTTGTATGATGCAAATATGATGCTTGTATGATGCAAGTATGATACTTGTATGATGTTAATACTTATTTATTATAATACATAGCTAATGTTTGTGTTACTTAGCTCATTTTGCTGCAGTAAAATTGATATATCTTTGAATTGCCTCTATTCATATAATCATCTTCGCAAGTTCATTTGTGTATTTTCGCGAATGAAATCGCCTCTTCTGGTATGACTTCGTGATATATATTCGTGTAAGAATTCTTCAATGATCTTGATGGGATTGTCTTCTTTGTTAGGACTTCATGATATATCTTCTTGTAAAAATTCTTCAATGATCTTGATGGGATTGTCTTCTTTGTCAGAATTTCATGATATATCTTCTTGTAAAAATTCTTCAATGATATTGATGGAATAAACTTCATTAATTGCTGTGGTCTTATCATGCCTTCCTAAGTAAAGGTCTTATTTTGCCACCTCTTTTGTGATAAAATATTTGTGTTTGCGATAATATGACAAGTTTGAACATTCTTGCGAATATACAACCTCGTGACATTATCGTCTTGCGATGAAATCGCAGGACGTTTTTACACTTTCATGTAATAACCCATTGATCTCATCTTAACTTCTTTGTGTCATTCTGCGAGTTCTTTTTGTATGTTTTCCTTCTCTTTTTTTTTTTTTTTTTGAATGCTCGCAGAACTTCATTTGTTGCACAAATATGACAAGCCTTTATGTTTTCGCAAACAAGAAGCCTCGTGACATTTGCGTCTTATAGCACGTATCATCTCCCTAATGGAGGGTGCTGCCATTTATCTTCCCCCTGGTTGCCCCTTCAAGGAAGCGTACATCGACCATACAAGGTTAGCTCTTCCCATCCGGTTCTGCCAACAACCAGCTTTTGATCGCAACCTCTTATCCTTTTTGCCTATAGGGCTTATAGTTACGAGGTTGCACCCTATCGGGTATCTTTGGGCCAAGTGCATCATTTGCCAAGACTTGTCAAAAATGGCAGATGTGGTTCAACCTCACCCGGCACTCTTGACTCAACCGTGTACCTCGGCGCCTTGATCGTTTTCTGCACTTCTTGGGAAAGACATTATGCCTTAGTCGCCCAACCTAAATCCTCTTACACCGCATTTTATATTGCGTAATGTCGTTAGATTAGGTGAGAATCCAAGGTGTCTAACCCGGATAGGTACCCCATTATTGGGTTGTACCCCTAAAATTTTACCATGTACTAAGGGCCCTTGGTGGTGTTCCGGTTACCCTTAGCCCCATTTATAGGTACCCCCTTAAATGACGTACTTTAGGACTTTGCCTCTTACGAAATATAGCTTCGCGAACTAGGTTGTACGCCACAAAGGTTTGCCTGTATAAAATTTTCTGCGGCTCTCTTTCTTTTTTGGAGGCTGATCATAGATTGCGGTCTTTTATTCGCAAATTGCGGTCTTTTCTTCGCAATTGATTTTTGGCGGTATTTTTTCGCCTTTTAAAAAGTCATCGTAAATTTTTCATGTACATAAAATGTTGAATGTTTTCATAAAATATTTAGTATAAGAAGTATGAGAAGTATTCATATCATATCTTTAAATCAAAATTATTCTATAGAAATATAGGAATTTAATTTTTCTGTTTTTTGTAATTTTGAAGTCTTTGAAAAATTTTGAGATCTTTAAATTTTTGCGATAAACTCATTTTTGAATCTTGCGATTGTATCACTTTTCACCAATCTAAAAAATCTTTGAAATGTTTTTAAATCTTAGAAATTGTAGAAATTTTGCGAGTATATCGGTTTTAGTAAATAAAATCAAAATTCTTTTGTCTTCAGTAAATAAAGTATTCAAGGAAATGGTACTTACCTTTTTACGGCTTGTTGTTGTCTCTTGCAAAGTATATGACTTGCCATTTCTTGTGAAATAATCTCCCACTTTCTTCTTACGAAATATCAAAAATCTTGCGAAGTAATAATTTGCTCAAAGTAATCGATCATCTGCGAAGTAATGATTTACACGAAGTTAACATTTGCGAAGGAAATATTTACGATATAAATTCATCTTTGCGAATGTTAGCAAGGTAAATATTTGCAAAGTGCAAAGAGTAGAATTGTTTGTGTTGCGAATATTCGCATGGCAAACATCTGCGAAGTGCAAAACTTTTTTGCGAATGGGGGGATTTGAACCATAGACATCAAACTCCTTCACTTTACTTTTGACCATCTGAGCTAGCATCTGTTTGTGTTAGAATAGCATGATTAGTTTGATTAACTCTCATTTTAATGTCTTTTGTACCCTTATAATCTTCTATTTTTCTTCTTCTTCGCAGGCAATTTTGATCAAGTCACTTTGTAAGCTCGCAATGACGGAGGTTCTCCATCCCCGGAATTGTTATCTCACTAGTACTATTGATGTGAACTGATATTGACTTGAAATGAGTTGGGATGCAGACTGATTTGTTGCGTTGAATTTGAAACCTCTGGTGTGAATTAACTATTAATGTTTGACCCTTGTAGCTTCTCTGGAATTATAATACAGCTCTCAATATCCCTATTCTTCACTCCGTTCATATTCGGTTTGGCCTCATCATCTTCAGTTGGGAATTCTGCTTATGCTCATCTGCGCACAGCCTCGTCTTCGAATTTTCTTTACGCCCTAGAAACTTCTTTTATCTTCGCTGGTCGTCAGCTTGAGTACCTCCCTTTATTACTGGTACATAATCCAAGATGACTGTTTTCGCAGGTTCCAGGGTTGTAGACAAGATTGTCTAGCCGCAAACCTAATTATTGCGAAGAAGTAACTGTTTGAGACTATTGGATTAATGTTACTTCACAAGTTCCTTCGTTGATAATTCATCTTCCACGAAGTTATTCAGCACACCACAGGTTCAATAGTTGGGAAAGAAAACTTATTGTACTTTATGATAATTTGCGAAGTAAGGTAAACATCTGAGAAGCAAAGAAAAAGAATTTATATTCGTTAGTAATGTGGGCAGACAAGTTAAGAAAGCATGAGCTGTTCTAACTGTTTGCTGATGGTGATGTTAAAGTATGATCTGCTTCAACTGATACGTATTTCTTTACCGCGAAGTAAAATCATTAGATTAGATCAATAGATATGAAGACTAAAATCATATAATAGGAATAAAATTCACATTTTTCTTTTATAAATCTATAAATCTGAAATAAAATAGTAATCATAAAAGAAATGAGTTAAGAAAGAGGATTCGTCTTTTATTGATGTTGATTCACTCCCTGAAAGCGTATCTTCTTCCATGAAATTTCCATTTTTTCTCCTGAAACTTTTAAGATCATGAACAATAGCTAATCTTCGTGAGAATTTCTTGAATCAAAAATTTACAGGAAGGATAAATCCTTTTAATCTCTCCCTGTTTCTAGCGCCAATTATGTAGTTGCAGATTATCTCACAACTACACCCTCAGTAGAATCCATGAATTTGATATGATGATCTCAATTATTTGATGTGAAGATGAAGATTAAAGTACTAAAATTATAAAGAAACACAAATATTTTTACGTGGTTCGATCAATGTGATCTACATCCACGGTTCTTCACTAGTGATTGTATGTAATTACATGATTTTACAATTGAGACTCCATTAATGAATATTTGGAGCTCTAGAATTTTTGGGGAAGAAGATGATAAAGAAAATAAATCTCTCCTAACATTTTTCTCTCTCCTCCTAAAATTATATTCCCTTCCTCAAAAGATCACCCCCACTTCTCATGCCTAAATGGCTATTTATATGATCTTACAAAAGATGACAGTTGTGTTGTCCCGCCATTTCGGATTTGAGAATTATCTTGCGAACCTTCGTAACTTCACTTCGCGAACTTCCTTTGCTTTCCTCGTGATTTCCTTTGCTCCCAAAATGTTCTTTGCTCGCAAGATGTCTTTTCTCTCCACAATTTCGTAAGTTATCATTTGTTGTGATATTCCGCTCCTACATCGGCCTCTGTTTCAAAGCTACCAGGATTGGCTGACACAGCTGGAGACAAAGCCGTGTTTTCACCAGTTTCCTTCTCGAGTTGAACTTCAGAATCGGTGTCGCTCTGCCATATCACGGTTTAGACACTCTTCAAAAAAAAAAGAGGAAGTAGAAGGGCATGGAAAAGACTCACTGATCCTCTTTCAGACCGACTAGAGGAAGATTCAGCACTGCTATCGAAAGAACTACTCCCTCCATCTCTGGACTCTGAGCTTTCATCTTTCTCAGATTTCCCTCTGTCATGGGTAGGCCCAGCATCGCTGCTTTCTATCTCAAGAGGTGCTGTTTTCTGACTACATGCAAGTTTAGCAAAGGCGTTCACACTGCTAAGACTCTGGGCAACGCACAAGGACATACACTCAGGAACGAGACAAATACATACGTAATCCGACTAAGTCAGGAAGAAAATTATACGTACTCGCATATTGGAAGAGCTAAAAGTCGGGAGAGCCTCCAGACCCGACTGAAAACCACCAACATGATTTTTAGATCTCCGCTCCTTCACTTGGGGACTATCTGCATTCGGGCTAACAGATTTTTGCTTGGGGTCCCTCAGCAGTGGATGTTCCGCTAAAACCGTAGAAGAAGGATTGCTGCGATGATTCTCTACCATGTTGTTCACGAATCCATGGATATCAAGAAACTCGTCCTGCCAAAATGTGTTATACTTGGAGGTTGTTGATGGATTCCGTTCCGCAAGCAGGAAAAGGAGACTTTTACCCGACATAAGAGCACCGAATCAAGAACAGTCGACAACGGGACTTCTGGAACGATCGGCTGACGAAAAAGTGGGACCCCTGATCAAATACCATATGCCGAGCCGCTCTATCGATGTTGTAAGAGGTTGCTTTGCAAGATCCTCGGAAGAAAGACGGCACATGACCAGGCGTGTAACTTCACATGAACACCATCTCTCCGACACTCAGATCCTCTTTATCAGAAGTCAAAGATATGTTTGGAGCAGGAGCAAAGGTAGTGACCCGAGTTATAGATCCATGCACCGGAGCCCATGGACAAAAATTAATTGCGTACGAGTTTTCAAGAAATCCGACCAGGTTCGAACCAGTCTTGGGACGCCTGTTCGACCAACGCAGTATCCTAGAGCCACCCCAAGACTCGGGAAGTACATCCAACGGTTTCGGGGCATACTTCTCGAAGTGCTCCCACAGCCACGCCTGGAGAAAAGCGGCATGAATATACAAATCTACTTTCATGTATCCGTTTGAGGTGCGCATGTACGAAACCAGTTGATCCAAGTGTGCATACAGAGAGCCAAGAAACAGACCGCCAATGGGGAGAACGATACCTTTTGCCAATTTTATGGAAAACTTGATAAGTTCACGTCTTATCTCTTTCTTGCCCGAGCCGTCATCAAAAATATCTCTGGATAGCCAAAGAGCCAAGAACGCTGCAACATGAAGTATACTGTTCTTCTGGTTCGACTCTAACGCGCCAGGAAACCACTGAGACACCCACCAGTCATAGAAGCACTTCGTCTCATTTTCTTTCCGAACGAATCCTTTTGATTTCGCAACTAAGGCGGCATGCATTTCTTCTTCATCTGCAGACAACTTAACATCAAGGTTTCCAACTACGGGAAGGTTCAATAATATAGCCATGCTCTCCAAGAAAATGGTCATTTCACCCCATCTGCATACGGCTGTGTGGGTGTCCGGATACCATCTGGAAACAAAAGCAACCAAGACTGGAATATCTTTCCTAATCTGAAGCACTGCGGAAGCCGCAATGGCATCAACGATCTGCGCCTTGTTTAAATTGGTTCTTACATGCTCCTGGCTCATCATGAACCGCATCCATTTCTAGAAGGGACGCAACGGACTCACAGAGATTTTAAAGTCAATAGGAGAGGCATGATATTCTTTCCTCTGAAGTCAAAACCTTACTACGCCTCCTGGACGAACCGACCGGCCTTCTCCCTCACTTTCCGAGCCGGTCAGAAGAATCGACACATAGTTGGGATGGTTTCTCCTAACCATGGCCGATGTGGTGAAGAATTCATCATCTATGTTTGGGTTTGGAATTGCAAACATCTTTCGGTACAGCAGAACTTTCCTCAAGTGATATCATAATTAATATTCTCTCAGGCTACTTTCACCTTCCAAACAACTACAATGGAATAATACGAAGAGAAATTATTACGAAAAGCGCACGAAAATTAATATTTTTTTTCACCCAAGAGCAAGCCATAAAAACTAGGTTTTCGTGGAAAAGGATGGAAATTGCGTGCTTACTTTACACAGTGAGTTGGGACGATCAACATTACCATGGTATTCATGCCTAAGTACTACTACGAGCTCGCACAAAACATGCATACGGCTAGGATTCACACCAACATTTTCTACAAGGCCATGAAAAGGTACGCCTACGACTAGGGTTTACGCCAACAAAAAAATAAATAGAAAAACAAGTTAAAGAAGAAGTGTTGGAAGACATACTTGGGATTTGCTCGTCCGCGCTGCTTTACTGCTACCACACGGCTGGGATAAATAAATAGGCGTGAAATAAAAAGAGAGGCCGACCCTCCTTTTATATATACATGGTACGTGGGAGTTTGAACAAGGAAATAAAAAGAGGAAACCGGTCCCACAAAGCCGAATTTCCATGACCAAGACCGCTCACGCCATGCCTTGGCCCCACGCGCTAAGCCATCCACTCTACTCAAGGCCAAGCCATCTGCTCCATTGTCGCGGCCCCACCAAGCCTAGTCGTACATGCACGCATCACCGAGCCGCGCCCTGCCATGGCCGCACCAGGCCAATCCATACGCTCCATTGTCGCGGCCCCACCACGCCTAGCCGTCCATGCACGCCTTACCTTACCGAGCCGCGCCCTGCCATGGCTTCACCAGGCCAAGCCATCCGCTTCATTGTCGCGTCCCCACTACGCCAAACCGTCCGCTTGCTTCGCCTTCCAAGACCACGCCCCCTTTGCCTCGGAGATGTATGACCAGACCAAGCCGGTAACTTTCGTCTCACCACTCTACGGTCTGTATCCCCATTACAACTTACGCAGGGCCGCCAACGCGGGAAGCCAAAATTCTATTTACCCCTTAAAAAGGTTAGTCGAATTTTCCTGACTATCTTTGCAATGACTTACGTCTCGATTCTGTCCTTATTTGTCACCATCATATGCTTACCTCGCAACAAGGCACCTGTTCCGAGCTAAGCATGGGACTTAATGTTGATGGTGGTATTTAGCCTAGGGTTAAAATCGTAAAACCCTAAACCCTAGTAGACAGTGACGTCACAACATTTAAGTTACAAGCATTTACTAGGCGCATTTATTGAAATATTTAATGTGTCTGTAAATAATTACCGGGGTATCTTTTTCAATTAGGGTTGCGACAAGCCAAACCCTAAATCCCTCTGTGCCAATGGCAAATCATACTAGCCACACCAACCGCGCCAAAGCATGCCAACCATGCTAGCAGCACCTCTGTGCCAATGGCAAATCATGCCAGCCACACCAACCGTGCCAACGCATGCCAACCATGCTAGCCGCACCTCTGTGCCAATGGAAAATCATGCCAATCCAAAACCGCACCTATCCAAAGCTAGCCACGCCATGCGCCCATGGAAAACTCTTGGCCACACATGCCAAGACAAAACCGCACCTAGCCAAAGCTAGCCTTTCCATGCGCCCATGGAAAACCCTTGGCCCCACATGCCAAGCCAAGACCGCGCCTAGACAAAGCTAGCCATGCCATGCGCCCATGGAAAACCCTTGGCCCCACATGCCAAGCCAAGACCGCGCCAAGCCAAAGCTAGCCATGCCATCCACCCATGGCAAACCCTTGGCCCCACATGCCAAGCCAAGACCGCGCCTAGCCAAAGCTAGCCACGCTATGCGCCCATGGAAAACTCTTGGCCCCACATGCCAAGCCAAAACTGCACCTAGCCAAATCTATCCATGCCATGCGCCCATGGAAAACCCTTGGCCCCACATGCCAAGCCAAGACCACGCCTAGCCAAAGCTAGCTACGCCATGCACCCGTGTCAAACCCTTAGCCCCACATGCCAAGCCAAGACCGCGCCTAGCCAAAGCTAGCCATGCCATACACCCATGGAAAACCCTCGGCGCCACATGCCAAGCCAAAACCGCACCTATCCAAAGCTATCCACGCTATGCGCCCATGGAAAACCCTTGGCCCCACATGCCAAGCCAAAACCGCGCCTATCCAAAGCTAGCCATGCCATACACCCATGGAAAACCCTCGGCCCCACATGCCAAGCCAAACCGCGCCATGCCAAGGAATGCCTAGTCGTGCCACCATGATGACCTTCCATAAACGGCTACCTAAACGAAGGCGTGCAACAATCAACGGTTTCCCTTCAACCCCAGGAGAAAATTCTAGCCATTCAAGGTTACCAGACAACACATGGTAACCTTTGGCCCGAAAACCTAAGTTTGGCCATGCCAACCTAGCCGCGCCACCATGGCCTTCCCTACACGGCTACCAAACGAAGGCGTGCAATAATCAACGGTTGCCCTTCAACCCCATGAGCAAATACTAGCCATCCAAGGTTACCAGACAACACATGGTAACCTTTGGCCCGAAAACCTAAGTTTGTCTACGCCAAACCATGCCATGCCAACCTAGCCGCGCCACCAAGCTGGCCTTCCCCATGCGGCCACCCACGAACGAAAGCGTGCGACGATCAACGGCTACCTTGCCTCTTAAGATTCAAGATCTCGACCGTCGAAGGTCACCAAGCTACCAAGTCTCCCAATCTCGACTTGCCAGGAAACAACGACGTGCCACATGTTTTCCACAAAAACATTCGAGACATCAAACACATATCACAAACTGGGGGATCCTCTTTGGGTATTGGTTTGGCGGTTTACAGCGTGCGTCGTACACTACGCCCGTCATAAGGAAGTGTCATAAGGTGAGGCGGTTAGTAAATGTAGGGAATCAATGGTAAAACGCTCAACAATCAATTCCATATGTTAACGGTTTTATGGAACATCAATTCCATGCATACGGTTATCACCTCCTCCCATTTACTTACCCATTTATCCATCCCTTAATGAGACCATAGTACGTTTTACTTCGACTTATAAAAATAGGTCTTACCTATTTTCACCGAACAACAAGTTCATTCTGGAATATACAACACTCAGAAAACACTTGCTAGCTTACCACTTGTTAGCCTTCCCACTTTTCTGATACAAGTCATAGTAACACAACTACTCTTCCAGAATCAACTATCCTGGTCTCATCACTTTCCTTGCTTCCCTCCCCAAAACCAACCCATTCTCCTCCACTTTGTGATCGAACATGTCCGGAACGACCATTTCTTGGTTTAGGCTGGATTTGTACAGATTGATCTCTCAAACTTAAAGTACTCCCTTATAGTATATTGTTTAGGGTTTAAATTGTTTCTCACCTATATACTCGAAATTACCGAAATCAACAGAAACTATTTTCACCTACAAACACCTAGATAATCTCTCCAGAAACAAGTTGGTTGGAAATTTTAAGATCTTTGATCATGAACATTCATCCAAATCTAAGGATGTTGTGTTCAAAGAACTAAAGGACATTCATCCAGAAGATAATCCAACTATTCTGGAAGAAAAAGTTAACCTTTTTCTTGGAAACTCTGTATATAATGTTTCAAGATCCACTATGTGCCTAGCTGCTTGCACATTTCAGAAGCCTGATTACTATCCAAATGTGACGTTCTCATATTGTTCATTAAAAGTTCATGATCTCTCAAGGTGTTACAAGTTCAAACACAAGCAAAGACACGTCAACAAACTTCAACGAAGAGCAAATCATCTAGCAAGAAAGCTTAAACTTGCTCAAAATACCGCAGAGGTATGTAAGATTTTATCTTCGTCTAAGAAGTTAGTTTCCAAGGAAAAATCAAGACCATTTAAGAATAAAGTATGGTCAAACTGTTTTGATAGACAAAAGCATGTGGATTCTCCACAAGAGGAAATTGGTGGACAAATTATAGTTCACCACAACGCAACTTGATGGTGCTGTTCTTAAAATCATGTCTCATATGCCTGATCAAAAAAGACAATGATTGTGTACCTCTCAGGCTTTAGGAAAAGTTTTTTGTTTTCTTTTCTTAGGAGTATTTTTCCTTTTTGTATATCAAATAGAACAAAGGGTACTATCGACAATTCTGCTCTTTATAGGGATAAGAGTTGATCGTCCACGAACCTTTTTAGGTTTCGAACCCTACATTCCTTTTCCTTCTCTAAAACCTCTCTTTATCTTAAGACTACTTGTTGAGCTAATTGTGAATTCCTCTCACAAACCCATATGCTTATGGACGCTCCAAGAATGACGTCTTCTGATGAAAAAGAAGGTAATATGATTGTTAAGCCTTCAATCATGAAGGAAAAAGGAAAATCTCCATTGCCTCCAACCTTGAAAAGAAAAAGAAGGAATACGAGGAAGCCAAGAGTTGTTCCTTAAAATTCTTAGAAGTTTTTTGATGTTATTGAAGTGTTGAAGGAGCGAAAGGAGATTCAAAAAATAAAGACTTTTGTGTATAAGACTCATGAGATTCAAAAAGCCCTGGTTCGACAACATCAACCAAGAAGGTTCATCGATATAAACTCATTTCTTAATGAACCTTATGTTCCCATGGTTGTTGACAACAAGGAGTTCGGGGACGATAATGAATTATTCAAAGGTATTAATGTCTAGTAAATCTTCTATTGTTTCTCTTTTGTTTAGAAGAATAACTAGTGTTTTGGAATAGCCATTACTGTGATTACACATAGCTATATCCAATGATTTTCATCATCATGTTTTTTAGATTTTTTGGTTTGAAAATTCTAAGTTTGTTTGGAAGATGATGGTTGCAGTATTAATCTCTTGGTTTTATATATTGTAATATTTTGATTGGATATTGTGTTTACGTCGATGAACTTGATTGTCCCATATTTTGTCAAAAATAAAGTCGTTCGTGAATTGATATGCAAATATTGATAAAAGGATGAATATACTTTTGACAAACACAAAAGTTAAGCCTATATTGTCAATTATTGATGTAAGATAGGTTAAAATATTTTGTGATTCAAGTATTATGTCTATTGTCTGTCATTGTGCAAATGGTGATGAAACATAGAAAGCATCCTTGTGTTATCCACAGTATAGATCCTTATTGATCCATTTTTTATGTATTACCGTGAAGGCTCCATTGTGTATCTCATGTTGAGCACAATACAACTAAGTCGATTTCTTATTGGCATGGTTGGTTGTTTCATGAGATGCTATATGTTGAGCATTAAGAACTAAATTAATCAACTTGTGTGGTTGTTTAGTTTGTATTTCATCAGTTTTCTTATGTTGAGTACATGTACGGTTAAGGTTGTCATGTTATGATAATCTTAGTCGGGGTTCCATAATCCCTTGTGTTAAGCCCAAATGAACTAAATTAATCATCTAGTATGGTTATTTAGTTTGCACTCTGTAAGTTTTTCTTATGTCGAGTGTGGCCAATTAAATTGATTACTCTTGTAATTAGTTTGGTTGAGTATGACAATTAGATCATTTGCAAGTTTTCTTGTGATTAATCTAATTGATTTTTACGTCTCCATAAATTTACTTGTGTTGAGCATATTTAGTCAAATTAATCTTGGTTCGCTTTGGTAAATTTGATTGAATATTTCTTGTTGGATTCCAAATTCATACTTGTATGTAATTTGTTGAGTCTAAAGAATTCTTTTTGAAATTAAGGTCGCTCATGTTATTCCTTAGGGAATGACATATTATGGGGGAGAGTTCTTTTGAACTTGTGCTTAATTACCAAATCTTTGTGGGGAGTGCGGCTGTGTAATATTAGAGGGGTTATCTTGCGTCTTTATAAACTCCTTGATGAATGCATTTAGCTTCGGCTTTATGATTGCATCTAAACAAGGTGATACATATTTACCTTTGGTCATGAAATGTCCCTTACGGAAATTTCATTAGGATCCCGTTCTTGTACCTTTGCCAA
Organism: Papaver bracteatum; assembly: GCA_023529315.1. NCBI lineage: Eukaryota > Viridiplantae > Streptophyta > Magnoliopsida > Ranunculales > Papaveraceae > Papaver > Papaver bracteatum. The sequence goes on from JAJJWX010003646.1 coordinate 306,933, forward strand.
TTTTATTGACAAAAAGGGGGAGAATTAATTGTAGTTCACAGTACAAATGCATATGGTTTTCAGATCATTATGTAAGGGGGAGTGGTTTCCATGTGAGATGGAGTATTGACTAAGGGGGAATAAAGTATAACCATAGTATTGTTGTTGAAGTTGTGATGCAATTGGACTTTGACGCTGTGTAATAATACTATGACTGTATAACAATGATTGAGAACCGATGCTTTTCTCATTGTTATAGCTACGGATTTTCAACAACGATGATGCTAAACTTACAACCTTTGGGATCATTGGATTACTTGGAAGTGACAAATATTTTGAGTATTGTTGAAGATTAGACATGTGGAATAGGAGCTACAAAGTTTATTTATATATTTTTTGTATTCCATATGTATTAAAAATTTTGCCACTAAAATTGACAAAGGGGGAGATTGCTAGAGCACTGCTCGGTCGAACTCGCATATGTTGCTATATCAAGCATGTTTGTTAATATTAGTGATCAAAACTATAAAGTCTTGATTTCTAGTCTACTATAGCTAAGGTCTTGGACTAGGATAGAAAGTGAAGTTGAGTTCGAGAACTCCATGTCAATCATCATACAAGACAAAGGACTACTCAAGGAACCTGTGGATCTTCATCGACTAAAAGGTATGTGGAGACTTGAACTTATCTATCACTCAAAAGTCTATCTACTCTATTTCCTATCTTGAGACAAAAGTCGTCTTACTATATAGGCTAAAGATATACACATGTAACATTTCGAGCTGAGTATATGTCGCTTATCTATTTCTCGAAATGTGTGTTGGTAAAGTTTTCGCTTTAACCAAGTTCATCTTTTCCTATTGACGAAAGTCATGTTATGTTTCAATCACTATGGAAATTGCTCTGACGAAAACTAGTTCGTGAATAACAACTATATGACGTCCTCTGAGAATATTTCAATGATTAAAATGAGAGTTTAGAAAATATAACCACTGGGGGATATATACATTGTTGTGGTAACACATATATGTATAAGTCCTTATGCACTTGAACCGAAGTTTGAGAACTTTGTTGATCAAGTGAAAACCGAAACTTGAGCAGTCAACCCAGTCCGCGAACTCAGCCCGCGAACGAGCGTAGTTCTCGAACCCGAGAATTTCTACTGGAGTTGAAGATTGGTTTCAGTTCGCGAACTTAGTTCACGAACTGACGGAAGTTCTCAAACCCGAGAATTTCTGCGGGAGTTTGTGAACTCCAGCCGGTTACTTAAGTCAGCGAACCCAGTCCGCGAACTTGAGTGGTTATGTCTAAAAACGATGATCGTGAACTTATTTAAATTATCTAAGGAATGATATTGCAAACTGTGGATTTATAGTTCTTGAATCGATTCGAGTGAATCATATCGTTTTTGCTTCAATTGTGTCTTGTGTAGTACATAAGATCTCATAGCAATTGAACAACTCTCTTACTAGTTCATTTGAGTCATTTGGACTAGTTATGGTGAAGAAGAATATGGTTAATATGAAAGTTATCATTTGGCTAACCATTTGGTTGACTAATCTTGAACCAGCTATTGTACACGTTTGGGTACGATTACACAAACCAAAAATCGTCAAGTACATGTGTGTAAGGCAAGCTAAGTTTTAGATCTAACGGTTGAGAGATATTAGCTTGTATCTAATCAGGTTTTCATCTAACGGTGAATATTGAATGCTTTGTTACTAAGCTAACATTTATTGCAAACCCTGATTTGAAAGACTATATATGGGAGAACTCTAGCAACTGGGAAACCTAATCCCCACAAATTCTGTGTGATACTAGTTTGCTAAGCTAGAGTCGATTCTCCTTTAACCTTTGGTTTTCTTCTTCTAAAACCAGGTTAACGACTTAAAGACTTCATTGGGATAGTGAAGCCAGACCGATACTACTTTTCTTGTAGTTGTGTGACCTGATCTTGCTGTTTATATCGTACGAGTAAAATTATAATAATTGGCTTGAGATTTCTATCTCCGATAGGCAAGATATAAAAGTAATCACAAACATCTTCGTCTCATCGTTTGTGATTCCACAATATCTTTTTTCGCTGCGTCGATTAAGACTATTGTGAGGTAATTGATAAAACTGAGCTGTTTTTCGGGAATATAAGTCTGGTTTTATTGATTGGTTCTTGTTCACCTTGATTTATCAAAATACGGAACAAAATTCATTGGTTTATTCGTGGGACACGAATTTATCTATCTTGTAGACTTTTCTGTGTGAAACAGATTTGTTTGCTAAATTCTTAGACTTTGGGTCGTAGCAACTCTTGGTTGTGGGTGAGATTATCTAAGGGAATCAAGTGCGCAATATCCTGCTGGGATCAGAGGCATATGAGCATAACTGTACCTTGGATCAGTGTGAAATTGATTGGGGTTCAACTACAGTCCATACCGAAGTTAATTTGGAGTAGGCTAGTGTTTGTAGCGGCTTAATACAATGTATGTTTAATCTGGACTAGGTCCCGAGGTTTTTCTGCATTTGCAGTTTCCTCATTAACAAAATTATGGTGTCTGTTTTATTTCTTTTCCGCATTATATTTTTATATAATTGAAATAATACAGGTTGTGCGTTGTTCAATCGATTAGAATATTCGACCTATTGGTTGTTGATTTAAATCGATTGACACTTGGATATTGGTCTTTGGTACCATCCAAGTTATCTCTCTTTGATTAGACTCCCGAATCACATTTGCTTGAGTAAATCAAATTGAGAGATTGAGATAATAACTCCTTGAGTATTTTTTATTGATTGAGTCTAGTTGATTCTCTAGAAAAACAACTCGGAGTTGTCCATACAGATTTCTAATCAAAAAATTGGGTGAGGTTGTTAGACCCCCGCTTTTTCAGATGTTGATGAGGAAGTCTCAGAGTATGTTAAGGTTTTGAATTCATTGGAAAAGAAGAAGATGACAATTTCTCATGTCACACCTCTTCTGACTCCTCTCTGTCGAGAAAATAACAAATTGAGAAGATGTTACGCAGGTGTTTATGTTTGGAATCCTTCTAACGAATCGATCCTCAAGGATTCCGAGGGAAACCGCATGTAAAGTCACTTGAATGTGATCGTGTATATCAAAACTACTTCTTGTTGGAAGAGAAACTTTCAGAAACTGAAGGAAGGATTAACTTTCAGCAAGCAAGTTTTGATGACAGAGAAAGCGCTTTTCTCACTCGAGAAAAACGCCTTGAGGCTGATTTAGTTGTTGCTCTTGATAAAATCAAGATGTTGGAAGATGACTTAAAAAAGTTCAATACTAGTTTAATAAAATTAATGCTAGGAGCAAGTAAAAATTATCATGATACACGAGGTTTGGGCTATAAGGGAATAAATGCTCCAAGTACTAGCAAAGAGGTAAAATTTGTCAAGGCTAGCGATGCTTCTTAACAAAATGTTTCCACTGATGGAAAAAGCGAAATACCTTCTCTAGCAGTTAAGGTTCAAAAGAGAAAAGTATATCAACCTCCAAAGTCAGCACACACGGATCGAGGTAAGAATATTCCTTATGTTTGCCACTATTGCGGAAATAAAGGTCACCTGGAAAGGAGATGTCATATCCGTATAAGGAATGAGAAACTTCATGATGTTCTTGTCTGGGAATCACAAGAAGTTGTGAAACTAAGATCATATGTTAAGACTAATCCCCTTAACATTACAGGTTGTAACTGTCCAACCTTTAGGCAAAGGAATCAGTGCTGTGATCAACCTAGATTTGCCTATAAACGTCGTACGAAGCCTTTTCACAATCGTAATGGTTATCAAAAGGATAACTTCGTAAAGAAGAAGACAATATCCGATGCACCCAATTGGAGAAAGACTAACTTGCAAAAGAATAGTCAATCAAATTCTATCTCGAGAAATCTAGAAGAGAATAATGGGAAGAAAGTTCCAGTTGTTCCTAAACTCACTCAGAAGTGGATACCAAAGAAAGTCGATGATGTTTTGAGTGTGAAAAGGAATGATCTCCCAGAAAATTCCATGTCTATGGAAAAGGCAGTATCCTTGACGTTGGAACTTAAAAAGCTCTTTGGAAAGATGGATTTGGATGTGAAAGGTTCTAAAAGTGATCTCTTTCATGATAATCCAAAAGTCAATTGTGGTGAGTAGGATATTGTTCACCTCAACACAACTTGAATGTGTTATAAATGCATCCTCACCAAGGAATGCCCTGTTATGAATACGGTGAGGAAAATACGAGAATTGGGGCACACAGATTATGTTCGATAAGTCGATTGGATTCTTCTAAAAAGGTATGTCTATAAACTTGAGAAATATTTGTGTTTTTATTTGCTTAGAGTAGTTATAATGATCCATGTACCTTGCTTGTCGTTCATTTCTACCTAACTTGATATGTGTTTAAGGTTGGTTCGGGATGTTCGGACTTCATGGTACACATACCAAGTATGCATAACATCTTTTAAAACCAAAACTAGATTTTTTGCCCGTGCTACGCACCGGGCTGACCCGAAAACAGTTTTTCCTAGCCCCGTCCCGATATATGCTTGGAATTTTTGATTTGGTTTAGCTCGGTTTTTCCTCCCTCCATCCCGATACATGCTTAGGATTTGTATTCAGCATATGCTTGGGATTTTTGATTTGGTTTAGCTCAGTTTTGCGTCCCTCCATCCCGATATATGCTTAGGATTTGTATTCGGCTTCGCCTCACCCGTCGCTTAGGATTTTTGATTATGTTTGTGCTGCGCATCCCGATACATATTTAGGATTTTTTGTACATGTTTAGGATTTTTTATTTTGTGTGGCTCGGCTTCGCCACGCCCCCATGCATGCTTACGATTGTTTATTTGGTTTAGCTCGGCTTCACCTCGCCCCATCCCGATGCATGTTTATAATTTTTAAACATACATCTCCCCGATCGTGGGGCTTCGCCCCGTCCCAATTCATTTTTGATTTAGTGTGCTATGTATTTTTGATTCTTTTAAGTGATACTAACTTGCATCTGACCACTATTAACTCATTCTTATAAGTAATCAATCCATTTATCTTTGTAATCAACTCTTCACTACAACATATCAGAGGAGGGAATAATTTAAGTACAACTTAAGATATCAAGGGAAATCAAAGAATTAGATAACATGAGTTTTTGACCATCAAGCAAGCAACAAATGTGGTGATATCGAGATATGACCACAAAACCAAATTAAAAAATGCTAATCTGCGAAAATATTTGGAAACAACAAGATTCTGTAACCACTTCATATCAAACTTCATTTGTTGGTGATGCCTTCTTGAAGATACATATACAACTTCCTCATTTGGCCTAGAAGACATGAACGCAGATGCCATCATATGAATTTCAAAACATAGAGATCCCGCTATTGAGACACATTGAATAATGAATGTATGAAGAGTTCAACATGCATCTCAAAAAGTAGACGATGGACATAACAAACACTAAATTACACCTACCATGAAAGAGGCCTTATATTGCACGATGAACCCTGGGTAGCATCGGATAGATGATTCTTATCTAGCTGAAGTTCAGAAACCAATTACAACTTAGATACGTGGAAATGCTACCTAGGAATCTGTTGTGGTCAAGTAAGCTGCAATGAATATTAGAAATACAGTTAAAAAGGAACTCAATAAGGAGAAATTTAAAATAAAACCTAAACCTAAATATAGAACACTCGCAGGGTTGCCAAGGAAAGTTTACTTCATACGTCAGAAGGAACGAGTCCTGCAAAATTATTGTATCCCAAGTCTAACACCTCCAACTCCTTCAGTTCCTCGATCTCTTCAGGGATTGTATCCGTGAAAGAATTATTCCTCCAAAATACTTCACATCACGATAAAGGATAAATTAAAAACCGTAATAAGAAAAAAATGCACTATATTCAAATCAAAATCATGTCATTTTTTTGTAAAAGGAATGCTTATACTGCGCTTACATAGATTTAATGTGAATGAGGCTCCCAACTTCTGGAGCAAGGGTTCCTCCGAGACAATGACCTCTTAAGTTCCTGCAACGTGTATAAATCAAGTTTCAGAATATATCAAAAGAACCTCAATTCCAATGTAATACAGAACCTAGTATGGATAAACTGAAACTGCAGCCTTATTTTCTGAACATCACAGACATTTTACAAATAGCTCTTAAGATTACATCTCAGTTATAATTTGACACCATAATTCTACTAAATCTGTTACTTGACATTAGTTCTTTCTCTCTGTGTTCTTTCTATACGAAACGAAATCGAGGTAGTTCTTAGGCGCCAAGAATAGCACTCGATAAATAAACATATCACCCACCTCGACAAAGAACTATAATGTCTTATCAGGTTGTCCACTAAAGCACTTGCATTCAATCATAGTGTCAAACTTTTAATAATTATTGATGTTTTTTTGGAAATTAACTGGAATCTTCTGTCGATCTACAAAACCCAAATGGTATTATTGTGGAGGAAAAATTACAAAAAAATATTATTCAATGACAAATGATTGTCTCATGCAAAATATACAATTAACCATATAGAACCAATCATAGAACCCAAATCCAAACCAAAATTTCAACCACTACAATTCAGAAAATAAAGTACTTTTGAAGTGGGTTTAATACCAATTTTACATACAAAGTCACGACTTTACCATGATGAGAACATCCGACACCAAACCAAGAACATGGGTTTTGATCTTCCTCATCCTCATTTTGTCTCCAATCCAATAAAGCACCATATGGATCACTAACAATTCTATCCTTAAATCTCAACAATGCCAATCCTGCAACAAAAACATTCAGACACAAATTTTAATCTACCAATACAAATAAATTTTATTTATTTAAAAAAAAAAAAGGAAAAAGAAAAAGAAAAAGAATCAAATACCTTCATCATAGAGAGAATGACAAAGATCAAAATTCTGGTTGAAGAGGCATAAAAGAAGTAATAAGTCACTGGACATTGCTTTTATATAAACGAATAAGTTACATGCTTCATTTTTGTAATTTCACTAAGCCACATATTAAAATTAACGTGTGATAAAGACATTATAATTCAGGATTGGCATTGTGAATTGATGTTTCATAAATGTTTTGAAGAAGATAAAGTGGCAAATAAGAATAAACGTAGAGTTCTAATTGTTCTAATTGTATCTGCATTCAAAATAGATTGAGTTTAACCATTTATTTGTGCACTGTGTATAAACTGCTCATGAATCCTGGTCACTAAATCAATTGTTACTTTAATTAGTTGTAGCTTGTCTCTTATAAGGATTGAACTTGGAGATTGGAACAATATAAAATCATAGAATTTGTAAATATCATTGATAACCTCAAGCAGAACAAACAATAGAAGAAATATATACCTTCTGCAATACACTGTAAGTAAGATTTTGAAATGCACTGAGTGCAACAATTGTTTGTTCTTCTTGTCGACTGAAAAGGATCAACATTAAAAGGCTTTGGTATTTACTGGGAATAATAAAAATTTAAATTTGGGAAACCCAAAATAGGTTTTGATATTATTAACCTTATAATCTTGTTACTTCTATGAGTAAATGCGTATGAATCTATGAAAAAGAAAAAGAAAAAAAGATTAGGACCTCAAAAAAATATAGCCCAAAAATCTGATGCATGAAAGAATCAAAATTATGAAGTAAAAGAAATTACCTGAATGTATACATTCTTAGGGTTACCTGTTGGAGGCATTTTTTTCCCCTGAGAAGCAGATTGGTTGTTCAGGAATATTGCTGAACACCTTATTTGCTACCTGATGGTTCTGTTGTTAATGAAACAACCCTCTTCATTGCAAACCTTATTTGAAAGCCATGAATCAATGGAACTTCCACTGATTTGAATCGTACCCAGAAATCAGGGTTAGGATTTTGTAGTTGAAGCTCATACTTTTTTAGTGAAAATCAAGGAAATTAAAGTAAAAATCAGAAACCCAGTAAATGAGAAAGAGATTAACGGAGAATAAAGAAGGGAAAGAGATTAAGAGTTCTGATATATTTAAGGTGATTCTCATATACAGAATCTGCCAGTGATGTAAGAATCAATCTTATTAGAACTGTGATTTTCTAGGTTTACTTTTCTTGTTTTTTTTTTTTAAACGGAGGCGAAGATGAAGAGATGATAACTGTTGTAGGGTTTTTTCTAATTTTTTCTTTTTTTGTTTTTTGTCGCAGAAGAAGAAGAAGAGAAGTATGGCAGGAGGAAACTAACGGACGTGAATAACGTCCAGTTAAGTATTTGGTGTAAAACAAGTGTAAGTAATTAGTTATCTTAAGAATCAACACATAAGTCATGTACACCCACGTTTCTACTAACGGTTTTAGTATTTGGCCGGTAAATCAAGGGGCTTGGACCAATAACGTTCTCTACTAAGGGGGTATTTAAAAAAAAAAAAAATCTTCGACCAATAACGTTACGACACTTGTCTTCTCCAGAGTTGGTGTAGTTGAAAGCTTTTATCTAATTTAATTTGAGGAGAGTGTCATGCTCACCGTGCAACGTGGGAGCTCATATGACTTAGCCTTTTAAAGGAGGAGTGATCCAGGAGTTTAAGTTCGCGGACTTGAAAATTTGTATGCAAACCCGTAAGTTCGCGGACTTGCCTGTTCAATATTCAGCCGACTTGTTTTGGCCGTAACTTCTTCGTCCGAACTCGGAATGAACTCTTTCTCTTTGAATTCTCTTCAAATTGGAGATGAGAATTCCTGAATTTGGATGAGTTAAGATTAGTATTTATACTGTCTCTTGTTTTTGAGTATTTTGCTCCGTTTCATTGCACTTGTTCCACTTCTCTTAGACTCGGGCACTTGGGTTCTTGGATTACTACTCTTCTAAGCTCATTTATAACTTTTACAAGAATGTTGTTGGTGAATCACAAAGATTGAAGTTCAAGAATGAGCAGTAGTACACGTTACTATGGAATTCTTGAATGTTCACATTCATTTTATGTGAACTTTGGTGCATGGTCATTGATGACTTTGTATGTTTCTCTTTGTCTAAGAAAATCTTTTTATACGCCTTTGGTAGCTTTTCTTGGTATAAATCCGGGCGAAAAAGATTGATTCTACCCTCTAAGGACAAATCATCTTATATGTGCATTACGAGTTTGTCTTGATGCTTAGGAAACTTCTTATGAGAATTTATTCCTGTTTTTGAGAAGGATTACTAGAGTTTGGAATATCCATTATTGTGAGTACACATAGCCATGTCCAACGTTTTCATCTTCATGTTTTTAGATTTATTGGTTTAAATTCTAAAATTGCTTGGAAGATGATTTTTGCAGTATTATTCTTTTGATTTTATATATTGCAATATTTTTATGGGATATGTGCGTTCACGTCCGTGAACTTAATTGTCCCATATTTTGTCAAAAGTAAAGTCATTCGTAAATTGATATGCAAATATTGATAAAAGAATGAATAGACTTTTGGAAAACACAAAAGTTGAGCCTATATTGTCAATTATTCAACAATTGAAATGAGAGTTTAGACAATATAACCATTGGAGGGTATAAGTATTGTTTTGGTAACACATATATGTATAAGTCCTTAGTGCTTGAACCGAAGTTTGCGAACTTTGTTGATCAAGTGAAACCGGAAAAGTGCGTGAGCTTCAGTTCACGAACTGGCGGAAGTTCTCGACTGAGAATTTCTGCTAGAGTTTGTGAACTCTGTAGTTGCAGGAAATCCTACACTACACCCTTAATAAGAATTTACTGTAATTAAGACATATTTGAAGATTAAAAACAATACTTTATTATTTGATTCTCAGAAATCTTTACAAGAAATAGAAGAAATCAAGAATAAAACCGCTCCCTTGAATTTTCTCTCTCCTCAAGACTTCCTCAACACTCAAAAATACATCACCCTCTCTTTGAATCTACTGGGTCTCTTTATATAGAATAGTTACATAGTGGATGACAGCTAATCTGTCCTTTAATTTCGGATCTGACTCGCGATCATCGCAGTAGTTATAATATCCATTCTTGCAAGTGTTGTAACCATCGCAGGATAATCACGCTCTTCCCTTGTTTCTTCATTCGTCAGCTATTACGTCATTCTTCAAATCATTCTGTGACACTCGCGAAGTGTTATTGAAGAACTCGCGGTGATGTTCGCAGAAATGTTGTTAATCTCGCAAGAGTAATATCATGGCGATATTCTGGTCCTACATCTTGCCTCTTCTCATGTCTTTTCTGCGAAGAAGGAAAGACTATGAGAATTAAAATGCCGCAACTACCTAGTTTTTCATCTCTTTTTCCCCGACAAAACCCTAAAAATTAGGTATGACCGCTTATACGTGTCGAATGCTCCTCTTTTAACCGGTTAATCCTTTATTACCCGGTTACCCTTCTTCTGTCTATAAAAGAGATAACTTGTTAAGAAATATTCTCTTTCTTTTACTTCTTCGTCTTCTCCGTCCCTTCTCTTCTCTGTAAACCTTCCCGTCTAAAATTTTTCTCCTTCCACAGGTTCATCTGCAGTTCTAATGGAGTCTCAAAGATATAAACATTCTCTTCTGATATTATTAAATTCGATTATTCTTGTCTAAATTATGTTTATCTATTTTATTTGATCTCTTCTATTTGATTTTTCATAATTCCCAGACTGTGTCTTCTTTTCAGTGAAACTACTTCTAACGTGCAACCTGCATCTCAAAACCCTAATCTTCTTAAAAATTCACAACAGAAACTGGATGAAAAGAAGAGGAATCGTGCTAATCATAAGGTAGTAAGAAACACTTATTTTCTTAATAAAAATATTGTTGCCTTTGTTTCTGATCTAGTTTATTATTCGCAGGATGATGAGAATGTTGCTGAACCTCGCAAGCGATCTCGCAAGATTAAACCTATTGAATACGGAATTACTATTCCCACATTATCTTCTTCAAAATCCACTCCCATAGCCTCGCAAACTATGCCCCAACCTTTTGCTCGCGATGATGTCACTCCCAATATTCCTGCCTCAATTAACCCTCTCATAAGTGAAACTCCCCATATTATTTCGAATGAAGTTTCTTCTTCTTCTACTATAGTCACTTCTCAAGTTGATTCATTTTCACTTCCAAATGTGACCTTTCCAGACACTCCCCCTCCTGATGACACAAATAATACAAACCTCCAACTCACCATTGTTACCACTTCACCACCTACATATCTCCCTCCTGTTAGAGAAGCTTCAATTGATGTAGACGTTGCCTTTAGAGTCTTATCTGACATTCTGGATGAAACTAGAAAATCCTCCATTAATCTTGTCAAGCGTGGCGTCTGTGAAGTTTTAATCAAGTATTTTGGTTCTGAACAAACGGCTGCGAAGACATCTCTAGAAAATGAAATTGAAATTTTAAAAGAGAGTCTTCGGGTTAAGACTTCAGAATGCAATACTCTTCAGCACAAGCTTCGCAACTCTTTACTGAATTGCGAGAATCTTCGCAATAAGAATGAAGAACTAAAGGGTATACTTTTCCTTCTTTTATCTCTTGGTTTTTCTATTTTAGTAAATTCTCATTTTTACTATGCTTAATTCTCTTTTAAATCCTTGGTTCATATATTTAGTTGTAAATCGGATACGATTCTTGGAAAGATTCCGGTTTGAGTCTATCGCTGAAGAAGCTCGTGCTGAGAAAGACTCTTGGATGGATCAATATAATAGATTAGATAACCTTCATTCATATTCTATCGACCAAATAGATAATCTTACCAATGAGAATAACCAACTAATACAAAGGCAAAGTCTGTTAAATAGCGAAATTACTCGTCTTTCTTATTTGTTAACCCAAGCTAATTTGGCGATAGAAACTTTATCAGATGAAAATGAGACTTTATCTCAAGAAAAGCGCAACTTCTCAAATAAGATAGCGATTTCCTCGCAACATTTAAGCATTCTTCAGAAAGTGTAGTACCATCATATCGCCACAACAATATTCAGGCGAGATTAACAATATTTCTGCGAGCGTCACAGCGAGTTCTCCAACAACACTTTGCGAGTGTCACAAAATAATGACATAATAGTTGACGATTGAAGAAACACAAAAAGAACATGGTTGACTGGCGATAGTTATGATGCTTGCGAGAAGGAATAATATAGCTACTGCGATAATATCGCGAGAGATATCCTAAATTAGAGGATAGCTTAGCTGTCACCCATTATGTAATTTCCTATAAATAGAGATCCAATAGATTCAGGAAAGGATGATGTATTTTTTAGTGTTGAGAGAGTCTTGAGGAGAGAGACAATTTTAGGAGAGAGAGAGATATTTTGCAGAGAGATTTTTAGATAGAGAGAAAATGTATTTTTCTTTATCATCTTCTTCCCCAAAATTAGATTTAGAACTCCATTAATGGAGATTATCAAATGTAAAATCAAATGTAAATTTTAAAAATCATAGTGGAGAATCATGGATGTAGATCAAATTGATCGAACCATGTAAAAAATCTTGGTGTCCGTTTATAATTTTAGTAATTTTACTACCATTTTATATGTAGATCTAGGAATTAATATCAAGATATGATAAGGGGCGTGTTGTAGGATTTCCTGCAACTACATTTTGGCGCTAGAAACACTACCTGCTTGTTGGATTGAAGAAGATCTAAAGAAATTAGCAATTGTTGATGATGAATTCAATTGGATTTATGAGATACATGGGAAGATATGTATACAGAAAAAGAACAATGAAGAACAACTAACACAATTTAAGAGAAATGTTTACAGAGAAAGAGAAGCAGAAAATATTGGGAAGCAGGAGCAGATTCAGAAAAAGAATCATTCATCTTAAACTCATCTATTATTTTCTTGAATTTTTAGATCTGGTTGTTTATAAGCAAAATTTTGAAAACACTTTGTACAAACCTTTAATTATTCTTCCGAAAGAATCTGATTTTTGATCCAAATTAACTTTGAAGATTGATGTTGTATTCTCGTTAATCTGGGAGGATTTGTCATTTTATTAATTTAGATATTTTTCTCATAAACAAAACATAACGGATTTTCGTGGATAATTCTCGTTCTTTGTAAGATAAGATTTAGCACAAATTTTTCTATAACACTCACTAAATTGATTCTCTGTTCGCAGCAATGTATTCTTTCACAGCGTAATACCTACTTGCGAGATTGTTGACGATTAATGAATAATTTAAAGAGAAAGCTTTACTGACGAGGAGAAATAAAGGGATATGGACGAGATTTCACAGATTCTATATTATTTTGTGTGTAACAAAGATGATTCAAGGAATGATCAACAATTCCATCAAACAAACATAGCAAATACGGAGTATATGACCTGATGAAGAATTTAGTTAGTGGTGCAAAACTTCTTGACCATGATTCCATCGCAACCATCAACCAAACACAGCGAAGGGATAGTCATAATCGCAGCTCCAAGGGTGAACAGATCTCACGTGCTTGAGGCAAAGGCTAAGGAATACTACACAGAAGAAAAATTTCTGCGAAGAAAGCAACAACTACAGTCAAAATTTCGCAGCACCCGAGATGACAAAGGTCCCTTCTGCGAAGCAAACTGCAGTTAATGAAGTCATCGTTGGCATGAAGAGCAGGTGAAGAGAACATAAAAAAGATATATTCATAGCAAGAAGATGGAGAGTCCCTGTTAGAAAGAAAAGTGACAGTTCCAATCCATCAGGCGAAGCAATATCGGGGGATTTTCGCAAGAGAAGCGATTACAAGTGAAAAAATGATTTATTATTAATTTATTCCTTAGTAATTTATTAGTTACAGCGATACTTTATAACTTAGCAAAGATATGGTTATCATATATTGATTAATTAACGACAATACAGGTTTAAGATATGAAATGAGTTCCCAGTTCATAGGAATATCATCATCAACGATTACAAATGCTAAGACCTTTTGCGAAGTTTAAAGTTTCCAGCGAATAGCATCACAGGTAAAAGACGTTGAGTAAATAATAAGATATGTTAAAATAATTAAAACTTCTTATGCAGGGAAAGACAAAGACGCCACGTGAAAACATCTCAGAACCAAAGCAATGAGAAGGATTATCAAAGACACCCGGGATGAGTCTCAGCTGCTCCTGTGATTGTCTTCGCAGATGAAAATCGCAGATATGCCTGCAACACCAACACAAAAAATGACATCTCATAAAAATCAACATCAGGGAAATGTAACAGGAGACGAACTTAAAGAGAAAGCACGGATGAACTAGATACAGTGACCAAGAGGAATACAAACAAAAGCTTAAGAAAATGGAAGGACGAGAGAAATATGCCTTATGCGGTCGTCTTCGCAGGGAAGAATTATTTTTCACAGCCAATAGAAAAGATGAGAGAAGAGATGAACACAACATGCTGAGGCGCAGAGAAGAAAAGAATAGTGGACACGTAGAAAGCACAAAGAAATAAAGATGGAGTCAACATGGAGTCATTTATTTAACGCATAGAAGAAGAAGGAAATTTTATTAAATAATTAGTGTGAAGCAAACGCAAAGGAAAAGCCAGAGCAAAAGAGGGTGGAATATCACAATTAAATAAACAGGCCAATTAAATAAACAATCAAAGAGTAATCAAGTGCAACACAACAAAATAATAACTTACATTTAATGACCCACGTTCGAATCAATGATTAGCCCAGATGAGCTAACAAATGACCAGTCCTGCCAACTTAAGAAGGAGTAAAATGATTTTTGTTGTTCAAAACAATTTGCGAGCAACTCACACAATGATTTTTGATGACCGAGAGGAAATGGATGGTTGTGAATTAGCAGTCTGTGGTGAAGATAGATAGTTGATCGGAAGATAGTGATGAAATGTCCAGAAGAAGCTAATCCAGCGAGAAGAAGCCTAGCGATGAAAGGAAACAAAAGCCTACTAATATTTTGATTTAAAAGGAAGCAAAAGAAGCCTAGCGATGAAAGTAAAGAGAAGCCTACTAATATTTTGATTTAAAAGGAAGCAAAAGAAGCCTAGCGAGGGAAGGAAACAGAAGAAGTTAATCCAGCGAGAGGCAACCGCGAGCAAAATAAAGAAAGATGGAGTTTATAACCCACCATCTCACTATACTTTAACAAAATAATCCACCAAGAGCATTAACAAAGAACAAGAAAATGCTATCAAAGGGACTAATTTCATGAACCATAAGCTACGAGCAACACAGCCAGTAGCATGGAGAAGAAAAAACATCCATCAGCGATGAAAGGGACAAGAACAGAGAAACACAAGTTCAAGAAAAAAGAAGGGGAAATTAAGCCACCTGCGAAGAAAGTAATACAAGTTGCAGAGGTTACTTCACAAAGAGGAAGCTCAACCCTATAGATGACGAGCCAGAAAGGATAAAGAAATGAAATCAACATGAATTACTGTAGCAGTATACCAAGATTTTAGCTGCGATAATATCGCAGAGATGTACATCCAGTAACAATTTTTGGCGAGCAAAGAGACGAAATTAAGAGGCATAAAAATCAAATATTTTCTCGTGTCTATGTAGAAGAAGATACAAAAATCAAGCCTATTGTAGTGGCAAAGAATACAACACCAGGTCTACATTATAGCTAGTACCAGCGAAGTTTAGGGGATTGGACGTGCTTAAACAAAGAAACAAACTTGCGGTATAATCATATCCAGAGCAACTTGAACAGATGGTCATAAACGCAGTTCATAAATATTTACATTATAAAGATTTCCTTTGAAGACGATTACCATGAAAACATACGCATCATGAGCAGATAAGAGGTTTTCTTCGCAAACGATTCTTTCTTCCAAAAAACCAGCGTGAAGAAGAGATAAGCAAAATTCAAGACCAGTTAGTCCAAAGCCCAGTTGTATAGCACCAAGCTATTTAACGCAAGGAATTGGCTAGCGAGAAAATGAAGTCTAGTTTTGGCATGGTACATCTACTTTCCACGAGCGGATTATTTCATTACTACGCCAAATTGGTCAGAGGCAGGAATTTGGTATTTCATTACTTCGTCAGATATTTGATTATTTCGCAAGTTAATTTCGCAAGAGAAGGGTTAGAACAATTGGTATGGCGCAAGAGGCAGGTCAAGAGTTCAAATTCTTCGCGAGAAACGACAGCAACAGAAAATTGCAAAAAAGCTAAGTACCACTTACTTGAATATTTTACTTACAGAAAATGCAAATTTTTGATTTATTTCATAAAAAGCGATACTATCGCAATATTTCAAAGAGCATTTCTAAGATTTTAATATTTCAAAAGATTTCAACAAATTTGATATAATCGCAAGATTTCTAAAAATTTCTAAGACTTCAAAATATTAAAAAAAATAAAAAAATAAAAAAAATTGTTTAATTTACAAAAAATGAAACAATCGCAAGATTTCAAAGATTATCAAAGATTACAAAAGGTGAAATCATCGCAAAAAATTTATAGATTTCAAAAAATTTCAAAAATTTCAAAGATTACAGAAAATGAAACTGTCGCAAAGATTTCTAAAATTCCAAATTTTTTTGATTTCATTTCCAAAAAAGCGATACTCTCGCAAGATTACAAAGACTTCAAAATCACAAAAAACCGAGAACATTCAATTTATATATTTTTTAAGAAAATTTATTTTACAGAAGATTTTTGATTTAAAAACGCAATACAATCGCAAGATTTCAAAAAATATTTCTAAGATTTCAAAAGATTTAAAAAAAATGATGTTATGAGAATGAAAGAAGAAATGAAAGTATGAAGAAACGCGAGAATATCGTGAGAAACGCGAATAAAATTTCGCAGAGACATAAGAATGGGACGAACCTTTATGGCGTGCACCCTAGTTCGTGAATAAAATTTCGCAAGAGGCAAATGTAAGACCTAATAGCGCGTCATATGAGGGGGTATCTCTTGACATGACTCAGCGTAAGGTTATACCGCTGCTGGAACCTGAGTCATGCAGATGTTGGGGTTAAAGAAAACATATCCTGGAGAGAGATCTTGGATTTCCAACTATATAAGGTTATACCCTGGTTGGACGACCGAGAATCTATTCCAAGAAGTGCAGAGTATGACCAAGGCGCCGTGGTATACGGTTGAGCCAAGAGTGCCCGGAGCGTACGAAACTCTCTTGCCATTCTTGGTAACTCTTGGATATGGTGCACTTGGCCTGAAGAAAACCCCACTTAGGGTGCAGTCTTGTAACTATAAGCCATATAGGCATAAAGAACAAGAGGCTGCGAAAACAACTGGTTGTTGGTAAATCCGGATGGGGGGAGATAGTCTTGTATGGCCGATGTGCCCTCCTTGAAGGTGCAACCAAGGGGGAGATAAGGGAGGCACCCTCCATTAGGGAGATGATAAGTGTCTTAAGACGGCAATGTCATGGGGCTTTATGATCGCAAGAACATTTAGGCCTGTCATATTGTCGCGTGACGTAAATTATACAGAGGCAACAAGCCTAAAGAGAAAATGATAAGATGAGATCAATGGGTTTTTACATGAAAGTGTAAAGACGTCCTGCGATTTCATCGCAAGACGACAATGTCATGAGGCTTTGATCTCGCGAGGGAACTTAGACTTGTCATATTGTCGAAATAAAATCAAAGAAAAATGGATTAGGCAAGATCAATGGGTTTTTACATGCAAATGTAGAGACGTCCTGCGATTTTGTCGCAAAAAGAAAAATTGGCAAAATAAGACCTTTAACTAGGAAGGCAAAATAAGACCAATAGAATAATCTCAAACTTAACTGTTTTCTTTTAAGAATGCAGGAAAGATTTGTTCATCACAAGAAAGATAGCAAGTACTATTCAGAATCTCTCAGAAGTATTGTTCAGAAACTCTCAGAAATATTATTCAGAGTTTCTACAATCTCGCAGCACTATTCATCAGCTCGCAATACTATTCATCAGCTCGTAGAACTATTCATCAGCACTATTTGCGACACTATTCGCAGCACTATTTCAGGATTACTATTCATAATTTCGCAGGAACATCTAGAAACTCGCAGAAATATTCAAAATCTTGCAGACTCACTCAGGAACTTACAAGCTCATCCAGCATCTCGTAGACTCTTCCAGAATTTCACAAGAGATGTGATTATCGCAGAATATGATTATTTTATCGAAAAAGATAGAGGCAATTCATTCATTTAACATTTTCTCAAGGATTCTACCTTCATAGATAAAAAACAGAGGCAACTATGGATTACCAAGAAAACATTTTATGTTCTTTATCTACTCGGTAAGAATCATTTCCAAAATGGGCAAGAATTCTCACCAAAAATGAAGTAATAATTTCGCATGAACAGAGGCAATACTTATAACTTTCATTCAAGGATGGATACTTCTTATATTTTGAGGACTGAGTACTTCTTATATTTCTTCAAGGATACTTCATACTTCGCGTACTTCAAGAGTTAATACTTCTTATTTACTTAGCAAAGATATGTAACTTCACAAAAGAATAGAGGCAAGTACGTACTTTTCAAGTTTAGTATTCTTTCGCTCGTTCCTTCATCAACAAAAATCAAAGACTACTACAACAACATATTTTTTCTTAAAGATTACTTTTCAAGCAATATTCAAGAAAAAAGAGGCAAGATGTAGTACCATAATATCGCCACAACAATATTCTGGCGCGATTAACAGCATTTCTGCGAGCGTCACAGCGAGTTCTCCAACAACACTTTGCGAGTGTCACAAAATAATGACATAACAGTTGACGATTGAAGAAACACAAAAAGAACATGGTTGACTGGCGATAGTTATGATGCTTGCGAGAAGGAATAATATAGCTACTGCGATAATATCGCGAGAGATATCCGAAATTAGAGGACAGCTTAGCTGTCACCCATTATGTAATTTCCTATAAATAGAGATCCAATAGATTCAGGAAAGGATGATGTATTTTTTAGTGTTGAGAGAGTCTTGAGGAGAGAGACAATTTTAGGAGAGAGAGAGATATTTTGCAGAGATATTTTTAGAGAGAGAGAAAATGTATTTTTCTTTATTATCTTCTTCCCCAAAATTAGATTTAGAACTCTATTAATGGAGATTATCAAATGTAAAATCAAATGTAAATTTTAACAATCATAGTGGAGAATCATGGATGTAGATCAAATTGATCGAACCATGTAAAAAATCTTGGTGTCCGTTTATAATTTTAGTAATTTTACTACCATTTTATATGTAGATCTAGGAATTAATATCAAGATATGATAAGGGGTGTGTTGTAGGATTTCCTGCAACTACAGAAAGTGTGTAACAATCAAGAACAATCTCTGTCTTCATTGAAAGAAGAACTCAAAGAAGTAACTGAATCACCAATAGCTGAAAAGGATAAACTCATCCAGGGTAGGATAGCTCTAAGTGTAAAGGCTAGTAAACTCAAAGAACGTTTCTCCCGATTGAAAGAATCTCATTCCTTATTGGAGAAAGAAAATGCTTATCTCCTTTCTAAAAAAGAAATTATAAAATCTCGCCTGAAGGGTATAATTGGAGATAAATTTGATGATGCCATGAACCAGTGGGAGAGTTGTGTCTTATCATTAATTCAAAACTTATCTTCGCAAAGAGAAGGTAGTCAATTAGACTGCCTTAATTGTTAGCTTTTCTGTTCAAATTTCTCCGCTATATTTTTGCAAGATCTTCGTCTGAATGTTTTTCTGGCTTATCTATTTTTCTCGCAGAATCTGAGAAAAGTCTTCAAACCACCATTTCTAACTTGTCTGATAAACTGGCTTCAGTCCTCAAAGAAAATGGTGAACTTCTGGCCAACTATGTCAAATCTCGCGATCGTGCAGAAAGAAGATATGACTATCTTGAATACTATAAGAACATGGAAATTAGGAATCGCGACAGAGGCTTCCTTCGCAAAGTTCATCTCAGTGCTGAAGTTCTCGTGAATGACATCTTAATATCCAATGCTCTCTCCCCTGTACCAGTCAATCCTCTAGAAGTAGATGATGATGAAATTCCTCTTCCCATGGCTAGTGATCTATAGTATGTAAGTGATGAAGAAGATGTTTCTCAAGAAAATTCAGTGGATAAAGAAAAATCTCCTCCTCCTAAGGTAGCTACTGGCGATGGAACAACTGTTAATGAGTCATCAAATGAGGAAGAAACTCAAGCTGATCATGAGAAGAATGTTGACGAGGTTAATAACTCTGGCAAAGATTATGCTTGAATTTTGTTTTTGCTTTTTTTTAGTTCTCTTTCTTGCGAATGATGTAACCCCTTTCAATTTTAAAACTCATTTTGGAGCTCTGTTAAATTTTTGTCCTTCTCAATACTCTGCGAGAAAGATAATGATATTTTATTTATCAATTCCCATACTTGCCCCTCATTATCTTTCTTGGAATGAATAAATATCTCCTGCATCTTAGAAAAATGAAATAGTTAATGGGTATGCTTATTCTTGTGGTCTTATTTTGCCTTCCTAATTAAATGTCTTATTTCGCCACATTTTTTTCTGCGACAAAATCGCAGGACGTCCTTACATTCATATGTAGAGACCCATTGATCTTGCCTTAGCTTTTGTATTTTATCAATTCTCTGCGACTATATGATAGGTATAAGTTCCCTTGCGAGAACAAAGCCCCATGACATAGCCGTCTTGCGATAAAATCGCAGGATGACTTTACACTTTCATGTAAAAACCCATTGATCTCATCTTAACTTTTTCTTATGGCTTGTTGCCTCTGTATTTGTCACGCGATAATATGACTGGCCTAAATTTTCTTGCGAACATAAATCTCCATGACATTGTCGTCTTAAGACACTTATCATCTCCCTAATAGAGGGTGCCGCCCTTACTCCCCCTGGTTGCCCCTTAAAGGAGGGCACATCGGCCATACAAGACTAGCTCCTCCCATCTAGTCTTAACAATAACCAGTTGTTTTTCGCAGCCTCTTATCCTTTATGCCTATATGTCTTATAATTACGAGACTGCACCCTAAGTGGGGTTTTCTTGAGGCCGAGTGCATCATATCCAAGACTTACCAAGAATGGCCAGGGTAGGTTCATCCATCCTGGGCATCCTTGGCTCAATCGTGTACCTCGGCACCTTGGTCATACTCTGCACCCCTTAGAAGAGATCCTCGGTCATCCAACCAGGGAATAAACTTATATAGTTGGAAATCCAAAGTATCTCTCCTGGATAGGTATCTCAAAGAGATGAACCCCATTCTCCGTGTCTCAGGTTCCAGCAGCGGTATAACCTTATCCCTGAGCCATGCAAAGAGATACCCCCTAATATGACGTACTTTAGGTCTTACATTTGCCTCTTGCGAAATTATATTCGCAAGCTAGGGTGTACGCTATAAAGGTTTGTACCGTTCTTTGTTTCTTTTGCGTATATCACAATTTTTCATTTTTTATGTAATCTTGAATAATCTTGCGAATAAACTCGCAGCTGTAAAAATTTGTTTTGCCCATTTCTTCTTTGTTTCATTAAATTTTTTTTGCTGATAATATCTTTTTAAATATAATCTGTTATATGGTCTACCAAGTATTTGACCAACATCTCTGCCTTCTGGGTCCACCAACCTGTATGCCCCTGTTCCAACTATCTCTTTAATGATATATGGTCCATCCCATTTTCTCGCCAACTTTCCACCACGTTCTCGCTGGTACTCTGGTGTTTCTCGCAGAACTAAATCACTGGTTGAAACTCACATTTTTTGACTCGCTTGTTATATTCGCGAGCTAACCTTCGCTGATAATTTTTCATATGTTGTAATACTTTTTCTCTTTTCTCTTCTAATTCATCAAGTTCTCTTAGAATCATGCTAGCATTAAGATTCTTCTCCCAAACCTCTCTTCTTGTTGTAGGAATAACAATTTCTGTTGGTAGTACTGCTTTAACACCATACGTTAAACAAAAAGGTGACATCCCAGTTGCCTCTCTCCTGGTTGTGTTGTAAGCCCAGACTGCATTATGTACCTGTTCACACCATGCTCTTTGGTACTCTTCTTATTTATTTTTTAAGATGTCTGCGATTATCTTATTAGTTGCTTCAGCCTGACCATTAGCTTGTGGGTATAAAGTAGTAGATTTTCCACATTTTATCTTAAATGCATTGAGTAGCAACTCTATGTTTTGTCCTTCAAATTGTTTTCCATTATCAGAAACCAACTGTGCTGGGATTCCAAATCTGCAGATAATATTTTCAAAGATGAACGTAAATGTATCTTTATCGCGAATGTGTTGTACCGCTTTTACTTTTGCCCACTTTGTGAAGTAATCTGTCGCAACAATTAAGTATCTCTTCTGCCCTGAACCTAGCATAAAGGGTCCGACAATATCTAAGCCATATTTTCCAAAAGGCCACACACCTTTTGAAGATGATAATGGTGCCCCTGGTGCATGTATCCTTTTTCCATATCACTGGCAATCTTCGCAACATTTTGATAATTGTTTTGCATCTTCATGTATATACGGCCAATAATAGCCTTGCATTTTTGTTCTATAAACCAAAGATCTTCCTCCGCTATGATTACCAACATCACCGCTATGCAACATTTTTAACATTTTTTCTCCTTCTTCCCGTGTCAAACATCTAAGTAATGGTCCATTAAAAGATTTTCGATACAATACTCCATCCCTTAATCCATAATTTATTGCACGGATCTTTAATTTGTGTGCCTCCAATCTATTTCTTGGTGTTTCGCCTGTCGCCAAGTATGCGTGAAGTTCTGCTCTCCAATCTGCGATAATGTCGCTGGCTGATTCTTCTGTGTCATTTTCTATTATCATTACATCCGCCTTTTCTTCTTCTTTATTAATCGAAGGTGATACAAGTGTCTGAATTCTTATGAATCTCGCAACTGGGTTTGTTATCATACTTGATATGAACGCAAAAGCATCTGCGAGTCTGTTATCTTTTCTTTATATATGTCTCCATTTTATTTTTGGAATTCTCGCAGAAAATTCTTCAACAAGTTTCTTGTATTTCTTCAGAGATGGTTCATTTTTTGTGTATTCTCCTTTTATCTGGCGAATAACCAGTTGTGAGTCACTGGTAATTCTTGCTTTCTCCAACTTCATATCTACGGAAAACTTTAGAGCATGTACCACAGTTTCATACCTTGTTTCATTATTATTGGATGTGAATTCCAAACGAAATGAAAAAGCCATTTATTCTCCTTCTGGCGAGATAAAGACCACTCCAATTCCATTTCCTTCCCCATTTGATGATCCATCCACTAATCTTTCCCACATGTTGGGTTCCTTTAATATATCTTTTGGATCTCCATGTTCTTCTTCTATGTCCATCATTTCTTCCACGGCTTCATCATCTTCTAGAGGAAATTCTGCTAAAAAATCCGCTACAACTTGTGATTTTTGCGAGGATAGGACTTCATATTTGATTTCAAAGTGCCCTACTTGTGAATTCCATCTCTCAACTCTGCCTGATCTTTTTGAGTTCTTCATTACTGATTCAATGGGCACCTTTGTTAATACCTTTACTTTATGTGCCTGAAAATATATGCGAAGTTTAAAGGTTGCATAAACCAATGCCAGGATTAGCTTTTCAATTTTTGAATAATTTCTCTCTGCAGAATTAAACGTTTTGTTGATGTAATAAATTGGTTTTTCTACCCCTGCATCTATTCGCAGTAATACTGCGCTTAATGCGTGCGATGTTGTCGCAAGATAAATCAATAATTGTTCTCCCGGCTCCGCCTTATGTAAAATAGATATGTTCATTAGATATTCTTTAACTCCTTGAAAAGCCTTCTCACATTCATCTGTCCATTGAATTTTGTTCCCTTCCTGAGTATATTGAAGAAATGCTTGCATTTATCTGAAGATCGTGAGATAAATCTTCCTAGCGAGGCTAAGAATCCATTCAACTTATGTACATCTTTCACTGTTGCTGGCGTTGGAATATCGCGAATTGCCTGTACTTTCTCTGGATCAACTTGAATTCCTTCTTTTGATACAATATAACCTAAAAATTTCCCTGACGCTACTCCAAAAATGCATTTCTCAGGATTCACCTTGATGTTAAAGAGTCGCATTTGATCAAAAATCTCCTTCAAATCTTGCACATGGTTCTTAGCTTCTTTACTCTTTATTAACATGTCATCTACATACACCTCTAATGTTTTGTGTATCCATTTTGTGAACACCTTTTCTACCATTCTTTGATACGTTGCACCAGCATTTCATAACCCAAAAGGCATTTTTGTGTAACAATATAATCCTCTTGGAGAAAAAAATACGGTGTGCTCTTGATCTTCTTCAGCGAGAGGAATCTGGTTATAACCTTTATACCCGTCTAATGAAGATATTCTATCATTTCCTGCTGCTGATTCAACCATTTGAGGAATATCTGGTAATGGAAAACTATCTTTAGGGCAAGCTTTGTTTAAGTCAGTAAAGTCTATACAAATTAGGATCCCCTTATTTTTCTTTGGAACCACTACCATATTTGCAATCCATTCCGGGTATTTTACTTGTCTTATAATTCCAGCATCAAGCATTTTCTGTAACTCTTCTTCTATTTTTGAGTGATAAGTTGTTGCGATTTTCCTTATCCTTTGCTTGAATGGTCTCACATCTTTGTTAATTTCTAATTTATGACATGCAACTGATGGATCTATTCCAGGAATCTCATCCATACTCCTTGCGAAAATATCCTTATACTCTCGCAAGAGATTTATGGTTTGATCTTCTTCATCTGCACCCATTTTAGTTCTAATTTTCAACATTTTAGGTTCTTCTTCACTTCCAACATTTACTTCCTATGTTGGTTCTGCTGCGATGTAGCTGGCCTCAGGTTCTCCCATTGGCGTTTCCATGACTCTCGCGGGCTCATCATCTTCTTGCGAGATCTCGCTGGGTATTCCTTTTCCTTCTCTTGCTCTTATCATGTAAACTTTAAATTCTTCTTCCTTTTTTTCCTCTTTTGCCAATTTTCTGCGAGCATTTCGCAGTTTTGGACGCTCTTCATAATTTCTCACTTCAATTCGATAACACAGCTTCGCAAGATCAGTATCTTCTCTAATTTCTCCAATTCCACTAGGCATAGGAAATTTGATGCATTGATGTAATATTGATGCTACAACCTTGATTGCATGTATCCACGGTCTCACTAATATCATGTTATATGGTGCCTCCACATCCACCACACATAATGTTACTTTTGTTTCAATCTCTCCTAGCGGAATTCGTACCGTTATTTCGCCTTTAGGTTTTGTTATAGATTTTCCAAAACCATGAATGTGATAATTTGAACAAGACATCTCTTCATCCTTATATCCCATTTTCTTAAATGTATGATAGAATATAATATCTACAGAACTTCCTACGTCCGCCAAAGTTTTATTCACGCCCCATTCTTCTGCAGATCTTGTTGGTTTTTCCTTCTTCAATCGCACAGTAGATACCGTGATTACCAATGAAGATGTATGATCCAAATTTTCTTTTGGTATTTCTGCTGCTGTGAATGTAATCTCATGCTTTTCCCAATCCTTCAGAGGTGATATTTTCTCCACCGTCATAATTCTTTTTCCTTCAAAATCTCGTTTATAAATCCTTCTTCTAATATTTTCATGGAATTGGTTGATCATTATTTTTGTTATCGTGTTACATTCCAACTTCCTGTAATCCTCCTTTGCTTCAATTATTTTTTCTTCAACTGTTTCACCAATTTGTTCAATCATCTTCTTAACTCGAATATTGATCTTTAATCTTGCTTTTTCCTATAATTTTCAACTTTCAATCCCTGTTTCGGGCGCCAAAATATAGTTGCAGGAAATCCTACACTACACCCTTGATAAGAATTTATTGTAATTAAGACATATTTGAAGATTAAAAATAACACTTTATTACTTGATTCTCAGGAATCTTTACAAGAAATGGAAGAAATCAAGAATACAACCGCTCCCTTGAATTTTCTCTCTCCTCAAGACTTCCTCAACACTCAAAAATACATCATCCTCTCTTTGAATCTACTGGGTCTCTTTATATAGAATAGTTACATAGTGGATGACAACTAATCTGTCCTTTAATTTCGGATCTGACTCGTGATATTATCGCAGTAGTTATAATATCCATTCTCGCAAGCGTTGTAACCATCACAGGATAATCACGCTCTTCCCATGTTTCTTCATTCGTTAGCTATTACATCATTCTTCAAATCATTCTGTGACACTTGCGAAGTGTTATTGAATAACTCGCGGTGATGTTCGAAGAAATATTGTTAATCTCGCAAGAGTAATATCATGGCGATATTCTGGTCCTACAAACTCCATCCGGGAACTTAAATCCGCGAACTTGAGTAGGTTATGTCTAAAAATGATGTTTGTGAACTTATCTTAATAAACTAAGGAATGCTATTGCAAACCGTGACTTTATAGTTCATGAATCGATTCGAATGAATCACATCGTTTTTGCTTCAATTGTGTCTTGTGTAGTAATAAAGATCTAAGCAATTGAACAACTCTCTAACTAGTTCATTTGAGTCATTTGGACTAGTTATGGTGAAGAAAAATATGGTTGATATGAAATTTATCATTTGGATAACCATTTGGTTAACAAGTCTTGAACCAACTAATGTAGAAGTCTGGGTACGGTTTTCACAAGCCAACAAATGTGTAGTACATGTGTGTATAACAATATATATTTTCTATCTAACAGCTGATAAATATTAGCTTGTATCTAATCAAGTTTGCATCTAACGGGGAATATTGAATGCTTTGTTACTAAGATAACATTGATTGCAAACCCTGATTTGAAAGACTATATAAGGGATAACTCTAGCAAATAGCAAACCTAATCCCCACACATTATGTGTGATACTAGTTTGTTTGCTAAGATAGAGTCGATTCTCCTTTAACCTTTGGTTTTCTTCTTCTAAAAACAGGTTAACGACTTAAAGACTTCATTGGAATTATGAAGGCAGACCGATACTACTTTTATCGTAGTTGTGTGATCTGATCTTGCATCTTCTATCGTACGAGTACAATTGTAATAATTGGCTTAAGATTTATATCTCAGATAGGCAAGATATAAAAGTAATCACAAACAATTCATCTCATCGTTTGTGATTCCTCAATAATCTTCTTCGCTGCGTCGATTAAGTTTATTATGAGGTGGTTGATAAAACTAAGTTGTTCTTCGGGAATATAAGTCTGATTTTATCAATTGGTCCCTGTTCACCTTGATTTATTAAAAGACGAAACAAAACTCATAGGTTTATTTGTGGGAGATGGATTTATATATATACTTGTAGACTTTTTTGTGTGAGACAGATTTGTTTATTAAAGTCTTCGACTTTGGGTTGTAGCAACTCTTAGTTGTGGGTGAGATCAACTAAGGGAATCAAGTGCACAGTATCCTGCTGGGATCAGAGGCGTAGGAACATAACTGTACCTTGGATCAGTGTGAGATTGGTTGGGGTTAAACTACAGTCCAGACCGAAGTTAGCTTGGAGTAGGCTAGTGTCTGTAGCGGCTTAATACAATGTATGTTTAATCTGGACTAGGTCCCGAGGTTTTTCTGCATTTGCGGTTTCCTCGTTAACAAAATTCTGGTGTCTGTGTTATTTCTTTTCCGCAATATATTTTGTTATATAATTGAAATAATACAGGTTGTCCATTGTTCAATCAATTAGAATATCTGACCTTATTGGTTGTTGATTTAAATTGATTGACACTTGGATATTGGTCTTTGGTACAATCCAAGTTATCTCTCTTTGATTAAGACTCGCAGATTGTATTTGCTTGAGTAAATCAAATTGAGAGATTGAGATAATAACTCCTTGAGATATTTTCTATTGATTGAGTCTAGTTGATTCTCTAGAAAGTGACTCGGAGTTGTCCATATAGATTGCTAATCGTAATATTAGGGGGGTGGTTGTTAGACCCCCGCTTTTTCATAAATTAACTTCTAACTAAAACTTAAAAATGAACTTCTAAATAACTTAATTTAGGGGATAGGTGGCAATCCATTACGGACCAAAATCTCGTTCTTCCATAGTTTGTAGAGAGGTTTTTCCCAATCCTCTACTTCATTCATGTTTTGGCGTAGGATCTTCAAGTCAGCTTATCTTTGTTGTGTTTGTACCAATATTGTAGAGTTTTCCATGTGCTTCTTAAGGTACTCTTCCCCTGTTTCATAATTGGCAACCCTTTGTGCTTGCGATTTTTCAAGAAGTTCGATGAGCTTATCCATTTTTTTTATCTGCTCTCTGCGATGCTTTAGCCTCATGAGCCCTTCGTTTTGAATAATCTCTCCCTGCACCATGAGTGATGATGTGCTACTAAAATTCAAGCATGGCCAGATTGGGTGGATTCTCAATTTCCGAAGATAATGACTTGGTGAGAAGTTTTTGCAAAATTCGCAACACAAATTCCTTAGAAACGTCTCAAACATGCAATAATTTTTGGGAACAAGTTCTTGAAGAATTTGTGAGAATAAATGGTAATGCTAATGGAAGAAGCCGAGGAATCCTACAAAGTCAGTTAGCATGTATCAAGCATTATTGCAAGATTTTTTCCATTTCATTAAGGGCATCAAATGGTAATCATGAAGATGCAATGGTTATACCAAGCGAATCAAGGAATGCTGTTCATTCATACCACCGCTTTGGAGATATTTGGTGGAGCTCGAGGATGATTTGAAGTATATGCGTGAAGAAATATTATGAAGTTCTAGTTAAATATGTAATGTAATTGTAAACGTACTTACATGAAAAAAACACTATTATGGAGTTATTACAAGAACTAATTAAAATGTCTACTTAATGAAAATATGCTTGAATGATAAAAGGAGTATTATGGTTAAATAAAGTGGTGAATATGAATTTTACACTCCATTCTCATAAAATGCACTATCTCCTTTAGGGTCATATTGATCTTTATCGGTATCCACGTCGGTTGTACCCTCATGAACTTCCGACAAGGAACCACCCATCACCATTTTTGGAATATCACCATCTCTCAAACCTTCTCCACATTGTTGCCAACTGTGTGTAGTGAGTTCCAAGCGAAGTTCCGCCCAACGCACATGATTGTACAATATATGAGGAGCTAGCCTTATGTTTTCTTGAATTGGCGGTTGAGGTTCATCTCCAGTGATCCTCCCCCAGTACTCATTGCGATATTCCATCTCAACACAAAAATTGTGCATTATCAAGCACCCTCTCATAATTGCCTTCATATTCGATTTTTTATAATAACAACATGGTTTCAATATAATGCCAAACTTAACTTTTAGACCACCAAATGCACGTTCTATGTCCTTCCTTTTGGATTCTTGGTATTGATTGAAAAGAGATTATTTATTGTTTGCGGCGGGTTTGTATGATTGCACAATGCAACCATACATAGGATATGTTAGAGCACTTCTCGGTCAAACTCGCATGCGTTGCTATCTCAATCTTGTTTGTCAATCTTAGTGATCAAAATTATATAGTCTTTATTTCTAGTCTACTATATCTAAGGTCTCGGACTAGGATAGAAAGTGTAGTTGAGCTCAAGAACTCCATGGCGATCATCATACAAGACAAAGGACTACTCAAGGAACCAGTGGATCTTCATCGACTAAAAGGTACGTGGAGACTTGAACTTATCTATCACTCAAAAGTCTATCTACTCTATCTCCTATCTCGAGAAAAAAGTCATTTTACTATATAGACTAAGAATATGCACATGTGACATTTCGAGCTGAGTATATCTCGCTTATCTATTTCTCGAAATGTGTGTTGGTAAAGATTTTGCTTTATCCAAGTTCATCTTTGCCTAGTGACGAAAGTCATGTTATGTTTCAATCACTTTGGAAATCGCTCTGACAAAAACTAGCTCATGAAAACAACAATATGATATCCTCTGAGAATGTTTCAATGATTGAAATGAGAGTTTAGACTATATAACCATTGTTGTGGCAACACATATATGTATAAGTCCTTAACACTTGAACTGAAGTTTGCGAACTTTGTTGATCAAGTAGAACCGGAACGTGAGCAGCAACTCAGTCCGCGAACCCAGTCCGCGAACTGGCGTAAGTTCTCGAACCCGAGAGTATCTGCTGAAGTTGAAGCTCAGGTGCAGTCCGTAAACCCTGTCCGTGAACTGATAGAAGTTCTCATTCTAAGAAATTCTGCTGGAGTTTATTAACTTCAACCAGTTAGCTTGAGTCCGCAAACTCAAGAGGTTATGTCTGAAAACGTTGTTCGTGAACTTATTCTAAATACTAAGGAATGCTTTTGCAAACCGAGGCTTTATAGTTCATGATTAATGATTCAAGTGAATCACATCGTTTTTGATTCAATTATGTCTCTTATAGTACTTGAGATCTCATAGCAATTGAACAACTCTCTAACTAGTTCATTTGAGTCATTTGGACTAGTTATGGTGAAGAAGAATATGGTTGATATGAAAGTTATCATTTGGCTAACCATTTGGTTGACTAATATTGAACCAACCATTGTACATGTTTGGGTATGGTTACATGAACTCAAAACGTCAAGTACATGTGTGTATGACAAGCTAAGTTTTCGATATAACGGTTGAGAGATATTAGCTTGTATCTAATCAGGGTTTCATCTAACAGTGAATATTGAATGCTTTGTTACTAAGCTAACATTGATTGCAAACCCTGATTTGAAAGACTATATAAGGGAAAACTCTAGCAACCGGGAAACCTAATCCCCACACATTCTGTGTGATACTAATTTGCTAAAGATAGAGTCAATTCTCCTTTAACCTTTGGTTTTCTTCTTTTAAAACCAGTTTAATGACTTAAAGACTTCATTGGGATTGTGAAGCCAAACCGATACTACTTATCTTGTAGTTGTGTGATCTGATCTTGCTATTTCTATCATACGAGTACAATTGTAATAATTGTCTTGAGATTTCTATCTCCGATAGGCAAGATAAAAGTAGTCACAAACATCTTCGTCTCATTGTTTGTGATTCCTCAATAATCTTTTTCGCTGCGTCGATTAAGTTTATTGTGAGGTGATTGATAAAACTGAGATGTTCTTCAGGAATATAAGTCTGGTTTTATCGATTGGTTCATGTTCACCTTGATTTATCAAAAGACGGAACAAAACTCATAGGTTTATTCGTGGGAGACGAATTTTTCAATTACCTGTAGACTATTCTATGTGAGACAGATTTGTTTTCTAAAGTCTTCGACTTTAGGTCGTAGCAACTCTTGGTTGTGGGTGAGATCAGCTAAGGGAATCAAGTGCATAGTATCCTGCTGGGATCAGAGGAGTAGGAGCATAACTGTACCTTGGATTAGTGTGAGATTGGTTGGGGTTCAACTACAGTCCAGAAAAAAGTTAATTTGGAGTAGGATAGTGTCTGTAGAGGCTTAATACAATGTATGTTTAATATGGACTAGGTCCCGGGGTTTTTCTGCATTTTCGGTTTCCTCGTTAACAAAATTATGGTGTCTGTGTTATTTATTTTCCGCATTATATTTTTATATAATTTAAATAATACAGGTTGTGCGTTGTTCAATCGATTAGAATATCCGACCTTATTGGTTGGTTGTTGATTTAAATTGATTGACACTTGGATATTGGTCTTTGGTACCATCCAAGTTATCTCTCTTTGATTAGGCTCGCGAATTATATTTGCTTGAGTAAATAAAATCGAGAGATTGAGATAATAAATCCTTGAGTATTTTCTATTGATTGAGTCTTGTTGATTCTCTAGAAAACAACTCGGAGTTATCCATACAAATTGCTAATCGAAATATTGGGCGAGGTTGTTAGACCCCCGTCATTTTCAATTGGTATCAAAGCAGGCAAACACGTTAAAGACCTTACAAGTCTTTGTTTGTAGCGATCTGACTCTATGGACAAAGGTGCTATCTCAATAAACGTACCACCAGTCTTTGATGGCTCTAATTACTTATGGTGGAAAATCGTTATGCGAGTTTTTCTTCAAGCACGTGATTTTCAATCATGGGTATATGTTGTTAATGGATATTATCCTCCCGTTGCTACAGAAGGAGAAAATGTTCCAAAGAATATTACTGAATATACTCCTGCAGAGGTTCTTGCTGCATAACAAAACTCTGACGGTTTGAATACGTTCATACATGCCATTACCCCAAATCTTCAGTACCATGTGTCTAATTGCACTAAGTCGCAAGAAGCTTGGGATATCTTAGCAACCATATTCGAAGGAAACTCTAGTGAAAATGATGCAAGGCTTCAGAACATTAATTCTGATTGGGAAAACCATTGTATGGCAGATGAAGAAACATTTGATGAGTTTAATCACAAAGTGTCTAAAATTGTTAATGTATCTTTTGCATTGAGTAAAACTATTCTTTAAAAGGACATTGTGATGAAAATTGTCAGATCACTGCCATCTAGATACGATGCTAAGAAGCATGCCATCGTTGAGGGAAATAACCTAGATACTCTTTCCAGAAACACGCTGGTTAGTAAGCTTAAGATCTTTGATCACGAACTCTCATCCAAGGCTAAGGATTTTACGTTCAAAGCACTAATGGACACTAAAATACTTGATAAAAGTAAAAAAGTGTATATCTCTGAAGATGATCACTCTGAGATAGATTCATCAGATGAAGATCTTGACAAATCAGTCTTGATGATCACAAGACAGTTTATGGATCTTCTTTTGAAGAGAAGTAAACGGTTCTCCAGAGATAAGCCTAAAGCATCAGTCAAACCTCATAATCGTGTTCCTCCTAAAAACATGGATATTGATGAAACTGATGATGAGGATATGCCTCAGTGCTTTAAGTGTAAAGGATTTGGTCATTTTGCAAACGAGTGTCCAAATCGGAGAAAATACACTGGGAACAAAGGTCTTGCTGCAACTCTTGATGAAATGTCTGACGACTATGATTCAAATGAAGATGAGAAATCAAGTGTTGCACTTCTTGGTGAAAATATTGATTTTGATAGTTGTAGCAATACACATATCAATTTTGATATTCTTTCAGAAGATAATCCAACCATTCTGGAAGAAAAAGTTGACCCTTTTCTTGGAAACACTGTTTGTAATATTTCAGGATCCGTTATGTGCCTAGCCGCCTGCACAATTTAGAAGCATGATTATTATCCAAGTGTGACGTTCTCATATTGTTCATTAAAAGGCCATGAACTCTCAAGGTGTTACAAGTTCAAACACAAGAAAAGACACGTCAACAAACTTCAACGAAGAGAAAATCATCTAGCAAGAAAGCTCAAACTTGCTCAGAAGACCGCAGAGGTATGTAAGTGTTTGTGGGAGAAAACTACTTCTGCAAGTTTAGGAAATTTTGGGTGTGTGTGGATGAGAAGTGAATTTAAACCTTCAATAAATGTGCTGCACGATGAGCACTTTGATTCGAGAGATAATCTGTACAATTCTGGCCTAAACCGAAGACACGGCCGTTCCAGATTTGTTTCGGTCACAGGTGAAGGATGTGAGGTTGATCTTAGGGAGGGAAGCGAAGAAGGTGTTGAGAGTATGAAGGTGAATGCTATTTGATGACTTGTTAACAGAAGGTTGAGCATGCTAGCAAATGTTGCAGGCAGACTATGGGTGTTGAATACGATGGTATTAACACTTGGTTTTTTTTGTGTTCTATTGGAAATAGAGAGGAGAACCTATTTATACAAGTCGATAAGCCTTCATCATGTCTCTCGTGGGAAAGTGGAGGAAGTGGAGTGATGGAGGAAGTGGAGTTGTGTGTTAGTGTCACACGGTTGCTTTCCCACTTCTCTTATCATCGCTAACCGCCCATGTTTCCCTGACACGATCTTGTAATGGCGTGTTGCACGCTGCACGCTGTAAACCGCCAGACCAATACCCCAGTTTGTATCCCCAAGTTGTGACGTGATTAATGTCTAGAGTGTGTGGATCGTGGGACCCACAGAAAATAGTGCAGGGTGAATCGGGAAATTGGTATAACATCGCATGCATCCATCTTCAGGTGACCGTTTGGAGGCTGTATAGACAGGCCATGCCTTGGCCGGTCACCCTGTGAAGAAGAGTGATGGATGGTAATCATGGTGATACCTTGTTTGCTGGTTGATTCGCACCCTAAGTCATTCGTCCAAGCTTGCAAAGTTGGACGGACGAGATGGCCTGCAACCCTACTTGCGATCGTTGGATGGGAGGCGCGCATGCTGCCTCTTTCAACCCAAATGTTTGCATGCTAAGGGAGTTTTTATGGAGGAACCGATTGGCCCTGCATGGAGGTGGTACAATGATGTTCACACCCATGCCTGCTTGACTTGCAAAGATTTGATCTAAGCCACCCACTTTAGGTGGCAAAGACGAGTGGTCGAGATTAGAACTTATGGAGGGGCCGTGACATTCCACCTTTGGGCACGCGTATCAAGGAACTTGATCACTGC
Source organism: Papaver bracteatum (assembly GCA_023529315.1). Lineage (NCBI taxonomy): Eukaryota > Viridiplantae > Streptophyta > Magnoliopsida > Ranunculales > Papaveraceae > Papaver > Papaver bracteatum. The sequence continues at coordinate 341,173 of JAJJWX010003646.1, forward strand.
CGGTCTTGGCCGATCAGCTAGGCGTGAAGTCGGGCCCACGGTGGTCATGCTAGCATGCTCGGTTCCCTCTAAGTCTCCATCTTTGCCTTCCATCCAAGCCTGCGAAGATGGACGCTCGAGATGTTTCTGCGACATATGCGCCGCAAACCATAATTAGGATTTCGGACCGGCCAATTTGGGCGATCGGTTTTGGGTTGCGTGCGCCTCCTTTGGGGAGACCGACCATGTATGCAACATCTTGGGCCGACAGTGAGCATGTACATGCTTGCTCTATGACCTCGGGCGCAATCTAAGCCATCCAACTATGCCTGCGAAGTTGGATGGTCGTGATCGTTTTGGATCTTCTCAACCTGCATAAGGTGTTAACCTAGCCTTGTTTGGGCAATCGTTTCTTGCACCACGGCTTGTCTATGAGGGAGTCGGTCATGTAGGTAGAAAGTGGGCCCATCAATGGTGTACCATCACTTCACTACTTGTTTTAGGGTATAATCTAAGTCGTCCAACTATGCCTGCGAAGTTGGACGTTCATGATTAAAAGGAACCCTAGCCGTGCGCCATGCTCACTTTGAGCGCACATTTTGGAAGGACCAACTGTAGTTGGTCTTGACCGTTCGGTCATGCATGAAGGTGGGTCCGAGGTGATCATGGTAGCATGCTCATGACTCCCTGAATCTATATCTACACCCTCCATCTATGCCTGCGAAGTTGGACGGATGAGATCTATTTTTGGGTTTGTTTTCAGCAGGTGAGACTAACATGGGTAGTCTTGCATGCGTTCAACGGGGCTAATATAACCCGCCGTCAGGTAGCCTACGGGTGTTTGCATGTCGAACACAAGGATTTAATTAAAGAATTAATAGTAATGCTGCAAACCTACATAAAATCGGGATGGTTGCTACATGCTCCGCTCTGGGTAGGTTTTAATTCTCAGGGATGGTTGCACATGCTCCAATGAATTAATATGGTGAGAATATTCATCACCTGAACGCTTTATCCTTTTCAGGACGTCAGCTTACAAAAATTGGCTTTTTACAATTTTAGCCTTTAAATAGAAATCCACCATCAACATTAAGTCCCATGCCTAGCATGCAATGGTTACACTATTGTAGTGTAGGCATGAGATGGTGACAAATATACGTAAAAGAAATAAAGGTAATTAACCTTGGAAGGCAGCCGCTAGTGATTGTCCATGTGACGCACCGTCGCAGGCATGAAACCTTGGGTGGGCCGGTTTCCCTTCTTGGTTTTTGGAAGCAAAAAGGAATCCTTCTCTAATTAGAATTCTTCAAATTTTTGCCTATAAAAGGGAGAACCCTTTTTTGTTTTCCCTTCACGATTTTTTTTTTTTTTTGAACGTCCAGCTCTCTGCTCGTGCTGCCGCCATCGCCATTGCTGCCGGCGCCGTTAATCAGGTACGTGCAAATTTTTTTTTTTTTTTTTTTTTTTGCAAACCCTAATTGTTTAGGTAGAGTTTCTTTTGCATTTTGAGAGGATTGTAGGTGCAACATACCATAATTGATTCCTTTACCGCCTGCCAGGATTGCGTAGTAAAAGAAAGCATAAACATGTTGTTCGTTCCCTTTATCCTTGCATGTCAAAACCCAGGTTGTAGCTTGATAGAACCGCTGCCTTGAACTTGTAGACATGATAACCAAATGTAGAAAATATGTTGACATGTTGGCTTAGTTTTAGGGATGCGCATGCAAACTTTAGTGCCCGCCTGCGTGAATTTTGAGGTACTCTTGCGCTTGCGTTTATCGAAATTGCTGTAGAATCCTCATACAAACTCGGATTTTGACGGTCCGCATATGTATCCTCAAGCCCAGAAAATTTCCAAGCTTTAGAAATGAAGCTTTTTGAATTTTGAGCGTGTTTAGGGGATAAAAACCGCGAAATAGTAAACTTCCAGGAGGTTTTCAGAATTTTTTCAGGCTGCGTGTCTTCTGATGTTTTGGCCACCCCTTCTTTCTCTTTCATCCGATTGTCGTGAAATTTTGATATGTTGTACTTGATCAGTTGGCTGTTTGGAATTTTGATATGTGGCCATTTTTGAAGAAATCTTCATGAAAGCTAAAGCAAAATGATGGCATCAGTCTAAAAGGAGTATTCAACTAAGTGTCAATTATATTATGCTTCGTTATGGGAGTCGCATAAGATTAGAGGACACAGTTGCTAAATTTTTCTCTCTTTTACTCAAGTTGGTGTCATTGTTTGTCAAATTCAGAGGTGAATTATTTGGGTTTCACTAGTATGGAGACTAGAAGAAGTTGATCTTGTGTGGAAAGATCAATTGGAATGAACTTGAAGCTTGAAGTAGCAGCAGGCCATGAAAGTTTATGACAAAGGTGTCAAAATTCCTACCAAAAGTGTTAGACGAACGTGCAAGAATCATTGGAAACCGGGTTTTCAAGTGATGGCATGACAAAACTAAGGAGTATGGTGACTTCTATGGTGCAAGTCAGGTGTTAAAGTCCATGTTTCTCACAAGTATGCAAAGATTAGGCATTTGGAATGCATATCTTTGTGGTGTTATCAGTAGCAAGTACATTACAAGAGGTAATGGGAATTTTGCGAAAATTAATGAATGCAAAGAAGTTGTTGGCCTTTGCAGAGGCAAAGAAGATGAAGAACATGTCTATGCGATAGATTGAAGATGTTTTCATCGTAGCCAGTTGGTTGGAAGATTAAAGTTATCTCTCTCGAATGCATATAACTTGGTGGTAATGCGAAGTCTGGTTGCGAACCAGCATGTTTGTGGCAATGTGATGCCATGAAGGAAGAATTGGATGGCCAATTCTTATCTAGCATAAAGCTAATTGAAAGGCTGAAGAAATAAGCGCAAGTTAGGGGAAAACCGATACACCACGGTCTTGTGTTTTCAAAGAGTTCTTCATTGATGCTAGATGAGCACAAGGAGTGTGCTTGCACCTGGTTTATGAGTGGGATCAATATGCTTGGACAAGGGTGTCCGAAGACCTGTATTTGATCATAACCACAATCGGATGTTCTTGTCGACTGAAAATCAACAAATGTTGCTACTCAAGTTGATTTTGGCGGAGGGGAAAGACAAGAGTTGCCAGATGTGCGTGAGCAGTAAAAATGAGTTCCAAGTTTGAAGAAGAATGCGGCATTCTTGCTTCATGGAACGTAGGCAGTGGAGCCTCAGTTGCAAGGATTGTGCCTTGTTAATATTGTCCAATACAATTGTTCGCTGAAGTCATTGAGTGATATGACTTGCTGAGCTCTATGGTGATGCTCAGAATCACCAAGTTAAGTCCGTTCGAGTTGTGCAAAGGTGCACAAGTTTGTGTCAAGAATTGAGTGCTAATTGGCATAGCATGTATGCAGCAGTATCATGCGCCAAATGATATTTGGGCATGGCCAAGATGTATGATGCGGTTAGAAATGCAAAAGTCTATTACGGTGTTGCAAGTGTCGCATAATGATGGCGCGTCACAGAGTTGCAGGCCAAGTCAGAGTTCCGCCGTAATGGCGCATTACAAAGCCATAATAGCGGTATACTATATAGACCGTTAAGTGTCGAGAATTACATGACCCTACAGGGCCAGTGAAGCAAAAAGGTAGCGATACACTGTAAAGACATTTGGCTAAGAAATGAAGCTTATTGACCGACACAATAAGGCTTCATTGAAGTGAAGGCAAGACAAGGCCAAAGTGACAAATGCAACATGCGATGTTGGCATTAAGGCATATCCGTGAAGTTGAGTTGGCCCAAACTCAAAGGATGGTGCTAGTAGAGTGAAATAGACTAGGAGTGGTCTATAACATTGGTTCAAGGATGTCCAAAGCTTGAACAATGCAAACGAGTTAGTAATGCAAGAGTTGCATTGCTGTTGTCAAGCGAATTGGCGTAGCGAAGCATATATGACACACGAGTAACTAGAGTGAGCTTAAGGAGTTTACCTCGACAAGTGAAGCCTAAAGAGTGTCCGTGCATTAACTTAGAGTAATAAAAATGCAGGTCCAAGAGGGCTGTACGTTGGCACAAGGCAGAATCCAGTAGGCCAAGACAAGTGGCGCAATAAGGCTCAAGTGACGGTTACAAGTTGGTTACGAGCTTCACAAGCATGCCAATGACGCGTGATGAAGAGGAGCGGTTATAAAGGAGTTTATAATCGTGGGAGAAGAGTTTTAACTGCCAAGAGAACATGAGTTGGACGATTGGCGCAAGTTAAAGGAGAACTGGCCAGTTGGCATAGTAGTTGGCGGTTATAAAACTGCTCCCCGAGACAGATGGCTGTCTCTAGCGTGTGTAACAGTTATGTACGGTTTGGCCAAGAAAAGTTGCTATATAAATAGTCCTAAGGCATGGGAAATTCAGCAGCCTAGCCTGTGTGAGAGTAAGCTAACATATGTGAGAGTGTAGATTGCATATGTGAGTGAGTAGGAGAGTTTTTGTAAGACTTAGACTTGGTTCAAGGAGTGAACAAGTCTGTGTAAGTCCCCAAGTGGGCAAGTTTTGTATTTCTTCCCTTTGATGCAATAAAAAGAGTTGATTGTGTCATGTTCTAAGTGTTCTTGGTTGGCTGATTGTTGTTGGTAAAGTATGGCATGAATTGGGTGCATTATGGGGTGCATTTGATGAGTTTAGAGAAGTGAAAGAAGGCTGTTAAGACTTCCGCTGTTAACCTGAAGTGTTGGCTGTTTGCAAAGGTGCAAACTTATAAGGCTGAAGTACAAGTGGGTGAAGCTTTATTCACAGAACCATTGTGCTGCCGGGTTACACTTTCGCAGAAAATTCCTAGGGCGTTTGAAGGTGTGACAATTCGGGTATCAGAGCTGTGTTTGTTGGATAATACACTAGTGATTCTTTCCCTCTAAAGCTATTTTCCTGTGAGCAAGTAAGTGGCGCATTATTTTCAGAATATTGCATTAGAAATGAGTTCTAATGGCATGATGATCGACGAAGAACTACCGGGTACGTTTGATCAGCTTGAGGAGTATGTCAGTAACCTTGATGATTTTGTCATAGACATGGGCTGTGATAGCCTTGTAAATCCTCTTGTTTCCGAAGATAAGGGCAGGCTAGACCTACTTGAAGGAAGACATCAGATTGGTTTAAAGAATTTGACGAAAGGGTTGGTGTAGTCGAGGACAAGGTGTTCGATGCGACCTTGTTGAATTGCGAAACCAATGCTGAAGTGACTGAATTGAAGGTGCAATTCAGTGACATAAAGACCATACTAACAAGCCATGCGAAGCAAATGTCTAAGGAAGTGGTAAGCATTCGCGGGTTAATCAGTAATGGCATGTTTGTAGGGGCAAACGTGCATGGGCCAAGAATTTACGTTGGTTCCAGAAATGCTAGAGAAATTGAGAATTTATTGTATGACGTTGAGGCATACTTTGAGGCGAATGGAACTGGGGAAGGACAAAAAGTAACTCTCGCAGGCAATTACCTTGGTGGTGATGCAAAGGTTTGGTGGAGAACTATGCTGCAAGAAGATGAAGCGGATGGTTATACCAATCCTATGTCATGGGATGACATGAAAGAGGGACTGAGATGTCACTTCTGGCCGAGCAATGGTGCTTGGTATGCAAGATAAAGTTTACGTAGGCTAAAAATGACGAGTACACCACAGGCCTATGCTGAAAACTTCCTTGCATTGGTGCAAGAAGTGCGTGGCATGAGTGAAGAAGATCAGATGTTCCAATTTCTGGCTGGCGCAAGTTCAAGTGTGATTGCTGAACTTAAGAAGCGCAAAATACAGAGTATCCAAATGGCTATTCAAGTGGTAAGAGGACTTACTAGCTGCACAACGACTGAAGATGTGCAAAGCTGTGAAGGTGAATCCAAAAGGAAGGAAAAATCTGTAGGCAGTAAGCGCAAACATGAACCGGAGGAAGATGAATTATTCCCTTTAGCCCGGAAGTATAGGGGATGTTTCATTTGCAAAGGTTTGTATTTCGCTAGAAGCTGTCCACTCAAAGCACAACTTAATGTATCAGTTGGGAATGACTATGGGGGTCATTATAGCAAGACTCATGGAGGCCGAAGTGATGGTTCAAGGAAGAGACCACGCAGCGAAGTTGTCGCTCACTTCGACAAAGAAAGAAACTAAGCTAAGAACAGGAGTGAGTGTTGCTGTCTCCATTGGCGACACTTTGATGCCAGAACAAAGAGCGTTCCTGGCCTTGTTCTATGTAGCTTGAGTTGTTGGTTGTTGCAAACTATGTGTGTAGAGTTTGGTTGTACATACTTTTATTTGAGTCTTCAAGTTTGTATATACTTTGCTTTGGTGTAAGCAAGTTGCTTTGTTAATGAAGTTTTAGCTTTCCAAAAGAGATTAGTTGATGATCAATCATGTAATGGTACATGGTCTTGTTGTGTAAGAGCAGTAATGAACGAGGGTGTTTTCGTTTATAAAGCCTTGCCTCTTTATTTACGATGTAAAACTAGTTCATGGGGAGATACTGCAAGTAGCATACTTAGCCTAACGTATGCAATAGCAAGACAAGTTGAAAGCTAATAAGCAAAGCATAGGACAAGGGTACTAGTTGGTGGAAAAGTGATGTTGTTGTTTGGGAATTGCAGAATAGCATGACGGCAGATGGGTAACGACGGTGCAAGCAATGCAGCAAGTAAGAAATCACATCATCAGCAAGCATGAGTTGGGTAGAACTCATGGCCTTAGAGAAAGACACACACACTTTCCAGGCAAGTAGAAATGCAGTTCAAATAAGCATTTGGAGACGTATTGGCTTTGAAGGCATAGCATATGGACAACTAAAGGGTTAGCTAATGATATGTCCAAAGAGATAGTTAGTCACAGTTTTAAATGGGCTGTGCAACTCAATAGTTTTGTTGCATGGAATTTAAGCAAAGAAAACTCACCATTCTAGTTCGGGTATGCAAAATGGCATAAGTATAGAATTTATACTTGGTGGCCACATTCATAGAATTGAGTTCTTGAATATTGTTTGCATAATCAGAGTTTGGCGAGGCATGAATGTTGAATTCGGGTGTCTAATGCAAAGGGAACCCCTATTCACTTTATGACGTGCTTAATGAAGAGCGCGGAGAACAACAGTTCAACGGAAAGTTCCTAACAAAATTGATTGAAAATGAAGCCAAGTCGTTTATAAGTCCTTATCACATTGAGTGAGATGCAAGAGGCGAAGTCGGGAAACGATGGCAATGATCATGGTGATCAACTTGAGAAGAATCATTCAGTACGTACACTTAGACACAAATGATTCAAGGCGAAATTCAGGCCAAAATTTGGAGGAATTGGCTAAGAAGAATTTCAGATTTGCATTTGGGTATTGATGCATGATTTGAGTAGCAACGTAAGCGTAGTGCACGACGTCGAGAAGTGGCTCAAGTATATGAGATCAATGGCAAAGCAGTAAAGCTAAGTGATGGCATGTAGTACTAGGCATAAAGTTTTGGCAGGAAGGAATGCTAAATAAGTTTGTTGAATTCTGAGTGGCTCAGAAGTGTACAAACGTCGAAGAACAAGTATGTTGAGTATACTTGGTTGCGTTCAATGAGGGCGTTGAACGGATTAGGTAGGGGAGGTCTATTACGGTGTTGCAAGTGTCACATAATGATGGCGCGTCACAGAGTTGCAGGCCAAGTCAGAGTTCCGCCGTAATGGCGCATTACAAAGCCATAATAGCGGTATACTGTATAGACCGTTAAGTGTCGAGAATGACATGACCCTACAGGGCCAGTGAAGAAAAAATGTAGCGTTACACTGTAAAGATATTTGGCTAAGAAATGAAGCTTATTGACCGACACAATAAGGCTTCATTGAAGTGAAGGCAAGACAAGGCCAAAGTGACAAATGCAACATGCGATGTTGGCATTAAGGCATATCCGTGAAGTTGAGTTGGCCCAAACTCAAAGGATGGTGCTAGTAGAGTGAAATAGACTAGGAGTGGTCTATAACATTGGTTCAAGGCTGGCCAAAGCTTGAACAATGCAAACGAGTTAGTAATGCAAGAGTTGCATTGATGTTGTCAAGCGAATTGGCGTAGCGAAGCATATATGACACACGAGTAACTAGAGTGAGCTTAAGGAGTTTACCTCGACAAGTGAAGCCTAAAGAGTGTCCGTGTATTAACTTAGAGTAATAAAAATGCAGGGCCAAGAGGGCTGTACGTTGGCACAAGGCGATATCCAGTAGGCCAAGACAAGTGGCGCAATAAGGCTCAACTGACGGTTACAAGTTGGTTACAAGCTTCACAAGCATGCCAATGACGCGTGATGAAGAGGAGCGGTTATAAAGGAGTTTATAATCGTGGGAGATGAGTTTTAACTGCCAAGAGAATAGGTGTTGGACGATTGGCGCAAGTTAAAGGAGAACTGGCCAGTTGGCATAGTAGTTGGCGGTTATGAAACTTCTCCCTGAGACAGATGGCTGTCTCTAGCGTGTGTAACGGTTATGCACGGTTTTTCCAAGCAAAGTTACTATATAAATAGTCCTAAGGCATGGGAAATTCAGCAGCCTAGCCTGTGTGAGAGTAAGCTAACATATGTGAGAGTGTAGATTGCATATGTGAGTGAGTAGGAGAGTTTTTGTAAGACTTAGACTTGGTTCAAGGAGTGAACAAGTCTGTGTAAGTCCCCAAGTGGGCAAGTTTTGTATTTCTTCCCTTTGATGCAATAAAAAGAGTTAATTGTGTCATGTTCTAAGTGTTCTTGGTTGGCTGATTGTTGTTGGTAAAGTATGGCATGAATTGGGTGCATTATGGGGTGCATTTGATGAGTTTAGAGAAGTGAAAGAAGGCTGTTAAGACTTCCATTGTTAACCTGAAGTGTTGGCTGTTTGCAAAGGTGCAAACTTATAAGGCTGAAGTACAAGTGGGTGAAGCTTTATTCACAGAACCATTGTGCTGCCGGGTTACACTTTCGCAGAAAATTCCTAGGGCGTTTGAAGGTGTGACAACTTGTTTGGGAGAGTTAGTCTTTGTGTTCATTATCAAAATTTTGATATGTTGCTGGTTTGTGTGAGAATCGTTGAAGTGCATGACAGAACCTCTTATGCTTATGGGGGCATGAAGAGTTAGAGAGAAATAAGAAAAGACTTCCGTTGCGTAATGCCTTATGAGTGAAGGCAGATGCATACTTTGATGCAAGTATGCAAGGCTGAGTACTTGTGGGTGAAGTTGATTCACTGAACCACATAGTATTTCCGGTCATGTCCCGTGAAAATTTTAAGCGATTAAATGGGCATGTGACAAGCTGGTATCAGATCCAGGTTTGGGGACACAGTTGCTGATTTTTCTCTCTTTTACTCAAGTTGGTGTCATTTTTTTGTCGAATTCAGTGAATAATTGTTTGGGTTTCACTAGTATGGAGACTAGAAGAAGTTGGTCTTGTGTGGAAAGATCAATTGGAATGAACTTGAAGCTTGAAGTAGCAGCAGTCCATGAAAGTTTATGACAAAGGTGTCAAAATTCCTACCCAAAGTGTTAGACGAACGTGCAAGAATCATTGAAAACCGGGTTTTCAAGTGATTGCATGACAAAACTAAGGAGTATGCTGACTTCTATGGTGCAAGTCAGGTGTTAAAGTCCATGTTTCTCACAAGTATGCGAAGATAATGCATTAGGAATGCATAATTTCGTAGTGTTATCAGTATCAAGTACATTACAAGTGGTAATGGGAATTTTGCGAAAATTCCTGAATGCAAAGAAGTTGTTGGCCTTTGCAGAGGAAAAGAAGATGAAGAACATGTCTATGCGATAGATTGAAGATGTTTTCATCATAGCCAGTTGGTTGGAAGATTATAGTTATCTCTCTCGAATGCATGTACCTTGGTGGTAATGCAAAGTATGATTGTGAATCAGCATGTTTGTGGCAATGTGATGCCATAAAAGAAGAATTCGATGGCCAATTCTTATCTAGCATAAAGCTTATTGAAAGGATGAAGACAGAAGCGCAAGTTATGGGAAAACCGATACACCACGGTCTTGCGTTTGCAAAGAGTTCTTCGTTGATGCTAGATGAGCACAAGGAGTGTGCTTGCACCTGGTTTATGAGTGGGATCAATATGCTTGGACAAGGGTGTCCAAAGACCTGCATTTGATCATAACTACAAGCGGATGATCTTGTCGAATGCAAATCAACAATTGTTGCTACTCAAGTTGATTTTGGCGGAGGGGAAAGACAAGAGTTGCCAGATGTGCATGGGCAGTAAAAATGAGTTCCAAGTTTGAAGAAGAATGTGGTATTCTTGCTTCATGGAATGTAGGCAGGGGCGCCTCATTTACAAGGATCGTGCCTTGTTAATATTATCCAAGATAATTTTCCGCGGAAGTCATTGAGTGGTATGACTTTGCTGAGCTCTATGGTGATGCTCAGAAATCACCAAGTTAAGTCCGTTCCAGTTGTGCAAGGGTTCACAAGTTTGTGTCAAGATTTGAGTGCTAATTGGCATATCATGTATGCAACAGTAGCATGCGCCAAATGAGATTTGGGCATGGCCAAGATGCATGATGCGGTTGGAAATGCAAAATTAGGCGACTCATAGATACATGGGAGAAGAGGGACAAAGTAGTGGTGATGCATAAAGATGGCATGTGGCCATTGTTGAAGAAATCTTCATGAAAGATAAAGCAAAATGATAGCATCAGTCTAAAAGGAGTATTCAACTAATTGTTAATTATAGTGTGCTTCGTTATGGGAGTTGCATACGAACGTTGATAGTTGGAAGAGTGCATGTGGCAAAGTGAATTGCTACATTGGGGACAATAGGTGTTGTCTCGCTTCCTTTGTTGCTTAGAAGCGAAGTTGAAGTCAGTATTGCAAGGCTTGTTAGGTCTTACAAGTTGCAATCAGTTGGCGTGAGTATTTGCTCAAGTTTGAGTATACTTTCAGTTTGGGTCGAGTGGACCTTGGTGTTGGAATTAAGTCTGTCTATGTAAGGTAGTAGTGAATGAGGGTATTTGAAGTGAAAGATCTTGCCTCTTTCATTCAAAGTAAAGCTAATTCGCGTGGAAGATGCTACATAGCATATTAAGCCAAAATATGCAATAGAAGACGCTGAAAGTGAAAGAAGCAAATAGAAGAGTTGGTGGCATAGTCGAGTTTGCTGTTGAGAGTTATGTGGAAGTGCGACAGCATATGGCAGCGATAGCATGAAGTAATGCAGCAAGAATGAAGATGTAAGTCCATCAAGTAAATGAGTTAAGATTGACTCATAGTTAGGAAGAACATGATGCTGTCTTTCCGCTACATTAAAGCGTAGCAGTTTGAAAGAGCAAGTGATGCTTAAAGTGCTGGTTTCAAAGGCGCGTGAAGAGGATGCCTGGTCTCTGGGAAGGCGGTCTAATATTAGGGGCATCCTAAGTCATGATTATACCAAAGTCATGCATTTCAATCAAGGTGTTGCGACGATGCAAGAACAGCGAGGTGCTGGTTCTTTGGCATACAAATGATGCGAGTCCGAGAAGGTGAAGTTTGCAACATGATTTGGAAGCCAAATCTAGTGAAGGTGCTGATGTTTTCAAAGTGCATCAAAATACATAGGTTGAGGCGTATACCAAGAATGGTATGAAATCATAAAGTGCATACCTTAAGGCATGGCATGTTTGGCGAAGGCGCAACATGATTGAAGCTTAAGGCCAAGTCTTGTATAAGTCCTGTTAAGTTGCGTGGTGCAACTAAAGTCGGAGAATAAAGGCTTAAGACTATGGTAATGATCATTGTGATCAGTTGGAGGAATCATTTATTGTGTACACTTAGTCACAAATGATTCAAGTGAAATTCAAGTCTAATTCAGGGAGTTGGCAAGAAGAATTTCCAGTTTACATTTGGGTGTTGATATATGATTTGAGATGGAGTTGAAAGCGGTCGCGACGTAACAACAAAGTACAAGTAAGTAGGATCAATGGCAAGGCAGTAAGCTAAGTGATGGCATTTGGTACTAGGCATAAACGTTTTGGCAAAGATGATGGCTAAACAAAGTTTGATGATTTCTAAGAAGAAGTTAGAAGCGTATAAGGCCAGAGAACAAGTATAACGAGTATACTTTGTTGCGTTCAAAGAGGACGTTGAACGGATTAGGTGGGGAGGTTTGTTGCGGTGCTGCAAGTGACGCATAATGATGACGCGTTACAGAGTTGCAGGCCAAGTCAGTGTTCAGCCGTAATGGCGCATTGTGAAGCCATAATAGCGGTATACTGTATAGACTATCAAGTGTCAAGAATGGAATAACCCTACAGGGCCAATGAAGCGCAAGAGTGGCGCTACATTGTAAATACATTTGGCTAAGGAATGAAGCTTATTGGCCGACACAATAAGGCTTCATTGAGGAAAGGCAAGACATGGCCAAAGTTGACAGATGCAACATGTGATGTTGGCATCGATGCATATCCATGGAATTGAGTTGGCCCAAACTCAAGGATGATGTAAGAAGAGTGGAATATGCTACATAGGAGAGAGTTAGTCTCATGTTTGGGAGAGTTAGGCATTCACCAAGAGGGTGAATGGACTGTTTTTGGTCCATTGGTTGGACGAGTTTTGTAATCTTCCTTTGATATAATAAAATGGGTTAATTGTGTCATATCTTTGTGTTCATTATGTTGCTGGTTTGTGTGACAATCGTTGAAGTGCATGACAGAACCTCTTATGCTTATGGGGGCATGAAGAGTTAGAGAGAAAGAAGAAAAGACTTCCGTTGCGTAATGCCTTATGAGTGAAGGAAGATGCATACTTTGATGCAAGTATGCAAGGCTGAGTACTTGTGGGTGAAGTTGATTCACTGAACCACATAGTATTGCCGGTCATGTCACGTGAAAATTTTAAGCGATTAAATGGGCATGTGACAAGCTGAGTTTGTTGCGGTACTGCAAGTGACGCATAATGATGACGCGTTACAGAGTTGCAGGCCAAGTCAGTGTTCAGCCGTAATGGCGCATTGTGAAGCCATAATAGCGGTATACTGTATAGACTATCAAGTGTCAAGAATTGCATAACCCTACAGGGCCAATAAAGCGCAAGAGTGGCGCTACATTGTAAATACATTTGGCTAAGGAATGAAGCTTATTGGCCGACACAATAAGGCTTCATTGAGGAAAGGCAAGACATGGCCAAAGTTGACAGATGCAACATGTGATGTTGGCATCGATGCATATCCATGGAATTGAGTTAGCCCAAACTCAAGGATGATGTAAGAAGAGTGGAATAGGCTACATAGGAGAGAGTTGTATTATAACCGTTGCTGTTGAGGAGAAGTGTTGTCAATTGGCTGTTTTATCCAATTGACACACCAAGCATGTCTTCACATACAATTCAACATCTTCTTACATATTAGGCCAGTAATAAGAATGAGCTATCAAAGCGTGAGTTCGTTCCATGCCTGGATGACCAGCCCAAATGGAACCATGCGTCTCTCGCAAGAGTTCCCTTCTCAATCCACCTGAATTAGGCACATAAATTCTTCATCCCTTGGCATAAATGACCCCATCATCTAGCCAATATCGACGAACGATCCCATCACAGATCTGATTAGTCAAGCACACACATGCCTGATCATTCTTCGTCTCTTCTTTGATTCGAGACAACAACTCTGTCTCAATCGTGGTCAGTGCTGTCACATATTCTGCCACCACCTTTCTGCTTAACGCATCTGGCATAGAATTAAGCCTTCCTGGCTTATGCTCGAACTTATAGTCGAACTCGCTCAAAAAGTCAAGCCACCTTGCTTGTTTTGGCGAAAGTTTCTTCTGGCTGGAAAAGAACGTAATGACTACATTATCTGTCCTTATGATGAAATAAGTTCCCAACAAATAATGGCGCCACGTTCTTAGGCAATGTATTACTGCCAACATCTCTTTCTCGTGTACAGTATATCTTCCTTCAACATCATTAAGCTTACGACTCTCGTAAGCCACTCGATGGCCATCTTGCATCAAGACTCCCCCTAGAGCCCTGTCTGAAGCATCCGTGTGCACTTCAAATGGTAAGTCGAAGCTAGGCAAGCGAAGAACTGGTTCTGTCGAGACCGCTTCCTTTAATGCATCGAATGAACGCTGACACTCGTCAGTCCATGCCCATGATTTGTCCTTCCTCAACAAATCTGTCAAAGGGGCGACTTTCTTTGAATAGCCAACTATGAAACGCCGGTAATAGTTAGCTAAACCCAAGAAAGATCGAATCTCACCAAGCTTCTTAGGTTCTGGCCAATCTATGATGGCCTCTACCTTTTTCTGGTCCATATGTACGCACCCTTGCGATATCACATGGCCAAGGAAAGTAATCGTGGTCTGGGCAAACTCACACTTTTCCTTCTTCACATACAAACTTGCTTCTCTAAGCTTTGCAAACGCTTTGCGAAGATGCATCGCATGCTCTTCCAAAGTCTCACTGTATATGACTATGTCATCCAAGTATACCACTACAAAGCGGTCAATATACTCAGCTAACACATCATTCATCAGGTTGCAAAATGTTGCTGGAGCATTCGTCAAGCCGAATGGCATCACACGGTACTCAAACGAGCCATACCTTGTTACCATTGCAGTCTTTGGTTAATCTCCTTCTGCTATGCACATTTGGTAATAACCTGAGCGCAAATCCAACTTGGTGAAGTATTTGGCTTTGGTTAAACGGTCAAACAAGTCATTCACTAGCGGAATTGGGTACTTGTTCTTCACGATTAGCTTGTTCAAAGCCCTATAATCAACACACATACGAAGCGAGCCATCTTGCTTCTTTTGGAACAGAACCGGAGCACCAAATGGAGATTTAGACGGTTGTATGTACCCCGCCTCCAGCAATTCAGAAATCTGCTTGCGCATTTCCTCTAGTTCTAACGGTGACATACGATAAGGCGCTTGTGCAGGCGGCCTCGCCCCTGGCACCAACTCAATCATATGATCGATTCTACGCCGCGGTGGTAGCGTCTTAGGCAGTTCTGCAGGCATCGTGTCTGCAAACTCTTCTAAGACCTCATCTATTCCCTCCTCAACTTCTACTACCTTTCCTGGTTTGATCTCAACCAATACTCCTAGGAAAGTAGTCAAGCCTTGGCGTAAGCCTTCTTTCACCTGAATCGCAGACAGATATGTCTTATGTATCTCGTCTGGTTCACTTTGCCTCACCATAGAGACAAAACATAGGTATTGATTGTGCTGTATCAATATTCCATTCCTATGAGGTAATGGCGACGCCTTCGCCGCACAAAAGAAATCTAGGCCCAAAATCAGGTCATAATCATCCATGACCATAACTAGCAAATCTAGTTTTCCTTTCCATTCTCTAACTTGCACATCTGCATTGCGAACTTTCCCTCGACTGGCTTGTGGTTCTGCGTTAACAGTTTTGATGGTGCTAGCCTCGCTAGTAACTGTTAAGTTCAACACCATGGCAACGTCTGGATGAATAAAGGACTTCGTAGCACCGGTATCAGCCATCGCTAATACCCATTTTTCGTTGATCTCCACATCAACGTACATCAGTCCAGAAGACATTCTCTTCTTACTGTGTGCTTTGCTCCCTTGCAAACGACTGATGTATGGACGTTGGCCCATGCCAACATCATGCTGAGCCCTCCCAGCACTGTGCTGTTTCTCATCACTTGGCCAAGCCACTTAGTGGTTGCTGTCCCGTAGCCAACTCAAAAGGACTCAACTCTGTTGATGAACTCTTGTGCAAATTGAAACAAAATTGGGCCGTGTCCATCAACGCCACCCAATTTTCCTGTCCTGCTGTCACATAATGACGCAAGTACTCTTCTAATAATGCATTTATCCTCTCCGTCTGACCATCGGTTTGGGGGTGATTGCTAGTAGAAAACTTTAGTTCGGAACCAAGCATTCCAAACAGGGCAGTCCAAAACCTGCCTGTAAACTGTGAGTCTCTATCACTCACAATATCTCGAGGAAGTCCCCAATACTTCACTACATTCTTGAAGAACAGATCCACTGCGACGTCTTCATTGCAAGAATGGGGACAGGGAATGAATGTAGCATACTTTGAAAAGCGATCAAAGACGACCATTATCGATCTAAAGCCTTGCACCTTTGGCAGCCCATTAATAAAATCCATCGACAAGCACTGCCATGGCTTATCTGGAATCGGCAAAGGATGTAGCAATCCTGCCACATTTCTCCTTTCCGTTTTATCCAATTGACACACCAAGCATGTCTTCACATACAATTCAACATCTTCTTCCATCTTAGGAGAGTAATAAGAACGAGCTATCAAAGCGTGAGTTCGTTCCATGCCTGGATGACCAGCCCAAATGGAATCATGCGTCTCTCGCAAGAGTTCCCTTCTCAATCCACCTGAATTAGGCACATAAATTCTTCCTCCCTTGGCATAAATGACCCCATCATCTAGCCAATATCGACGAACGATCCCATCACAGATCTGATTAGTCAAGCGCACACATGCCTGATCATTATTCGTCTCTTCTTTGATTCGAGACAACAACTCTGTCTCAATCGTGGTCAGTGCTGTCACATATTCTGCCACCACCTTTCTGCTTAACGTATCTGGCACAGAATTAAGCCTTCCTGGCTTATGCTTGAACTTATAGTCTAACTCGCTCAAAAAGTCAAGCCACCTTGCTTGTTTTGGCGAAAGTTTCTTCTGGCTGGAAAAGAACGTAATGGCTACATTATCTGTCCTTATGATGAAATAAGTTCCCAACAAATAATGGCGCCACGTTCTTAGGCAATGTATTACTTCCAACATCTCTTTCTCGTGCACAGTATATATTCCTTCAGCATCATTAAGATTACGACTCTCGTAAGCCACTGGATGGCCATCTTGCATTAAGACTCCCCCTAAAGCCCTGTCTGAAGCATCCGTGTGCACTTCAAATGGTAAGTCGAAGCTAGGAAAGCGAAAAAATGGTTCTGTCGAGACCGCTTCCTTTAATGCATCGAATGACCGCTGATACTCGTCAGTCCATGCCCATGATTTGTCCTTCCTCAACAAATCTGTCAAAGGGGCGACTTTCTTTGAATAGCCAACTATGAAACGCCGGTAATAGTTAGCTAAACCCAAGAAAGATCGAAGCTCACCAAGCTTCTTAGGTTCTGGCCAATCTATGATGGCCTCTACCTTTTTCTGGTCCATATGTACGCACCCTTGCGATATCACATGTCCAAGGAAAGTAATCGCCGTCTGGGAAAACTCACACTTTTCCTTCTTCACATATAAACTTGCTTCTCTAAGATTTGCAAACGCTTTGCGAAGATGCATCGCATGCTCTTCCAAAGTCTCACTGTATATGACTATGTCATCCAAGTATACCACTACAAAGAGGTTAATATACTCAGCGAACACATCATTCATCAGGTTGCAAAATGTTGCTGGAGAATTCGTCAAGCCGAATGGCATCACACGGTACTCAAACGATCCATACCTTGTTACCATTGCAGTCTTTAGTTCATCTCCTTCTGCTATGCGCATTTGGTAATAACCTGAGCGCAAATCCAACTTGGTGAAGTATTTGGCTTTGGTTAAACGGTCAAACAAGTCAGCCACTAGCGGAATTGAGTACTTGTTCTTCACGGTTAGCTTGTTCAAAGCCCTATAATCAACACACATACGAAGTGAGCCATCTTGCTTCTTTTGGAACGAAACCGGAGCACCAAATGGAGCTTTAGACGGTTGTATGTACCCCGCCTCCAACAATTCAGAAATCTGCTTGCGCATTTCCTCTAGTTCTAACGGTGACATACGATAAGGCGCTTGTGCAGGCGGCCTCGCCCATGGCACCAACTCAATCATATGATCGATTCTACGCCGCGGTGGTAGCGTCTTAGGCAGTTCTGCAGGCATCGTGTCTGCAAACTCTTCTAAGACCTCAGCTATTCCCTCCTTAACTTCTACTACCTTTCCTGGTTTGATCTCAACCAATACTCCTAGGAAAGTAGTCAAGCCTTGGCGTAAGCCTTCTTTCACCTGAATCGCAGACAGATATGGCTTATGTATCTCGTCTGGTTCACTTTGCCTCACCATAGAGACAAAACATGGGTATTGATTGTGCTGTATCAATATTCCATTCCTATGAGGTAATGGCGACGCCTTCGCCGCACAAAAGAAATCTAGGCCCAAAATCAGGTCATAATCATCCATGACCATAACTAGCAAATATAGTTTTCCTTTCCATTCTCCAACTTGCACATCTGCATTGCGAACTTTCCCTCGACTGGCTTGTGGTTCTGCGTTAACAGTTTTGATGGTGCTAGCCTCGCTAGTAACTGTTAAGTTCAACACCATGGCAACGTCTGGATGAATAAAGGACTTCGTAGCACCGGTATCAGCCATCGCTAATACCCATTTTTCGTTGATCTTCACATCAACGTACATCAGTCCAGAAGACATTCTCTTCTTACTGTGTGCTTTTCTCCCTTGCAAACGACTGATGTATGGATGTTGGCCCCTGCCAACATCATGCTGAGACCTCCCAGCACTGTGCCACATGCCATCTTTATGCATCACCACTAATTTGTCCTTCTTTTCCATGCATCTATGAGTCGCCTAAGAACGTTGATAGTTGGAAGAATACATGTGGCAAAGAGAATTGCTACATTGGGGACAGTAGGTGCTGTCTCGCTTCCTTTGTTGCTTAGAAGCGAAGTTGAGGTCAGTATTGCAAGGATGGCGCATGCTTCGAATGCTCTGATACCCCTAACATTAGACCGACTCTCCCACCGAGCCAAGGTTCCTCTTCACGTGCCTTTGAAACTAACAAGGCCTCACTTGTTCCTTCAAACTGCTACGCTTTAATGTAGCGGAAAAACAGCATCATGTTCTTCCTAACTATGAGTTACTCTTAACTCATATGATTGATGGACTTACATCTTCATTCTTGCTCTGATACCCGAATTCGGGTATCAGAGCTGTGTTTGGTGCACAGTTCGAGTGTATTTGTTGGATAATACACTAGTGATTCTTTCCCTCTAAAGGTATTTTCCTGTGAGCAAGTAAGTAGCGCATTATTTTCAGAATATTGCATTAGAAATGAGTTCTAATGGCATGATGATCGACGAAGAACTACCGGGTACGTTTGATCATCTTGAGGAGTATGGCAGTAATCTTGATGATTTTGTCATAGACATGGGCTGTGATAGTCTTGTAAATCCTCTTGTTTCCGAAGATAAGGGCAGGCTAGACCTACTTGAAGGAAGAACATCAGATTGGTTTAAAGAATTTGACGAAAGGGTTGGCGTAGTCGAGGACAAGGTGTCCGATGCAACCTTGTTGAATTGCGAAACCAATGCTTAAGTGACTGAATTGAAGGTGCAATTCAGTGACATAAAGACCATACTAACAAGCCATGCGAAGCAAATGTCTGAGGAAGTGGTAAGCATTCGCGGGTTAATCAGTAACGGCATGTTTGTAGGGGCAAACGTGCATGGAGAAAGCTCAAGTCGAGTCTCCGAGCCAAGAATTTACGTTGGTTCCAGAAATGCTAGAGAAATTGAGAATTTCTTGTATGACGTTGAGGTATACTTTGAGGCGAATGGAACTGGGGAAGGACAAAAAGTAACTCTCGCAGGCAATTACCTTGGTGGTGATGCAAAGGTTTGGGGGAGAACTATGCTGCAAGAAGATGAAGCGGATGGTTATACCAATCCTATGTCATGGGATGACATGAAAGAGGGACTGAGATGTCAGTTCTGGCCGAGCAATGGTGCTTGGTATGCAAGAGAAAGTTTACGTAGGCTAAAAATGATGAGTACACCACAGGTCTATGATGAAAACTTCCTTGCATTGGTGCAAGAAGTGCGTGGCATGAGTGAAGAAGATCAGATGTTCCAATTTCTGGCTGGCGCAAGTTCAAGTGTGATTGCTGAACTTAAGAAGCGCAAAATCCAGAGTATCCAAATGGCTATTCAAGTGGTAAGAGGACTTAATAGCTGCACAACGACTGAAGATGTGCAAAGCTGTGAAGGTGAAGCCAAAAGGAAGGAAAAATCTGTAGGCAATAAGTGCAAACATGAACCGGAGGAAGATGAATTATTCCCTTTAGCCCGGAAGTATAGGGGATGTTTCATTTGCAAAGGTTTGTATTTCGCTAGAAGCTGTCCACTCAAAGTATAACTTAATGTATCAGTTGGGAATGACTATGGGGGTCATTCTAGCAAGACTCATGGAGGCCGAAGTGATGGTTCAAGGAAGAGACCACGCAACGAATTTGTCGCTCACTTCAACAAAGAAAGAAACTAAGCTAAGAACAGGAGTGAGTGTTGCTGTCTCCATTGGAGACACTTTGATTCCAGAACAAAGAGCGTTCCTAGCCTTGTTCTATGTAGCTTGAGTTGTTGGTTGTTGCAAACTCTGTGTGTAGAGTTTGGTTGTAGAGACTTTTATTTGAGTCTTCAAGTTTGTATATACTTTGCTTTGGTGTAAGCAAGTTGCTTTGTTAATGAAGTTTTAGCTTTCCAAAAGAGATCAGTTGATGATCAATCATGTAATGGTACATGGTCTTGTTGTGTAAGAGCAGTAATGAACGAGGGTGTTTTCGTTTATAAAGCCTTGCCTCTTTATTTACGATGTAAAACTAGTTCATGGGGAGATGCTGCAAGTAGCATACTTAGCCTAACGTATGCAATATCAAGACAAGTTGAAAGCTAATAAGCAAAGCATAGGACAAGGGTCCTAGTTGGTGGAAAAGTGATGTTACTGTTTGGGAATTGCAGAATAGCAATTCCCAAACAGCCAACACTTCAGGTTAACAACGGAAGTCTTAACAGCCTTCTTTCACTTCTCTAAACTCATCAAATGCACCCCATAATGCACCCAATTCATGCCATACTTTACCAACAACAATCAGCCAACCAAGAACACTTAGAACATGACACAATCAACTCTTTTTATTGCATCAAAGGGAAGAAATACAAAACTTGCCCACTTGGGGACTTACACAGACTTGTTCACTCCTTGAACCAAGTCTAAGTCTTACAAAAACTCTCCTACTCACTCACATATGCAATCTACACTCTCACATATGTTAACTTACTCTCACACAGGCTAGGCTGCTGAATTTCCCATGCCTTAGGACTATTTATACATCAACTTTTCTTGGCCAAACCGTGCATAACCGTTACACACGCTAGAGACAGCCATCTGTCTCGGGGAGCAGTTTCATAACCGCCAACTACTATGCCAACTAGCCAGTTCTCCTTTAACTTGCACCAATCGTCCAACACCTGTTCTCTTGTAAGTTAAAACTCGTCTCCCACGATTATAAACTCCTTTATAACCGCTCCTCTTCATCACGCGTCATTGGCATGCTTGTGAATCTCGTAACCAACTTGTAACCGTCACTTGAGCCTTATTGCGCCACTTGTCTTGGCCTACTGGATTCTGCCTTGTGCCAACGTACAACCCTCTTGGCCCTGCATTTTTATTACTCTAAGTTAATGCACGGACACTCTTTAGGCTTCACTTGTCGAGGTAAAATCCTTAAGCTCACTCTAGTTACTCGTGTGTCATATATGCTTCGCTACGCCAATTCGCTTGACAACAGCAATGCAACACTTGCATTACTAACTCGTTTGCATTGTTCAAGCTTTGGCCAGCCTTGAACCAATGTTATAGACCACTCCTAGTCTATTTCACTCTACTAGCACAATCCTTTGAGTTTGGGCCAACTCAACTTCACGGATATGCCTTAATGCCAACATCGCATGTTGCATTTGTCACTTTGGCCTTGTCTTGCCTTCACTTCAATGAAGCCTTATTGTGTCGGTCAATAAGCTTCATTTCTTAGCCAAATTTCTTTACAGTGTAGCGCTACCTTTTTGGTTTTTAATGTGAACTCACAGTTTGTTTTGGGTTTGAGGTAAAACTAGTGCTGGTTAAGATGTTCCCTGCAACAGCGAATGGAAGTGGCGGTTCGATCATGAGAAAGGGAGATGGAACTGATTCGCAATCAATGCGACATATTTGTTCTCGATGAAGAAAATTGCGCAGTTGAGGAGAAGAGTGGTGTTTGTGATTGAATCTACTTGAATTCGTGAATTGGAGTTGACTGTAGAGATGGTGCTCATGGTTTGTGGATGGAAACACCATCGAAATGAGTAAAGAAAATGGAGGTTGCAGCAGTGAAGGATCTATGTGTTTGGATAATGGATTTGAATTCACTTTATGAAGCTTGGCATTATGATGGTTATCGGACAGCACTCGGGGATGGAATGGATAAGAAACTTATCCAGAAAAATTGGCTTGGGTCGGTGATTGGTAGCTTGAGCTGGGAAGCTGCGAAGATGAAGAAATAGAGATGCGGCCATGCTCGGTAAAGAACTGATTCGTGGTAGTGATGGAAGTTGGTGGGTTCTGTTTCGAATGGGTTATGCCTGGATTTGGTGGTTGATGGTTACACAGCTAACTGAAGTTTTCCAATGGAAACAGACGGACAGAAGTTTTTGTTCAGTCTGGAATGGTCACGGAATTTGCAGGAAGTGAGAGGACCAGAGAATTGAAGCAGGTGCTACGGTCGGATTTAGGTAGAAGTCACCGGACTTTGAATCGGTCTGGATTTATAAATCGGTGTCAGTGTTATTGGACCGGGCCTGGCAAATATTTGCTAGGTCATATTTTCCCGCAACAAGATATTATTATAAGAGAATGAAGACAGAGAAGGAATGGAAGAGGCGCGGCTGAGATTTCTTTGGGGGTTCAGACAACAGCAGATGCGGCTACTGGAGAAGAATAGGGAGACCATTTTGGGAGTTTGGTTCTCGAAGGAAGAGCACAACAACGAGAGAAGGAGAAGAGGCTGAAAGGGTTGCGTGACACAACTTTATTGGGTTTAATCTTCTCTCTTGATTATTATTTTTATGGGTTTTGAGAAACCCATAGCTATGTTCTAATTTCTTTGTAACTAGGGTTTTTATGGTTGAAACCATTTGGGGTATTAGGCTATATTGAATTGTTTATCTAGTAATAGACCATTATGATTTTATTAGATTAATTCTTGAATAATTTTTTATTGATTGATTGCAAAACAAGTTGTTGCTTCATCGGTTTCTTATAACCTTTCTGCGTAATTGTTAGGCTCAAAAATATATTTGTCTCATTATTTGATATTCCATGCTTGGGTTAATTTCTTTGATGGGTTATGCTTAGAAGAGTCAAATAATATTTGCGAATCAATATTTTAGTTTCGTATAATTTTCTCGCTAGCGCAATTTGATGGTGCATGCTTTGGTTTAATCTTTTGATGTGACATGCTTAGGGCGTCCCAGTGATGTTTGCGACTCTAATACCTATAATAGGTGATGTTGATAGAACGAACAATGAACATATATTCATAATTATGTTTCATTTCAGTAATTAAATAGAAATAGTGGTGGATACCCATAAACCCTGGTTACCGACTCTCACATATTTGGTCACGTTTTTATTAATTTGCTTTCTTAGTTCTATAAATTTCCAAAATATTGAATTTGATTTAGAGATATTGATTATAGTATTTCCACCGCTCCTTGTGGGAACGACCCGTACTTTCCCCTGTCTACTAGTTATACACCGTGCGATTGTGGTTTTTATATATAGGCATCTCCGGATCCTATCAATTTTTGGCGTCGTTGCCGGGGAGCGGCTGTGGAATATTGTAATTGGTATTTTGTACATTTTTTTTCTTCTGTACATAACTTATTTTTATATTTTCTTTTAGTTCTTTTTACGTAGCTTATTTGATTTTTTGTTAGGTACCTTAGTCTGAAGAGCCGCGATTGGAGTCAACAATAGGCCAAAAGTAAGTACTTGATATTGTCACAAAGCTTTTGCAAGGTGAATTATTGGGAAAATTTTACTTTGTATAATGGTTTCCAGTGAGTTGACTTCTTTTATAGCTTTTTGGAATCTTACAAAAAGAGCTGAGACAGAGGAGCCAATTGATATTTCACTTGAGGAGTATGCATATGCACCTTCTCATTATCAAGAACCTGCCGAGTGTGTAAATAATGATTGGAATTATTCTCATAGGTATGATCATTCCGGACCTTGTGAAGGTTATGATCATTACCAACCTTACCCTGGTTATGAGCCACAATTTGTTGATTCCAATTATTATTCACACATTTCTCCGTCACAGTATGAGAGAGATGATCAATCTTACTGTGACCCATTGGCATCACAACTATCTTTATTAGAACGCCTCAATATAGAAATTGCTGAACAAACCAAAGCTAATGAGTTATTTTTTGCTGAGCAGAGTAAAACTCAACCTTATATTGCTTAACTTTATGAACAAACTGATTTATCGATTGCTAAACTAATGCATTCGGTAAAAGATCATGGTCTTACTGAGGATACAAGTTCTAATTTTTCTAATACTCTTAATATTAATGATGAAACCTCTTTAACTAATGAATCAATGTATATGGATAATGATGATGAACTTGATAGTTGTGATCATAGGAATAGAGATATTGTCATACCAAGTGAAGATGGTGTATTTAATCCAACTCCTGAACGTGTTATTGATCACTCACCTAATCAAAAGGATGAGTTTAGGATTGAGGACACCATTTTTTTAGACGGTGTGACATATCAGTGGTATAACAATGATGCTTATGAAGAATGTGTTAATTCAGAGGAAACTGTAGTTAAGTTTAACGACTTAGAGACATTACATTCTATCTATAAGGTTTCTTTTAATAATCTTTATTGTGATATTCCTATTGATTCCCAGGTTGATGATGTTTATGATGATGATTTAGTACAAGTTTGCAAACCTAGTGGAGAAGTTAATACACCTAGAATTGTTAGCACAACTTTTCAGAAGATTCCTAAGTTTGGATTAGAATTGCGTGCTTCTCCAGTATTACTAGATTATTTTGCATCTCGTGATTTCTCTTTTCCTGTGCATGTCTCCCAAATGGTTTCAGTTTCCACCCACAGTGAACCACTTGAGTCGGTAATTTTTGTTACTGACGATACATCCTTTGTAAAAACCAGGTATGTGGACAGCTCTTTGCTTTTGATAGTCTCTATATATTTACGTTGTTACAACGAGAGTGTGACGTTGTCATTAATTGTATATATTGTGTTTTGGTTGATCCCCAATTATTTAGGTTATTGATATATGAAGAGTCTTATTTGTATATTCCAGTAGGTAATTCTATTTTCTTGTTTTATTTAATTTATTTTCGCATATTATATTATGAATTTCCCATCTTAAATTTTACGTTGGATGACTCAATTACATTGAGGACAATGTAATGTTTAAGTGTGGGGGAGTGGTTAACTTTTTACTTTTGTTTTTCAGGATTTTTCTTGCAATTTATGACCAGCTGTTGAGCGGGTCTATTGTAGGTTTGTAGGTATAATATGACCAGCTGTGTAGTGGGTCTTTTCTTTTTCCTTGCATGTTATGACCAGCTGTGTAGTGGGTCTAAAAAAAATGATTTTTTTTATGACCAACTATTTAGCGGGTCTTTCTGTCTAGCTGTTTAGCAGACATTTCTCCCGATCTTGCTGTTTAGCAGATCTGTCTCGCTGTTTAGCAGACATCTCTATCCACTGTTTAGTGGATTCGTCTAGCTGTTTAGCAGACATCATCATATCCAGCTGTTGAGAGGATATTTATGACTAGCTGTGGAGCGGTTCAATTTTCTGTTTTGCTCGAGGACTAGCAATATATAAGTGTGGGGGTGTTGATAAGCACGTCAGTGCTATATTTTATACCCATATTTATATTAACTAGCACTCGATATTTTGACTAACAACACTATTTTAGTGCTTTTGTAGAAAGTACAAGGAAAACCATTCACAAGGAAGAAAATGGCTAAAATAAGAGCTTTTGTGGCGTTTGCGACATATAACACATTATAGCACGGCACCAGAAAGAAGCAGCGCTCAATCAATTGGTAGCTGTCAAGAGGCACGTGAGTTCCACTGGAGGCTAAAGAAAACATTTCATTTGTTTGCCGCATGTGTACCATTTGGAGTTAAGAGACAGCGGGACGTGGCTACTCATTCACCACATCTCGTCTCTCATATCAAAACAGAATTTCCACCAACGAACAGGTCTTGAGGGTTCCCATGGTGTCGATTGTTAATGCAAAGAAGAATCTGGGGGTTTTGCATGGTTCAGTTGAAGGCAGTGTGTGGTTGACTGTTGGATGAAAATGTATAAGGAAGTAGTTAATGCCTAATGAAAATGGGTTGATGCTAATGGCAAAGTTAAGAATGGTAATAACTCTTTTATGAGAATGGATGGACTGTGTACTTGAATGGAGGATCGACGGTGGTGTTGTTGCATGTAAACACACTTTAGAAGAAGGAGAAGCAAGTCAGTGAGGAATGGCTGAAATCAGTGCAGGGAGCAATGGTCGATGGGAGACGTTCATGAAGCCCAAAACACATTGAAAGTGGCTGGATTCAGTTGAGAGAAGATCTCAGGTGCGAATGGAGTTTCGGTTTAGCCAAGTAGTGTTGGGTGTGGCGAAACAGTTGCTGCTGCTGGTGAATTTGACGTGAATGAAGATGGAAATTCCATCATGGAATTATTATTAACAACCCATGGTGATGATTTGACAGCGAGACAAGGAGCTGAAACGTGAATCTTCGAAACTAATAAGTGATGCTACACAACTATCTAGATGGTGGTTCAGTTTTGACTGAAGTTGGCTTTGTACGAGCTTAAGGCTACGGCAATGAGGCTGCAGCCTGCAGTAATCACAACGAGAAGATTTCACAGTCAATGAGAGTTATGTCTCAGCAACAGTGGTCGATGGAGCAATGAAGGTGTGTCGAGTGGTGGAGACGGATTTGTCTACAAGGGAGATTGGTCTTTACTGTGAACTCACAGTTTGTTTTGGGTTTGCGGTAAAACTGGTGCTGGTTTAAGATGTTCACTGCAATAGCGAATGGAAGTGGCGGTTCGATCATGAGAAAGGTAGATGGAACTGATTCGCAGTCAATGCGACATATTTGTTCTCGATGAAGAAAATTGCGCAGTTGAGGAGAAGAGTGGTGTCTGTGATGGAATCTACTTGAATTCGTGAATTGGAGTTGGCTGTAGAGATGGTGCTCATGGTTTGTGGATGAAAACACCATCGATATGAGTAAATAAAATGGAGGTTGCAGCAGTGAAGGATCTGTGTGTTTGGATAATGGATTCGAATTCACTTTATGAAGCTTGGCATTATGATGGTTATCGGACAGCACTCGGAGATGGAATGGATAAGAAACTTAGCCAGAAAAAGTGGCTTGGGTCGGTGATTGGTAGCTCGAGCTGGGAAGCTGCGAAGATGAAGAAATAGAGCTGCGGCCATGCTCGGGAAATAACTGATTCGTGGCAGTGATGGAAGTTGGTGGGTTCTGTTTCGAATGGGTTATGCCTGGATTTGGTGGTTGATGGTTACACAGCTAACTGAAGTTTGCCAATGGAAACAGACGGACAGAAGTTTGTGTTCAGTCTGGAATGGTCACGGAATTTGCAGGCAGTGAGAGGACCAGAGAATTGAAGCAGGTGCTACGGTCGGATTTAGGTAGAAGTCGCCGGACTTTGAATGGGTCTGGATTTATAAATCGGTGTCAATGTTATTGGACCGGGCCTGGCAAATATTTGCTAGGTCATATTTTCCCGCAACAAGATATTATTATAAGAGAATGGAAGGGGCGCGGCTGAGATTTCTCTGGGGGTTCAGACAACAGCAGCTGCGGCTACTGGAGAAGAAGAGGGAGGCCGTTTTGGGAGTTTGGTTCTCGAAGGAAGAGCACAACAACGAGAGAAGGAGAAGAGGCTGAAAGGGTTGCGTGACACAACTTTATTGGGTTTAATCTTCTCTCTTGATTATTATTTTTATGGGTTTTGAGAAACCCATAGCTATGTTCTAATTTCTTTGTAACTAGGGTTTTTATGGTTGAAACCATTTGGGGTATTAGGCTATATTGAATTTATCTAGCAATAGACCATTATGATTTTATTAGATTAATTCTTGAATAATTGTTTATTGATTGATTGCAAAACAAGTTGTTGCTTCATCGGTTTCTTATAACCTTTGTGCGTAATTGTTAGGCTCAAAAATATATTTGTCTCATTATTTGATATTCCATGCTTGGGTTAATTTCTTTGATGGGTTATGCTTAGAAGAGTCAAATAATATTTGCGAATCAATATTTTAGTTTCGTATAATTTTCTCGCTAGCGCAATTTGATGGTGCATGCTTTGGTTTAATCTTTTGATGTGCCATGCTTAGGGCGTCCCAGTGATATTTGCGACTCTAATACCTATAATAGGTGATGTTGATAGAACGAACAATGAACATATATTCATAATTATGTTTCATTTCAGTAATTAAATAGAAATAGTGGTGGATACCCATAAAACCCTGGTTACCGACTCTCACATCTTTGGTCACGTTTTTATTAATTTGCTTTCTTAGTTCTATAAATTTCCAAAATATTGAATTTGATTTAGAGATATTGATTATAGTATTTCCACCGCTCCTTGTGGGAACGACCCGTACTTGCCTCTGTCTACTAGTTAGACACCGTGCGATTGCGGTTTTTATATATAGGCATCTCCGGATCCTATCATTCACGCCTATACCTGACTGTCCCATGAAAACGTGATCTAAGCCACTCAATTTGTCTGGCGAAGTTGAGTGGTCGAAATTAGTTTTCAATTGGGAAGTGTGACCACGCTAGTTTGGGCGCGCGACTTGGAATAACCAGGCATGGTATGCCTTGGACGATCAGGTGAGGAGATAGGGCCCACGGTGGTCATGTTGATGCGCACCGAACCTGCTTAGTTTAATCCTGGACCCTTCATTCGTGCAGGAGAAGATGGACGCTCGTGATCAATACAAACCCTAATTTAGGGTTTCACCGGACGTGCGTCATGGCTTGTTTGGACGCACGAATTGGGATGGCCAACCATAGTTGGTTTTGACCGATTGGTCATGTGTGTAGGAGGGCCCACAATATTTGTGTTGACATGCTCTGGGCCCTTTGAATCTACATCTACACCCTCCATATATGCCTGCGAAGATGGATGGTTGAAACAGTTTTGCAACACATGTAATGTGCCGCAAACCCTAATTTAGGGTTTCACGTCCATACTGCTTTGGATGGACGAATTGGTAAGCCACGCTCCCCTCTTGGAGAGACCGGCCATGTGGGGCCCGCATTGGGTCGGTGGTGAATACTCCATACCTACTTGGGGGTTATGGATTCGATCTGGGCCATCCAATCATGCTGGTGAAGTTGGATGGTTGTGATCATTTCTGATACTGATATGGTCAGTCCGGATACTCAATCGGGCTAGTATAACACTCCAAGAGATGATTCTCTTTGTTAGAGAATGGTGTAGCCTGTACGGGTATTTCGTGCATGCCTCATTGTTGGTACTTGGATATTCATGCTACTCTGGTGAGAGTAACAATCAGTCATCATGCCGCACTAACAATAAGAGTTCTGCTAAGAACAACACTGGAAATACAAGGCGTTTCATGCATTAATAAATAATGCTAAAATTCACAGAATACTTGGGGATTGTTGCTACATGCTCCATTCTAGATGAATTAATAAAGCGGAGAAGTATTCATCGCTTATCAAATGGCCTTATCCTTTGCAGGACGACCGTACAAAAATTGGTTTTACGACTTTAGCCCTGAACTAAAATCCAACATCAACATTAAGTCCCCTGCCTATCACATGATGGTTACACTATTGTGGGGTAAGCATATGATGGTGACAGTTAAGGATAAAACTTATGAGACAAAGTTAGATGTTACCAGGAGAGACGGGTCGTCCTGTCCTTCGAGTATGTCATGTTCAGGAGACGTCCAGGCAAGCGTTCCCCTAGCATGATGTCGGTCATGCCTAATCGATATACTGTTGTGCCTGCTTCGTTCGTGGGGCTATTGCGACTGCTTGATCAAACGTGGGCTTGTTGTGCCTGCTTCGGTTAAACATGGGTCCATTGCGTGCCTACTTTGGTTGAATCATGGGACTCATCATGCGCCTGCTTCGGTCAAACGTGGGTCCACTGCGTGCCACATGCCTGCTTTGCTTGGGGTCGGCTGTGCCTGCTTCGACCAATATGGGGCTGGTTGTGCCTGATCAAGTGGGACCGCTGTGTGCATGCTTTGCTTAGGGTCCGGCTATGACTGCTTCGACCAATATGGGGCTGGTTGTGCTTGATCAAGTGGGACCCGCCGCGTGCCTGCTTTGCTTTGGGGCCGGCTGTGTATGCTTCGACCAGATACCAAAACCTGTTTCCTCACCCAACACCAGACTTGCCCCTTGACCAATACCGGCCTTACTGATTTGACGAACCCCGACCTTGCTGACGGACATCGCTGCCTCGACGCCTTGCTATCTTGTTTCGTTCGAACACTGGCCTTGTCCCGTACACCAACTTTGTTACTTCTTCCAATACCGGCCTTGCTGTTGTGGCCAACACCGGTCTTGCTGACTAACACTATCCTTGCTAACCAACATCGGTATTTCTCAAACATGGGACCCAGGCATGCTTGCTTTTCCCAAACGTGAACCTTGTATGTTCGAACGTGGTGTGGCTCCAGTTGTGTTCATGTCCTCCTAGGAGCATGCTTCACTTCTCCTATCAACTTCAAGGTTTGTCATGCTCCGCTGGGCCCTTATGAAGGATGGATGAGACGTATGTTGAGCAATGAGTACATCAAAGATAACTTGACCAAAACGTAGATTATTACCGTAGCTTGTGTGTTGAAACGGCTCGAGAGGATGTTAAAGTGGCTTCTGGTGTGAACGTTGAGGTGGGTCCTGGGAAGAGTGTTGAAACAGGATTCTGAAGCGAACGTGGGTCCCTGAAAGAGCGTTGAGGTGGTTCTTGAATACACCATCGAAGCAACTTCTGCTATAGGGAGCGTTGAAGTGGCTTCCTCTTCAGTTCGATTTACCCTTGAGAATTCCATGCTTTTTGACTGACCATCTCTCTCATTTGAAGAAGTCGTTGGCTGACGGTGAAGGAACCTCATGCTGAGCCTCAGTCCCCTAGCGTAGTATACGTGGCTCTATCTTGTATGCTTGGTGGGTCTTTTGTACGTAATGGTCGTTGATATGGTGAAGCTCTGGATGGCATTAATCGACGAGCAACAACAATTCCTAGGAGCATATGTGATCAGAAGAGACTGGCAGGGAGAGGCGTGATAGCTATGGGCACAAACTTGGAAGTCTTCATATAGTGGTAGAGCTCATCTCATTGTTAGAGGGATAAACCGGAACCAATGGATTTCTTGATGTTGCCTATGGAATGAAAAAGAGGGAGACAGTCCCCTGCCCACGAGTATCCACCAAGACTTTGACTTGATAGATGTTGTCATGCTGGTTTCATGAGGCCGTCTTTACTATGTTGTGTTTCATAGACATCCAGGAATATCACCGATCTTTGACAATACGTCTGTTATCTTGAGTGTATACTCGTATTTGAACATCATGGAATCAAAATGATAGCGTGCTTGCATCCATGTTTGAGATGGACAACGCGCTAAGAAGTCCCCAGTCACACTCCTTTGGTAACACAACTACTTCTTTTATGGGAGACGAAATTCTAAAAGCGTCTCTTAATGTTTCTGCTGTCGATACATATATGGAATATCTTGGACGTTGTTCCATCATTGTGGCAGTCGTGTATGCGGTACTGGAGTTGGAGTTTGCGCGCATGATGTTGTATCTCGGTGGTTTTCCTCTTACTACTTCGGAGAAACTGGTTCTTTCTAGCAGGGCAAATGTTGTTGTAGATGAGCGTTCAACAGCTCCAGAGGATGACCAAAAGCGCAGATTCTCTAACATAGCACGATAGACATGCACCACTGTCTGATAGAGTGACTTCTTGAGGCTACTCCCTTGAGGTATCGGCTCTAGTTGAAGATTGCCACCATAGAGCGTTGATACGTTGCACCGGCATTCTTTAAACCAAATGGCAGTACAGTATAATAAAAATTTCTGAGAGGAGTTTGAAAATCTATCTTAATTGCGTCATGCTCGTACATCCTCATATGGTTGTAGCCGCTACATCCATCCATGGAGGAGAACATGCCGTGTCCGCTGGTGGCATCCACTAACATGTCGATGTTAGGTAAAGGAAAATCATCTTTGGGGAAGCATCTGCTCAAGTCTCTGAAATCCACACAGCACCTGATCTCGTGTCTGAACTGTCTCAGAGACTGTTTAACCGGATTGGATCCAGGTATGACATGTAGATGATGGGTGACCAATTTTTCATCTAAACCGGGCATTTCTTCATACGTCCAAGCGAATATATCGTGGTACTCTTTGAGAAGTTCTACAAGCTTCGTGCGTTCATCCGTGTACAAGGTTGAGCTGGAGGAGATAGGCCTAGGAGATTCCTCATTTCCGATGTTAACGACTTCGAGCTCATCAGTTGTGGAGTTGGTGCCACCTTGCGGCTGTCGTGGAGTATCTGGTACTTCTTCTTCTTGTGTACCGTCGTTGATGCAGCAATACTTTGAGCGGAGAAACTGGGTAGCAGCCGTAGCTTCACATGATGAGGAAGAGTTGGGATGCCTCATCAGCAAGGATGCATCATGGGACTTAGTCTGCAATGATGCAATCCGGTCTTCCTCCTAGATTGACGCCCACATGGCGAGTGGGATGCAAGGAAATATGTCTGATTCCTCGTGCGGAGCTTCTCTTGGCTCAAATAATTTCACTCCACATATTGGTGTATAAGGAGACAATGATGCAGGAACACAAATGACTTATTTATTCAGCATAGTCTTCAGGAATTGGTGATACATCGAGGGGACGACCCTATTGTCGTGAAGCCATGGTCTCCCCATTATCATATGGTGGTCCGGCTCTTTTTCTATGACTTCGAATTTTACCTTTGATTGGATGGGCCCTACAGATAAGTTCAGATTGACATACCCATACGTGTTGGTTTGGTTTCCTTCAAAGTATATCATCGTGGTAGGTTGCCGTACGATCTTTCTTGGGCGAACCTTGGCCGTCATGAGTGTCTTGAGGGTAATCACATTCGAAGACGCTCCTGTGTCGATGAGGGACCTCTTGAACTTAGAATCCTTGATGCGTGCAGTAACGTGTAGGGACCAGTTGTGACCTTCTTCCGCCATCATGTCTTCTTCTGTAAATGTAACATTATTCGCAGACATCTCCGGTGTTTTGGAGGCTTCTGGGCGCAAAGGAGTTAACTGTACATCCAAGGTTATCTGGTTGATTGCAGCAAACTTCTCTGCCTGCTGATCCTTCGAGAGGTGTAAAAGTTAGCACAAACTTTCCACTATAGAAGCAGCCTCCTGGTCGACCAGCCTATGGTTCATAGTGAAATTTTTGAATTGAGGAGGATCATTGTGAGGATCAGTCCCCGGTGTAGAAATCTCTGTGACAGGGGAACCGCTCATATCTGATGTCATCTTGACGAGGAGATTGAGTATGCCATTTATCGTTTCTTTGATCAGGTTCATGTTCTTCGTGTGAATCTCCTGCACTCGTGCTAACTCGATCAATCTTGGTATTCTTGCGGTTACACCATTAGACACACCGTTGGGAGGAGGGGCATCTTTGTTGGAAAAACTTCGACTGGAATTCGAAATTTTTTGGTGAGTCCCAAGACCAACCATTTTGAAATCAATCAATGGGATTGGGTATTGAAGAAATTGATATTGCAACCAAGAGATTAATCTCCCATTGTGGTCGCCAATTGTTTATGGGTGAAAACTATTTTTGCTGGTTTTGGTAATTTGGGGTGTGTGGATGAGAAATGAATTTAAACCCTAAACAAATGCACTGCACGGGAGTGATTTTGATTCGAGAGATCAATCTATACAATTCTGGCCTAAACCAAGAAATGGCCGTTCCAGACTTTTTTCGGTCACAACGTGAAGGAGATGGGGTTGATCTTAGGAGGGAAGTGAAGAAGGTATTGAGATTGTGAAGGTGTAGGATGTTTATGACTTATAACAGAAAGGTGAGAAGGCTTACGAATAATGCAAGAAGGCTCTGGGTGTTTGAATACGTTTCGTATTAACACTTGTGTCGATGGTGGATTTTAGATAAGGGGTAAAATCGTAAAACTCGTGACCTAGTGTTACCAGCAACACATTAACTAATAGCATTTAATTCAGGTGTCAATAATTAATGGGGGTATTTTTTCAAAATACCAGATTAGGATTTTCGACACAGAAACCTAATTCCAAAACCAAGCCGCATACTACGCACCATGGAAACAACGCCAAAACCAAGACGCATATTGCGCACCATGGCAACGACCCCAAAACCAAGCCGCATACTGCGCACCATGGCAACGATGCCAAAACCAAGCCACATACTGCGCACCATGGCAACGACGCCAAAACCAAACCACATACTGCACCCACAGGAAACCATGCAAACTAAGCCGCTATACCATTTGGAACATGCCAAAAATAGCGCCCTAGGCTTGCAAACCGTGCAACTAGGTCAACTTGGCCGTGCGTGCCATTGGCACATGCCAACACGCACCACTAGCCAATTTCTAAGCCGCTATACCATTTGGCACATGCCAAAAATAGCTCCCTAGGCTTGCAAACCGTGAAACTAGGTCAACTTGGCCGTGCGTGCCATTGGCACATGCCAACACGTACCACTAGCCAAATTCTAAGCCGCTATACCATTTGGCACATGCCAAAAATATCACCCTAGGCTTGCAAACCGTGCAACTAGGTCAACTTGGCCGTGCGTACCATTGGCACATGCCAACACGCACCACTAGACAAATTTTAAGTCGCTATATCGTTTGGCACATGCCAAAAATAGCTCCCTAGGCTTGCAAACCATGCAACTAGGTAAACTTGGCCGTGCGTGCCATTGGCACATGCCAACACGCACCACTAGCCAATTTCTAAGCCGCTATACCATTTGGCACATGCCAAAAATAGCACCCTAGGCTTGCAAACCGTGCAACTAGGTCAACTTGGCCATGTGTGCCATTGGCACATGCCAACATGCTCCACTAGCCAATTTCTATGCCGCTATACCATTTGGAACATGCCAAAAATAGCGCCCTAGGATTGCAAACCGTGCAACTAGGTCAACTTGGTCGTGCGTGCCATTGGCACATGCCAACACGCATCACTAGCCAATTTCTATTTTCATGCCGCTATACCATTATAGCGCCCGCAACTTGGCCAAAGTGGGCGTGCGTGCCATTGGCACATGCCAACACGCAATAACTAGTCAATTCTCATTCCAAAGACGATATACCATTATAGCGCCCGCGACTTGGACAAAGTTGTCGTGTATGCCATTGGCACATGCCAACACGCAACCACTAGCCACTTTTATCCCTAACCTGCTAGCCAATTTCCAAGGCATTCCGCACATGCTCCACTAGCGACTTTGTCATTGCCATTCGCACTCAAAGTGCAACTCACGGCCAAGGCATTCCGCACATGCCAAATGCTCCTGTAATACCAGAATATCGCCACAAAGATATTCTCGTGATAAGAACAACGCTTTTACGAGAAGGTCAAATATTCCTATAAGTATAAATGACATTGTTCACGAGAGTGTCGCGAGGATTCTTCAGCGACATTTGGCGAGCGTCACGGGGAAACATTATAATAACTGACGATTGAAGAGACATGTTATGAGAGTGTTGTTTCACGAAGATTACAAAAGTTGGCGAAGATTAATATTGCAAATACCACGATGAGATCGCAAAATATATCCGAAAGAAGGGGAAAACTTAGCTGTCACCCACTATGTAATTTCCTATATAAAGGGTTCAAGTAAGTCCAGAAAAGGATGATGTATTTTTTAGAGTTGAGAATATTTTGAGGAGAGAGAAACTCCAGAAATAAAGTTGTACTACGAGTTTGAATATTTTCTGTAAACATTTCTGAGATCTAAATAATAAAGTGTCGTTAATTCTTTAATCTTCAATTAGTTTTCTCCTAAATTTCTATAGAATCTTAATAGGGGTGTAGTGTGGGAAATCCTGCTACTACATTTTGGCACCGACTAAAGGGAGATCAAGATTCAAAATCTCTAATTAAAATTTGAAGATTTGGAGAAATTGAAGAAATGGCTGGAAGAAGGAGAAGAAATACATCAGAACCACCAACAACAGTGAGAAGAAGTAAAAGACTTGCAGGTGAAGAAACAAGTGTATTAGGAGAATCTTCAAGGATGAGAACTAGGAGGAATATAACAAGGAATGAAAGGGAAAATTCAATTCAACAACCAAACCAATCAACATCGGTACAAAATGTAAGAGTGGATTATGATAGAGTAAGCGTGCATACATGGAGATCAGATTCAATGGGAGAAGAAACAAATCGACAATTAAGAGAAGAAAGTGGAGTAGGAAGAAATCAGGAGGTAGAAGAAGGGTCGATTCATCAAGATGAAGATGAAACAACAGAGGAATTAGGGAAAAGAATACAGGAAGAAAGAAGGTTAGAGGCGGTGGAACGTGAAAATTTAACAAGACAAAATCATGAGTTGAGAATGGAGAATTTAAGGTTACAAAGAAGAAGATCAAAAAGTACTACTAGATCAAGTTCAAGATCATTTAGAGAAATACCAAGGCGAAATTCTCCCATAAGAAATGATGGAGAAAATGTACAAGAAGAAACTGAAAATCCATATAGAGGACAACGTCAGGGAGAAGAGAGAGTAAATAATGATTGTAACGATCCACAAGGAGAAACTTTAAATGGAAGACGAAATATTGAAAATCAAAGAAATGAAGGTAATCAAGATGGTGAAGAAAATCACGAAGAAGCTAGAAGAGTATTACATGGATGAGAGCACGTCAGAAATCAAAGAATTATTGAGAATGAAATTGAGAGACATTATGCTGAACATGCACTCCTAGCTTGCGAGAGAGAAAGGCTGAGGGCAGAAATGGAATAGCAGGAGTTTCAAGAAGCAATAAGGCAAAACAATCATGATAATCGACAAAAAAGACGTACACAAAATCGCGAAAATGGCAATGTTCGGAAAGAGTATGACAGAATACAGAGAAGGATAGAAAGACAACAAAGAGAATTGGCGAGAAATGAAGAAGTTGGTGGAGAAGAAATTAGGAGACAAAATCAATTGCGAATTTCGGATAGAAATGAAGAGGAAAATCGCAGGAGAAGAGAAAGTGCGTTAAAAAGACCAATAGAACAAAGCCCAACTGCAAATGAGCAAATTTTGAGGGAATTAGCAGAAATGAGAGGAATGATAAATAATAGAAGAGAAGGTGGAAGAAGGCAACTTGATGAAGCAATCGAAGAAGCAGCTAGAACTCCCTTCACACAGGAAGTACAACTAAGAGGAATTCCTCCAAAATGCAATTTACCAACACTAAACAGTATTTTCGATGGGACTACTTGTGCTATTCAACATGTTAAAGCTTATGTTAGGTGTATGCTGCAGTGGGAGAATCATGATATTGTTTTATACAAGTACTTTGCATCCATTTTGACTGGCGAGGCGCTAAAATGGTTTGAGGGATTGCCGAAAAATACTATTACTTCTTTTGATCACTTACAAGCTACATTTTTAGGTGCATACATAAGCAACAACTCTTCACGACCAGGTATCGAAGATGTGTTTGGATTAAAACAGAGAATTGGCGAGAGTCTAAAACATCTTACCATAAGATGGAAGACAATGTGCAGTGAGATGGCAGGAAGAGTAGATGAGAGATATCTTATTTTATCTTTTATTAATGCAATGTTTGCGACCAATTTGCTCTACATACAAATTTTCAGAATCAAAAACACCATCACAATGACTGAACTAAGAGAACTACAAGAAGAGTACATTGCTTTGGAAGAAAAACAAAACGAAATGGAGTCATACCCAATTGCAAACACCAGTTCTGTAGTGGCTAATGGAAGTTTGCTTCCCAAAATGATTAATAACGTGGAGAGCACCTCGCAAGTTCAAGCAGAGAAAGTGGCGAATAATGACAAACAAAAGCTAGTGGCTATGGGAAGTCGTGATCAAGAAGAATTTGAAAGAGAGAAGAATTATTACAATCGTGGAGGAAATAGTCAAATCTAAAGGCTTGACCAACCCCAAGAAACTTATGGTGGACAAAAGCAAAATAATTTCAGAAATCAGGGGAGCATGAGAACCATATGGGAGGAGATTAAGATGCCACCCTTGAATGCTAGTGTAGAGAAAATCTGGGAAGCTATCATTTTAATGGAAAATATACCCTCGCCATGGAACATGGGGAAGGAACCACATCCTAACACTCGTAATCAAGAATTCTGTCCTTATCATCATTTTCATGGGCATTCGATAAATAATTGCAGAAATGTAAAAAGAATAATCTTAAGAATGATTGATCAGGGGAAGCTAAATCATTTTCTAAAAGGGAATCAACAATCGCAACAATTGCCACCACCACCAGACGATCGCAGAATGACTAATGTAAAAGGAGCGGAAACTTTTGTTATAGAGGTTGGAACTAAAGCAAAGAATTTATTTTGTAATTCTATTGTGCATTCTTTCAGAACCATCGAAGATTTCCATGATAATGTCTTAAGTAGAGTCTTCGCCAGAGATATGGATGGAAAAGAAATAATGAATATAGCGAGAATCTCGCCATTAGAAGAGTGGAAGAAACAAGTCCTTTCTTTTACAGCACAAGAAGTACCAGAGCCTGGCGAGCTGCATGATAACCCATTGGTGGTAAGGTTGGAAATAAAACCAGAACAAGCAGAAGAAGAAGAAGAAGAAGAAGAAGAAGAAGAAGAAGGTAAAGAAAAAAAATAACGAAATGGAAGAGTCTTGGGCCATTGATAGAATCTTAATTGATACTGGCAATTCTGTAGATATCCTGTTCTACCACACCTACAGAACCATGGGTGGGAAAGATGAAGATTTGATACCATCGACATACAAAATCTATGGTTTTAATGGAACTGCCAACAAGCCTAAAGGGGAGATCACAATGAGAATTTCGTTAAGAGGAATGACTTCCAAGATTTTATTCTGTGTTGTCGATATTGAATCACCATATAACGCCTTGATTGGTCGACCTTGGTTACACATGATATTGGGTGTTGCATCTACCTTTCATCAGTGCATTAAATTCCCTCATCCAAATGGTGTTGGAGTAATTAAAGGAGATTGGGGAGAAAGTAAGAAATGTTATGAGATAGATATCAAGTCTTGTGAGGAAAGAGCAGGGAAGAACAACAATTGGAAGTATAGAATTAAGCAGCAACATAGAAGTGACAAATTAATGGTTGATTCAATAGAAAAGCATGAAGAAGTAACTAACGAGTCCCTCGCGGATATCAAGCAAATAATAAAACGCAGCAAAGGTACAGGTATAAAGAGCATAAAAGGAGTAAATGACAAGCAACTTGCGGGAAAACACTAAGTAAAAGAACAGATGATAAGGAAGATGAGAAAAATGAAGTGACAGTAAGATGAAATATGACGAGCAGATCGCTAGAAGTAGAAAGGTAAAGTTGTTTTTTCTGTTTGAGTGAAGAAAATGAAATTGAAAAGTTGTAAAAAGAAATTATTGAGATTTGAAGCTCGCAAGAAATTTTAAGAAACGCGAATATAATTTCGCAGAGATTAAGAGAATGGGACAAACCTTTATGGCGTGCACCTTAGTTCGCGAATACAATTTCGTAAGAGGCAAATGTAAGACCTACAAGCACGTCATAAAGGGGGTATCTCTTTATATGATTCAGGGATAAGGTTATACCGCTACTGGAACCTGAGTCATACAGATGTAGGGGTTAAAGAAAACCTATCCGGGAGAGAGATCTTGGATTTCCATCTTTATAAGGTTATACCCTGGTTGGACGACTGAGAGTCTCTTCCAAGAAGTGCAGAGTATGACCAAGGCGCCGAGGTACACGGTTTAGCCAAGGATGCCTGGGACGGACGAACCTACCCTGGCCATCTTTGGTAAGTCTTGGCTACAATGCACTTGGCTTGAAGAAAACCCCACTTAGGGTGCAGTCTTGTAACTATAAGCCATATAGGCATAAAGGACAAGAGGCTGCGAAAACAACTGGTTGTTGGTAAATCTGGATGGGAGGATCTAGTCTTGTATGGCCGATGTTCCCTCCTTGAAGGGGCAACCAGGGGAAAAATAAGGGCGGCACCCTCCATTAGGGAGCTGATAAGTGTCTTAAGACGGCAATGTCATGGGGCTCTAAGATCGCTAGATCATTTAGGCCTGTCATATTGTCGCGTA
Source organism: Papaver bracteatum (assembly GCA_023529315.1). Classification (NCBI taxonomy): domain Eukaryota; kingdom Viridiplantae; phylum Streptophyta; class Magnoliopsida; order Ranunculales; family Papaveraceae; genus Papaver; species Papaver bracteatum. Next base: position 381,300 of record JAJJWX010003646.1, read on the forward strand.
AATTATACAGAGGCAAAAAGCCATAAGAGAAAAAAGTTAAGATGAGGTCAAGGGGTTTTTACATGCAAATGTGAAGACGTCCTGCGATTTCATCGCAAGACGGCAATGTCACGAGGATTTGTTTTCGCGAGAAAACTTAGGCTTGTCATATTGTCGCAATAAAATAAAGAAATGCAGATAAGACAAGATCAATGGGTCAATACATGAAAGTGTAAAGACGTCCTGCGATCTTGTCGCGGAAAGAATAATATGGCAAAGTAAGACCTTTAAGTAGGAAGGCATGATAAGACCATAAGATCGCAAAAATTAAGAAATTAAGAAATTCGCCAAAATGTTGGTTTATTAACTTTCTCATATTGCAGATAAATAATAAAGGCAAATATGGGAATGAATAGAATGGTAAAGATTATGATTCATCACCATATGAGAAATTTATATGGATATTAAGGCATAGATAATTAGCAGATGCAAACTATATTGACCAAGTTATATTGCAAAAAAGAGGTTGTTCTTTCATTCATACAGATAAGGGGGCAAAGAAATTTACACATTAAATTGAAGAAAGTTGCAGCAAATTGAAGAAACTCGCGATTGATTACATCAAAGAAAGAAGTTAGACAGATACATTGTTTCACTTATCAACATTGTTATCTTTATCAGATTCTTCTTCTTCACCAGATTTCTCTTCTTCATTATCTTTGTTGGGTTCTTCATCATCGCCAGAATTTGTTTCTTCGTCATTATTCTCTTCTTCACCTTCGTCAAGATCTTCATCAGTATCAGAGACATCAAGATCTTGAACCATTGATGGTATTGCATTTGCAAGATCAGGATTCAAAGAATGAGGAATTCCATGATCATCACAAACCTGCCTAGTAGTATTATTACGAGTAATGAGGAGGGATTTGTTAAAGTTTGCAGAAGTAATCCCAAATTGAGCTTTTAATCGCGAGTATTTATTATTGCGAGCATTAAGATCGTTCGCGAGTTGATGATTAATATCTTCTAGTTCTCTCATCCTTACACGTCATCTGTCTTCAGAATCTGCGAGAATAAGGCACCGTTAAGATAGAAGTTATAAGAAAGAATAATAAAAAGCAAAAGGTTAATAGAGTAGAGTGGTTAACAACCTTGTTTTTCAGAAATCAAGTCCCTAATTAAGGCTGATTAATCAGCATGAAGGCTAACATCTATACCTAAATTATTCCTAGCATTATCAAGAACCTGTGCTGCCCAAGAAAACTCATCATCGCTAGTAATAAGAAGGCGAGAACGAACTTGAGTTTCTCTTGCATGAAGATTTTTATTCTCGCAGATAAGCTTATCTCTTTCCATTTGAACTTCGAGAAGAATTTTGTGGAAGTCTGCTAGAGCTTCGCTGCCTTTTCTAATTGCCTGATCTTTCTCATCAACAAGATCACTATTTCTATCTCTTAATCCATTGATTACTTCTTTTGATTCATGATAAAGACGTTTAAATTTATTAGATAGTCCTAAATTATGTCTATGTTCAATAGTCAGGAGATTAAACTTAGATTTAAGCTCCTCTACAGAGAGAGATCTAATTTGCTCATCAGCAAAATTACTTAAAGAGTTATTAAGACAAGCAAGGAGAGTATTATCATCTATAGGTTCGGGAAAGGATTGAAGGAATGTATCTTCGTCAGTTAAACCATAAATATCTGCAAAAATGATTGCTTGGATAAGCTATGATAAAAATAATTAACAAAAAAAATCTCAAAGAAAGAAAAAGTAAAATCATACCATAAAGTTGTTTGTTGGCATTGTCAAGGTCAAAAATCTTCTGTTTATCGACTGAAGCTTCCGCTTCCAGTACTTTATTTTTCTTGCGAAGCTCAGCAATTTCAATTTCTAATTTCTCTTTATCTTGGCAAAAGTTAACAGCCTTTTTCTTAAAAAAAGTACATTTGGTATCCAAATCAGAAGCAGCAGCAAAAGAAGCTCTCCCAACCTGTAATGGAGTTTTATAAGTACAAAAAAATTTGATGAGATAAATTTGGCGAGTTAAGAAATGATTAAGAGAAAACGTACCAGAATACCAAGTGCATTTAAGAAACTTGGAGTTAGAGATCCAGAAATTCCACGAAGAGAGTTATTATCAGATAAAACTGGAGCGTCGCACACTTTGACGAGCGCTTGAGCTAGCTCATTAAGAGTCTCATCTCCATATTCATTCGCAGTTCCACGAGAGGAATTGCCAAAAAGCATGGACAGTTGGGCCATGGAAGAATCAGAGGGAGAAGAATTTTTCATAGAAGGAACTTCTCTAATATCGTCAAATTCTTCGATAAATTCATCATTAGATTTATTACTAACGATTGAATCCGCTTGGATATGTTGAGAAGAAGAATGCTGAGTTTTATTCTTCTTCAAAAGAGGCTCATTTGGGTTCTTTATCACGAGGGGCGAGCGCCTTCCCTTGTTAGAAACAGTAGATTTCCATCTACGATTAGTTGAAGGTTTCTCCTTAGGTTTTGGCTCTAAAGGTGGTAATTCTTCAATTTCCTACAAACACAGATAAAGATAAGAAATAGGGGCAACAATATATTGTTAAAACTAATAAAGGAATATTTCTTACTTCATCTGTGAAAGATCTAAGAGCTAGAAGAGTGCTGGGTTTCCTATAGTTCTGGTAATTAAGCTTCATTTTGGAAACTGCAAGATAATGGAAAATTTAGCGAGAGTGTGAAGGAATAAATAATAATAACATAAGAAGGTGAGAGAATATACATCGGAAGATCTATCAGGCCAGTTGAAAGTCCATGGTTCATGGTGAGAGAGATTCGCAGGAAGCTGGAGAGAACCAGATATATAAGGACCTTCAAGGCATAAGGGAAAGATAAACCACTTATCGTCATTAGAATGACGAGGGACATCATTTGTATTGGTATGAAAATCAATGTATTGCATAAGAGCATCTTCAGCAGCGACCTTCCTTTTATGCAAACGGACACCCCAACAGGTACTATCTCTTACCATGGGGAGTAACTGGTAATTTCGAAAGAAGTTATCTACGGTATACTTTGCAGGGGTAATCAGAACATGTTTATATTTAAGACTTTTATGTTCTTCGGAATATCAAGATCCTTTGCCAGCACCACGAAAGGAATATTCCAGTAATAATCTAATACAATCTCCGCCAAGTTGGTATACCGCTCGTTAAAATCTCTTGTCAGAAATTATTTGGTAAAAAAGCGGAAGTTCAGGGTCGTAGAGAGGAAGTGGAAGACCAGCTTCAAGTTGGCCTAACGAAACTATAATATTTTCACGAGAACACTGGAAGTTAGAAAACAATTCAAGAGAAAGAACAGATTTGGGACTTTGATCTGGGATTAAAGATAAGTCAAATCCTTGGTTTTTAAGTTTTTCTTGCATCAAATTGAAAGCAATAAGGTTTTTAGCACCAGCAGCAACCATTTTGAGAGAATGGGAATGAAAGAAGATTGAAAAAATGGCGAAAGATAGAAGATGCGCAATTTGCGGGAAAGCAATGAAATTTGCAGAGAGGAAGAAGGAAAGAGAATGTAAAGAGATAAAAAGAGAAGAATGAGAAAAGGTATTTATAGCAGAAGAAGTTTCTCGAGAAAGTAAATATAATTAATACAATGAAAGGACGTGAATGGTCAAATTACAGCGGTTTAAGATGACGTGTCGAAAAATATATGGATGATAAAATTACATGAAGACAGCTGGTGAAAGGTTTAGAGACGTGTCAGAATAAAGATGGAGGTGAAAAGATAGGAGAATTACGGAAATTTTTTCTCACGATCTTCTCTTCTTCGCAGAAAAGACATGAGAAGAGGCAAGATGTAGTACCAGAATATCGCCACAACGATATTCTCGTGATAAGAACAACGCTTTTACGAGAAGGTCAAATATTCCTATAAGTATAAATGACATTGTTCACGAGAGTGTCATGAGGATTCTTCAGCGACATTTGGCGAGCGTCACGGGGAAGCATTATAATAACTGACGATTGAAAAGACATGTTATGAGAGTGTTGTTTCACGAAGATTACAAAAGTTGGCGAAGATTAATATTGCAAATACCACGATGAGATCGCAGAATATATCCGAAAGAAGGGGAAAACTTAGCTGTCACCCACTATGTAATTTCCTATATAAAGGGTTCAAGTAAGTCCAGAAAAGGATGATGTATTTTTTAGAGTTGAGAATATTTTGAGGAGAGAGAAACTCCAGAAATAAAGTTGTACTTCTGAGTTTGAATATTTTCTGTAAACATTTCTGAGATCTAAATAATAAAGTGTCGTTAATTCTTTAATCTTCAATTAGTTTTCTCCTAAATTTCTATAGAATCTAAATAAGGGTGTAGTATGGGAAATCCTGCTACTACAGCTCCACCAAGCGACTTTGGCATTGCCATCCGCACTCAAAATACAACTTGCGGTCGAGACATCCCGCACATGCCATTGGCACATGCCGCAATGCTTCACTAGCAACTTTGGCATTGCCACTTGTGCCCAACTCTCGATACATCACCACAAACTGGGGGATGCTTTCTTGGGGTTTTGGTTTGGCGGTCACAGCGTGCAGCGTACACTACGCTCACAATAAAGCAAGGCATGCAAGGAATGAATACGATCAATTAAATAAGTAAATTTATGGTGAAAACATTTTCACCATAAAGCCAACGGTTTCCACCTTCTCTGTTTTAATTGGCACATTTACTAAATTCCTTAATGAGGCCAGGGTACGTTCAATCTCACTTTTATAAATAGGTTTTACCTATTCTGCCAAAACACACAAGTCTTGGTCAGGAAAAAATACAACACTATCAGATAGCAACTTTGCAAGCTCTCTCAAAATCTTTCATCGCTAGCAAGCTTCCGCAAGCTTCTACACTTCTAATACAAGTCGAGATACTACCTATCCAGAACTCTCTGGTCTCATCACCCTTCTTCGCTATCCTCCCAAAATCAACCCTTCTCCTCCACTTTGTGACCGAAGCAAATCTGGAATGGCCATATTCTTAGTTTAGGCCAGAGTTGTACAGATTAATATCTCGAATCAAAAGTACTCACGTGTCGCACATTTGATTAAGGGTTTAAACCAGTCTCTCTATCATCGAATTTACCAAATACGGCAGGGGCGATTTTCTCCCATAAATAATTGGCGACCACAGTGGGAGTTTCAATATCTCGGTTATAAAAACTGATCTTTAGTCCGAAATCTGCTTTACCATTCGCTCAACATGGTAGAACTAAGATCTGGGTCTGCGACAAACTCTGAAGGCGCTAACATAGAAGCCGCCCCTAGCACAAATACTCCTTCCACCAATGCCTCTGTGTTACCTTCCGATCTTGGTGGCATGGAAAGTAACCCTCCAAGTGTTACACCTCATGTTACCAGGGCTACTTCCGTTCCAAATGTCTCTACATCATCCGCCAACTCAAACAGCACTGAGGGCATCCCTTCAGGTGTCACTCCGCCAGTCACAAAGCTCGTGCCGCCTCTGACACCACTAGTGTTTCAGCAGGCATGATGCCTCCGATCACCACTCGATCCACAACATCTACTCAATCGCCGGGGCGAGATAACAGAGGAGGCAAACCTTATTTCACCATCACAGATTTGATGGAAAGGCAGGAGGCTCTTGCCAAGGCTCAAACGGATATGGTTTCAACCCAGAAGGAGGTGCTTGTCTTCCTCAAAGCCTTAACGGAGCAACTTCCACGGGAGCCACGGCGACCTGAATCAAGAGCAGACGCTTCCGACAACCTTGATGCTAATGTCACACCCCCAGGAGAGATATTCCAGACAGCGCCAAGGTCAAGTGCTCCCAATGATATTGGAATTGGCACCGCAACCGAGCACACCAACGCAAGCGAGGAAATCCGCATTAGGAACCCAGTGGCAGGAAATCGCCCACTAGATTTCGTAACACGTGAATACCTGGAACGACTCCTTCAAAACCGAATCAAGAACGACACGGATGTACATCAACACCAACCTCCTTATCCAATTGAAATCTATATAATTCCCCTCCCAAGAGGATACTCATCCCCTCAGTTTGCCTTATACGACAGAACCGGCAACGCAAGGGAACATGTCTCACGATTTCTAGAGGCTCTAGGTGTGCTCGGTTGCGAGAATTTTCAAAGTCACTCATTGGAAGTGCATACACGTGGTATAACTGCATCGCCCCAGGCAGCATCTGCGATTGGGGTGAAATGGTTACGCCCTTTTACAAGAAGTATTTATTTGTGTCCGAGCAAGTTACTCTCTCGGATCTGGGAAGAATGTTCCAACATAATGACGAACATCCAAACAATTTTTTTAAGAGATTCAGAATTCAAGCATTGGACTTCCACGACCCGGGTGCGACTGAGCAGCAACTAGTAAATTCGTGCATCAATGGCATGACTCCCATCTATCGGGATTTACTGGAAAACTTACGATTCCATACCTTCTCCGAACTCCCCGAAGCTGCTAAACGATCAGCTATTACAGTGCCAACCCTGTTGGAAAGAACTAGGCCTCCCAGAAATGAAGATACACGAGAAGTACGAAGAAGCCCACATTTTCTCAACAAGACATACAACACCGGCCCCTCCTCCGTGAGCGTGGTGGACAAAAGGGGAAAGAGGAAAACACCTCCAATGGATCAACACCTTGGGCGCACGGCCCCAGCATGAATGGAAGCCCCGCAAAAGGCCCCAACCAAGCTTTCTGAACATCGCCCTGAATCCAGAGGAGACGACTCGGACTTCCCTTTTCCGATCGAGGAAGTGATCGAACTTCTGGAAACATGGGTCCAGGATGGTGTCATCAGTCTACCGGCTTCTCGATACCCACCTACTGAAGAAAAGATGGAAAATCCCAGATTTTGTCACTACCAAAGATTCGTCAGTCATCCAACCAGCGACTGCAACAGGTTGAAAATCATTTTCAAAGAAAGGATAGAGGCAGGGGAGTTACGACTAAGAAATGAAGGAGTACATAGAGATCCGCTTCCCATAAGAAACTGTGAAATCTCTGGGGACTCTATACACAAAACAGTGCAGTCCATGATGCAACACATATGCGAAATCCTCTACTTTTCCAAGGAGCAACGTCGAGACGCTTTCGCAGCCCTAAACCATGTAATATCTGGGAAGCGACTTCACCCTGCCACAAAAAACACACCTGAGGAACAGATCTTGCCAGGCGCCCCTGCCGAGAAGCACAACTGGGGAATTCTCACCATGGCCCACTTAAAGGACGCCGAGTTTGACAACACGCTCATTGACGCAGTCTCAGAGTTCAATATAGTTACGTTCAGGACCCTGAAAGTAGCAGAAGTAACAAAACAAGAGGCCACTCACTCCCCATCGGCTATCAAAGACCACGAGGGGAATCACCTGCAAGCACTTGGCTACGCTAGTCTTATGATCAACATAGGAAACATCGCAATGCGCGGGAATTTTTACATTATCAAGAATCTAAATGCTACCCTGTCAACAGCTTGCCATCGATGCTTTACTGCTGGGAAAGGATTCTCTAAATCCACCTGCCGAACTCCAAACTCAAGTAATCCTGACTAAGACGCTCTCTTTATCACCAACCATTTCTTACCGCAACCCGCCCTGGGGACTCGACACGGTTGTCGAGCACAACACTGTCAAATTATGTGAATGGAACGCCGAACCTTTTAAGCGTTTCACCAGGGATCTGAAAGTCACCCTGGAAGACTGCGGGAACAACTACCAGGCGATTGTAACACAACCCAATCCCTTGCGGATAGGGGATATAGTAATCAGAGCTGCCTCATTTCAAGTCGGAAAGATGACTATGAAGATACCGATTCGGAAAAGTTCTCCCGAAGAAGAGGAAGATGAACCATACCTAGTAGCTGAATTCCTCTTGGGTGGCTATTGCAAACTTATCAACACGGATAAACTGGAAGGCATGGTGATCCATTCACGCTGGTTGGAAGCTACCAACATATGAAAGGTCAAGATATTCAATTTCCTGACACATGCTCCTCAATACCTCTTTGGCAATTTTCCTTTTCACAACTACTATGTATTGCATCAGGATGGATGCATCACTTACATTCATCCAGCAAATTTTCAATTGTCGCTCATGTTGGGAAATCTAATATATCCTCTCCAGTGAAATAAAAGAACCTTTTTTTTTCCTTGAAAATTTCTCAAGATCAACCAAAAATTCAAAACCCGTTACAAAAAAAAAAAGGAGAGAAGCAACACATAGAAGAAAAAATAGTTATCTTTTCGGCGGAACTTTCAAGCTCACAAATTATTACAAGACCAATCCACGGAGGCTCAGCACAAGATACAATGAAAGGAAAATTGCAAGACATTAAAAGGAGACTAGGCCACAAGAGAAGCAAAAGAAAGAAGATTCGCCTCGTTAGGATTCCTCCCTACACTTCCCCTAGCAATCCTCCGGGCAGCAAAGGTTCCACAAAGAAGACACATCAACAGTAACAACGGCCTCCGTTTTCCATCCAGATGCCTCTCCAGAAGCGCCAGCCAACGCTTCTTTCCCCTTCATCTCTGACGTGGATTCAACGTGCGCAATCATGATTCCTCCATCAGTACCAAAGGCATCAATAAAGTTTTCACCAAGATTCTCCTCAGCAGCTCCTATAGGAAAATCACTTGGCTCGCTCATGTCAGAATCCATGGGAACCTGTACCTTTTTGCGTACATCACCTGGAGGAACAGAAGGGATATCTTGGATGATGGCTCTAATCTCGCAAAGTAATGATCCGATCCTACCCAACGACTCTTTGTATGAATATCGAGCTCCATTAATCCTATGACGCTTCTCAGAGAAACCAACAATATCATCGCCATTATTACCATGGGTTTCCATTGCAAAAGTATGAAAATGGTGTAGTCGCCTCACTATATGACCAGTAGAGAGGGAGAAGACAACGAAATCTTGCCAACAACATTTATGTGAGGAGGAAGGGCGCGCTTCATGGCTGTAACGGCCCTAGGAAATCGCACATCAATAAAGGATCCCCAATCAGAGTCGTGCACAAAGAATACAATTCAACTCATAAGGAAATTTTGCATCAAGCGATCATTCTTCCCTCGCTTAAGACGTCCCCACCGGCTAGCATGCTCAATTTTACAACTCGCGCCAGCTTTCCAAAATTCATGTCGGTCCTACCAATCACGCCGACCTGCCAATGCCGGCCAAGTTGCACCAGCTATCACGATTATCTCCCACCGGCCCCACCAACCAGCACGCTCAGTTTCTCAACTCGCGCCAGCATCTCAATGCTTCCCAGCCATCCATTTCCGCCAAATTGTGCCAACCTCTCGCTCCACGCAAAACTGCCTAGGACGGGGATTCCGAATCCAGTTCGCATCTCAGGAAAAAGGTCAGATAAATCTCCCGTTTCTCTTTCAGATCTTGTCTTGGCACCATCTTATGCTTACCTCGCAACAAAGCTCCTGTTCCGAGCTAAGCAGGGGACTTAATATCGATGGTGGATTTTATATAAGGGGTAAAATCATAAAACCCCGTGACCTAGTGTTACCAGCAACACATTAACTAAGAGTATTTAATTCATGTGTCAATAATTAATGGGGGTGATTTTTTAAAATACCAGATTAGGGTTTTCGACACAGAACCCTAATTCCAAAACCAAGCCGCATACTGCGCACCATGGAAATGACGCCAAAACCAAGCCGCATACTATGCACCATGGCAACGACGCCAAATTTAAGCCGCATACTGCGCACCATGGCAACGACGCCAAAACCAAGCCGCATACTGCGCACTATGGCAACGACGCCAAAACCAAACTACATACTGCACCCATAGGCAACCATGCCAAACTAAGCCGCTATACCATTTGGCACATGCCAAAAATAGAGCCCTAGGCTTGCAAACCGTGCAACTAGGTCAACTTGGTCGTGCGTGCCATTGACACATGCCAACACGCACCACTAGCCAATTTCTAAGCCGATATACCATTTGGCACATGCCAAAAATAGCGCCCTAGGCTTGCAAACCGTGCAACTAGGTCAACTTAGCCTGCGTGCCATTGGCACATGCTAACACGCACCACTAGCCAAATTCTAAGCCGATATACCGTTTGGCACATGCCAAAAATAGCGCCCTAGGCTTGCAAACGGTGCAACTACGTCAACTTGGTTGTGCGTTCCATTAGCACATGACAACACGCACCACTAGCCAAATTCTAAGACGCTATACCATTTGGCACACCAAAAATAGCGCCCTAGGCTTGCAAACCGTGCATCTAGGTCAACTTGGCCGTGCGTGCCATTGGTACATGCCAACACGCACCACTAGCCAATTTCTAAGCCGCTATACCATTTCGCACATGCCAACACACACCACTAGCCAAATTCTAAGCCGCTATACTGTTTGGCACATGCCAAAAATAGTGCCCTAGGCTTGCAAACCGTGCAACTACGTCAACTTGGCCGTGCGTTCCATTAGCACATGCCAACACGCACCACTAGCCAAATCCTAAGACGCTATACCATTTGGCACATGCCAAAAATAGCGCCCTAGGCTTGCAAACCGTGCAACTAGGTCAACTTGGCCGTACGTGCCATTGGCACATGCCAACACGCACCACTAGCCAATTTCTAAGCCGCTATACCATTTGGCACATGCCAAAAATAGCGCCATAGGCTTGCAAACCGTGCAACTAGGTCAACTTGGCCATGCGTGCCATTGGCACATGCTAACACGTACCACTAGCCAAATTCTAAGCCGCTATATCATTTGGCACATGCCAAAAATAGCGTCCTAGGCTTGCAACCCGTGCAACTAGGTCAACTTGGCCGTGCGTGCCATTGGCACATGCCAACACGCACCGCTAGCCAATTTCTAAACCGATATACCATTTGGTACATGCCAAAAATAGTGCCCTAGGATTGCAAACCGTGCAACTAAGTCAACTTGGCCGTGCGTGCCATTGGCACATGCCAACACGCATCACTAGCCAATTTCTATTTTCAAGCCTCTATACCATTGTAGCGCCCGCGACTTGGCCAAAGTGGTCGTGCGTGCCATTGGCACATGCCAACACGCAACCACTAGCCAATTCTCATTTCAAAGCCGATATACCGTTATAGCGCCCGCGACTTAGCCAAAGTGGCCGTGCATACCATTGGCCTATGCCAACACGCAACCACTAGCCACTTTTATCCCCAACCTGCTAGCCAATTTCCAAGGCATTCCGCACATGCCACACATGCTCCACTAGCGACTTTGGCATTGCCATTCGCACTCAAAGTGCAACTCGCGGCCCAGGCATTCCGCAAATGCCAAATGCTCCACCAAGCGACTTTGGCATTGCCATCCACAGTCAAAGTACAACTTGCAGTCGAGACATCCCGCAAATGCCATTGGCACATGCCGCAAAGCTTCACTAGCAACTTTGGCATTGCCACTTGCGCAAAACTCTCGAGACATCAACACAAACTGGGGGATGCTTTCTTAGGGTTTTGGTTTGGCGGTCACAGCGTGCAGCGTACACTACGCTTGCAATTAAGCAAGGCGTGCAAGGAATGAATACGGTCAATTAAATAAGGAAATTTATGGTGAAAATGTTTTCACCATAAAGCCAACGGTTTCCACCTCCTCTGTTTTAATTGGCACATTTACTCAATTCCTTAATGAGGCCAGGGTACGTTCAATCTTACTTGTATAAATAGGTTTCACCTATTCTTCCAAAACACACAAGTCTTGGTCAGGCAAAAATACAACACTATCAGATAGCAACTTTGCAGGCTCTCTCAAAAGCTTCAATCGCTAGCAAGCTTCCGCAAGCTTCTACACTTCTGATATAAGTCGAGATACTACCTATCCATAACTCTCTGGTCTCATCACCCTTCTTCGCTATCCTCCCCAAATCAACCCTTCTCCTCCACTTTGTGACCGAAGCAAATCTGGAACAGTCATCTTCTTGGTTTAGGCCAGAGTTGTACAGATTGATATCTCAAATCAAAAGTGCTCATGTGCAACACATTTTTTTAAGGGTTTAAACCAGTCTCTCCATCATCGAATTTACCAAATTCGGCAGAGGCGATTTTCTCCCATAAACAACTTGGTTTCTGTGTTGTCTTTTGTTCTGTCTTGGAAATAGGGAGGAGAACCCATTTATACAAGTCATTTAAACCTTGTTCACGTCTCTCGTGGGAAGTGGAGGAAGTGGAGTGATGGAGTAGTGGAGTTGTGTGCTAGCGTCACACGATCAGTCTTGCCAACTTCTCCCATCATCATTAACATTCCATGTCTTCCTGACACATTCTTGTGATGGTGATTTGCACGCTGCATGTTGTAAACCTCCAGACCAATACCCCAGTATGTATCCCCCAATTTGTGACATGATTGATGTCTCGAGTGTGTGGATCGTGGGACCCACATAAAGTAGCATGTAATGCTTGGTAAAATAACTAAGTTATTTAGGAAGTCGATACTTATGGAATATCGTGTGTATTCTATACAAGTAATGCATCGAATGCATTCAGCATGTACGAAGCATCGATGTTGAGTATCATGTCCAGCCTACTTCATGTGATGGTTTGGGGGCTGCGCTAGCAAGTCCTCCCTTGGCCGACCACATGGTGTGGTGAGTGGAGGATGGAAATCATCATGACACCTCATTGACCAATTAACTCCTCACTAAGGTTTTATAACCAAGCAGGTGAAGTTGAACAGAAGAGATGATCTTTGAGACGCTCATCTGCGACCGTTAGTGTAAATAGGGTTTATGAAGAGGTGCGCAAGCATCACTCTTCATCTTGGTCGAATCCAAGATTGGGACACGATTTTGGCCAGGCCGATTGTGCATGCGTGTAAACAACATGACGGTATAGGCGCCCATACCTCATTGTCTCATGAAAGTGTGATCTGGGCCACTCAATTCGTCTGGTGAAGTTGAGTGGTCGAGATTAATTCGCGACAGAAAACTAGTGCCGCAAAAGACGCGCGACTTGTCGGTCTTGGCCGATTAGTTAGGCGTGTAGGTGGTAGGCTGATGTTCACGCCTATACATGACTGTCCCATGAAAACGTGATCTAAGCCACTCAATTTTTCTGACGAAGTTGAGTGGTCGAGATTAGTTTTCAATTGGGAAGTGTGACCATGCTAGTTTGGGCATGCAACTTGGAATAACCAGGCATGGTATGCCTTGGCCGATCAGGTGAGGAGATAGATGGTCCCACGGTGGTCATGTTGATGCGCACCGGACCTGCTTAGTCTAATCCTGGACCCTTCATTCGTGCAAGAGAAGATGGACGCTTGTGATCAATACAAACCCTAATTTAGGGTTTCACCGGTCGTGCGTCATGGCTTGTTTGGACGTACGAATTGGGATGACCAACCATGGTTTGTCTTGACCGATTGGTCATGTGTGTAGGCGGGACCACAGTGTTTGTGTTGACATGCTCTAGGCCCTTTGAATCTACATCTACACCCTCCATCTATGCATGTGAAGATGTATGATTGAAATTGTTTTGCGACACATGTAATGTGCCGCAAACCCTAATTTAGGGTTTCACGTCTATGCTGCTTTGGCTGGACGAATTGGTAAGCCACACTCCCCTCTTGGAGAGACCGGCCATGTGGGGCACGTATTGGGTCGGTGGTGAATACTCCATACCTGCTTGGGGGTTATGGATTCGATCTGGGCCATCCAATCATGCTGGTAAAGTTGGATGGTTGTGATCGTTTCTGAGACTGATATGGTCAGTCCGGATACTCAATCGAGCTAGTATAACACTCCGAGAGATGATTCTCTTTGTTAGAGAATGGTGTATCATGTAATGGTATTTCGTGCATTCCTTATTGTTGGTACTTGGATATTCATGCTACTATGCTGAGAGTAACAATCAGTCATCATGCCACACTAACAATAAGAGTTCTGCTAAGAACATCACAGGAAATACAAGGCGTTTCATGCATTAATAAATAATGCTAAAATTCATAGAATACTTGGGGATTGTTGCTACATGCTCCATTCTAGGTGAATTAATAAAGCGGAGAAGTATTCATCGCTTATCAAATGGCCTTATCCTTTGCAGGACGGCCGTACAAAAATTGGTTTTACGACTTTAGCCCTGAACTAAAATCCACCGTCAACATGTATAACAAGCTAAGACCATCTAACGGTGGAGATTGATTGCTTAGTTTTAAGAAGACTTAGCTTGAATCTTAAATCAGGAGTTTATCTAACGGTGAATATTGAATGCTTTATTACTAAGCTACTTAGCATTGATTGTAAGCAACCCTAATTTGAAAAAATATATAAAGGAGAACTTTAGCAACTGGAAAACCTAATCCTGGCACTTTCATGTGTCATAGTTGCAAACTAGAGTCGATTTTCCTTTAACCTAGGTTTTCAAAACCATTATTAGGTTAACGACTTAAAGACTTCATTTGGGATTCGTGAAGCCAGGTCCAACTATTTTCTTTGTAGTTGTGTATTCTGATCTTACTTGTTATATCGTATTGAGTTTTATCTTCTGTAAGATTTACTCGAGATTTATCTCCGATAAGTAAGATATAAAAAGTAATCACAATAGTTCTTCATCTCAAGCTCTTGTGATTCCGCAATAACTTCTTCTGTTAATCAGTTAGGTTATTGTGAGGTGACTAATATTTCTGGGATGCTCTTCAGGAGTATAAGACTGATTATTAGTTGGTTCTTTTTCACCTTGATCTTTGTATCAAAAGACGGAACAAAAAGAATAAAGGATATTCAAATCTGTGGGAGACAAATTTCTTTATAAGTCTTCGACTTTAAGTTGTAGCAAGTCTTAGTTGTGGGTAACATCAGCTAAGGGAATCAAGTGCGCAGAATCCGGCGTGATTCTAGAGGCATAAAGAACGTGACTGTACCTTAATCGGTGTGAGATTTGGTTAGGGTTCAACTACATTCATGTCCTAAGTTAACTTTCAGTAGGCTAGTGTCTATAGCGGCTTAATACAATGTGGTGTTTAAAGTTGGACTAGGTCCCGGGGTTTTTTGGCATTTGCAGTTTTCTCGCTAACAAAATTTCTAGTGTATGTGTTATTTCTCTTCCGCATTATATTTGTTTATATAATTGAAATATCATAGGTTGTGCGTAGTTCAATCACAGTTGATAAATCTGACCTTGTTTTTTGGATATAACTTGATTGACACTTGGGCATTGGTATTTGGTACCGTCCAAGTTATTTCTCATATCGATCAGGATCATGGTGTTAGAGAACAACTCGGTTGAACCCACCAAGCATTGGTATGTCAAGTTTGGTTGTCATATTTTAGTGAACCAAAACTCATTTAAGAGTCACTTGATTTAAATGTACTAGAGTCAACTTCGCATATGTTAGCTTGAAAGTATTAGGGTGAGACATTACAAGTATTGCGAAGACTTGAAAAAATGAAGAAGTACAGAGCTACAACCACAACATCATCCTTCCACTTGAGGTTAGTGATATTTGACTTGAACTGTTTCATTCCCTAATGTATCTTTCAAGTCGTGCATATTGAAAACATAAAACTGCGAAGCATGAACACTCTAGATAGACATAGTATTAAGGAATACAATATGAAGTTTCTTGCTTAACCATTAAACTTTGTATATGAGACATCGAAATAATCGTATGAATGTTATTGTGATTATGTATGGGTATGAGGTGAGTATTTCATCCTAGGAAATAATGTTTTTACATGTGTTTTAAGTAAGTAAGTTCATGATATGTGTTGTGAACCGAAAAGGAAATCTCCAGGCGTTATTGGGGATGTTCTTCATTGCAAATCTTATGAACGACCAATATATGTGATTAGTATAACCTCTCATGACTTATTTGTGTTCTTGGTAAAACTATTCACATGAGGCCTGACTTATGTATTGGTATGACTTTTATTAGTGAAACCGATCTTAAGTAATCACCTGGGGTATGATCGGGTTTGTGTGTGTCTGACCAAATTTGGGAGAGGGGAACCGATCCTAAGAAGAGGTGCAGTATATTACAAGGGGGAACCGATGCTGGTATGAGGTGCAACAAGGTTTATAGAATAAAGGGGAATCGATCCTATGAACATGTGCAACACGTTTTTAGGCAAGGGGGAACCGATCCTATGGACATGTGCAGTGCATACAAGTTAGATACAAAATATATGTGGGGAACCGATCCTACTACCTAGTCAGCTGAATTTTGGTAAGCTAGTGTGACTATGCACAGTACTCGCATGGAGGTTGAACCAAAACTTTTTTTGGTAGAACAATTACACCCATAGTTTGTGATTGAGTGTTACTTGATCAATCACATAGTTCTTGAAAGTCAGATGAACCAATTCTAAACTTGTTTAGAAGTGTGGAAAATTGGTTTTAATTGAGTAAGTATGAAAAAGGACTTGCAAGACTAAGATGTCGACACACTTTGAACACGCGCATTAATGTGTATTCTTTTATTGTTTAAAGATATTCCTTAACAGCTAAGAAGGAAGTAAATCCCAAGATCGAATTTAAATAAGTTAAGAATCTTTTAATTAAGGTTTTTAATTATATATGGGAAATAAGAATTAGTAATGTGCATTTGCTAGTTAAAGATTTTCCAAGGAGATTTTGATCATTATATTTGGACAGTGCGTTCACAGGAATTATGAAAACATAATTTGGGTTAATATGGACAAATATCTTGAGAATATTTTCGGTTTTGGAAATTCCTTGGTGTCCTAACTTCCTTGTCTATAAATACTTTGAGTTTGCATTTCTAGCAAACTAATCCTTCGTGGCAATAAACTTCCTCTGTTGTACTGTTACTGGTGAAGCCGCCTAACGGAGAGGAGAGTAATCTAATTAGGTGAAATCTCTTACGGCCGCTCAAATTAAAGTCTTCTTTGGGATTGAGAAGATCTAGTGCGACCCGTTGGTGGGAAATTAGATATTGCGGTTTATCTTTAGTTTTCGTATTGATTTGATTGACTAATGGTGGTTGAACTTTGATTGCACCTAGTTTGTTTATGCTTGAGAATCTTCTCTTCTGATATAAGATTCACTCAAACTAGTTCAAGGTTTTGACAGGGATCTTTAGACTGTTGTTAGATCCATAGACGATCTTATGATAATCCATTGTTAACAGACTCTGTTCTGTGTGTGATTGATCACAAGAGATTCAAGTAGTTGTGTGCAGGTATTTATTGAAAATCTAAGAAGATTTGAAGACAAAGAAGAGATAGAATATTTCAGACTTGGTTTTATAATCTTTGGTGTGCACAATACTTGTTTTGGTAAAAGAGGATCCAATTAATAATCGGTTTATCCTTATGGTAGATTGTATTGATTAATTGAGAAGATCGGCATCAACACAATTCTTTGGATTAAGAGTGTTGTTGGCTTAATCTTAACGATTACCTTTTGGTGATTGAACATAAGATAGATCTTGGAACCTGGCAAAGGAGTCTATGTTAAGATAAACAGAAGAGCCTTTGTGAAGATCATATCACTTGGTTGAAGAGAGTTGATACCAAATAGATTTGTTGTTCCTTTACTGTTTGGAATACGAAACAAAGTAATTGGTCCAAGTACGTGACTTTTTTACAGGTTGGAGGCGTGGGAATACAGACGGAACTAGGTGAACTATAGGTTTAGTTGCTTGGTCCCAACTATATGAAGTTGGTTTATTTTGTATAACGTCTTAATCATGAGAGTATTCAATTCTGGACTAGGTCCCAGGGTTTTTCTGTATTTTCGGTTTCCTCGTTAACAAAATCTTGTTGTCTCATTTACTTTATATTTCCGTATTATAATTGTTTTATTATAATTAAAGTAAATTGCACAAACGTTAATTCCTATTTACTTGATACTTGAATCCTATTATGTTTGGTTAAGTCTGAACCTTTGTATCAAGTAAACATACTTTTTTGTTGTATTGTCTCGATCTTGTATCCATAGATGATCACATGAAGTGTGAACCGATTAGTTTCATTGTATCGACTCAGTCCATAGACAATCACTTTCAGAGAAAGGATTTATAGGAAGGAAAAGTTTTAGCTTGAGGTATATTGGGGTACCCTCGCCTTTTCAATTGGTATCAGAGCAGGCAAACACGAAAAGATCCAATAATCTGTGTTTAATGCGATCCAACCTATAAGATATTAGTCAAAGTAGAGTTAAGTGAGAGCGAAAACTAAAGAAATACTCATTTAACGTATCGCAAGACGTTCAAAGTTTTGAATTTAAGAAAAGGAGCTTCTTCATCAAGTCCTACTTGCTCTTCTGAGAATAATTCTAAAGGTTCTCTAGAGGAGATTAAGTTAATCCCTGTATTCGCAATCAATGATTCAGACTCTGAAAAATCTCTTTTTGATAACGAGGTATCTTTGAGTTATATACTGGAGATTTCTGATAAACGATCAAGTGTAAAAACTTCTGAACTAAAGGAATGGAACAAACAATTTCTTATTTGTTCTAATGATCTTCTTTCAACACTTTAAAGAGAACGAGATTTAACTTTAAAGTTTGAAAATCTCAATAAAGAGCATAACTTGCTGAAAGAAGAATACTCACAACAATTGCTTATTTATGAAGAGGTAATTGAGAAAAATCATGATGTTTTTAAAGAAATTAAGATTGAATATGAAAGGATACATCAAGTTCACAAGAAGTTTAGGGAAGATACTTTTTAACAAATATAGGGTCTTGAAGAAAAACTTGCTGAATCTGATGCAAGGATTAACTCTCAACAAAAGTGTTTTGAAGAAAAAGAAGGTGTATATCTCTCACGAGAAAAACACCTTGAGGCTGATTTAGCAGGTGCTCTTGATAAAATCAAGATGTTGGAAGAAGAAATTTTGGTCCTTAAAAAGTTCAATGTTAGGTCAAACAATTTAACCTCAATGTTAGAAGCAAGTAAAAATTATAGTGATACACGAGGATTGGGCTATAAGGGAATAGATGCTTCAAATATTAACAAAGAGGTAAAATTTGTTAAAGCTACTAATTCTTCTCAACCAGAGGCTTCCACTGTTGACAAAAGTGATACTATTTCTTGTAAAGAAGTAAAGCCAGTCAAGCCTAAGAATTGTGTTCAACCAGCAGAAATCAAAGAGATCACTTCTGCTAATGTCAAGAAAGCAACAACGTTGAACAAGGATAATAATAATAATAATTTCTAAGTTTGTTGGTGGCTCGTCTACCAGCAAACTCTGTATGAATATTTCTAAGTTATTTTTAATAAAGGCCCCCAGAGGTGACTTTATAATAATAATAATAAGAAGAAAACTCATCGAGCTCCAATGAAAGAGGATCCACAAAAAGGTAACACTAAAACTTATACTTCTTATATTTATACTAAGCATTGTTATTATTGTGGTAATAAAGGACACTTGCAATGAGGATGCAAAGTTCGTAAGATGCAAGATACATTTTCTATTGTATCAAACGAATTAGCTAAGTTTTCTCCTCATAAGAACTCAGATCGGTATTTTTCTAATTTTAGGAAAAATAATTATTATAATGATAGTTCAAATTTTGCATATCACTCGTCAAGGTCATTTCATAAAAGACCCAATTATACAAAGAGATATGAATTTTTAAATGCAAAAACAAGATCTGATGTTCCAAATTGGAGAAAGGGTGTTTCGCAAAATATTCAAAAGGACATTGATCCTAGTGGTATGAAGGAGAAAGCTTCTCCTGCGAAACCCAACTCTAAATGGGTTCCTAAGTCCTCCATAGCCAAGAAGGGACCAAAAGTTAGTCACAAGAATGACTCTCATCTGTTAATTGTTGGTGACAATAATTACAAAAGTCTTTTTGAAATGCTAAAGAAAGACATTATGTCTGAAATCTCTTGTACTAGTAAAGGTTGTGATAATGACACTCTTCATCACAAGTAAAATAAGAAAAACAAGAGGTCAAGAATGATTCTGTCTTAGTCACTCGTGACGAACAAGACAAGACTGAACTTAACACAACCTAGTTGTGTTAGAATGTGCATGCTCACATTGGTGCTCAATTTTGAAAGGTGAGGAAGCGCATGAAACTGAGCACATGATCTCTCGATTATTATATGACTAATTAACATCTTTAGGAGATTTCTTTTCTTCTATACTCATACTTTCTCTATCTATATTTGGGTTTTGAAAGAAACGGTAATTTTGAGTGTATGATGTTGATATTTACTGATCATATATTTGTAGCTCTGGTTTTTACGGTTAAAACGAGCCAAAAATCACTGAATTCGGACATCGTATGCAAAAGTTATGTCGACAATAGTTTAATGTTGTGATCTATCACAAGTAACTCTTGGGAACCGATCCTAGTACCCTATCATGGTGAAGGAACCGATCCTAGTACCATGTCATGGTGAGGGAACCGATCCCCTTACGAAGAAGTGTAAAACTGTTTTGCCCATACTTCTTCGTCCGAACTCGGAATGACCTCATTCTTTTTGCGTTGTTTTGATAATTCAATTTCCTACAAGATTGAGGTAATTGCAATACTTGATTTTATGTTGAACATTTATGGTGTATTGCAAAGTGATTTATGAGATGTTTGATTTCGGTTTTACTACCTTAATATTCTATCTCATATGTTGTTAACCCTTATGGTTTGGGTGACTTTTTGATTTAGCAGGATTATGTTCTAGCTCATTGTAGACACCCCAATTTTACACGGTCACGAAAGTTGGTCGCAAAATCGTATCGGAAGTGGTCTTAGTCGTTAAGTAGTTCCTGCTTTAAAATTAGTGTCCTATGTCCACTAAGTCTTAATATAAAAGTGAACTGGAGCTAAAATCAATATCCACCAGCTAGTCCACCCAATATTATTAGTCCGATCATTTTGGGTGCAAGTGGACAACATGTCCGTATGTTCCCTCCTTTAGTCCATCTCATGAAGTCGAACACATCCACCAAGTCCCAAAACGTGAGTGGATTTTAGTCCAAAACAAGGCTACGTCCTCCAATCCCATTAAGCATTATGTCGACATCATTTGAACCTTAAGGTCGGCATTAGTTTTCCTCATATGCAAGTCTTTCCATGTTAAAAAAATCCATAGGATTAAATAAAATATATTGGGATTATTGGTTAGAATTTGATAAATAATATTTTTAAAATGGGAAATGAGATTTAGGTTTTTAGTATGAGCGGTCTGATCAAAGTCATTTAATCCTATGGTTACGATTAATGGAGAAAGAATATAAATAATGAGCTAGTTTTGAAGTTCCGGGAGGGAAAAGTTGAGAAGGAAAATTTATAGAGAAGAAAGCTAGGAAGAAATTCATCAATAGAACATTAGATCCGTAATCACTTCTCAAAGTTGTCCCGTTTGGATACGATTGGCAGAAGCAATAATAATTTTTGGAACTCAGAATCTAAGTGACATTCAAAATCATAAAGCAAAACAGGTTTGGTTTTCATCGGATTGTTTCTTTAGATTTATCTTTATGATTTCATGCCCCATATTTCATGCATATGGTCATGATCCGTAACATCGTGTCTTAAGTCATTAGTTTAACATCAAACATAGTAGAGTTATATATTCATATTAGTTATTTGAATTCATGCATGCATAATCAATTTTAGTTGGCTACAACAAACCGTATGCATGCCGTGTTTGATAGCTCAATAGGGCCAAGATTCCGCACATATGCCTAGTAATAATAATTCAATTGCCAGAATAATAATATTGATTTGTCATTTTTGTAGTTACTTTGATTTCTTTCCAAGTAATAATAATCGTTGATCATTCAGTGTGATAATAATATTAATTGGTTTTGTTTCGAGAGCATGTTTTTCTTTTGGATTAGGCGCGCATATTTAATATTTTTGGTGTTATGTTTTTATGAGGTCATTATTTCATATATTTTCTAACGGTCAAAACTCCTAAAATCCAAATTATAAAGTAGAGGTCAATATTCGGGTTGGACGGGTTGGGTGCATCACACCTTCCTAGCCCGTAACTTGATTTCCGGACCTTTCTTTAAATTTTTGGACCAGTGTTTATTTTGGGTCCCAACTCCCTTTAGTTGGGTGGCGGCTTCCCTTGATAATAATTTTCCACGTGATTCCCATTTCGGATATTTAGAGATCCTAACCGATTTCAACGGTATCTACAATGGCGACTTCACTGGGGATTTGAGAATCTAACTTGAATCATAATTGGGATTTTAGGGTTTTGATTTACACTACTAGGTATTGCACACACACACACACACACGTGCACACACCCATTTGCACCTTTGCATTACATTTCGCATCGTCAATTGTCCGATTTTTAGGAAAACAAGTGGCTAGTAAGCTGAACCCGTGCCTTGGGCCTTATGGGAGTTACCAGCTGAACCACCACAAGCCTTAGCCCACTACCAAAGAAGACAAGTCTGAGGTATATTTTTCTAAGGTAGCCCAATCCTACCCAAGAGTTAGTGAAACTTGCATGCACGTGCATTAATTGTAAACTGCATTCATTGTGCACAAAATCTGAGACATAAGCACCCTTGTGTTACCTTCTTTTTTTTTTCTTTTGAAACGGGAAAATGACTACAGAATCCGAAATGAATATCGACATTGGGGCATTGTCATGGTTGCGCGAACAATTCCAAAAGATATTGGATACCAAGTTCACAAAATTGGAAGCCGAGACCAAGAAGTTTACTCTCGAGGCCATTGCTAAGTCCACAGGAAAACATGTCGGGGCTGATATGGAAAATGACAAAAATAATCATAATTATGAAGAGGTTAAAAGGAATAATTTTGAAGAGGTTAAAGATGACATTTTTGATGAAATGGGAAAGACCATGGCAAGAGAAAAACAGTTGTCCCTGAGGCTCAAAAAGATTAAAAGAACCTTGCAGAAAATGGGTGAAGCTACAATAGATACACATAGGCTATATCCTTATCCCAATATCCGTTTACCTTCTGCATTCAAATTTCCGTATATGGATAGATATGATGGAACTGGGTGCCCGAAAACCCATATTCGTATGTATGTTGGGTACTTAAAACCATTGGGTATTAGTGATGGGTTGTTAGTCCAATTGTTCCAAAAAAGTTTAACCGGGATGGCCTTAAAGTGGCTGATGAAGACATACCCAAGTCTAGTTTCGACTTGGTAGGATATGGTCGATATGTTTGTGAGACGGTTTATGTTGGTCCCTGAAATTCAGTTTACCCGGAAACACTTAAAGGCGGTCAAACAAGAACCCAATGAGGCATTTACAGAATTCTTTCCACGTTGGAGGACCAAGGCATTAGAGCTCGATGAGAAATTAACCGAAAAAGATATGGTTGATACGATAATAAACTGCTTGAACTATGAGTATTGGAACCGACTGATATCATCTTACCATCCAACATTACATTCTTTATGGAAGTCGGGTTCACAGATTGAAAATGCATTGGACACGGGCAGAATGACAAGGTTGACCAACCCGGAGGACTCTAACGGGAATAATTGCGGAAGGGCCACAATTACAGATGAAAATCAAGTGAATATTATTCCAGTTGCATCAGTAATTGCATCACCCATAGGACCATACCAAGGGCAGAGCCGGAATTGGAATCAGAGAAGATATGGACGTCCTCAGAGGAATTTTGCAGAGGCAAAGCACCCATTACCCTATCATCAAAGGGAACCTATGGTCAATTTTGTCTTGGCGAAAAACCATACAAACCTAGCCGACTCAATCTACAAGCAAGAATATGTTGTCAATCGACCTGTTCAAATTAGTGAGCTCTTCGCGGATCATGTACAAACTTTGAATTCATTTAATTCAACTAATCATCTTGTTTTTCTGTCTTAATTAATGGGAGATTATTATGGAGTGGAGTAATTGAGGAACGTGCCAAATTCCAATCGATTCCCACCAGAGCCTGTGCATATCTCTGACCTTCTACCAAAGAAGACATCACCTATTAGGCCTATGCATATTTCAGAGATCTTGTCTTATCCCGTTCAACCACTCGCGAGTCCAGTCTACCTCTCAGATATCTTGCCTGCTGATCCAGTACATGCAACAAATCAATCTACATGGTGGAATCCTTTTAGAACTATGGGTGAGGATGAAGTTCAAAATGTAGCAAGAAGCAAACCCATTTACAAGCCACCTCATCTCAGGGATAAAAATATAATGCCTCATACACAACCATCACCCAGGTTGAAGTCTACAAGACAAGAGGATGAACAAAAAGTGGTAAGAACAATAAAGGATGAGTCAGGTAAGTCTCTAACTCATTCGGTTGAATCAATCAGACCGGTTAAGAGTACACCACCTGAATTTGTAAATAAGTCGTCTTTTATTTCCAATTTTCAAAATATTTCAAAAAATCCAAAAAAATTGAAAGACTAAAAATCGAAGAAAAAAAATGTTTGCAGGAAAAATATTTTGGAGAACAATATTCTTGGTATAAATAAAGTGTTTGAGAACAATGACAACCCGTGGGGACTGTGGAACCACCAAAAAGAAAAACTTGAACCGTCTAAAGAAGTAAAGTTTGTCAATCAGAATAAGGAAAATCAACCTTTAAGGGCACCTCGGAGAAAGAAGATGGATACGACCAAGATGTGGATACAACGCAAGAATGTGCCACAGTAGAAGACAGGAATGGTGAGTTTAATAGAAGAAAAATCATTGCAACTAAGACCACGATGGATGTTGAAGACCCATGACAAGAAGGAAGAGAGCTTCGGAGTACCTGAAGATAAGTTGTATTCATCATATAAAGGCAAGATGATGAATCCTCTACCCAAGGAAACAACTTCTTACAAGGACGTGTTGTTAAATTTGAAAAATGATAGAGCAACTAATCAAAAGGCAAATAACGATTTTCCCAACATAAAGTTTAAGAAAGCAATTAATCAAAAGGAAGTGAATGATTTTCCCAGCAAAAGGCTCAAGAAAGAAAATAATCAGAAGATAATGAATAATAATCGGAGCATAAGGTTCGAGGAAACAATTAATCAGAAGGTAATGAATAATTTTCCCAGCACAAAGTTCAAGAAATATATTAATCAAAAGACAACAAATGATTATCCCAGCAAAAGGTTCAAGAAATCAATTAATCACAAGGAAATAAATGATTTTCCCAGCGTGAAGTTCAAGAAAGCTAATAATCAGAAGACAATGAATGATTTTCTGAGTATAAGGCTCAAGAATGCAGTTAATCAAAAGGTAATGAATGATTTTTCAGAGATAGAGTTCGAGAAGATGATGCAATCAGAATTTCGAGAAGATCCAAGAATCATACAAAATAGAAGAATTGTTCAATCATTTGATCGGGGAAGCCAACATGATCCAGGCCCAGTAAGTGTTACTCGACCCAAGAAATACCATACCTAGGTAAGTGCTCAAATCTATCTAAGGGCGGCGAACGCTCATAAAATTTAAGGAGATTTTTTTTAGAAGTCCAATATCTCTCTCATAGTGTCATAGTCTAGGGGCAAAGTCGTCATCATGTTTGGCCCCTTTAGTCAGCCAGTTAAAAAAAAAAAAAAAAACAAGAATTATTAGTTAAAAAAAGTCAAAAAAAGAGGTAAAGTCGTCAATATATTAGGCCCTTCACAAAAAATAAAAAAAAATCAAAGGCAGAGTCGTCATTATGTTAAGCTCTCGTCAAAAATAAATAAAAAATCCTAGGGCCACCGCTGTCATTATACTGGCCCCATATCATTAGAGTATTTCAGTCTTTTATTATAATGTCTAGTGTGTTGAAGTCCTTGTCAAATAAATAATCTCGATAGAGATATGTTAGTCCATTTGCATGTCATCGTTAGTCATGTAAGTCATCTCCTAAAGTTCTATGACCAATGGACGTCCAAACGGATAGATTTTAAAAAAATGGACGTCCAAACGGATATATTTAAAAAAAAAAAAAGGAAGAAAAAAAAATGAAAATGAAAAAAAAAAATAGTTATTAAACAGCTACTTGGGAAAATTGAATAGCACTTAAAAGAGATAAAGGAAATGAAGAGTCGCGAGGAGAAATTGAAGGTTTGAAGCATCAAATGTCATCCCTAACGTAGACATCATTTGAACCTTAAGGTCGGCATTAGTTTGCATCATATGCTAGTCTTTCCATGTTAAAAAAATTCATAGGATTAAATAAAATATATTGGGATTATTGGTTAGAATTTGAGAAATAATATTTTTAAAATGGGAAATGAGATTTAGGTTTTTAGTGTGAGAGGACTGATCAAAGTCATTTAATCCTACGGTTACGGTTAATGGAGAAAGAATATAAATAGAGATTTAGTTTTGGATTTGCGGAGGAAAAGGTTGAGAAGGAAAAGGTTGAGAAGAAAGCTAGGAAGAAATTCATCAATAGAACGTTAGATCCGTAATCACTTCTCAAAGTTGTCCCGTTTGGATACGATTGGCAGAAGCAATAATAATTGTTGGAACTCAGAATCTAAGTGACATTCAAAATCATAAAGCAAAACAGGTTTGGTTTTCATCTGATTGTTTCTTTAGATTTATCTTTATGATTTCATGCCCCATATTTCATGCATATGGTCATGATCCGTAACATCGTGTCTTAAGTCATTAGTTTGACATCAAACATAGTAGAGTTGTATATTCATATTAGTTATTTGAATTCATGCATGCATAATCAATTTTAGTTGGCTACAGCAAACCGTATGCATGTCGTGTTTGATAGCTCAATAGGGTCAAGATTCAGCACATATGCCTAGTAATAATAATTCAATTGTCATAATAATAATATTGATTTGTTATTCTTTTAGTTACTTTGATTTCTTTCCAAGTAATAATAATCGTTGATCATTCTGTGTGATAATAATATTAATTGGTTTTGCTTCGAGAGCAGGTTTTGCTTTTGGATTAGGCGCGCATATTTAATATTTTTGGTGTTATATTTTTATGAGGTCATTATTTCATATATTTTCTAACGGTCAAAACTCCTAAACTCCAAATTATAAAGTAGAGGTCAATCTTCGGGTTAGACGGGTTGGGTGCTTCACACCTTCCTAGCCCGTAACTTGATTTCCGGACCTTTCTCTAAATTTTTGGACCAGTGTTTATTTCGGGTCCCAACTCCCTTTAGTTGGGTGGCTGCTTCCCTTGATAATAATTTTCCATGTGATTCCCATTTCTGATATTTAGAGATCCTAACCGATTTTGACGGTATCTACACCCGTGTTGGTAGGCTTCATCAAAGGATCATGAGGGGTTCCTGTAGAAACAATATGTGAAAAAGTCACAATATGTTGAATCGGTTTTGGTTTAGCATAAAAGCATATGTGTTTCGACGGTTTTCAACTTTTGCTTGCAATTTAAAACCGATTTTCAACCTTTCTCTGGTAAAGGTTGGTTGTTTTTATTCTTTTATTTTTGGCATAAGGATGAAAACATAATGGTATTTCGATATCAATTCTCCCTGGAAGAAGAAGATGCGATCATATTAGAGAAGTTGGATGTGAAAATGAGGTAACAATCTTGTTAGTTAATTGTTTTCCTGTTTTAAGAAAAGCCTATTTTTATTTGATATATATATTGCTTTAGCTTAAACGAAATTGTCGGTTCAATTGATGTGTTTATTTCATTATGTATGTGTGGATGTTTGGATGATTCAATTGGTTCCAGTTAGGTAAAACTATTGTTATCTTGCTTTGTTGTGTGATATCAATCGTTTAGGCTTACGAAAGTTTGGTGCAATTGCGGTGCTCTAATATTTATGTTATTTCAATTGCTTCTAGTTAAGTAAAACAATTGTTATTTTTCTTTATTGTATGGTATCAATTGTTTAGGCTTACAAAATTTCCGTGCAATAGTGGAATTTTAATGATATATGTTGTTTCAATTGCTTCCGGTTGAGGTGAATAATTATGCAAGTTGATTTACTGGTTTGTATGAACTATTTATGGCTTAATGAATGAATATATTGACGGGATGAGTTGTTTATTCCAATTCTATTACGGATAAGCTAAGCTAAGTTAATTATGATCTTAGTTAGACATATCAAAGTGGAGGTTTCGGTTATTCAAGTCTAGTTGAATCCCTAAACAAGGAAATGATAGTTAACTAACCTAGTATTTGGCTTGTTTAAAATCTAAAGGTCTAAGTTATATGGATAATTAGAACCTGATGAGAAAAATGGAGTTTATCTTTGTTTTGGTCTTATCGAATGAAGCGGTTGTATTCATACAATCGGTTTAGCAAAGGAACTAAGTTGCTTAGTTGATTTTTGGTTTGCTAAACTAGTTGGGTAATTTCTTCGGGCAATTATTTCCATGATAACATATCAAAACATAATTACTTTGTAGTTTCGGTTTTGATATTGGTTATCAAAAATGGTATGTAAAACCCTCGTGCTTGACTCAACAGATTGCAAGGCTATTTGAGATTTGTAAGATCCTTTTCGTATTGTCCTTTATTTTTTCGTTTCTTTGTCATTTTTGTTACAAAAAGGAGGAGAAATATATGGAGTAAACAAGTGATACTAGTATCAATTTTATGTTGATTGGTGTCACTAGGGAAGAGGACAATGGTGCTTGAAACGTTTATCTAACGAATGTGGAAAAGCCCAGACTAAGGGGGAGTAACATATCATATGATTGGGATAACAAAGACGTGCAGATTGAAGATCTACCTATCTCACCTTTAGGTGGAGTATGAGCTTTGTTATTATAATGTCGCTGCTGCATTTTAAGGATTGAATTAATGCAGATTATGTGATGTTGAATTCGGGAATCAAGTGTATGTGTAATGAATTATTGTAATTTGTTTATCCATATGATTGTAAGAGTTTTGTCACTAAAATTGACAAAGGGGGAGATTGTTAGAGCACAGCTCGGTTGAACCCACCAAGCGTTGGTATGTCAAGTTTGGTTGTCACATTTTAGTGAACCAAAACTCATTTAAGAGTCGCTTGAATTAAATGTACTAGAGTCAACTTCGTATAGGTTAGCTTGAAAGTATTAGGGTGATACATTACAAGTATTGCGAAGACTTGAAGAAGTGAATAAGTACGGAGATACAACCACACCATCATCCTTCCACTTGAGGTTAGTAATATTTGACTTGAATTGTTTCATTCCCTAACGTATCTTTCAAGTCGTGCATATTGAAAACATAAAACTGCGAAGAATGAACACTCTAGATAGACATAATATTAAGGAATACAATATGAAGTTTCTTGCTTAACCATTAAACTTTATATATGAGACATCGACATAATCGTATGAATGCTATTGTGATTATGTATGGGTATGAGGCGAGGATTTCATCTTAGGAAATAATATTTTTACATGTGTTTTAAGGTAGTAAGTTCATGATATGTGTTGTGAACCGAAAAGGAAATCGCCAGGCGTTATTGGGGTTATTCTTCATTGCAAATCTTATGAACGACCAATATGTGTGACTATTATAACCGCTCATGACTTGTTTGTGTTCTTGGTAAAACTATTCACATGAGGCCTCACTTATGTATTGGTATGACTTTTATTAGTGAAGCCGATCTTAAGTAATCACCTGGGGTATGATCGGGTTTGTGTGTGTCTGAATAAATTTGGGAGAGGGGAACCGATCCTATGAAGAGGTGCAGTACATCACAAGGGGGAACCGATCCTTGGATGAAGTGCAGCAAGGTTTATAGAATAAATGGGAACCGATCCTATGAACATGTGCAACACGTTTCTAGGCAAGAGGGAACCGATCCTATGGACATGTGCAGTGCATACAAGTTAGATACCAAATATATGTGGGGAACCGATCCTAGTACCTAGTCAGCTGAATTTTGGTAAGCTAGTGTGACTATGCACAATACTCACATGGAGGTAGAACCGAAACTTGTTTTGGTAGAACCGTTACACCCATGGTTTGTGATTGAGTGTTACTTGATCAATCACATAGTTCTTGAAAGTCAGATGAACCAATTCTAAACTTGTTTGGAAGTGTGGTAAATCGGTTTCAATTAAGTAAGTATGAAAAAGGACTTGCAAGAGTAAGATGTCGACACACTTTGAACACGCGCATTAACGTGTATTCTTTTATTGTTCTAAGATATTCCTTAACATCTAAGTAGGAAGCAAATCCCAAGATCGAATTTAAATAAGTTAAGAATCTTTTAATTAAGGTTTTTAATTATATATGGAAAATAAGAATTAGTAATGTGCATTTGCTAGTTAAAGATTTTCCATGGAGATTTCGATCATTATTTTTGGGAAGTGCATTCACAGGAGTTATGAAAACCGAATTTGGTTTAATATGGAAAAATATCTTGAGAATATTTTCGGTTTTGGAAATTCCTTGGTGTCCAAACTTTCTTGTCTATAAATACTTTGAGTTTTCATTTCTAGCAAACTAATCCTTCGTGACAATAAACTTCCTCTGTTGTATTGTTACTCGTGAAGTCGCCAATCGGAGAGGAGAGTAATCTAATTAGGTGAAATCTCTTACGGCCGCTCAATTTAAAGTATTCTTTGGGATTGAGAAGCTCTAGCGCGACCCGTCGGTGGGAAATTACATATTGCGGTTTATCTTTAGTTTTTGTATTGATTTGATTAACTAACGATGGTTGAACTTTGATTGCACCTAGTTTGTTTATGCTTGAGAATCTTCTCTTCTGATATAAGATTCACTAAAACTAGTTTAAGGTTTCGACAGGGATATTTAAACTGTTGTTAGATCTAAAGACCATCTTGTGATAATCCATTGTTAACAGACTCCGTTCTGTGTGTGATTGATCACAAGAGATTCAAGTAGTTGTGTGAAGGTGTTTATTGAAGATCTAAGAAGATTTGAAGACAAAGAAGAGATAAAAGATTTCAGACTTGGTTTTATAATATTTGGTGTGCACAATACTTGTTTTGGTAAAGGAGTATCCAATTAATAGTCGGTTTATCCTTGTGGTAGATTGGATTGATTAATTGAGAAGATCGGCATCAACACAATTCTTTGGATTAAGAGTAGTGTTGGCTTAATCTTAACGTTTACCTTTTGGTGATTGAACATAAGATAGATCTTGGAACCTGGAAAAGGAGTGTACGTTAAGATAAACAGAAGAGCCTCTGTGCAACTCATATCACTTGATTGAAGAGAGTTGATACCAAACAGATTTTTTTTTTCCTTTACTGTTTGGAATACGAACCAAAGGAATTGGTCCAAGTGCGTAACTTGTTTACAGGTTGGAGGCATGGGAATACATACGGAACTAGGTGAACTATAGGTTTAGTTGCTTGGTCTCAACTATACGAAGTTGGTTTATTTTGTATAGCGGCTTAATCATGAGAGTATTCAATTCTGGACTAGGTCCCAGGGTTTTTCTGTATTTGCGGTTTCCTCGTTAACAAAATCTTGTTTTGTCATTTACTTTATATTTCTGTATTATAATTGTTTTATTATAATTAAAGTAAATTGCACAAACGTTAATTCTTATTTACTTGATACTTGTAACCTATTGTGTTTGGTTAAGTCTGAACCTTTGTATCAAGTAAACATACTTCGTTGTTGTATTGTCTCAATCTTGTATCCATAGACGATCACACGAAGTGTGAAATGATTAGTTGCATTGTCTCGACTCAGTCCATAGACAATCACTTTCAGAGAAAGGATTTATAGGAAGGAAAAGTTTTAACTTGAGGTATATTGGGGTACCCTCGCCTTTACACACGGATTTCAATCTGTTCGATTTGTTGATTGTATTGAGAAAGAGATTAAGTGTTTTGATTGAGTCTTACTTTTAAGTTGGTGCTCTCGAAATTATATTGGAGTTCAGTCCATACAGATTTCCGAACGAATTATTGGGTGTGGTTGTTATACCCACGCTTTTGCACTTATTATTATATGTATTTTATTAATGATAATTTTAGTAGAAAATTATTAATTTTCGGATTTATTAATTTGGGTGATTTTAGAATAGTTTAGAAGTTTATTTTAAGAGTTTTAATATGTTAGGTAAGTTGCCTAAAGTAGTAGATACCTTGGGAAATAAGTTTTTGATATTTTTTTTAAGTTTATAGCTTGTTTAGGAACGAGCAATTGGGGTATATGCAAAATAATTGGGGGATATTTTACTATAGCTTCCGGCATGGAAAAATCATGTCGATTTTGACTGACGGTATGCCGCCAGCTGCAGTAAAAGATCCCCAAATTATTATGCATATACCCCATTTGCTTGTTCTTGTTTAGGAGAAGTTATCTATATAAAGAGCTAATAGGATTTGGAAACCTATGAATAATAACCGCAATTGCACGGTGTCTATAATGTAGACAACTGCAAGAACGATTCGAACCCAAATGGAACGGTGGAAATACCAATAATCAATACTCTTAATAAACTAATCAAGGACAATATTTTTGGAGTTTTTAAAAGAATAATGAGAAAAATAAACTAGAGTCGTTGAACATAATACAAGAGTCTGTAACAAGGGTTTACAGTATCCACCATTATTTATGTACGAAACTGAAAAGAATTCATAATTCTAAATACGCACATATATCTTTGTTCTATTGCAACACCTATTATTGATATAATTTTTTCTAACATAACTTGCATCTCCTAAGTATAACCCATCAAAATCTTCCAAACATGGCCTATCATTTTTGGACTGGGTTATTAACATCTTCCTCTATTGCCCCTATCAACTTGAAATTAAGTACCGTAGCAAGTGCAAATTTTTTCATCCCAAACCTCAAGATACGGCCTCTATTGATGGGTGAAAACAATTTGCTAGTTTTCAGGAAAACGAAGAGACGACCGTGCCGGCGGAGACTCCTCGACAAAGCAAAATGCATAAACCTTTTTTAAACAGATGCATTGCACGGGAGTGATTTGAGTTCAAGAGATCAATCTGTAGGACTCCGGCCTAAACCAAATTTGTTTTCTTACCACAGTCGTGCATCTCCTTGTCTGTGGCTAAAGGCTCATGAAGTATTTCCGGAAATGGACAGAAGTCTCCCTGACATGATGTGATTCAGTGATGTGAACATGTCTTTCCTTTGTGCCTTCGACAGATAAAGAAATTCACATATATGTTAGACCAAGGATTGAACTGCTTATATGACAGGTTGTTCAGAGAGACAGAAAGTCCTAACTGGGAGAGGATCCTTGTGCACCCCTTCAGTCCCCTGGTTAATTTCTCTTGATTCGAACTTTTCCTTGAAGATGCGCTTCAAAACCTTGCAGTCGCTTGTTGGATGATTGACGAACCTATGAAAGCGACAATAACGAGGATTCTCCATTTTTTCTTCAGTCGGATTTTTTCTAATGGATGGAAATTTGATTACACCATCTTGGATCCAGACTTCTAGAAATTCGATAACCTTTTCAATGGGAAGAGGGAAGTCTGGGTCTGTCTGGTTATTTTATTGACGCTAAGTTAACTTTTTGTATTTCGGGTTTGATTATCCTTTCTTTGTAGAGAAACCTGGGATACTGGAGAATCATGCTTGTTCTGTTGTGCCTCTTCTTTCCTTTTACTTCTTTCAGCAACAATTTTCATGGAAGGATGGAGGTTGAGTTTTGGATTTGAAGAACACTCGTTTTTCCTTATACCCTTGCAAACTTCGTTATTTTGGAATGGCTCAGATTTTCTGAGTAAATCAGTAGTCGATCGGTCAGTTGCTTCAGCTACGATCCGAGAATGTAAATCCTCCAAGAGGGATTTATAAAATGGCATTACCCTTTAATCGTAAGAGTCCTGATTAAAGCGTGCTAAAACGGATGGGTCTTCTTTATGAGTTTGTGGGAATTGTTCTGAGCTTTCACGAGCGCCCAAGCTAGATTGGTGGAGCCTTTTATGCTTAACATGAGTGTAGACTTTGTCTTCGTCGTCACTGGTGGAGGTGTGGATCTTAGAAGAGAAATCAACACCGGTGATAACATAGGAAGAATTATCAGCAGCATTCTTTTTAGAGCAATCATATGTTGGTTCCCTCGATAACTGATCTGTAAGAATATTTAAAAGGGCAAACACCTCATTCTGTATCTTGACAATGTCCGCTTGATTTGTTACTACATAATTTAGGATTTTCATCAGATTAGCAATAGTGGTTGAGCTTTGCTCATTCATAGCTTCTAAGGGAGCTTGACCAGGCCAGCCGAGTTTAGTAGTAATTCGAAGAAATTCGCTGGTATTGGGAGATAATAAATTGAGATTGGATGTTTCTCAGACCTCCCCATAATCGACCATCTTGAGAAAATTTGGATTGCAACTAAGAGATTAATTTCCCACTGTGGTCGCCAATCTGTTAATGGGTAAAAATAATTTGCTGGTTTTTTAGGAAAGTGAAGAAACGACCGTGCGAGCGGAGACTCCTCGAAGGTAAGATCTAATCCAACAAGATTGATTGTGAATATTGATAATACAGGATCAAAGGTAAGATTCACAAATCTTAAGATTTTGATATGACAATTTCTCTTAGTGAAATGTTCACAATGAGAAACAGAAGCAATTGAGGAGATATTTCTTAACCCATCCAAGTCAACATTATGGAACCTT
The DNA here is from genome assembly GCA_023529315.1 of Papaver bracteatum. Lineage (NCBI taxonomy): Eukaryota > Viridiplantae > Streptophyta > Magnoliopsida > Ranunculales > Papaveraceae > Papaver > Papaver bracteatum. Next base: position 415,727 of record JAJJWX010003646.1, read on the forward strand.
GTTGAATTGTATTGATTTCCTTGTTTGAAAGATCCATTACATGAGGAAATTAGTGGGTTGTCTCTTAGGCCCAAGAGACATTTTCTTGAGAGCCCGTAAGTTTCTGATAAACTTTTAAATGGTTCTAGACAAGAGAGTTTCATATCCCTATACTTCCGTGTGTGAACAAACTTGCTATACACATGAGATGCTTCAAGTCAGTTTCTTCCAAGATATGCAGAAACTATAATATTTTGAAAGGAATGAGGATTCTTTGATATGGTTATTCTCAAACTATCTAAGAATTTCAACACCAATCTAGTTATAAAACCCAAATACTAAAGAATTTAAAAGACTAAAACTAACTTTTGGTAATATGTTCATCTTACAATAATCTATATTATTATTAGAAAAATGATGCATCTCCAAATGGCAAACCTCACCATCTACAAATTTTCCAAGTGGTAGATGGTGGTGTTATTACATAATTCCTAATCGGTTGCCTTTGGTAGTATTATAGAGCACTAAAATAAGAACATATTAACAACAATTAATTTCAAATTCATTACGATTTAGTTTTTATAATATAGAGTCAGAATAACCATAACAACGGATCTTTTCTCTTAAAATTTATATGTAAACAATACTCTGCGAGAAAAGACTTCCTAAAAATGAATGAAACAAACATACTATGGTTCGGTTCCTGATGAATTACATTTCGACGATTCAACAGATGCAGAATTTGTCTCTAAATATTCTTTGAAATTGACATCATCTTGGATGTTAATATCCACTGCACCTCCCGACGTAGTAGTAGACATATTTTCCTTTCACAATGGACAAACAATCCATTTACCATCACAGCAATTCACTCTCTATACTATATAACCAATCAGGTGCATAATTTCAGTGGATTTTCAAGAAGAAGACTACACATACTTAACTTTGCAAAAAATTCGACATCCACGGATTTTTAATCCCAAAGGTATCAAAGAACTAAATATTTGTATTTAAGTTATATGGTTTTATAGGGTCAGTATCTAAAAGGAGAAATAGTTTTCTTTTTCAAGATGATGGACTAAACCATGGTCTTGACAAATTAAATTCAATGAGAAAACCTTAATTATCTGTCCTAATTGTGTCTCCAATTCTAAAATAAACAAAAAATTAAGTATAAGCACGATGCATATGATTTTGCATATCACCAACATGACTACGTAGTAATTTATTATTTTAAGAATTGAAATAACTATGAAAAACCCATGGAACCACTTTACAGAGTAAAATAAGTTTAAAGAATAAGATTTTACCAGTTATGAAGATTTTACCAGTGCCGAAAGCCTAAAATCCTGGACACAATAGAATAAAAAGTAAGGAAAACACCCAAATTCTCTGAAATCATTGAGTTACGATGAAGTTAGTCATAAAACACATCTTATATTTAATGAACTTTATCGGTGAAATCACTAGTGTGGGTATATTTTGCACCAAAAGAACTAGGGTTTGAAGGAGACGAAAGGAGAGAGTCGCTGCATTTCTCAAGATAGAGAAAAGTTATGGTTAAACAGATACTTTTCAAATTTATATGGCCCCATCCAACAGAGACATACGTGCGTCAATTTTCTGGATACATTAGGAATTTGATAATGACGCAGTATCTGTCTCAGGTATATTTAAAAGCTCGTGGTAGTTTATGTAACTTCATCCAAGCCGTGGTATTGGGCATAAATATACCTTCGGATGTGCCTTGTAAACATAATTTAACCGATTAATTTATACACTTAGGCTATTGTATCGTACGAATCCGATGAAGCAACAACAATTATTCTATATAAAATCAATAGGGTGTAAGTATAAAATTATTCAAATTAATTTGTAATTTCCTAAAACCAAATTGAAAAAACGAGGGTACCCAAATACACCATAATCTTTTTATTTCAACCTATAAGTCCTTTTACCAAGTGCGATCGTCTGTAGACAAATTCGAGACAATACAACAACTTTGATATTCACACTTTGTGTTATTGTCAATGGATTCAAGATCGAGACAATTCGACAAACAAAGTGTGATACTTGATAATAGGTTCAGACTTAACCAAACTCTATAGGATCACTATCAAGTATATCGGAGTTAACGTAAAATGCAATTTAATTTAATTATAGTAAAACAATTATAATGCGGAAAGATAAAGTAAATGACACAACAAGATTTTGTTAACAAGGAAAATGCAAATGCAGAAAACCCCCGGTACCTAGTCCAGAATTGAATACTCTCAGAATTAAGCCGATATACAAAATCTACACCAACTTCGTATAGTTGAAACCAAACAACTACCTCTAGTTCACTTAGTTTCCACAGTATCCATGCGCTTCCGAATTCAAGAGTCACGCACTGGTACAATTTCTTTTGATCGTATTTCAAACAGTAAAGGAATAACAAATTTTCTTTGTAACATCTCTATTGATTCTTTAAGATAAAGATATCTTAAGTCATACACAAAGGCTCCTTTGTTTAATCTAATAAACTCCTTTTCCTAGTTAGATTAATCTAACTTTAACTATCGAAATAGTCAAGTCTAGATTCGCAACCAATCAATATAGATATTAAAGAGAAACTATAAAGCAATGCCGATCTCATGCAACTAATCAATTGAATAAATTTGATTCTAGTTGGATTCCAGCCGATCAAGGATTATGCACACAATAAGATACGGAAACAAATACGAAAATCTTCTTTGTCTTCGAATCTTCTTTAATCCTCAAATAACCTTCACAACACCACTTGAATCTCTAGTGATCAATCACACATAGAACGGAGTCTGTTAACAACGGATTACCACAAGATGTCTTTAGATCTACAAACAATTACAAAGATCCCGTCGATACTTCGGTCTAGTTTGAGTGAATCTTTTATCAGAAGAGAAGATTCTCAAGAATAAAAAAACTAGGTGCAATCAAAGTTTCAACAACCGTTAGTCAATCAAATCAATCAAAAACTAATAACACTGCAATTATCAAGTTTCCACCAATGGTACTCGTAGAGCTTCTTGATCCCACAAAATTCTTTAAATGAGCGGTCATAAGAGATTTCACCTAATTAGGATACTTTCCTCTCCGATTAGACGGCTCCACCAGAAACAACAAGAAATGAAGTTTGCCCGGCTCTTAGGATCGTTTGCTAGAAATGAAAACTTGGGTATTTATAGACCAGGGATGTTTGGACATCAAGGAATTTATAAAACAGAAAAAAATTCTCAAGATTTGCAATGAATGGCAAAATTCGGTTTTCCTAATTCCAATAAATTCTTGTCTAATATTTCCGAAATATCTCAATAGAAAATCTCCAGTTAGTAAATGCACATTATTAATTTTTATTCTCTAAAGATATGCATTTAATTGCTGGTAATTAAAAAATACAAAACCAAAAACCTTAATTAAAAGATTCTTAATTTATCTCGGCACAGATCTCCTTGAATACTAAGGAATATCTTTGAACAATAAATGATAAGAGTTACTGTACGTGTTCAAAGTATGTTGATATCTTTTCGCTGTAAATCCTTATTTCATATTTACATGGATTTACATTCTTGGAATCGGTTATACCACACTTCCAAACAAGTTTAAAATTGGTTGACCTGTATTCCAAGACCACTTATATGATTGATCAAATACCAAATCACATACATGGGTTTAACCAGTTCCACCAATCACTAGGATCGGTTATACCTAATTATGGAAATACATGTGACCGGGAACACTAGTCACTAGGATCGGTTACACAAGTTACAAGGATCGGTTCCATATTCCTATGGTATTGCTTGTGATTGGTCACACCAATTATTAGGAATGGTTACACCAATCACAAGGATCGATTACACAACACTTGTGATCAGTCACACCAGTAACTTGGATCGGTCACACTAATAACAAGGATCAATCATACCATCACATGGTGATTACTTAGGATTGGTTACTCCAATTAATAAAAACCAGTCATACCAAATCATAAGACAGGCATTGTGATTAGTTATACCAAGATACATAACCAAAGTTAATATCGGTTCTACCATTTCACACATATTGGTCATTCAAAGATTTGCAATGAATAGCCGGACCAATAAGCCTAATGATTTCCCTTTCGATTCACGAAACAAGTTAATGAATGTACTTCCTTTAAACGAATGTAAAATATTTTTCCCTAGGATGAAATCTTCACCATAACCCATTCACATAATCATAACAGTATATACAATATTATGTCAATTTCATATGTATGAAGTTCAAAATATAAGCATTATACTTCTTAGTCTAATTCCCGAATACTATGATCATACAATTATGACCATGTCACATCACTAGAGTATTATACAAAATGTACAGGATATACAGCTTCATAATTATGTTTTCAATATAGCACGACTTGAAAGATACGTTAGGAATGAAACAGTTCAAGTTAATATTATTAACCTCAAGTGGAAGGATGTTGTCGTCGTTGTAGTTCGTTACTTCTTCATATTCTTTAGGTCTTCAGAGTAATACTTGTATATCTCAACATTCCTAGACTTTATAGTCTAACCTAAATGAAGTTGACTCTAGTATTTAATCAAGCGACTTTAGATGAGTTTTGACACACTAAAATATGACAACCAAACTTGAAATACCAACGCTTGGTGAGTTCAACCGATCTATGCTATAACAATCTCCCCCTTTGTCAATTTTAGTGACAAAACTCTTATTACATATGGATAAACAAATTACAAAAAAAATCATTTTACATACACTTGATTCCAAGTTTCAACAACACAATAACCTGCACATATTCAATCAATAAATGCCGCTACTGACATTTGAATAACAAAATCTTTTACTCCCCCTAAAGGTAAGCTAGGTAAATATTCAATCTGAATATCTTTGTTATTCCCCTTTTTGTAATCATAAATACTACAACAACAATATGATATGTTTCTCCCCCTTACTCAATGCTTTGCTCTTTCGTTAGATTTAACATTTAAGCACAATTGTCCTTTCCTTAGCAAATCACTTGTTTAATCCATATATTTTTTCCCTTTTTGTCGTAAAATGACAAAGGTTCGAGCAAATAAAGGACAAACCAAAAGGATCTAACAAATCTAAAAGACTTGTAACTACCTATAAGAGTTAAGCACGAAGGTTTCACATACCACTTATAGATAACCAATATTAAAACTGAAACTACAAGTAATTTAGTTTTAATATGTTATCAAGGAAAGAATTTCCCGAAGCAATTTTCCCTAATAGCTTAATAAATCGACTAAGAAATTTAATTCCCTTGTCAAACCGATTGCGTATGTACAATCGCTTGTTTCGATTAAACAAAAATAAAGATCAGAATTAACTTTATTTCTCTCATCAGGCTCTAATTATTCATACAATAGCTTAGACCTTTCTCTTTAGAAAATACAAACACTAGGTTAGTTAACTAGTTTTTCTTGTAAAGGAATTCGATTAGACTTGAATAGCCGAATCCTCCAATTTGATAAGTCTAACTAAGATCAGAATTAACTTTGTTTCTCTTATCCAGAATCAATTTGGACTAAACAAATGATCCCGTATTTTGTTAAGCCATAAACAGTACATACAAACCAAAATAAATTGACTTGCACAATTATTTTCATAACCAGAAGCAATTGAAACAAACATAGACATTATAGCACCACAATTGCACCAAATTTTGTTAAGCAAAAACACTTGATACCCAATAAAGAAGATACCAAACAATAAGTCAAATAAATTGACATAGTTTTTATTAACCGGAAATAATTGAATCACAGACACATCCATACGCAATAATGGAACATATCAATTGTACCAAAATTTTGTTAAGCAAAAGCAAAATATATGCAATATATATATGATTTTCTTAAACAGGAAAACGATTAACTAACAAATTTGTTACCTCGAATTCCGAAGCCTCTTCTCCCCAGAAAGATATATCATTAAGCGCAAGTTCAAATAAGAACTCTCCCCCCGTGTGTTGTCATCCTCTCACAGGAACAAAAAAACAACAAAAAAATCAACCTTTACCATAGAAAGGTTGAAACGGTTTTAACTAATACGTGCCAATAACAAAATTTGAAAACCCGAAACACATATGTTATGCTAAACACAACTCATGTAAACATAAATTGATTAAACATATTAAGACTTTTCACATATGAGTTTCAATCGGAACATCTTATGATCCTTTGATAAAGACTACCAACATGGGCTAGAAATTAATCCCGCTAAATCAAAAATCCACACAAACCATAAGGATCACATCATATGAGATCTTATATTCAGGTTAATGAAAACCCAAATCAGACATCTCATAAACCGAATACACATAGCAAAATATAAGCATTCATTCACAGGCTATGTAATCGGTAACTATCACAAGAAAAATTATAAAATAATAATTTTATTCATGAATAATGATAGTTTTATTCAAAATAGACCTTATACAATAATTGAAGTAAATAAAAACATTAATGTCTATTTTTATATAAATAAGAATTTAATCTTATTTTTATTGTCTTCTACTAGCTTCCATGCATGGGTTCTTTTGATACTCGTTGGCAAAAATTTCGTTTAGGAGGAAATCTCGTCAAGTAGAGATTGGAACTCCGTCAGAACATCCTCATAATGATTAAGAATGTTGGGAATATGTATAACATCACTTGAGGACTTCTCATTGGTTATTATCAGTAGCTCTTTATAGGAAAGTACTCGTTTCCATTCAACATCAACTCTTTCATCAAGCAAAACTCTTCTTTCGATTAGGTCTAGTACCCCATCGAGTAGACTTGATGCATGCACCCTTGAAGAGGAAGTGAGTTGAATTGAATGGTGGCATGTCTTGTTGCAAAGAGTTAGCCTATTAGATTCTAAAGAATCAAGATATTTCTCAATCTTATGAAGGCAGTGATCACTTACAAACTCCCCGCAGACTATTCTGTTCACCATATAAAGAATTTGATAGCACTTTCCTTCAAACATGCGAGCAAGTTTGTTGGTGAGAATCATAGATGTCAATATACTCCTCAGATCTTCATTCGGTATCCCAGTGTGGTGTCATCCTCTTGCAGGAACAAAAAAACAACAACAAAATCAACCTTTACCAAAGAAAGGTTGAAACGATTTTAACTAATGCGTGCCAATAACAAAATTTGAAAACCCGAAACACATATGTTATGCTAAACACAATTCATGTAAACATAAATTGATTAAACATATTACGACTTTTCACATATGAGTTTCAATCGGAACACCTTATGATCCTTTGATAAAGACTACCAACATGGGCTAGAACTTAATCCCACTAAATCAAAAATCCACACAAACCATAAGGATCACATCATATGAGATCTTATATTCAGGTAAATGAAAACTGAAATCAGATATTTCATAAACCAAATACACATAACAAAATATAAACATTCATTCACAGGCTATGTAATCGGTAACTATCACAAGAAAAATTATAAACTAATAATTTTATTCATGAATAATGATAGTATTATTCAAAATAGACCTTATACAATAATTGAAGTAAATCAAAACATTAATGTCTATTTTTCTATAAATAAGAATTTAATCTTTTTTTTATTGTCTTCTACAAGCTTCCATGCATGGGTTCTTTTGATACTCGTTGGAAAAAATTTCGTTTAGGAGGAAATCTCATCAAGTAGAGACTGGAACTCCGTCAGAACATCCTCATAATGATTAAGAATGTTGGCAATATTTATAACATCATTTGAGGACTTCTCATTGGTTATTATCAGTAGCTCTTTGTAGGAAAGTACTTGTTTCCATTCAACATAAACTCTTTCATCAAGCAAAACTCTTCTTTCGATTAGGTCTAGTACCCCATCGAGTAGACTGGATGCATGCACCCTTGAAGAGGAAGTGAGTTGAATTGAATGGTGGCATGTCTTGTTGCAAAGAGTTAGCCTATCATATTCTAAAGAATCAAGATATTTCTCAATCTTATGAAGGCAGTGATCACTTACAAACTCCCCGCAGACTATTCCGTTCACCATATAAAGAATTTGATAGCACTTTCATTCAAACATGCGAGCAAGTTTGTTGGTCAGAATCATAGATGTCAATCTACTCCTCAGATCTTCATTCGGTATCATCTTTGAGAGCCTGCTTATGAAACTTCAGGATGAATATTTTGAGGAATCAGAATATTTATCTTGTTTGAAAATATTTCAAAAACTTGCAGAATAACCCAAGTTTTTATTTCCGATATTGAAAATATATTTATTATTAAAAAAATATATTTTCGGAAACAAGCCTTTCTGATTGGTGTGATGCTGATCCAAACATGGGATTTTAAGACCCGAATTTTTCCATATGCCCTGAAACTTAACCATAAGTTATAACTTAACCATAAGTTATAACTTAACTTATTAAGGTTATTGATTCCTTTTAGCCTATCACCAGTTTCAAAGAAACCATTTTGTGGAGAGTGCAAGTGGCTACTTTCCATAGAGAAGTACAAAAAAACCTTTTTTTTCTTAAATCCATAAGATTAAAGTATTTTCTTGGCTCGAATTATATTGTAATAGGGTTTTATTACAATACTGTTTTCTAATACAGTAAGAGTTCTTACTTTATTAGTAACATCTCGAGTTATTTGATTCTCTGTTTGAAAATAGCTTTTCATGTGGTTGCTTCTAAAATCTAATCCAACAGGATTGTTTGTGAATATTGATGATACAGGACCAAAGGTAAGATTCACAAATATTAAGATTTTTATATGACAATTTCTTTTAGTGAAATGTTCACAATGAGAAATAGAAGCAACTGAGGAGATATTTCGTAACCCATCCAAGTCAACATTATGGAACCTTGTTGAATTGTATTGATTTCCTTTTTTGAAAGATCCATTACATGAGGAAATCAGTGGGTTGTCTCTTAGGCCCAAGAGACATTTTCTTGAGAACCTGTAAGTTTCTGACAAACTTTTAAATGGTTCTAGACAAGAGAGTTTCATATCCCGATACTTCTGTGGGTGAACAAACTTGCTATACACATGAGATGCTTCAAGTCAGTTTCTTCCAAGATATGCAGCAACTACAATATTTTGAAAGGAAATAGGATTCTTTGATATGGTTATTCTCAAACCATCTAACAATTTCAACACCAATCTAGTTATAAAATCAAAATACTAATGAATTTAAAAGACTAAAACTAACTTTTGGTAATATGTTCATCTTACAATTATCTACATTATTATTAAAAATTCATGCATCTCCAAATGGCAAACCTCACCATCTACAAATTTTCCAAGTGGTAGATGGTGGTGTTATTACATAATTCCTTATCGATTTCCTTTGGTAGTATTATACAGCACTATAAGAACAACATATTAACAACAAATTAATTTCAAATTCATCACCATTTAGTTTTTATAACATAGAGTCAGAATTACCATAATAATGGATTTTTTTTTAAAATTTATATGTAAACAATACTCTGTTAGAAAAGATTTCCTAAGAACGAATGAAACAAACATACTATGGTTCATTTCCTGATGAATTACATTCCGACGATTCAACAGATGCAGAAGCTTTCTCTAAAGATTCTTTGAAATTAACATCATCTTGGATGTCAGTATCCGCTACACCTCCCGCCGTAATAGTAGACATCTTTTCCTAAAACCATGGACAAACAATCAATTTACCATCACAAAAATTCACTCTCTATACGATATAACAAATCAGGTCCATAATTTTAGTGGATTTTCAAGAAGAAGATCTACACATACTTAAGTTTGCAAAGAATTCTACATCCACAAATTCTTAATCTCAAAGGTGGACTAAAAATCTGTATTTAAGATATATGGTTTTATAGGGTCAGTTTCTGAAAGGAGAAATAATTTTCTTTATCAAGATGATGGACTAAACCATGGTCTTGACAAATTAAATTCAATGAGAAAACCTTAATTATTTGTCCTAATTGTGTCTCCAATACTAAAAAAAACAAACCATTAAGTATAAGCACGATGCATATGATTTTGCATATCACCAAGATGACTATGTAGTAGTTTATTATTTTCAGAATTGAAATAACTACAAAAAACCCATGGAACCACTTTACTGAGTAAAATAAGTTTAAAGAAGAAGATTTTACCAGTTATGAAGCTTGTACCAGTGCCGAAAGCCTAAAATCCTGGACACAATAAAAGCAAAAGTAAGGAAAACACCCAAATTCTCTAAAATCATTGAGTTACGGTGAAGGTAGGTATCGAACACGTCTTACGTTAAATGAACTGGATGGGTGAAATCACTAGTGTAGGTATATTTTGCACCAAAAGCACTAGGTTTTGAAGGAGACGAAAGGAGGGAGTCGCTGCATTTATCAAAATAGAGAAAATTTATGGTTAAATGGACACTTTTCAAATTTATATGGCCCCATCCAACAGCGACATACGTGCATCAGTTTTCGGGATACATTAGGAATTTGATAATCAGATAGTATCTGGCCCGAGTATATTTAAAATCTCGTGGTATTGTATGTAACTTCATCCAAGTTGTGGCATTGGGCATAAATATACCTTCGGATGTGCCTTGTAAACATAATTTAACAGTTAAATTTATGCACTTAGGTTATTGTATCGTACAAATCCGATGAAGTAACAACAATTATTCTATATAAAATCAATAGGGCGTAAGTATAAAATTATTCAAATTAATTCGTAATTCCCTAAAACCAAATTGAAAAGATGAGGGTACGTAAATACACCACAATCTTTTTATTTCAACATATAAGTCCTCTTACCAAGTGTGATCGTCTATAGACAAAGTCGAGACAATACAAAAACTTTGATATTCACAGTTTGCGTGATTGTCTATGGATACGAGATCGAGAAAATACGACAAATAAAGTGTGATACTTGATAATAGGTTTCAGAATTAACCAAACTCTATAGGATCTATATCAAGTATATCAGAGTTAACATAAAGTGCAATTTACTTTAAATATAGTAAAACAATTATAATACGGAAATATAAAGTAAATGACACAACAAGATTTTATTAACGAGGAAAATGCAAATGTGAAAAAACCCCGGGACCTAGTCCAGAATTGAATACTCTCAGAATTAAGCCAATATACAAAATCTACACCAACTTCGTATAGTTGAGACTAAGCAACTACCCCTAGTTCACTTAGTTTCCTCAGTATCCTTGCGCTTCCGACTTCAAGAGTTACGCACTGGTATAATTCCTTTTGATCGTTTTCCAAACAGTAAAGGAACAACAAACCTGCTTTGTAACAACTCTATTGATTCTTCAAGATAAAGATATCTTAAGTCATACACAAAGGCTCCTCATTTAAATCAAATAAACTCCTTTGCCTGGTTAGATCAATCTAACTTTAACTATCGAAATAGTCAAGTCTATACTTGCAATCAATCAATATAGATTTCAAAGAGAAACTATAAAGCGATGCCGATCTCACACAACTAATCAATCGAATAAATTTGATTCTAGTTGGATCCTAGCCGATCAAGGTTTGTGCACACAATAAGATACGAAAACTAATAAGAAATCTTATTTGTTTTCGAATCCTCTTTAATCTTCAAATAACCTGCACAATACCACTTGAATATCTTGTGATCAATCACACACAGAACGGAGTCTGTTAACAATGGATTATCACAAGATGTCTTTAGTTCTACAAACAATTCTAAAGATCCCATCGATACTTCGATATAGTTTGAGTGAATCTTATAATAGAAGAGATAATTCCCTAAAATAAAAAAACTAGGAGCAATCAATGTTTTAACAACCGTTAGTCAATCAAATTAATCGAAAACTAATAACACTGCAATTATCTAGTTTCCACCAATGGTACCCGTAGAGCTTCTTGATCCCACATAAGTCTTTAAACGAGTGGTTGTAAGAGATTTCACCTAATTAGGATACTTTCCTTTCCGATTAGATAGCTCCACCAGAAACAAGAAGAAATGAAGTTTCCATGGCTCTTAGGATCGTTTGATATAAATACAAACTTGGGTATTTATGGACCAAGGATGTTTGGATATCACAGAATTTCTAAAACCGAAAATATTCTCAAGATTTGCAATGAATGGAAAATTCGGTTTTCTTAATTCCAATAAATGCTTGTCTAATATTTCTGAAATCTCTTAATAGAAAATCTCCAGTTAGTAAATGCACATTACTAATATTTATTCTCTAGAGATATGCATTTAATTGATGGTAATTAAAGCATATAAAACCAAAAACCTTATTAAAAGATTCTTAATTTATCTCGGCATAGATCTCCTTGAGTACTAAGGAATATCTTTGAACAATAAATGATAAGAGTTAATGTACGTGTTCAAAGTATGTTGACATATTTTCACTGTAAATCCGTATTTCATATTTACATGGATTTATATTCTTGGAATCAGTTATACCATACTTCCAAACAAGTTTAGAATTGATTGAACTGTATTCCAAGACTACTTATATAATTGATCAAATACCAAATCACATAAATGGGCTCAATCGGTTCTACCAATCACTACGATCGATTATACCTAATTATGGAAATACTTGTGATCGGTCACACCAGTCACTAGGATCGGTTACACCAGTTATAAGGATCAGTTCCATATTCCAATGGTATTGCTTGTGATGGGTCATACCAGTTACCAGGACCAGTTACACCAATTACAAGGATTGATTACACAACACTTGTGATCGGTCACACGAATTACAAGGATCGATCATACCATCACATGGTGATTACTTAGGATTGGTTACACCAATTAATAAAAACCAGTCATACCAAATCATAAGTCAGAAATTATGATTAGTGAAAATGTGGGGGTACAACAACCACACCGAATACTTCGTTTGGAAATCTGAATAGACAAACTCTAATATACTCTCAAGAGAATCAACTAGACAGTTAGACTCAATCTAGAGAAAAGTATATCAAAGAGTTTTATATCTTTATCTCTCAATTCAATCTGCAATCAGCAAATAGGAATTTGCGAGCCCGATTGAATATAAGAGAAATAACTTGAACGGTACCAAAGACCAATGTTCAAGGATCAATCAATTTCAATCAACAACCAAAGGTTGGATTTCCCAATTGATCGATTCAACGCACAACCTGTGATATTTTAATTATATAACAAAATATAATGCAGAAAAGAAATAAAACAGACACCAGAAGTTTTGTTAACGAGGAAACCGCAAATGCAGAAAAACCCCGGGACCTAGTCCAGCTTTGAACACCACACTGTATTAAGCCGCTACAGACACTATCCTACTACTAATGAACTTCAGACTTGACTGTAGTTGAACCCTAATCAATCTCACACTAATTCAAGGTACATATGCGCTCCTTACGTCTCTGATCCCAGCAGGATACTACACACTTGACTCCCTTAGATGATCTCACCCACAACCAAGAATTGCAACGACCCAAAGTTGAAGACTTGATAAACAAATCTATCTCACATAGATAAGTTTATTGGAATATATAAATCTGTCTCCCACAGAAATACCTACGAGATTTTCTCCATATTTTGATAAATCAAGGTGCACATGTTCCAATTGATAAACCAGACTTATATTCCCGAAAAACAGCCTAGTATTATCAATCACCTCACAATAATATTAATCGGGTATGGTAGCGAAACAAGATATTATGGAATCACAAACGATGGGACGAAGATGTTTGTAAATACTTTTTATCTTTCATATCGGAGAATAAATCTTGAGCCAATCTTAAAGAAGATAGTACTCAAATACAATAGAAACATCAAGATCAGATCAAGCAAATACAGAGAAAATATTTGGGTTTGGATTCACAATCCCAATGAAGTATTTAAGTCGTTAACCTACAGGGTTTCGTGAAAAACCTAAGGTTAAAGGAGAATCGACTCTTTCTTATACAACTAGTATCACACAGGAGGTGTGGGAATTAGGTTTCCCAGTTGCTAGAGTTCTCCTTTATATAGTTTTCAAATCAGGGTTTGCAATCTAACTTACCTTGGTAACAAGGCATTCAATATTCACTGTTAGATGAAAACCTGATTAGATACAAGCTAATATCTTTCAACCGTTAGATCGAACTTAGCTTGTTATACACAAATGAAATGTACCCTCATTTAGGTTTATGCAACCGTACCTAAACGTGTACACCATGTTGGCTCAACCGTAGTTAACTGAGGTTATCTATATGAACACTCTCATATCAACCAAATTTATCTTAACCATAACTAGTTCAAATAACTCAAACGAAACTAGTTAAAGAGTTGTTCAATTGCGATATTCTCATAGAAGTGTACAAGAACACAATCGAAGAAAAATTGGTTTGATTCACTCGAATCAATTCATGAACATTATATCCACGGTTTGCAAAGAATGAATTCCTTAATATATATAAATGTATTAGTTCATGAACAAACCAATTCTAGAACTTTAACCACTCAAGTATGCAAACTGGTACGCATACTTAATTAGCCGGTCTGAGTTTGGGTTCCCCAGTATGCGAACGGGTACGCATACCTAAATACACTTCTAAAACCCAGCAAAAATTCCCGGACCTATACCTTACACAAGTATGCATACCGGTATGTGTACTTGGCACACGGAATTTCACAACTACAAGTATGAATACGGGTATGCATACTTTAGTTCCGGTCATGGATCACATACATGCAGGAATGCACACTATGTTTATAATCCAATGATGGTTAAGTATTCTAAACTCTATTTCAATCATTGAAACTTTCTTAGAAGATGACAATGGACATTTTCAAACACTATTAGCATCAAAGAAATTTTCAATATATTGAAATAATCATAACGAAACATTCCAAGTCTACACCAAATGATTGTATCACACAAACCATGTAAGATGTTACTCGGCGATTTTCACATGATCATCTTTTGACTTTCATCAAGAATATAAGATGAACTTGGTTGAAGAGAAAGGTTACCATCACATATTCCGAAAAATATGTAAGCGAGGTAATCTCAAATGTGTATAATCGAAAATTATCGTAATACGAATTTTGTCTCAATATAGGAGATAGAGTATAAATAGACTTTTACAAGTGATAGATGAGTTTTAGTCTCCACATACCTTTTGTTGATGAAGTTCCACAAGCTCTCCTTATTAGTTCTTCGTCTTCAATTGATGAATGCCGTGAAGTCTAATGCTCAACTACACAATCTATCCTAGTCCGAGACATCACTATAAGTAGACTAGAAATCAAGACTTATAGTTTTGATCACTAACATTGACAAGCAAGCTTGAGATAGCAACGGTTGCGAGTTCGACAGAGCAGTGCTCTAACAATCTCCCCTTTGTCAATTTTAGTGATCAAACTATTAATACATATGGATTACAAAATAAATAAACTTTATAGCTTCTCATCCAAATGCTTGATCTCCTTGGTTCTTCAACGTTATTTGAAATATTCGTCACTTCTAAATATTCCAATGATTCCAAATATGTTCAATTCCGCATCATTATTGTTGAAGATCCATATCAATAACAATGAGAAAACAGTTGCTCTCAATCATTGTTATACAGTGTCATAGTATCATTATACAACATCAAAGTTCAATTGTATCACAACATTGACAACAATACTATGGTGATATGTATCTCTCCCTCTTAGTCAATACTTCATCTCACATGAAAACCACTCCCCCTTACATAATGATCCGTAAACCATATGTATTTGTAATGTGAACTACACATTAATTCTCCCCCTTTTTGTCAATAAAAATTGGCAAAGGTACAAAAACTATTGGGATCGTCATGAAGATACTTCAAGACCAAAAGAGAACAATATATTAACTTGTTTAGATGCCATCAAATAGCCGAAACTAAATGCATTCATCAAGGAGTTTATAACGATACAAGATAACCCTTACAATATTCCAAAGCCGCACTCCCCACAAAGATTTGGCAATTAAGCACAAGTTGAATTAAGCACTCTCCCCCATAAAATGTCATTCCCGAAAGAACAACAAGAGCGACCTTGCTTTTACAAGAAAAAAAGGATTTATTTGGACATTAACGAGTCACATGAAACATGAATTTGTATCCAAAAACTCAATTAAATTAACCACAAGAGAACCCATGATTAATTTAATCGGAAATGCTCACATAAGAGAACTTACAGAGCCACACAGTACTTACACAAGGATGTGGATTAGGGAAAGACCAAATAATGAGGAATATACAAAGATTCATTCTATTTTTCATCAATATTTGCATAAAGACATATAATAGATTTAATCTTTGCAATCAAAAGTTCATCCTATCTTCCATCAATATTTGCATAATGATATAATAGGCTTAACTTTTGACATATATGGGACAATCATAGTTCACGGTCGCAAACACACATGTCCCATAAAATTATTTTTGCAATATATAAAACCAATAAAGATTAATACTACAAAAACAATCTTTGCCCTTAGAAGGTAGAATCAATTTTTTCGCACGTATTTACACTAAGAATAGCTACCACGGGCATATAAACAGATTTTCTTAACAAAGAAGAACATACAAAATCATTAATGACCATGCACCATAGTTCACATAAGATGATTGTGAACATTCAAGAATCCCATAGCAATGCGTACTACTTCCCATTCTTGAACTTCCTTCTTTGTGATTCACCAACATTATTCTTGTAAAATCTACAAATGAGCTTAAAAGAGAGTTACTCCAATAATCCAAGTTCCCAAGTCCAAGAGAGATAGAACAAGTGCGACAAAACTGAGCAAAACGCTCAAAAACAAGAGACGGGACAAAGACAAATCTTAACTCATCCAAATTCAAGAATTCTCATCTTCAATTTGATAATAATTTTAATAGGAAGAGAATGCAAAGAGAATTAGGTCCTTCCGATTTCGGACGAAGAAGGTGCGGCCAAAACGAGTTTACCGAATATCGACGTCTACAAGCCAGTATGCATACGTGCTTGCAAACGAATTTTCATGACCTGGAGCAGTATGCAAACGGGTATGCGTACTAAATTCTAGGATTCCCTGGATTTTGATTTTAAATGATGGTATGCATACTTGGTATGTGTACCATGAAGTCCAAACATCCCGAACTGCTATTTTCAAACCTAAACATTTAAGAACCTTAAACACATATCAAGTTAGGTAGAAGTGAACGATAGGTAAGGTACATGGATCATTATAATTACTTTAAGCAAATGATAAAAACACAAATCTTGTTCAAGTTTATAAACATACCTTTTAGAAGAATCCAATTGAATTCTACAGCCTTACCAAAGATTCAAAATCGTACCTAATGCAACATGTGCCCCCCAATTCTCGTGCTCCCCTCACCATATACATAGCAGGGAATTCCTTGGTGAGGATGCACTTACAACACAATCAAGTTGTGTTGAGGTGAACAATGTCTTGCTCACCACAAGTGACTTTTGGATTATCATTTAAGAGATCACTTTTAGAACCTTTCACATTCAAATCCATCTTTCCAAAGAACTTTTTTAAGTTCCAACATCATGGATACTGCCTTCTCCATAGTCATGGAAATTTCTGGGAGATCATTCCTTTTCACACTAAAAACATCATTGACTTTCTTTGGTATCCACTTCTGAGTGAGTTTAGGAACAACCA
Organism: Papaver bracteatum; assembly: GCA_023529315.1. NCBI lineage: Eukaryota > Viridiplantae > Streptophyta > Magnoliopsida > Ranunculales > Papaveraceae > Papaver > Papaver bracteatum. The sequence goes on from JAJJWX010003646.1 coordinate 433,372, forward strand.
AAACCTTCTTCCCATTACTCTCTTCTAGAATTATCTAAAGAGAATTGGATTGACTATTCTTTTGCAAGTTAGTCTTTCTCCAATTGGGAGCATCGGATCTTGTCTTCGTCTTTACGAAGTTATCCTTTTGATAACCATTACAATTGTGAAAAGGATTTGTATGATGTTTATATGCAAATATATGTTTATCACAACACTGATTCCTTTGCCTAAAGGTTGTACAGTTACAACCTGTAATGTTAAGGGGATTAGTCTTAACATATAATCTTGGTTTCACAACTTCTTGTGATTCCCAAACAAGAACATCATGAAGTTTCTCATTCCTTATACGGAAACGACATCTCCTTTCTAGGTGACCTTTATTTCCGCAATAGTGGCAAATATAAGGAATGTTCTTACCTCGATCTGTGTATGCTGACTTTGGAGGTTGATATACTTTTTTCTTTTGAACCTTAACTGCCGGTGAAGGTATTTTAATTTTTCCATCAGTGGAAACCTTTTGTTGAGAAGAATCACTAGCCTTGACAAATTTTACCTCTTTGCTAATACTTGGAGCATCTATTCCCTTATAGCCCAATCCTCGTGTATCCCGATGATTTTTACTTGCTCCTAACATAGTGGTTAATTTGCTTGAACTAGCATTGAAATTTTTCAAGTCATTTTTCAACATCTTGATTTTATCAGGAGCAGCAGCTAAATCAGCCTCAAGACGCTTTTCCCGAGCGAGAAAAGCGTTTTCTCTGTCATCAAAACTTGTTTGCTGAGAGTTACTCCTTGCTTTAGTTTCTACAAGTTTCACTTTTAACAAGAAGTATTTTTGATAAACATTATCACATTCAAGTGACTTTCTACTCAGGTTTTCCTCGGAATCTTTGAAGATCGATTCACAAGAGCGATTCCAACCATAAACACCTCCGTAAATCCTTTTCAATTTCTTGTTTCACGACAGAGAGGAGTCAGAATAGGTGTGACATAAGAAGTTGTAATCTTCTTAATTTTCAATGAATCCAAAAAATTAACATACACTGAGACTTCCTCATCAATATATCTATCAATATCTGAATCACCTTCATCAGAAAGTTTATCCAACTGTTCTTCTAGGCGTGTTTCCCAATCAATAGTTTCTACATTCGGAGAATGTTTAGATATTGACTCAGATGTGACAGTTCTCTCAAGTAAATTCAAGCTTTGAGAATTATCTGGTGATTTCTGACCTGGTACGTTATTAGAGATAAACTTGTCCATAATAATCAGATTTTTACAAACACAGACTTATGAGGTCTTTAACGTGTTTGTCTGCTCTGATACCAATTGAAAATACGGGGGTACAACAACCACACCCAATAATTCATTTGGAAGTCTGAATAGACGAATTTAAATATACTCTCAAGAAAATTAACTAGACAGTTAGACTCAATCTAGAGAAAAGTATATCAAAGAGTTTTATATCTCTATCTCTCAATTCAATATGCAATCAGCAAATCGGAATTTGCGAGCCCGATTGAATATAAGAGAAATAACTTGAACGGTACCAAATACCAATGTTCAAGGATCAATCAATTTCAATCAACAACCAAAGGTTGGATTTCCCAATTGATCGATTCAACGCATAACTTGTGATATTAAGCCGCTACAGACACTAGCCTACTACCAATGAACTTCGGACTGGACTGTTGTTGAACCCTAATCAATCTCATACTGATTCAAGGTACAGTTACGCTCCTTACGTCTCTAATCCCAGTAGGATACTACATACTTGATTCCTTTAGCTGATCTCACCCACAACCAAGAGTTTCTATGACCCAAAGTTGAAGACTTGATAAACAAATCTGTCTCACACAGAAAGGTCTATTGGAATAGATAAATCTGTCTTCCACAAAAATGCCTACGAGTTTTGTTCCGTCATTTGATAAATCAAGGTGCACAGGAACCAATTGATAAACCAGACTTATATTCCCAAAGAACAACCTAGTATTATCAATTACCTCACAATAATCTTAATCGTTTGGTAGCGAAACAAGATATTGTGGAATCACAAACGATGAGACGAAGATGTTTGTGACTACTTTTTATCTTGCCTATCGGTGAATAAATCTCGAGCCAATCTTAAAGAAGATAGTACTCAAATATAATAGAAACAACAAGATCAGATCACGCAACTACAAAGAATATAGTTGGGTCTGGCTTCACAATCCCAATGAAGTCTTTAAGTCGTTAACCTACAGGGTTTCATGAAAAACTTAAGGTTAAACGAGAATCGACCCTAGTTTATACAACTAGTATCACACAGGAGGTGTGGGGATTAGGTTTCCAAGTTGCTAGAGTTCTCCTTTATATAGTTTTCAAATCATGGTTTGTAATCTAAGTTACCTTGGTAACAAAGCATTCAATATTCAATGTTAGATGAAAACCTGATTAGATACAAGCTAATATCTTTCAAACGTTAGATTGAACTTAGATTATTATACAGAAATGAAATGTACCGTCATTTAGGTTTATGTAACCGTACCTAAACATGTACACCATGTTGGCTCAACCGTAGTTAACCGAGGTTAGCTATATGAACACTCTCATATCAACCTTATTCATCTTAACCATAACTAGTTCAAATGACTCAAATTAAACTAGTTAAAGAGTTGTTCAGTTGCTATATTCTCATAGAAGTGTACAAGAACACAATCGAAGCAAAATTGGTTTGATTCACTCGAATCAATTCATGAACATTATAGCCACGGTATGAAAATAATGCATTCCTTAATATATAAATGTATTAGTTCATGAACAAACCAATTCTAGAACTTTAACCACTCAAGTATGCAAATGGGTACGCATACTTAAGTAGCCGGTTTGAGTTTGGGTTCGCCAGTATGCGAATGGGTACGTATACCTAAGTACACTTCCAAAACCCAGCAGAAATTCCCGGACCTATACCTTACGCAAGTATGAGTACCGGTATGTGTACTTGGTACACGGAATTTCACAACTACAAGTACGCATACGGGTATGCATACTTTTGTTCTGGTCATGGATCACATACATGCAAGAATGCACACTATGTTTATAATCCAATGATGGTTAAGTATTCTAAACTCTATTTTAATCATTGAAACTTTCTTAGAGGATGACAATAGCCGTTTTCACACACTATTAGTATCAAAGTAATTTTCAAGATATTGAAATAATCATAACGAAACATTCTAAGTCTACACCAAATGATTGTATCTCACAAACCATGTAAGATGTTACTCGGAGATTTTCACATGATCATCTTTTGACTTTCGTCAAGAATATAAGATGAACTTGGTTGAAGCGAAAGCTTACCAACACATATTCCAAGAAATATGTAAGCGAGTTAATCTCAGCTCAAAATCTCAAATGTGTATAATCGAAAACTATCATAATATGACTTTTGTCTCAATATAGGAGATAGAGTAGAAATAGACTTTCCAAGTGATAGATGAGTTTTAGTCTCCACATACATTTTGTTAATGAAGTTCCACAAGCTCGCCTATGTAGTTTTAGTCTTCAATTGATGAACGCCATGAAGTCTAATGCTCAACTACACAATTTATCCTAGTCCGAGACATCACTATAAGTAGACTCGAAATCAAGACTTATAGTTTTGATCACTAACATTGACAAACAAGCTTGAGATAGCAACGCTTGTGAGTTCGACCGAGCAGTAGTCTATCAATTAGTTATACCAAGATACATAACCAAGGTTAAGATCGGTTCTATCATTTGACGCATATTGGTCATCCAAAGATTTGCAATGAATAACCGAAGCAATAATCCTAATGATTTCCCTTTCGATTCACGAAACAAGTTCATGAATGTACTTCCTTCAAACGAATGTAAAACATTATTTCTTATGATGAAATCTTCACCATAACCCATTCACATAATCATAACAGTATATACAAGATTATGTCGATGTCATATCTACGAAGTTAAAAAGATAAGCATTATACTTCATAGTCTAATTCCCTAATACTATGATCATACGATTATGACCATGTCATATCACTAGAGTATTATACAAAATATACAGTATATATAGCTTCATAATTATGTTTTCAATATAGCACGACTTGAAAGATACATTAGGAATGAAACAGTTCAAGTCAATATCACTAACCTCGAGTGGAAGGATGATGTCGTCTTTGTAGTTCGTTACTTCTTCACATTCTTTAGGTCTTCGAAGTAATACTTGTATGTCTCAACATTCCTAGCATTACTAGTCTAACGTAAATGAAGTTTACTCTAGTATTTAATCAAGCGACTTTAGATGAGTTTTGACACATGAACTCTCGTTTTGCATGAACTCTTGTGTCACATGAACTCTCGTTTTGCTTAAACAAACATCCTGACATTCTATGTAACTTATGTGCATACAAGCCTGTAAATAAGAAAAGAGTTCATCAAACACAAATTCAAAGGAAAACAAGCAACGATATTAATACAGTTTTGTACTGTTAATAATGAGCAAATGTATAACTATGTGCACATTAACAATCAACGGGTGTACAATTGTGTACACGTTAACAATCAACGAGTGTATAATTGTGTACACCTAATAAGATCAAGATTCAAATTAGATTGCCTTTATAAAAATTAAAGACACAAGATCATAGTTCTCGTACAAAATTTTACATAAAAACCTAAAAAGAAATAAATTAATATCTAAAGAACATCACAAGATGTTCACCGTATAAATGTTGGTTCCCTACATTTAGAATATGCAAAAGCGTACTCCCTCTCATTCTCCCTTTCACTCTCTATATATATCTTTTCAACCTAACCTACTTATAATCCTATCTTAATCTTCACCCACTCTACAAAAAAATTGATTGTCCTAAGAGCTCATAATATGCCTCTACAATGGACGGGATTTTCCCCAGTTTTACACGAACTATGAAATAATGAGAAAAGATGTACCCCAGTTTACACGACCTTTTTACAGTACTCAATGTATTCCAATGGTAAGTAAAATTGTTCCATTTTGCATTTCAAACAAAAAAATAAATTAAAGGCATGAATCAACTGCTAATATCTAAACAAAAGTATCAAGGCATGTAAATAAGTGCATATGCACACTAATCGATTCCCTAGTCATGAGGAAGCCCTCGCAGCTCATTGAAGTCAAGCCAAAATTTCATTATCCCAAGCAATGGTGCACCATTTGAGGGAAGGCATAAATATGCGTGCTATAATGTAAGCCGTGGTTGGGACTTTGGTGGGTAATGTCTGAGTTATGACAGAGTTAGATAGGATCCTTGTCATACTGTCCCATTCACATCTTATACTGAAAAAACGTCCAGTCATAGCTAGGGGCCTAAAGCACGTCACAGAACTATGAGCTAGTTATGTTGTGTTTGGCTAGCTGACTGTGGTTCTTAATTAATGCTTAAATGTAGATTTTAGTTTTACTAATTAATGGTGATATTAGGTGTAAACTACTTGCCTTACCGATATCCGGTATTGTTCATGCTCACCGACCGTGATATTGTTCGATACAAGTATTCAGTTTGATGTTTTATGCGAAAAAAAATTCGAACTGTTTGGTAGCTAGAGTAAAAATGATTCTAAAATTTGGTCGAACCTAACTTCTGGTTTCTTGAAAGTTACTTCTTAATTAGAATTTTCCCAAAATCCATTAAATTGAGTAAATAAACACATACCATATGACGGTGAGCATGAGCAAACACATATTATGTCAGTGGTAGCTGTTGTTAAAATTTAATCTGTTATTCTTCATATCCGATACGAAACATTGCAAGGGTCTCTTTATTTAATCAACAACATATATTTGCACAAAAATATTAGAAAGGAAATATCGACTGACATATATTCACAAACTATTAATCTTAACTAAAATCTCAAACCTAGCTCCTTGTACAGTTGAAAACCGTTGAAACTTTATCTAGTATTGAATGTTAAGTAAATTTCTAAGAATTAGATGGTTAATCAAATGTTAAGTTAATAGCAGGTAAACCCATAACTACACCATGGATTTCCTAATAGAAACTAAACAATAAGGATATTAAAGTTAAAGATCAGTGAAATCGACCATTTACCTTTTTAACAATCAAAGGTACTCATTTATATGTCATCTCCAAGTCCAGCAATCTGCTACAAAAGATTTATCATCATTTAAACCAATTGATAAGTAAAAAAATAATTAGATGATTATAGATCTAACTTCTTCCCATTAATTGAATAAGAAGCTCCAACTGAAATCAAAGAAATTAGGATTTTGAAACCGTAAAAAAATTATCTAAAATCGATAAAGTAACAATGACGATCAAATTAAATGATAACAACATGTTCTCATCTTTCATACCGCTTTTCAGTTGATGAAATCTTCAAATTAATTTGTTGAAACTCATCAATTTTGAGTTTATCTTTAAAAAAGGAACCGATGACGATGACGACGCCGATTTAGATTTTCCAAGAAGAATCCAGTAACTGTTTGATTATCATAATTAGGTTTGAAGATTGAACTTTCATTGAAATGACGAGATCAGGTTTTATGATTATTTTCTTCGCTCGAGAGATGTTTCCATAAAATGAAAATGAAAAAATGGAAACTGAAATACGCGATCTGGTATTACATTTAGCTGGAGGGTATTTCTGCCCTCGAAAAAGTTGGTTTTGGACTGAATCGTTATGGAAAGGATTAACCCGTATGAAATGTGGTAAATTTGGATCTTCTAGTACTAGGCTTGAGATGGCAGGACTAAAGCGACCAAAGCCCACAAACTTTGGGACTAAACGTCAATTTCTACTTTCAAATATTGGGTACCAAAGCTAGGTGTTGGACATTTGCTGGGTACCAAACGTTAAATACCCCATAATAGAACTGATAATTACGTATTAATCCATGTATCCAAGTAAGAACTGATAATTATATATTAATACATGTATCCTAGCAAGAAGACTGCAGATTTATTATCACATCTATAGAAAAATTCCCAAGTTTTTACATTGAATTGCGAAGAAGAGGCATGTAAAATTCCCAAGTTTTTATCAACTTCTAACGAGACTAAATTTGTTTGTTGTTTGAATAAGATGTTCCTATTTTTTACTCTCCCATCGTTTCAGCTGGCCTAAGGACCTTTTATTACAAAGGTTAACATCAACATGTAAATTTTGAGGATCTTGTTCTGTAACATCGACGTGCAAAATTTTGCGGATCTGGTTCCATGATGGGCTGTTCTTCTCTCTCCTTTTCTCTACGCTTCTTCCGTGACATCGAGCCTCTACTGCTAACGTTGATATAGGCATCTTTTGGTGGCATATTTACTGCATGAACTCTGGACAAAAATGTGTATGGAAAACTGATAGAACAGATTACACCTTCGTTTGATTTTTTTTTATTTATGTGTGATCCGGAGATGATATATATGTGTGCTCTAACAATATATATATTGTTAGAGAACTGATCGGTCAAACTAGGATGCGTTGCTATATCAAGCATGTTTGTCAATATTAGTGATCAAAACTATAAAGTCTTGATTTCTAGTCTACTATAGCTAAGGTCTCGGACTAGGATAGAAAGTGTAGTTGAGCTCAAGAACTCCATGGCAATCATTATACAAGACGAAGGACTACTCAAGGAACCGGTAGATCTTCATCGACTAAAAGGTATGTGGAGACTTTAACTTATCTATCACTCAAAAGCCTATCTACTCTATCTCCTATCTTGATACAAAATTCGTTTTACTATATAGATGAAAGATATACACATGTAACATTTCGATCTTTGTATATCTCGCTTATCTATTTCTCAAAATGTGTGTTGGTAAAGCTTTCGCTTTAGACGAGTTCTTCTTTGCCTAATGACGAAAGTCATGTTATGTTTCAATCACTTTGGAAATTGCTCTGACGAAAACTAGTTCGTGAATAGCAACTATATGACGTCCTCTGAGAATGTTTCAATGATTTAAATGAGAGTTTAGACAATATAACCACTGGGGGATATAAACATTATTGTGGTAACACATATATGTATAAGTCGTTATGCACTTGAACCGAATTTTGGAACTTTGTTGATCAAGTGAAAACCGGAACTTGAGCAGTCAACCCAGTCCGCGAACTCAATCCGCGAACGAGCATAGTTCTTGAACCCGAGAATTTCTGCTAGATTTGAAGCTTGGTTTCAGTCCGCGAACTGACGGAAGTTCTCAAATCCGAGAATTTCTACTGGAATTTGTGAACTCCAACCGGTTACTTAAGTCCGCGAACTTGAGTGGTTATGTCTAAAAACGATGTTCGTGAACTTATTTAAATTATCTTAGGAATGCTATTGCAAACCGTGGCTTTATAGTTCATGAATCGATTCGGGTGAATCACATCGTTTTTGCTTCAATTGTGTCTTATGTAGTACATAAGATCTCATAGCAATTGAACAACTCTCTAACTAGTTCATTTGAGTCATTTGGACTAGTTATGGTGAAGAAGAATATGGTTGATATGAAAGTTATCATTTGGCTAACCATTTGGTTGACTAATCTTGAACCAACTATTGTACACGTTTGGGTACGGTTACACAAACCTAAAATCGTCAAGTACATATGTGTATGGCAAGATAAGTTTTCGATCTAACGGTTGAGAGATATTATCTTGTATCTAATCAAGTTTTCATCTAACGATGAATATTGAATGCTTTGTTACTAAGCTAACATTGATTGCAAACCCTGATTTGAAAGACTATATAAGGGAGAACTCTAGCAACTGGGAAATCTAATCCCCACACATTCTGTGTGATACTAGTTTGCTAAGATAGAGTCGATTCTCCTTTAAACTTTGGTTTTCTTCTTCTAAAACCAGGTTAACGACTTAAAGACTTCATTAGGATTGTGAAGCCAGACCGATACTACTTTTCTTGTAGTTGTGTGATCTGATCTTGCTATTTCTATCGTACGAGTACAATTGTAATAATTGGCTTGAGATTTCTATCTCCGATAGGCAAGATATACAAGTAGTTACAAACATCTTCGTCTCATTGTTTGTAACTCCACAATATCTTTTTTCGCTATGTCGATTAAGACTATTGTGAGGTGATTGATAAAACTGAGTTTTTCTTCGGGAATATAAGTCTGGTTTTATTGATTGGTTCATGTTCACCTTGATTTATCAAAAAACGGAACAAAACTCATAGGTTTATTCGTGGGAGACGAATTTATCTATCTTGTAGACTTTTCTGTGTGAGACAGATTTGTTTGCTAAAGTCTTCGACTTTGGGTCGTATCAACTCTTGGTTGTGGGTGAGATCAGCTAAGGGAATCAAGTGCGCAGTATCCTACTAGGATCAGAGGCGTATGAGCATAACTGTACCTTGGATCAGTGTGAGATTGATTGGGGTTCAACTACAGTCCAGACCGAAGTTAATTTAGAGTAGGCTAGTGTCTGTAGCGTCTTAATACAATATGTTTAATCTAGACTAGGTCCCGGGTTTTTCTGCATTTGCGGTTTCCTCGTTAACAAAATTCTGGTGTCTGTGTTATTTCTTTTCCGCATTATATTTTTATATAATTTAAATAATACAGGTTGTGCGTTGTTCAATCAATTAGAATATCCGATCTATTGGTTGTTGATTTAAATCGATTGACACTTGGATATTGGTCTTTGGTACCGTCCAAGTTATCTCTATTTGATTAGACTTGCGAATCATATTTGCTTGAGTAAATCAAATTAAGAGATTGAGATAATAACTCCTTGAGTATTTTCTATTGATTGAGTCTAGTTGATTCTCTAGAAAACAACTCGGAGTTGTCCATACAGATTGCTAATCGAAATATTGGGTGAGGTTGTTAGACCCCCGATTTTTCATATATATATATATGGTAAAATCTTGCGGGAGATGGTATATATATGCTAAGACTCTGAGAAGCTGATATATATATATATATATGGTAAAACTCTTGAGTATAATAAGTGTGGGCCCGATTTTGTGAATTTGGGAATTTGAACAGAACACAACCAATCATTCATAGTCGTCGAAGTCAAAACTTCATCCGGATGCTATGGACCGCCGGATGACCCTCCTGGATAGATCCTATCCACTGATTGACTCTTTGATCATTAAGAAAAACACCATATATTTTTGGTCCTCCCACAAAATTTTAGTCGTCCGGTAATGATTGGGGAGGTGTTTAGGTAATCGTGTCATAGTAGTCGGGGCCCTGAGGCACCAATGGTGGATTAGAATTTCTAGAGTGAAATATTGTCACCACTTTTAAATTGGTCGTGGTTAGGTTCAAATCTAGAGGGTCGAACCTATAAGGAAGATCCTGATGTCTTCCTGGGATGATAAAATTTGGTCATCCAGTCAGTATCCTCACACAAAATTTATTCGTCCGGTAATGATTGGGGCGGTTTTAGGTAATTGTGTTATAGTAGTCGGGGCCTAAGGTCCCTGCCATGGATTAGAACTTCTAGAGTGAAATTTAGTCCCCAATTTAAAATAAGCCGTGATTAGGTTGAAATCTAGAGGGTGGAACCTATAAGAAAGATCCTGATGTCTTGCTGGACTGATCAAATTTTGTCAGCAGGCCAGTATCCTCGCATAAAATTTTAGTCGTCCGATAATAATTAAGGCGGTGTTTAGGTAATCGTGTCATAGTAGCCGGGACTTATGGAACCGGCCGAGGATTAGAATTTCTAGAGTCAAATATAGTCGCCGCTTTAAAATTAGTCGTGATTAGTTCCCACATATTTAGTTGGTGGCATCATATTATAGTTTTCTAGTTAGTCGGGTCACCGTAGTGTGTTTAATTAGTTGGATCATAATAGACGGATAGGAAAAATTTAAAGGCAGATATAGTGCCCACATTAAAATTAGTATGTTAGTTGGTCCTGTCTATAATAGTCGGGAGCATATTTAGTTAGTCGGGTCATAGCAGAACGGTCCCAATATTTAGTTGGTTGTATCATATTATAGTGTGTTAGTTAGTCGGGTCATAGTAGCGTGTTTAATTAGTTGGATTATAGTAGCCGAATAGGACCGGGGCCGTGGAGAAAATTTAAAGGAGGATATAGCGCCCACATTAAAATAGTCGGGGGCATATTTAGTTAGTCGGGTCATAACAGAATAGTCCTGATATTTAGTTGGTTGTGTCATATTATAGTGTGTTAGTTATTAGGGTCACAATAGCGTGTTTAGTTAGTTGGATCATAGTAGTTGAATACGGCCGGGGCATTGGAGAAAATTTAAATACGGATATAGTGCCCACATTAAAATATGTGTGTTAGTTGGTCATGTCTATAATAGCCGGAAACATATTTAGTTAGTCGGGTCATAACAAAACGGTCCCAATATTTACTTGATCGTGTCATATTGTAGTGTGTTAGTTATTCGGGTTACAATAACGTGTTTAATTAGTTAGATCATAATAACCAGATAGGGTCGGGGATTATATTTTTTTAGGTCAGACATAGTCCACGTATTAAAATTAGTCATGATTGGGTAAAAATATGAAGGATTTAGCCTGTAAGTTGGTTGGGCCTTGTATCCTTAATGTTTCGTTGATCGGGTCGAATTGGCAGTTGGCATCTTATCACTTAAACAATTGCTATTTGAAACAATGCTTTAGATGAAGTTTTAAAAGATTTTAAACTGTAGACCATATTGATGCTCATTTTTCTTGTCGCCAAGAAAAACTAATTTTTATATGCTCTATTAGGTGATCAGTCATTTTAATCAAATATAGGTAGCGTATGAGAAAAAGTATGGATTCGGATATTTAGGGAATTAATAATTAACTCAAACCAATTATATAGGATCAGAATATCGCCACAGCAATACTCTTGTAAAATTTATAACGACATTTTTGCGAGCTCTTCAACAACACATTGCAAGTGTCGCAAATTAATGATGTAATATACAACGACATCATAAAACACGAGAAAGATGTGAAGATTTTGCGGTTGTAGAGAAATCTCGCGAGAATGAAGCGGGAGATCGCTAGAACAAGGCAGGAGATCGAGAGAATATGGAGAAAGCTTGCGAGAGTATGAAAATAATCCTAAAATAGGGGAAGTATGAGCTGTCATCCAATATGTAAACACCTATATAAAGAGAAGAGCAGGAGAGAGAATGGAGAGAGACAATTTTTGTAAGAAAGAGAGAGATATTTTGCAGAGAGATATTTTTAGAGAGAGAGAATGTATTTTCTTTATCATCTTCTTCCCCAAAAAATTAGATCTAGAACTCTACCCATTAATGGAGATTATCAATGTAAATCAAATATAAATTTAAACAATCATAGTGAAGAATCATGGATGTAGATCAAATTGATCGAACCATGTAAAAATCAATGTGTCCATTTACAATTTTAGTATTTTAATCATACCAAATAAGTTTAGATCAAGATATTACAAGGGGTGTGTTGTGGGAATTTCTGCAACTACCTTTTGGCGCTAGAAACAGGGACCTGCTACTCATTGGTTCCAAGAAGATTCAAAGAAATTAGCTACGGTTGATGATGAGTTCAACTGGATCTATAAGCTATCCAGGCGAAAACAGAAATTCCAATGAGAGAACAACGACAAACATCAGGAGTTCACAAAATCAGAGATTTAGAAGCATTCACAGATATTAGTGCCACATCAAAGATTATAGACCAGAAAGTGCAGCAAGGAAGAAATCTAATGAATCTGCATCAATTAATTGCTCAAACACGACAAATTCTCTCTTATCTTATTAAATTATATGTTCATAATCTAGATCTGGAAGATTTTGAGTTTTAAACTATTAATCTTTGTTTTTCACAAAAATTGCTCTTAAGTTGATATTATGAATTAACAAGAATTTTGATCATAAATTTACATCCATAAACCTTAAATTTAATCATAATTTTGATCATATAAACAACTAATGTGAACATGATTTTTGTGATTGAAGTCAAAGACGAAAGAATCAAAAGCTCTAGTGAAATTTCTCTTTTGCGATAAGATGCACCCACCAACTTATCAATACACAACGTCAGCGAATAAATGGATTCAAACCAACGCCAACATTTTAACAGAAAATCAAGATTCCAACGGAGGAGAAAGCAGAAGGGACAAAAACAGCAAGGAATGAAAGATTACAGAAGAAAAAATGAACTCATCATTTTGGAATTCGAGACAAGATGCAAACAAAGGAAAAATATCGTTCCAACAAGAAGCATCATAAAGAGGTGATGAAAAGAGGGAAGCAAAACGGGAACGATTAATAAAGCAAGGAGTTCCAGCCCATGAGGTGTAAGTTCTGAAAAATCATAAAATTGAAGAGCGCGACAAATTCGCAGAAGAAAGTTCTAGTTCAGCACAGCGAGAACATTCAAAATCCGGGAGAATGATAGTAATAGCAATTAATTACAAAATTTTTAAAAATTAAGGCAAGAGAACATTTCTTGCGAAAATAAAGGCAAGAGAACGATAGTAGGAATGCATGAAAATTTCTTCACATGAAAATCCGCACAGAAACAAAAGAACAAAGCAACACACTAGGGGAATTCTATCTTGGGATGTAAAATGATTAAAGCATCTACAAAAATCTAGACAAAGCAAAGAACAAGTTTCCCATGCTTGCGATCAAAGATGAAAGAAAAACTAATTAAAACACAAACAGAGAGTACCACAGGCAAAAATCAACATCGCGAAAAAATCCGCAACAAATCCAGTAAAATCGAAGAGAGAAGTGGAGATAATGGCGAACAACAGCATCTCAACACACATTGGCAAAATAAGACCTTTAACTAGGAAGGCAAAATAAGAAGAATAGAATAATCTCAAACATTAACTATTTTCTTTTAAGAATGCAGGAAAGATTTGTTCATCGCAAGAGAGATAGCAAGTACTATTTAGAATCTCTCAAAAATACTATTCAGAATCTCTCAGAAGTATTATTCATAATTTCTCAGAAGTATTATTCAGAGTCTCTCAGAAGGATTATTTGCATTTTCGCAGCACTATTCATAATTTCGCAGTACTATTCGCGGCACTATTTCAGGAGCACTATTCATAATTTCGCAGGGTTATTCGTAAATTCGCAAATTATTCAGAATCTCGCAGACACACTCATAATCTCGCAGGAGATGTGATTATTTCGCAGAGTGTGATTATTTTCTTAAAGAGATTATCGCATGAGGAAGAGGCAAGATAAGAATAAAGAAACAATTCGTTCATTTAACATTTTCTCAAGTATTCTTCATAGATAAAGAACAGATGCAACTATGGATTACCAAGAAGAAATTTTATGTTCTTTATCTTCTCGACAAGAATCATTTCCAAAATGGACAAGAATTTTCACTAAAAATGAAAATAATAATTTCGCATGAATAGAGGCAATACTTATGACTTTCATTCAAGGACGGATACTTCTTATATTTTGAGGATTGAGTACTTCTTATATTTCTTCAAGGATATTTCATACTTCGCATACTTCAAGAATTGATATTTCTTATTTACTTCGCAAAGATCTGGAACTTCACAAAAGAATAGAGGCAAGTACGTACTTTTGAAGTCCAATATTCTTTCGCTCGTTCCGTCATCAGCAAAGATCAAAGACTACTACAACAACAGATTTTTTCTTAAAGATTGCTTTTCAAGCAATATTCAAGAAAAAAGAGGCAAGATGTAGGATCAGAATATCGCCACAACAATTCTCTTGTGAAATTTATAACGACATTTCTGCGAGATCTTCAACAACACATTGCAAATGTCGCAAATTAATGATGTAATAGACAACGACAGCATAAAACACGAGAAAGATGTGAATATTTTGCGGTTGTAGAGAAATCTCGCGAGAATGAAGCGGAGCTCGCGATAATGAAGCGGGAGCTCGCTAGCACAAGGAGGGAGCTCGAGAGAATATGGAGAAATCTTGCGAGAGTATGGAAAGAATCCTAAAATAGGGGAAGTATGAGCTGTCATCCACTATGTAAACACCTATATAAAGAGAAGAGCAGGAGAGAGAATGGAGAGAGACAATTTTCACGAAAATATAGAGGGACACATAAAGCTTTATTTGGTGAAGGAGTTTTTTGGGGCATTGTTCAACACTTGCTTAACATGCCCATTTTTTTTTAGAAATGCAGATTGTTCAAAGTGAGCTAAACACCATGAATCTAACGAAGCTATGAATAATGGACACAAGAAGCTTCTTTAGACTGCATTAATCGGTACCTCATCAGATAGTTACCCATACCGAATAACAAGACAAGTTCTTAAAGTTGCAGCTCCGACTCTCCGATCAAAGATTTTATTTTGTTTATCCGTCTGCAGGCATAGACAAAATATATACATGATTTCTCCAGTAAATTGGAACCGTATTCCAGGTAATAAATAGATGATTATATTTATAGTTTTACCATAAACATTGACCTCTTCAAAAAAATTCAACCAAAGTGGTTTCATTTAGTGGTTTCATTTAGGTTCCTTACAATATTTCGTTGGTGGTTAAAGTCAATAATTATTAATTCCCTAACTATTCACTAATTAATTTGTAGTTGCTGGTGATACGGTTGTTTTGTTGTGAGTTAATCTATTTCTCCGCTACTCATCTTCGCTTCTCCATAGGTATCTTTATGCATGTTCGTTGTCTTGGGTGCATTTTATGAATTTTTTTGAAGAGGTCAATGTTTATAAATATAATCATCTATTTATTACCTGGAATACAGTTCCAATTTACTGGAGAAATCATGTATATATTTTGTCTATGCCTGCAAACGGATAAACAAAATAAAAGCTTTGATCGGAGAGTTGGAGCTGCAACTTTAAGAACTTGTCTCGTTATTCGGTATGGATAACTATCTGATGAGGTACCGATTAATGCAGTCTTAAGAAGCTTCTTGTGTCCATTATTCATAGCCTCGTTAGATTCATGGTGTTTAGCTCACTTTGAACAATCCGCATTTATAAAAAAAATGGGCATGTTAAGCGAGTGTTGAACAATGCCTCAAAAAACTCCTTCACCAAATAAAGCTTTATGGTTGTCCCTCTATATTTTCGATTTTACTTGCAGCACAGCCCAAAAAAATTTAGAGACTTATCTTTACAAAAATAAATTGAAAATTTAAACAATGAACTTTCAACAATTTAGAGGTATTTGTTGAAAGCAAAAATCTTTAACGAAGCACAATTATTAAATCACTTAAAAGACCTTTAGAACTTCACATAGGAAGCTGATGATATATCACTTGCAGTCTTGCACTCTTAGTGTTGAAATCAGTGCCTTTAGATGTGGAATTCCTATGAATTCTTGATGAACACTTCGTCACAATATGGATACAGAATAGAAGCAATTTCGCTGGATATTGAGCATCACCTAACATAAGCCCCGGATATTAATATGACCCAGCTAACTAAACACAAAGTAATAAAAAGACTAAATATTATAGGAATCCTAAAGGTCTACATATTTATAGGAATTCTAAAGGTCTACAATTTACTTAAAATACCACAAAAAACATATTTCTTTAACGCCTGCTAGATGGAGGGAAAGACGATTAGATCCCTTTATATGCATCAAAAGAGATGCACTATATAAAGGTTTGTGACTATGCTATGTAGTACATACCATGTTTCGTGAATATAACATCTCAATGTGTTGAACACATCATTGGTACTATAACATCTTACCATACTCATCCATTGTAGCATCAGTAAACAGTGTTGTTTGATTTCCATCAATGTCTGGTTTTACTTTCCAATTTGTTGCAACTAATCAAGCTAACTAAAACGAATATTAAGCGAAAAGCATTCATATTGTAAACAGGAAAATTTAAATTTCGTTAAAGATCTTATTTTTGTGCAAGAACTCAAGTATCTTCACTATTGTATGATGTCTGCTGAATGTCAAGGACTTGTCAGATGATGTGGTCAATCTCTTTCAAGGTTGCTTGTGTTTCCTTTTTGTAGATTCGCAAGCTTGAGTACGTCGTAATTTCCATACTCAATTGAACCGAAAGAGAAAAAATATCTTGATTTATTTTATTTGAGCGTCAAATTGGCCATCGTTGTTGACGCATTATAGTAAGCAGTATAAGGGTTTAAAGTGCACAGTCAGAGAAGATGGCCCCTTTTATATTCTCCTATGGTTTTCTTATAATTGTTCGACCCTGTTTTCTTGTTATTGTTCGACCTTAAAATGCATACTAATAGACCCAGACAAAGAATGAACACAACTTATTCTGGCCAGTTATTAACATCGGAAGGTTGAGCTGTGGCCTATAAAGACAGTTCAAGTGTCTAACTGAACCTAAGAACAAAAGTATAAATCTTAGAATTTAAGATATAGAACACGAACCATTATACCCAGAAGTGCTGGGGTAATGATTCACTCGCTGAGAACTTCCACTAACTTTTGAACACTTTCATGGAGAGTCTCTGCGGATAAGAAATATTAGGAAATCTAATTGAGTCAAGAAATCGGTCATAAAGTCGTTTTACACAGACCGACCAAAAACCACGTAACATAAATAAACATTAACATCATTAACATGAAAGGAAGTTATCTCATAAGTCATATTTTTGATATAAACACTATCACAACATTAATCAAGTTCCATATATGTGATATTCATAAACTCAATCCCCCTTGATACAGTTCACTAACAGAACATATTAAGTTTATTTGCCGTCCATCACCCAATTTAGATGAAAGATTCTTTATGTGCTCGATTTATGTTGCGTACTCGTATTAATAACTAACCTGAACTCCTTAGTAAGCATTCAATAGCAATGCCTTTGAGTACCTACTATACTAACAAATTTCCTGCACAAACAACGGCGGTCAGAAAGTCACCATTATTCCATTGCATATGTTGTAAGGACTTGCCTTAAAAATTAGCACAGAAACAACTCAAATCTCTAAGGATAGAGATTTGATTTTGGAGAACAGAAATTTGGGGAAGAAAAGATAACTTTACTGATTAATTTTTCATGATTAGTTCTACAAACAAAGAAGGGAATATAAATGAGGGGTTTGGTATGCACATGTGCCACTCACACACACACTCTACTAATCCTACTTAGCAACTAATAATAATGATTAATTAATTACTAATTAAACTAAATAGACTACTAGCACCCCAAAACCAGGTGGCCCCTAACTGAACTTGTCAGACCAAGGTTGGGTCCTGACAAATTCCACTCCTTTAGATTATCCTTGTCCTCAAGGATGGAGAATTGATATGCAAGGCCTTTCCAATATCTCTGTCAAGAGATGATGTCATCCACTCTTCAATAGAACTTAGCTTGTCATGATTCATCACTTGTCTTTGTTTCATAATAAATGTTTCAGTTAAGACACTAGTAGTAATCTTCTTGTCTTCCTTGTAGTGAATTCCAGCAATATAGCCATTCTTCTCATGTAGGTAGCTTACTCACCATTTAGAAGGTACCTCAAGCTTGTATGCCCAACAACAAACAAGTCCATAACCTTCACCACTACCAGTTTGGTATGCACTCATCACATTACTTTCAAAAACAAGGTAAGCATCTTCTAACTACACAACAACTTTAGCAAGGACCCATACAGAATTTCTCGCAAGTACATAATCAAACTAAGCATCACCATTTTTTTTCCATGGCCAGTGCAGGAAGACTTCCAACTGCGACACACAAGAGCTAAGACTAATCAAGGCAGAATTCTCATTTCCATGTTCTACAGTCATAAAGCATCTCCTAGAGCTCCACACTATTACACCACTTCTTGTAATCATATAATTCTCTCCATAACCATTTACTTCTGTGTAATTGTAAACATAAGTAGCACCGAAACCTGTCCAATGAGCATTCCAGGATATCAGTTAAAGCATTTTTCCTCTGTCAAATACCCATCGACTATAGCCCTTATTACAAGGTGATCCAGGTAGCAAAATGAGGATCCATATAGTATCATTGTCATCTCGCATGCTCCACAACTCAGTTGAAGACAACGTGAATTTCCATTTCAACAGTGCTGCCATCTTTAACACATCTGAAATGTGAAAAATAGTGAATACTGACTGAGGTCCCACTATCCTTGCAAGCACACAACTCTCAACTTTTTGTTTGTCTTTATATATAGTTTTCAAACTATTAAGTAAAACACATCTCAGCATCCACTTTAGGGAATTTAGATTATTACTGAAACCTCATCTTCTATAATGTTGCACCTGATCAAATAGTTCACATGTGTTCTCAAAAACTCTAGTATCATCAACTGTACCACTATACTTGACCATATGAACTAATTCATAAGCATTCACACATGTACAATTCAGTAGATTCTGAATTGAGTTTGCATTAACTGCAACAAAACCCTCCTTTAGTCCAGATGTACGAGAGTGATAATTTGTGCTGAGTTGTAGAGAAGTAGCTACCATGGTGAATATTCCCATCCAAAACCTTTCGAGAAGTATACAATATTTGGTGTACAGAATGTATGTATGAAAATCCATGTAATGTAGTCAGAAGAATTATCCTTACCTCTTGCAAACTCTGTATCACAGCCATGGAGTTGAGAGCCTCATCTTCCCGTAGTTTTGTTGAGCCATCAGATCTGTACGAATTAAAGCTCCTCCCCCCTATAATCCAGTACAACTTTTACCACTCATGCCTTTGGAATAACTCGAAATCACAAGCATACCCTGACATAATCCAGCTTTTCCCAACATTATATGACATACTCCTGCTAGAATGCATCTTGTTCTGCCACCAGTGTGCTAGATGTTGAGCATTAACCAAAATAAGCATACGCTGAACAAGTAAATCACATCTTAATTGCAATTTTATGGTATAATCTTCTTTATACAGAGCTCTCATAACTATTGCAATCGCATATATAACCCTTCTTATTTCAATATTTTCTTGAAACCTGCCAGTACAAGGTAGAGCACCACCAACACTTAATGCCTCAGCTTTTACGATGACTCTGTTCAAGATACAAGCACTACTGCCACAATTTATAAGGATTGGTGATCCAAGTATTAGCATGAAAACCCATTTTAAGCCACTAACATTTATATTTACAAGCATCTTTTTGATTCCCACTACCCTTTCAAGGGATTCCTATCCACGCAAACTTCATTCATTACCAGACTTGCTATTCCTTGTCGTCTGGAGTATCAGTTTATCCTTAGGAGCACACTCTAGATGAGTACATGTACAAACCACTCCCTTGATTCCCACCATACTCACCAGAAATTATTTCCAACCAACAATCCAGCCATCACCACCACCACAACTCATACATCCAGATGCCCTAGATGGTTTAATAAAAATAAAAATATTATTTATACCATTCACAGAGCCAGTAATGAAAAAAGTGAAAGAAATTTCTGACAAGGAACCCATCAGATTGAACTCTAAGAGTACTAGCACCTTCAACACAAGAAACATGAGGATGTTGATATTTATCAGTAGCATTTCATCACACATCTTGCTAGCTTCTTCAATTCTTAAGATCACAGTATAATTCGCAAACCAAATTTTTAATAGGTACCCAAAGTAACTAGTGATACTATCCACTTGTGACAATTTCAGGAACAACTGCCAACCAAATTCCCTATCACCCTTTTCAGGAACAAGCACACCTACATAAGAAGACAATAATTCCAAGTTATACCCAAAGTAATCGAAATCGTTCCTCGGTTCTACTCAGTTAGGGAGATTGGAGCGAGGAGCAACTAGATCGGACTTGGAAATCGCCATAACTCGTTCTAATACTCGGAATCTATTTATTTGAGATTTATATACTGCTGCTCATAATTCATTATTTGAACCAAATAAAAATAAAAAAATTAACACTATCATGTAATTAAGTGTGTAATATTGTTATATTGAACGTATTATCATGTATTTCGAGGTTTTTCTATTTGATAACTCCCATTCGAGGGGTTATGAAAATTTTATTCTCTAATTTTTGTGCATGCAAGGTTAACTCGGAAAAATCGTTAACTCGTTTTGCTAAAAAAATCGGCTCAAATCGGCAAAATCGGCCGCCTTAACTGGTAAAAATCGGGAATGGCTTGGAATCGGAAAACGCCTCGGTCATATAGCCTGTAGCGATTACTCGGGGAGTAATCGGCCTTGGAGAACGATTTTAATTACACTGGTTATACCTAAGATTACTCTCTGTATAATAAGGATTATTCCAACTCAACTTAAACCATTTACCACGATCAAATAACATTCGACCATACTCAGAATTAGGCGAAACAACACTCACAGTAGTAACTCGAATTACTTGTAGGATGGAAATGACCTTGAGAATTTTAAGTAGGTAGGAAATAAATTGATTAAGATTATCAACAATGATAAACTTCGAATCTCCAATTTGCTGAAGTTCATTATTTAAATTTGGGTATAAAGTACCGAAATCATTTACCTTCTGAGTTCCTGCTCCTTTACCCTCGAGATGAAAAGAAGAACCCAATTCAAATATGTGAGAGGAAGAATGTTGGTGAAGCGACACCAATTTCTCATAATTGCGAGTAGAAAAGCTAGGGTTAGCTCCAACAACTTCAGAGAGATGTCTTGCTGAATTTGAATCAATATAAATTACTTCTTCTATGACAATCTCCTCCTCCATCTTCATAGCTTCCAAATCCCAAATTTCTGGTAGTGATTCCAACTTTTTCTCGGCGATGGAAATGAGAATATTCATTTGCAGAAGATTGAAATCTCTATTTGGAGACTCCTTATTCAAGAGTAGATTCACAGACTTCATTCTCAGATCGAATAATTCGTAGTATACTGCCTTTCTAGCTTCATATTGAGATTGTTCACAGATATCAAACCTAGAGGTTGATTCTACAATTTCTTCTCTAATCTTCATGGTTAGGTCACTCAGGAAAGAGCGCTCTGATACCAATTGTAAGGACTTTCCTTACAAATTAGCACAAAAACAGCTCAAATCTTTAAGGATAGAGATTTGATTTTGGAGAACAGAAATTTGGGGAAGAAAAGATGACTTTACTGATTAATTTTTCATGATTAGTTCTACAAACAAAGAAGGGAATATAAATGAGGGGTTTGGTGTGCACATGTGCCACTCACACACACACTCTACTAATCCTACATAGCAACTAATAATAATAATGATTAATTAATTAATAATTAAACTAAATAGACTACTAGCACCCCAAAACCAGGTGGCCCCTAACTGAACTTGTCAAACCAAGGTTGGGTCCTGACATATGTAAGATACGCATGTACTGAGAAACACAATTAGTTGAAAAAACCCTCAAGGCTAAATCATTCAACACGTTCAACGTGCTTACCCCTCTTTGTGGAGTCCTATACATTTCCAACTTGCAAAGTTAAAAAAAAAAAAAAAACTTCTGGTAAGCTTCCAATAAAAGCTTCTGTTCCAAATATTGCTATTGGACAATCAATCTGGAAAACGTAATTCAATTACCCAAAAAAATTTAAAAACTGATTTACAGAATTCAAAACTGCAGAAAGAAACCACTTCAAAATCATATAATCATACAAACTCGTAGGAAGATAACTGACCTCTATTTTGGATTCAGAGATTGTTTCATCACAACGATCTTCGAAGATTTTTTTGGCCTTTAAGGTTAACAACACCAGAGGAACAACATAAAGGACATCTTAATTTTTGTTCATAATCATGATTTTGATCTTCTTTAGCTCTGTCTCGATCCTTCTTCTTGCCCTATAAAATTCAAAAAATTGGAATGCAATAAGAAAGCCCATAATTCATGATAAAACCCTAATAAACAACATAATAAGATGGGATAACTTGCTTTTGCTTGGAATTTCTCTTCAACTCCAAAAATTTGCAGAAAAAAGTTTATATTTTTTTTCTGTATAAAAATATCATAAAGAGGAAAAATGCATGAACAATCACAAAGTATCAGAGCACATAATCAAAAACACAAATATGTGATATACATGTTTTCATTAAGCCGTCTGGCTATAATTATCATCAAAATCATAAAATGCATAAAATCAAAACTTGTTATAATTTCAAAACTCAAAAAATAAATACGAACGAAATCGTACCTGTAGCAAGTGTAGTTTGTTCACTTATTATAGAATCATGGTTCTTTCGGTACTGATTCTGGAAACATAAAATAAGGAAAATTTCGTTTCCTACGATTATACATCTTACTCACCACAAAGCAATAATTCTATCCCAACAAAACATTAAAAGCTAAGTTGTGTCTAACAGATATCATACCCACAATAGTTTGAGCAATAGAAGAAACACCAATGGGAGAAAACCATGGTTCTAGCTGCAAAAAAACAATAACGAAAATATTAGTTAAGAAAATCGTTTATTTTTCTTTTAAGAATGACTACCAATTATCTTCGTATACCGCGGGGGGAAAAAACCTAGGATTTTTCTAATTGATTTATGAACCTGAAGCACCAACAAAAAATAACCTGGTTCTAAATCGAATAATCCCCATACTAATGAAGAACGAAACCGGAAAAAGAATTTTGTTGGCAAAAGAATTATGTTTCCTCTAGACATGCTTCAACTTCTTCTTCTACTTTCTCTTCCTCTTTTATCTACAGAAGTTAAACCTAAACCCAAAAACCGCAATCAACAATTCCATTCGAGATAATAAAATCAAATTTACAGATTGTAGACATGAAGATTGTAATCAATTAATCTGGTTCTCACCATATCTATTAAGATGATTAAAATATCTGAAATAGGATAAAATATATGTTCAATTCTTATCAAAATTAAGATTATGTTCTAACTATTTCGGCGGTGAAGAAGAAATTGTGTTGATAACAGTGAGTAATACCTATGAAATATGTTGTCTTTCCATATTTGTTGCAATTCCACAACTTCTTCAAAGTGTTCTGTACATAGAAATAAGATCCATCGGTTAGTATGAATTTATGATGCCTTATATTCTGCGTAGGTTCTTAACTTTAAGTATACTTGGATATACATAGATCAATCTGTTACTATAATTTTTCTATAAGAGTACAAACTGCCCTCTTAATCACATGTTTGAAATTTTCAAGTTCCTTATGTTATAAAAAAAAAAAAAAAAAACTGAATGCTTTCGGCGATCATTTTCATTTAACGTTAAACAACACTTATCAGAAGATGAGAGGATTTCAAGGGTAGATACTTGTAAATTGGTGGTTCCATAAATAGAATTACGAATAATCCAGATGAAGAAAGTAGAGAACAAATCAATGGAAAATCTTCACACACCAATGAAAAAAGAACAGATTAATCACTGACATATCTGTGGATTCACAGAGCCGGAGCCAAACCAAAAAAGAAAAGAAAAGAAAGATAACCTTTCAGTATTCCCACACTTACAACCTCACAGGTTGTAGTTATGGATAAGTTAAAACGAATTGAACTTCCATGAACCATTTTTTATGTATCCATTTTTACGAATATGGATACATAAAAAATAGACACCTAGCTGACTCAACTCAAATTTGTAGACTACTTACATGACATCTAACGATTGGAGGCACCGGGATACTGCTCGATATTCCTGAAAAGTTTTGTTTTCGCAAGTTTCGAAGTACTTTTACTGGTAGCTGGGGGTGTAGACAACGGTGATCCATGGTACTTATCAAATTTTTTGTATGATACCGAACGCATCATCTCAGTCTAGTATGTTCAAGTTCTCTCGAATGAAATCTGTACGTCATGAAATAGAGTCATAAAATAAAATTTTAAATTAGTAAGACACCGTGAAGAAAGATACTTGTGAAGCAACATTCTGTAAGACTGCAACATAATTTGAAACATTTATTCTTTAACTGGAGCACTAAGAAAAAATTGTTTGAATTTTTGTTCGGATAATGATATAGATAAGGCATTTCTGGTTTACCGTAGTTAATCTTTGTATGCCATTTCTGATTTCGCTTGGTGTACAACAACCCCCACCTCCATTTCACTTGCAATATACCTGAATAACATATACATGTATTAGAGTAATTTTGAAAACATTTAAGACCCTTGGTGTTCATTTAAGATATTTTTTTGGCAAAAAAAAGTATACAGTCCCGGAGTAATAAAAGAAAACTAAGCACTATAGCGGTATAAAAGACCTATAGTAGCTTGTTTTCCAGTGCCCATTGCATCTCCTAAAAATATGGTTTCTAAGATTGTAGTGATAAGCAGTCCCAGTATTTCTTATTATTAATCAAAGCACTAAATGAATGAATGTATGCTTGTCTCCCGATTCTTGATGATGCATTCCTCGGTTGCACTGTGCCACTGCCGCGACAACCTTGGCATCACCTTTAAAGTTATCAGTTGTCTTGGCTGATGTCCCAGATGAAGAACATTGCATTCCTCTCAGGAGTTCTCAAGGGGATTCTTCATTGAACAGTCCAAACAAAAATATGAGCTAAATATGACATTGTATCCAATATACACGATTGTATTATTTATTTTTAAAAATTTATAAGCCATTTGATGCAAGGAAACCCAAATGATATTTCTAAGAGTGGTTGAGATTTCATCAATGGGGCTTTAAAAAGAAGCATAAGCTCTGAAAACTTAAATGTTCTTGGAGTGTCAAGAGAACAAATGAAGATCTACAATCAATTTGAATCACTAATTATATAATGCAATTGCATAAAAAGTATTTGGTGCAGAAAACAATCAAGTGCCTTAAGTGCAGAAAACAATCACTAATGGGAACAACTAGCTCCTCAACAACTTCAAAAACTACTTAAATGAGTACCTCAATGTTAGCTTGGATTTTCCATCTATATCATCCTCAAGAAGCTAGTATTGGAAGTCCTGCACAAAAACATAAAACCTTTTTGTTTATAGCAAAACGTAAAAGCACAACACCAATTTAAAGCGCAAACAGAAAATAAATTTTAAATAGAGTAAGGCTTACCTCAAAGGACAGTCTAGAAAGGCAGAATCATCATGTCGAATCCAAAGAGGGAATTTTAATTAAGTATGCATGAGGTTCCAGAAGAGCGCATTCGAAAAAGGGGCTTTTCCTTGTTTCCTGAACATGGTTTACTTTCTTCACATCAATCCCCCATCTGATTAGCTCAAATTCTTAGTCTAACAGCAACCAGAACTTCACTGGTTCGTACCACCAGTTGTGCGTGCTTCTTAACTGCAAAACGCGACCATTGAACCATGGAAAAGCACCAGTTCCTTTGCCTGACTAATACCAAAATCTAGTCTTCTGGCTTGTCTTTAAAATTGCACGTGGTCTCTTGTAAACAACACATGTTGGGACCTTAGTCCCATATTGGTATATGGGGCTTAATTTGGTAGTTTATAAGTCAATGGGATCCCTCATCTAGTCAACCGGTTTTCTAGTTGAGTTCTACCCATGGGATTATGACGAGTTTAGGGTCGGTACCCTAACATTTGGTATAAGATCTAACCACCACGACCCATGCCCGCTACATGGAAGGGGTGACCTATAGGCTGGATTAAGGTGTAGGGGCACCTATGTATGGGCGTAGTTGTCACCGCATTGAATACTGATATTCGAGTGGAGTCACCACAAGGCAAAGGGCTACCGCCGGGTTAACGAGGACGTTGGGTCTGGAAGTGTGGTGGGATGTTGGGACCTTAGTCCCACATTGGTAGTTGAAGATTAATTGGGTAGTTTGTAGATGTGGCTTAATTGGGTAGTTTATAAGTCAATGGTATACCTCATCTAGTCAACCAGTTTTCTATTTGAGTTCTACCCATGGGCTTATGACGAGTTTAGGGTCGGTACCCTAACGTTTGTAGTGATCTACACTACAAATAGGTAATCAGGATCAACCCTACAGGATCTACTCTGCAGAAATTGAAGATAAACCTCAAATGAGGGAAGAACAACACAAAACAATTCTATTTTCGATAATGAAATGGGATTACAGACTCTCAACTAAATAGGGAACATCCTGAAGGCATGTGCGACACACATGAATTACAACTACTAACTAATACTAAAGGAACCCCTTAACATGATGGTACCCACCAACATGGACATGGAAAATACATGGGATATGAAAAATACCCACTCTTACAAAATATCCTTGTCCTCAAGGATGTAGATGTGAAATGAGCTCGTTTCTAAAAGATGTGAGTTAAGCTGAACTGATTTTCTCCAATTGCCTTTGCACTGGTCGATCTCCAACTGTTGAATAAGGTTCTTGCGATCCAGACAAAGCTGTTGAAGAGATTATAAGACCTTGCAACAAAAGTCTTTAGCTGCTTGAAGACGCTTGGCACAACTCTGGTAATAAGGTAGACAGTTGTAATACTTGCAGTCTTCACCTGCTTATATAGTACAATAATGACTACAGCTTCTTCCCTTTTCCCTTGTAGCACCTCGATCCCCTTTTGCATAACTTTTCACCTTGTATTGCTACCATTCTGAACCTGTACCCTACATAGTTTTTCGAAATCTGATCCATCAGGTTCGCAGCACCGTAAATGTAAAGTTCAGCAAGTAGGTCAATAATTCCCACTCTCGTTTTATCACAGTCCATCCCACTATAATAATCCTCATTTTGCAACAACAAACCCAACGATCGACTGTAACAAGGGAAGTATTGTCTAGTATTAATCAATGCAAAAATATCATTCATAGTATAATCCTGAACTCCCGTAGTCTTCTCTTCTTTAACATGCAATGGTCTAATACAGAGAATTCTCCTATCAGCCATTGACCATTTTTTGCGCGGCAACCTGAAGAAT
This sequence comes from Papaver bracteatum, assembly GCA_023529315.1. Lineage (NCBI taxonomy): Eukaryota > Viridiplantae > Streptophyta > Magnoliopsida > Ranunculales > Papaveraceae > Papaver > Papaver bracteatum. Next base: position 461,033 of record JAJJWX010003646.1, read on the forward strand.
ATCAGTAATGCACTTGAAAATATGGGGATGACAGCCTCTTCTTTCACCTGTGTAGTTATGTCATTATGAACAGAGAGCTTTAGTTGCTTCAAGATCTGTTGGGTATTCCCAATAATATACTCAGCTGCCAGCACAACGTACTTGTCCAGGCTCTTTCTTTCTGCAGTTGAGAATAATTGCGGCCACCCATGACTTGAAACAAACCCCGGCATAATCCATCTTGCACCATGTCATAACCCGTCTATTTAAAATGAGCTTCCGCCATAACCGACTCTCTAGAAAATGAGTACATACATTTTTCCGGTATATTTTCTAAGAAAAATTTAAATTGGGTAAAAGAAGAAAAATAAAAATAAAACCAAGTCAAATCCATATTAGGAAAATATGTTTTTAATATTTCTTTTTTTTAATTGACCTTGGGTCAAACCTAGTACCTAGGCTTTTGCTCATGTTTTTTTTTTTGACTCAGAAAGGGCAAATCTTATTAAAAAGAAACCAATACATCACTAAGTAAGTAATGGAATTGGTGAAAACAGCTACAGGTTACAAGGACATACTAAAATAAAGCAAGAAACCAAAAAACCAAAAATAGAATTTTAATGAACAACAGCCTCCCAATCTTGTAACACCATTGTCAGAGTGATGCCTTCAAAGATGTTTGTGCCTACACACCAATTGAATATGAAAGTCTTGATGTTGTCCTTCACATTTTCCACTGAGTTGTACCTGCCATTAAAATCCCTTGAGTTTCTTTCAAGCCATACAGCCCACCAAATTGCAAAGGGTAAAACATCCCAAATTTTTGTTTTTAGGCTCAAATTCTTCCCTTTTTTTCTCCTCCATTCCCATATAGTGTCCCTTGAAGTCCCTTGAAAAACCCACTGAAAATCAAATCCTCTTAAGAAATAAAACCAAATTTCTCTGGTTATATCACAGTGCAAGAACAAGTGCTGGTTTGTTTCAGCACTTCTCTTACATAACAAACACCCATTAACATTGTATGAGTTCCTTAGAGAATCCATAGTTGGAGCAGCATTATAACATAGAGTCCATATGAAAAAAATTACCTTCTGTGGTATTTTTGGGTTCCAAACACTCTTGTAAGGGAAAACAAGCAGGCCATCATCCTCCAAAGACTTGTAACAATCTGCCACAGTGAAGCTTTTAGTGCCATTTTGCCAAATTCTCTGATCCTGTCCTTCACCTCTATTGAAAGTTGAGAGCATATTCAGCAAATGTGCAACATCTTCAATCTATGCATCATTCAAACTCCTACAAAATGCAAAATTCCAGTTGTTCCCTGCAACACCATCTAACACTTCATGAATTGTAGCATCTTGTAATCTGCTCAGTTTGTAAAGATTAGGGTACAAAGCTTGTAAAGGCTGTCCATTCAGCCAAACATCCTTCCAGAACAGCACTCTATCTCCATTGTTGACCTGCAAAGTTGAATTCTGCACCACATGGCTTCTGCATTTCAAAATACCAGCCCACAAGCTCTTACCAACTGACCTTTTTGTAGTGTTTGGAAAAAAAGAGTTCTCATTTCCACCAAACTTTAGCCTCACAATTTTTCTCCACAGTGCTTTATCCTCTTTACCATACCTCCAAATCCATTTAGAATGCAGTGCTTTATTCATTAGCCTCAATTTTTTAATTCCAGCACCACCACCTTCCTTTGGTAAATTTACTTTTGTCCATCCAACCCAACCTCTCTTAGGTTTGTTATTAACAGAACCCCAAAGAAACTGCCTCATAATCCTCTCCATTTGCTTCTCTACTGAACATGGAATTTGAAACAGTGATAAATAGTAGACTGGCAGGCTAGATAGAACATTTTGAATCAACATCAGCCTTCCTCCTTTTGAAAGATACTTCCTTTGCCACATGCTTAACTTCTTTTGAAATTTTTGAAGTATTACATCCCACACTCCTACTGCCTTTGATTTTCTCCCCAATGGAATTCCTAAATACTTCATAGGAAATGAAGTGATTTGACAACCAAAAATAATAGCAGCATCCAAAGCATTAACAACATTACCCACAGGCACAAGAGCACTCTTTTGAAAATTCACTTTCAAACCAGAAACTAGCTCAAAACCAAGCAGAATATTTTTAAGATTATGTACTTGATCAATGTTATCATCTAAGAAAACAATCAAATCATCTGCAAACTGCAAATGATTGATTTCAAAACCATTAGCTGAAGGTTTGAAACCAGTGATTAAGTTCTGAGATGCAGCTCTCTTCATCATGACAGAAAGTACCTCCACTATAAGAATGAAAAGAAAAGGAGACATTGGGTCACCTTGCTTTAGACCTTTTGTACTTCTGAACATACTTGAAGCAGTTCCATTGATAGCCATTGAGAATCTTGTATTAGAGAGACACCATCTAATCCAATTCCTCCACACATTTCCAAAACCAAATCTTGACATTGTGTAGTCAAGGCACCCCCAATTCACATTGTCAAAAGCCTTTTGTAAGTCCACTTTTACAATCAAACCAGGCTTACCTTCTCTTTCTCTAGAATCTATTAGCTCATAAGCAATTAGAATACCATCACTTATTTGTCTAGAATCCACAAAAGCACCCTGGAACTCAGATATAATTGAAGGAATGACTTGTTTCAATCTGTCTGCCAACAGTTTTGAAATTATCTTATAAATTCCCCCAATGAGGCTAATTGGTCTGAAAGAATGCATAGAAGAGGCACCATCTAACTTAGGAATTAAGATAATATTAGTACAGTTCAATCTCCAATCAATTCTACCAGTGAGCTCAAACTCTTTAACTACTGCCATTAGCTCAACTTTGATGATATCCCAAACAGCCCTGAAAAATTCCATAGTGTAACCATCTGGACCTGGAGATTTGTTCTTCCCAAAATTCCAAATCACATTTTTCACCTCATTCTCTTCAAATGGCTTTTCTAGCATTATACTTTGAATGACACTTAAACTTGGCAAATCAAGGTCATCAAAAGTTGGCCTAACCATTACATCTTCCTTGAATAAATCCACATAAAAATTCTTAGCAGTCTTCATTTATCCTCTCCTTATCATGACTCATTTATCCTCTCCTTTTGCTCATGTTTGGACTTTGGACTTCTTACCCATTAACGTTTTCTCACTAAACATGTATATTAACTAAAACCTAGAAAACAGCAGCCGACTTTTGTCTCCACCATATTTTACCCTAAAAAAACTCTATTATTAGCTCACATTGCGTTTCCTTTTTGCTTCCGTTCTCATGAACACGAACCCTAAAGAGAACTAAAACGATCATCTTCCTTTTCCTTCAACTATTTTCTATACCCAAATTACTCGAGGACCAACAAGTAAAGTTGTTCCGGTTTGGGCGACATATAGCATGGACTTAATCGTGACTTTTCTTGCCAATAATACAATTGCCAGATGAATTTAAGCAATCGAGGTAGGGGTTTCTACGTAATACTAAAAACTAAACTATTTTGACATAATTTTAATTTGCATCTATCACTTTTATTTATTTTATACGTAAAGATTTTTCTTAACATAAAATAAAACCTATTTTTGCATATATAATTTTATGCAATTGTTTCGGTCATAGCTTTAGATTTACAAGAGCTTTAGATTTCATACGCATATTCTAATGCGTGTTGTTTTATCTCTTTTCACATTATAAGTACTTAGCTCATTGTACACTGTACTCGTATAAAGAAAAGTAAATGTGTAATTGACATCTAGAAACCCACATTAAGAAAATTAATTAAGTATAACATCTGGAGATGTAGTAAGGGAAAATTGTTAACGGGTTAGCTTAAAATACCGCTGTAAGTAAAAAAATTAATCAAGAGAAATTAATGAATAATAGTCTTGGGTCCGAGAAATATTAGTTGATTATCGGTATACTGAAATTGGGTATTCTACTTGCTAAGAGATCCGGACCTCGACTATTCAAATAGTTCGTGTGCACCGGTGGGCAGTAGATGGTGTTAGAGCCAAGAGATCAGGGCCACAATAGAAAGAAATATCTTGTGAGCACCGATGGGCAATAGGTTGATTATGATTTGGGCTGCGGTCCATGGATAAAGATTTGAGGTTGTCTAAAAGTTGATTGTGATTTGGGCTGCAGTCCATGGATAAAGATTGGGATTGTCGAATTTGCCGAGGTCAGGGCCACAACTATTCAAATAGTATGTGTCGCGGTGGGCAGTGGTTGTAAGTCTAAAGTATTTAAGGATTTGTTGGAAAAGTCTAGTTAAGACAATGAAGCGAGAAACATCTAAAATAAAAGATAAGAAATTTGGAACACACCTAAAGAAATCGCTAGTGATATTTGGTTAAAGAAAAATTAATAATAAAGGTTCTAAAATAATTTAAGATATTTATGACTTAAATTTGAAGTATTCTCGAGTAAGAGTTCAAAATAAAAATCAATAAATTGGTGAAAGAGTGTATTTGTTTAATTATGCCTTAATTTGATGCATCGTTTGGTTTGTTTTTCCATTGCACTATATTATTTTCTGCTTTACTTGATTTGTTTATTATGGGTTGTAACTATTTAAGGTGTTTTGTAAATTATTTATTTATTATAATTTCTTTTCATAGTTCTCAATTGTTCTTATTTTTAAAAGGAAAATCTGGACCTACGATAGTCGCATTCCGGGATTCTGGGCTAGGTTTTAGCCCCAGAATTCGCGGGGTGTGACACACCAACACTACATGACCCTGAATTGTACCAAATTAGCTTTAACTGAATTCCTGATATGAGGTCATGCTCCTTCATCACAACACTGACTTCAGAGGCCATGAATCCATACTTAAAATTCCCATCTTAATAATCAGTTAGTTGCCATATTAGCTTGTCTACAGCTTCCTCATGCCTTTGGTCGAAGCACTCATTTAATTTGCCTTTATGCTTTATTCCCACTCCTCTATAGTGCCTCCTGTCTCGTAATAGCAAACCCAACACTTGACTGTGATGTCGAGTAATAACCGAGGTGAGAGTACCACTCACAATACATCTTAAGGATGCTTTAATTTCCTTATCCTTAAATTGTATTGATTCAACATAGGGAGTTCCAATGATAAGTGAACTTGGTGCAAACCCATTTGAAGACCCATTCTGACCAGAAATACCAACAAGGAGATGAATCCCCACACTCCATAGCCCTGTAGATAGCTACTTGGATTCCCATCTCAAGGAGATAAGAAACTTAAATACAATATTGGCTTCAACTGATATTTCATGAATTCCCACTGTCCTTGCAAGGGATTCCTGACCAGGTAAACTCCATTCATTACCAGACTTGTTGTGCCTTGTCAACTGGTGCACCAATTTATCCCTATGAGCACACTCTAGCTGCGTCATTTTACCAACCAACATACTAGAATTACGGCTATCACCATTTGTACCAAACAAAAACACATACAAATACTCAAATGGCACTTAAAAACAGTACCCAACTCCAGAATTAGCTCATATACATAATTCCTTCTTCTTAGTAGATCAATTTATTTACCACGATCAAACAATCTTCGACCACAATAGTAACTGGTGATACCACCTCTCAATGACATTCTCACTAAGAGTTTCTTACAATAACAACTACCACCATCTTTAACAATTAAAAAGGCATTTGAATTCACCAGCAAAAGTTCTAAATCATACCCAAGGTATGGAATTAGCATATAAACAATGGTTGCATTGAGTTTATTCATTAAAATCAGCCCATTAAGAACCATTTGACCAAAATTAAGTATACCAAAACTGATTTCAAGATTGCTTCCAACGTGATAAGAATACCTATTAATCAGTTCTCGCAACCTTCCTCTATCAAGTACCCTCCCAGCAGCATCCAGGATACAATGGAAACATCCTGCACTACTTAGAAGTATCATTATACAGTCAAGCATTTTGATTATACTATGTATCAGTTGTAACCTTAGAGAACCTTTATTACCCCTGTAACTTCATCTACTGTTAGGATGTCTTTGAAGAATTAGTTCACATGCATTGCTAAACCCACATTCTTTTGTCAAATGAAGTCTCGCAATAGTGCAGAGAGCCTTATCCTGCGGTTGTATTTCCTCCTTAAGTTTGCTGGAAACCCGCCTGTCTTCCCTTGTAACAAACTCCAACACATTTGAGAGCCTTATCATGCGGTTGTATTTCCTCCTTCAGTTTGCTGGAAACCCGCCTGTCTTCCTTCAGTTTGCAGTAGTTTATATATATAACTTTCATTGTATTCATTGATCCATCCAAATTGACTCAAGAAGAATACTCACACAAGTAACTGTATTAACACAAAATTCAGAGGCACCAGCAAAATAAAAATACCCCAGACAATTTTTGCATCCCTTTCCCCGATCAAACATTCTACACACGGAATAGAATATAAGGAAGTGACATTCAACAACTATTAATTTGTAAATCACCATACCCATTTTTAGTTGCCAGCGAAAATCATATCGGCCACAGCGCAAACTCCAAGATACCCTAATCTCAGGCTTTTTCATACACAATATCCAAGAAGTAAGCATATCAATACTGAACTTAGAACTGCTGCTAACACAATAAGGATACTTATCAATAGTTAGATAATCTTTTTCGCGATCAATTACTTTACTCATAAAGTTGAAACAAGGGTGATAAGATTTCGCACTAACCATTTGGTGATTGATAACATATTTTCCCTTGAAACACATAAAACCTAATTAAATCAAATTAACAAGCAGATAATGCCCATCACCAGTATAACCATGCTCAACCAGAACCATTGCAAATGAATTCCTAAAAAATAAATTGAATCTATACCCATGTTTTAAAACTAACTCATCAACAGTTCTCCCACGGTAATTATCAATGACAACTGACCCATCAACAAACTTTCCATGATCAAATATGGAATGAGTAAAATCAAGATGGAGATAAAGAAAATTCTTACAATTCAGAACGAGGTGAGTAATGAAATCCTTGGAGAACTCAATTCGCTCCGGTGTTTTAACTTCTTCAAATGGTAAACTCCTACCATTAAGTAAATCAACATCTTCAGATTCAACAAAGAAATATGGAGGGATCAACTCTAATTCATGAGAATCATCATCTTCATCTTTCAATGGGGTTGACGAATTTCGGCTGAAATCAGTGACCAACTCTGTGTTAATTGAGTCTTCAACAATTTCTTCGTTGTCAATTACATCCTCCATCTTCGTTATTTCTGCAACCTGAGCAACTTCGATTGAATTTTCCTCCGATGTTGGTACCTGGTTTAATTTTCTAGTGTGAAGCTCTATCTTCCTCTCTGCATGATTGATGAGATCCAACAAATTTAGGAGATTCTGGTTCCGATTTGGTGAACTATCTCCCAATTGAATTAGGTAATCCAATCGAAGATTAATTACTTCACACCTTGCACTCATTACAGCCCACAAATCATCCATGATAAATCCAAGGAAAGACCGTCTCTGATACCACTTGTAGTGATCTACACTACAAATAAGTAATCAGGCTCAACCCTACAGGATCTACTCTGCATAAATTGAAGATAAACCTCAAATGAGGGAAGAACAACACAAAATAATTATATTTTCGATAATGAAATGGGATTACAGACTCTCAACTAAATAGGGCACAGCCTGAAGGCATGTGCGACACACATGAATCACAACTACTGACTAATACTAAAGGCACCCCTTAACACGATGGTACCCACCAACAGGGACATGACAACTTTTCTACTATTGACACGAACAGTTGCAGCAACACTTTTTACAGATGCAAATCAGCTCAAGAAATTGACCCCAACATACCACTTTTCTCGTCTCCTTGTCTTCTCAAATGAACCTGATCACAACCTCTGGCAAACAGACTTGACTGGAGCTTGAAGTGGCGAAAAGACTCATTCAAGCCTTTACTCGAATATGTTGTATGCCATTCTCTTCACAAAAATTTAGGTAATCGTGTCGGTATAGTAATTGTTGTAACTCTGCAGCAGTGGCATATAATAAAAAAACAATTCAGGGGAGAAACATAGGAGGAAGTGGAATTATTGGAGTTCCAATGTTGAGCGTACCCATGGTTCTTTGTATTCTTTCTCCATTTTTGGAGCTAATCCACCAATACCATATAAAAGATACCATGGACGAAGTTACAGACAACAGAAAGATCTATATGGCCAGTCAAATTAAGAGAGAGCAAATACTTGTTTCAGTAAAAAATCTATACCTGATTCTATCTTTGGTTTGGGATAATGCCTTGTGGAATTTAATATAGCTTCATAACCGAAAGCAACTTGAACCTGTGATTCTGCAGCGTAAAACCAGAGATTATTACCAACTAAATAAGATATTCCTATCAAGCTATCCTGATTCTGCATCAAATTTGGAATTTTTTATTTAATTCACAAAAACCCTAACTTAAGATTTCAATTTCCAAAAGAAACTAAAATTCACCTGCACTATCAAAAAGAAAGTAAATCACTCTAAACAATAACCGCAATAATAAAAAAGTACATATATCCACAAAGTTTCGCTCCTGTAGTTGCAGGAAATCCCACAACACACCCCTTATGATATTTTCTATATCTAAATCTATTTCATAATCGAAATAAATATTAAAATGCTAAAATTGTAAAATTGACACACGGTTTTACGTGGTTCGATCAATTTGATCTACATCCACGGGGTTAGGGTTCTTCACTATGATTATTGAAATTACACTTGGGTTACATTGAGAATCTCCATTAATGGATATTTGGTAGAGCTCTACATCTAGTTTTTGGGGAAGAAGATGATAAAGAAAATAAATCTCTCTCTCTTACAAAAATGTGTCTCCCTCCGTTTTCTCTCTCCTGGTCTCCTCTTTATATAGGTGTTTACATAGTGGATGACACCTCGCATACATCTCATATTTTCTCGCAGGTTATTGCTACATTCTCACAAGCTAAATTCTCGCAGGCTAATGAAATGAATGCATCTTGCACACTAACAAATATGTTGTGCGAGATTCTGCTCCTACATCTTGCCTCTTTTTTCTCGAATATTGCTTGAAGAGCGATCTTTAAGAAAAAATCCGTTGTTGTAGTAGTCTTTGATCTTTGTTGATGAAGGAACGAGCGAAAGAATATTGGACTTGAAAAGTACGTACTTGCCTCTATTCTTTTGTGAAGTTCTGGAGCTTTGCGAAGTAAACAAGAAGTACCATCTCTTGAAGTATGCGAAGTATGAAGTATCCTTGAAGAAGTATAAGAAGTACTCAATCCTCTAAATATAATAAGTATCCGTCCTTGAATGAAAGTAATAAGTATTGCCTCTATTCATGCGAAATTATTACTCCATTTTTGGTGAGGATTCTTGTTGTTCATTAGTGAACGTCCACTTTGGAAATGATTCTTGCCGAGAAGATAAAGAACATAAAATATTTTCTTGGTAATCCATAGTTGCCTCTGTTCTTTATCTATGAGGGTAGAATACTTGAGAAAATGTTGAATGAGAGAGTTGTTTCTTCATTATTATCTTTCCTCTGTCTCATGTTTTGTGTTCATGCGATAGTATAATCTCTTCAAGTTGCTTATAATTGTGCGAAATAATTGAGCAAAATAATCACATTCTGCGAAATTCTGAATAATCATGCGAAATTCTGAATAATTCTGCGATATTATTCCGTAAAATTTTGTAAAGTACTTGTGCGAATCTAATGATTATGTTATGAAATGTGTATTCGATGTTTATGCCATGAAATGCTTATGCGATGCTTTTATGATGCGAGTGTGATGCTTGTATGATGAGAATGCTTATCTATTGCAATGTATGGCTAATGTTTGTGTTACTTAGCTCATTTTGTCGCTCTAAAACTGATGTAGCTTTAAATCTCCTCCATTCTCCATTTCTCTGACTTTGTCTTTAGTATATGCATTCCTCTTCGCGTATTTATTGTTCTCGCAAGTTCATTTTCTCGTGCTTCATTATATTCTTTGTCCATCTTTAGCTCATTGTATCTCATTGTTTTACTGCCTCCACTATTTATTCCTGCACTATTAGTATCGCATAATATAATATAATCAAAATATCAAAGGTGCATCATTTTCACTATCTCAATTTCATTTATTTATACATGTTCGCAAGCTTGTTTGCTTACATATAATCATCTTCGCAAGTTTATTTGCATACTCTCTTATGTGGTCTTATTTTGCCTTCCTAGTTAAAGGTCTTATTTCGCCACGTTTCTTTTTTCTTTGCGACAAAATCGCAGGACATCTTTACACTTTCATGTATTGACCCATTGATCTTGTATTATCATTTCTCTAGTATTATTGCCTCTGCAGGATATTTTTCATGCGACAATATGACAGGCCTAAATATTCTTGCGAACGTAAAGCCCCATGACATTGTCGTCTTGCGACGAAATCGAAGGACGTCCGTACACTTACATGCACTGACCCATTGATCTCTCCTTATCTTTTCTCGGGTATTTTTGCCTCTTTAGTATTGTTGCATAAATATGACAAGCCTTGATACTCCCGTGAGTAAAAATCATCATGACATTTGCGTATTAAGACACTTTTCATCTCCCTAATGGAGGGTGCCGCCCTTATCTTCCCCCTGGTTGCCCCTTCAAGGAGGCATACTTCTACCATACAAGGTTAGCTCCTCCCATCCGATATTAACAACAACCAGTTGTTTTCGCGGCCTCTTATCCCTTCGCCGATATGGCTCATAGTTACTAAGAGGCAAAAGATTTCAATTTCCAAAAGAAACTAAAATTCACCTGCACTATCAAAAAGAAAGTAAATCACTCTAAACAATAACCGCAATAATAAAAAAGTACATATATCCACAAAGTTTCGCTCCTGTAGTTGCAGGAAATCCCACAACACACCCCTTATGATATTTTCTAGATCTAAATCTATTTCATAATCAAAATAAATATTAAAATGCTAAAATTGTAAAATGGACACAAAGATTTATGTGGTTCGATCAATTTGATCTACATCCACGGGGTTAGGGTTCTTCACTATGATTATTGAAATTACATTTGGGTTACATTGAGAATCTTCATTAATGGATATTTGGTAGAGCTCTACATCTAGTTTTTGGGGAAGAAGGTGATAAAGAAAATAAATCTCTCTCTCTCTCTTACAAAAATGTGTCTCCCTCCTTTTCTCTCTACTTCTCTCCTCTTTATATAGGTGTTTACATAGTGGATGGCAGCTCATATTTTCTCGCAGGCTCTTACTACATCTTCAAAGGTTATTGCTACATTATCGCAAGATACATTCTCGCAGGCTAATGAAATGAATGCATCTCGCACACTAACAAATGTGTTGTGCGAGATTATGCTCCTACAGCTCCTATTCTAACTCCTTCTATCAAAAAGAAGTGGTAACCCTAATCAAAAATTGAAAGTCCAACAGAGAAGAAAAGAAGAGAAAAATAGATTAGATTCGTTATTATTCCTGGCAATCAGAAATCACAGTAGACAAAAAACCTAACTATTAATCAAATTGTATACACATAAATGTAACACTCCAATTGTAGGTTCCTGCTAATCTTATCTAACTCTCAACATCTTAAACGGAATGAAATCATCAAAATTAAGCATTAAACCCTGTATTAAAACATCAAAATCTGGAGTTATAATCTCAAAATTACACACACAAAAATAAAACGTCGTGAGAAAAGACGATATAGAGAAATAAAATTCATACATGTGTTGTTACTGTTCTTCAACTGAATATCCAATCCTTTATAATTCTGAAATCGAGATTGGGAAGCCAAGTAATGAAACATTTAGACGGGAAAATATAATTATTTTGTAAAGAAACCCAAAAACAAAATTTGATTCCCTTTGAATGATTGAAGCAATGGTCTAGGGTTTGTGTGAGGATGGGAAACGGAATTTCAAAGGCAGAAAGAAAACTCGATCAATGAGAAAAAAGAAGTCAAGAGAATTATTTTTCATATAATACCATTCGCATCTGGACGGCCCCTAATTACTCTAAACAATCAGACGGCACCGAATTACTCTTGCAAATCCACCAATCCCGACCATAGGATCGCATCTGTATGGTCAAACTCGAGTTTAATAAGTGTGGCCCCCTATCATTCCCAGCTGTCCAAGTCAAACGAAATCCAGACGATAATGACCGTGAGATGACCCTTTTTGGCCAATCCTGTCCACTCGTTGACTCTTTGATCAAGGAGACAAACACCACCTTTTTTTATTACATTGACTAGGTATCACCGGGGCCTTACGGTCCCAACTCAACCTTCCTTGTTAGCATCAGTTTACATAATTTATTTATTTCTCATTCCAGGGTACTCATGATTTTACAACATTAGTAAACACCTATTGTGACAGAACATAGAATGCAAAATTCACATTGCAAACAATAATAACAGAAGAATCCAGTTTTGACACTGTAAATCAGTGCATGGAATATATGTTTTCCAAACATCACATTTCATTGTGCTTGTTGGAAATTTGTTGTTTCTGATACAGCCGTAAACAGAATATTACAGGATTAACACCCACAGTTTAGTTCAAATATTAAATTAAAAAACCATAGTACTAAAACCGTTGCTCTTCATATATTTGGCAAAGAGACCCTTGCTCGACTATTGCATATTTCACCATATACTACTTATCCAGACTAATTAATCTACTCGTCCAACACACCTGTTGCAGAGCAGCCTTGAGTATGGTAGGATGGAATATCAACTGTGGGTGGTTTTGTAACTACTGGTGCCCCTGATAGACAAAATAACGGAAGCTAAAAATATTATAAGAGAAGATGCAAAAACATAATAAAAATATATTGTACATCTTATATCTTTCTTGGTTAAATCGATAATTTCGTGGACATGAATTTGATTTTTATAGAAAGAGAAAGTATGAGACAAAGAGGTAGGACTTGATTTAAATTTTTTCAATTCTTGTTGATTGGCCAAAAAATCTAGAGGTTTGTATAGCATAAAGTGCTTATAACCAACTTCATTCTTTTTCTTTTAAGTGAACCACAGTCATCTGTTCAGTGAAAATTCTACGAGTTAGGAGCAATAAATCACCTGGTTCTCAGATCATCGTTCTCCTTGACCTCCCTCTTTCTCCTTACAATGTTGTGCTCTCTTCTTTTGCATGCTTTCTTTGCAGATGATCGGAATACCTGGTAAGTCAAACAGTAATCAATATAACGTTACATATGAATATCAATAACACAATAAGAACATGTCTATATCCAAACCACAGAATAATACTTTAGCCCAGAGAGATGAGACATGTAAACTTGCACGCTCATCTTATACAGGTGTCCTGGACTTTTTTGCAATGCAATTAAGTAAACTCAATTTTCAAATGCCTAAGAACATCTCATTTCAGTGGACGAACATAAAGACGTGAATTAATTAATCTACTTGTAAAATTGAATACTATGGCTCGGAATCCCTAAGAAATAACAAAGGAGTGACTAAATGTAGCTATAAAAGCTTGTGGGTGATCCATGATGTCAAGTAGACAAATAAAAAAATCACGGCAGTAATAGATCTGAAAGATGAATACATGCTCGACAATTACAAAAATATGATCCTTAGAAAGATATGTAAGATAGCAATTATAATTGCATGATGTAGCAGAAAGGCATTTACCCATAGAGACAGGTAAAATAAACAGATAATTCTTCACCTTGAGAACCTACTACTATCAAAGTTATTTTCTCTTCTAATTGACTTGCTCATAAATGTTCACCAATATTTCAGAAATTCCGCTACAGATTCTATATTCTTGGAAATTAATATGAGCAGTAAAATCAATCCGTGTAAGAGAAAAAGCTTTTAAGAATCAAGAAAAAATTATAAAAATCCATGTTGAGATTCTTGAGAGAATATACATGTAAAAGTGTTTAGGCGAAACCTGTTTAGAGAGGCGGTTACTCGAATCTTTCTTACCATTGAATTATAAAACTCCATCATGTAAGTGAAAGGAAAGAGACAGACAGTGAGAGTGACTCTACAAAGATTATACATGGAATAACACAAAGATTAATCCTGAGAGTATTCAATTCTAGACTAGGTCCCGGGGTTTTTCTGCATTTGCGGTTTCCTCATTAACAAAATCTTGTTGTGTCATTTACTTTATATTTCCGCATTATAATTGTTTTATTATAATTAAAGTAAATTGCACAAACGTTAATTCCTATATACTTGATACGTGAATCTTATTGAGTTTGGTTAAGTCCGAACCTTTCTATCAGGTAAACACACTTTGTAGTTGTATTGTCTCGATCTCGTATCCATAGACGATCACACAAAGTGTGAACCAATTTGTTGTATTGTCTCGACTCATTCCATAGACAATCACTTTCGGGGAAAGGACTTATAGGAAGGAAAAGTTATAGCTTGAGGTATATTTGGGGTACCCTCGCCTTTTCAAAGTTATTTTAAATATTGTAGGAGTTCTCAACCAAAGAAGCCAAGAAGTGGGAATTGCGTTCCATAACACATCATGTAAAGAAGCTGAGAAGCGCAAGCCCCCTTTTATTCTTCGATTTTTTTGACTTGTTTTCGTAGATGACCTCTAAGGTTAGTGATTTTAGACCACAACTCTTTCCTTTAATAATGAGACCCTCCTAGAAAATGTGTAGAGTTAGTAAATAGTTTGAATGGCTAAACACTGGAAACATGGCTTTAAGTTTGAAGTTGTATGAATAAAAATTAAACATTAAAAATCAGTATGGCATACTAAATGAAATAAACATGAATGATCTACAATAAAACTTATGGTTTCGTTTTATTATCCAGTAGAGCTTTATAGTGCGACAATAAATTATAATAGAACTTCTGGTAAAACAATGTTAGTTTTTCTAGTTCTTCACCCTTGTATTCGAGAAGTACTATTATTCTATTGGCAGCAGTGCATCTTGATAAAGCCATATAAAGCTGGCCATGACTGAACACAGGAGTTTTTAAATCTATCTAAATGTATTTAACAGACTCTTCTTGTGATTTATAAATTGCCATTGCATATGCTACCCTGACTGGAAATTGACGCCTTGTCATGTTTATGTTCAATTCTAAAACCGATGGTTAAAATGATATCCTTTCCTCCTTGGTAACAATACTGTCTATCCTGCTTTGTGTCATGTTAGAATTTCTGCCTGTAGCACATGTTTAACACATTTATTAACCACTAGTCTGGTACCATTACAAGGACCCTTAGATGGAGATAAATTTCTCGTCAAAATAATTGGGCATCCAATTTTAAGATTTATCCTGAATAAGGGCATTCCTGGTGGATTTAAATTCTGGAAAAATTTGCTGCTGTAATCTGGGATAACGCCGCTTTCATCGGGATATAATCTGTCTGTGGATAAATAAGTGAATGTCACTCCATCCAAAATATTCAATGCCTCCATGTTAATATCGTTAGCATCATCGTTACGTGCTGATAAGATGATTCTCTCGGTTAACTCTTCAGTTGATACTTAATTATATGTCCCTAAAGAGGGGTACAGTTTAGATATCAACTCTTTCATGTCCTCGCATCTATCTACTGATGTAGGGAGTTTGACTTTTTTTTCTAGTTTTGATCCAACCTATAATAGATTGGTATAACATATAAGTAAAATATATTTTTGTTATCATAATTTTTATTCATTATTCATAAATTACAGGATGTTAAAATATCACCTCAAGTAAGAATTCTACGAAAGCTATGTTTTCTGTATCACGTTGATCAAGGCGCATATTCTTTGTGAGCGTCATAACTATTATATTATTTCAGAGCACGGATCTTATAACACAGGCTCCTACGACATCTACATGTCCTCCATTTGGTATAACTGGTAAAGTTTGGCGGAAATATCCTCCCATAACAACGGTAATTCCTCCATTCTGTAAAAAAAATTCACATACATCCTGCATTAGTTCTCTGTAAAACCTCGACTCGGCATCGTATCCTTCAAGTAAATACATTATTTCTTTTGGAGGCTCCAGCAGCGCAGGGAGTATCACTTTTCCTTTGCGGCAACATCTTCAAAATATTGGATTCTTCTTAGATGAGTCGGTTGTCCTCCCATCAATACAATGCAGTGCTCTACATGAAGAACATTCTACCAAGGTAATGACGAGCAGATAGGCGCAAATTATTATTTTTGGTTTTTAATTATGTCTATACCATCTTCCTCGTCATCTGAAAGATCACAGAATTCATCGGAACCATCTAATGTAAAATCTTCATTAGCAGCTGACCTGTACACGCCAACAAATTTAAACATAGTTAGTGGTAATCAATAATGAAGTGTATACATGAGCATTATCAGTTGCTTAAAGTAGAGTGATTCCAAAATCAAAACATGCTTGCTATATGTGTAATAGTCCTCAACTTGTTTGCACGTTTTACTAAATTTCAACTGAGAATCTTCCACATTTTAGTACTATATGTTTATGCTCCGTTAAACCTCTTATCAGGTGATGAAAAGAACGGTCATTTGACAAAACTGAAGAAATCCGCTGAAAACATTCAACTCTTCAAGGTAGAGTTGCTTGATTACAATAGCCTTTGTGATGCCATTGTAGAATATAATAGAGTTTTCCACGTTGCGAGTCCAGTTCCTGCTGACCACAGAGCCAATAATGAGGTATGCGATTTGCTTACACTTGATTCTATTTTACCCGGGGCTCTATCGTATGTTCCGTTTTACTAAATTTCAACTGAGAGTCTTCCCTATTTTGAGGAAGATTTGTGTTCTAGTACTCTATGTTTATGCTCTGTTAAACCTCTTATCAGGTGATGAAAAGAACAATCATTTGATAAAAATGAAGAAATCCGCTGAGAACATTCAACTCTTCAAGGTAGAGTGGCTTGATTACAACATCCTTTTCGCTTCCATTGTAGAATGCAATGGAGTTTTCCACATTACAAGTCCAATTCATGCCGATCGCGTAGCCAATCCTGAGGTATGCAATTTGCTTACACTTAATTCCATCGTAGAATTGGCTTTATCATATGTTCCATATAAATAAAAAGGATGATTTAACTGTTACATTCTCAGTCATTAGTAAACTTATTTCGTAAGTGGATACCAAGACCACTGTAATGGGGACACATAATTTAGTAACAGCATGTAGTGAGGCAAAAGAGGGTAGTGGTTGTGTCATATGTTGTTGCTTTGATTTTGATCAAAACAATGCAGTTAATTATGTACTAATGTATGTATCATGGAAAGCAGACTGCATATTCATGAACACATCCTATAAATATAGCCAATGCTTTACTTTGGATTGCAAAGAATGTGCAATTTCTACCAAGACGGCATCTGTCTGTTGTTATGGATTCTGGCTACTCTGAATAAGTTGTTCCTGTTTTTTTTTCTCCCATCGTTTTCGCTGGCCTAACGACCTTTTATTATTCAAGTTAAGATCGTCGTGCTCCTGGGAACCTACTTGCTGGGCAACGCTTTGATTCTGATTAAAAGACCATAAAAAAAATACAGTTATGTTGAATTTGCTTGGGAGAAGAAGATTCTGATGCTGTTGTTAATTAAAGTTAGGGTTTCTACCGAGTATGCATCTATATGTTGTTTTGGATGCCAGCTACTTTGATTCTGATGTTGTTCCTACCTTTTTTTCTCTCATTGTTTCAGTTGGCCCAAGGATATTTTATTACAAACGTTAACATCAACATGTAAATTTTGGGAATCTGGTTCCGTGATGGCCTGTTTTTCCCTCTCCTTTTCTCTATGATTCCGATATAACATCGACGCTTTATTGCTAACGTTGAGATAGGCACCTTTTGATGGCATACTTGTTGCACGAACTGATTTCATAAGTAAATATGCACTTCACCCTGTATATATTTTATTCGTCGTAACCTAAATCAAGAAACTGATAGAACATAATACAGGTTTTTGTATACGCAACTATGCTTCTGGGAATGATAGAGGGACACACTTATTAAACTCGAGTTTTACCATATATATATCACCTCACAGTTTTACCAGATTTTTTTCCTGATTTTCCAGTGGGAACCTTAAATTAACATTTGGCATTAAGGGTTGAGACTTCCCACATGCTAAAACCCATTGTTTTGAAATAATGATGGTCAGGCTTGCGTTAACACTCTCCGGGCACTTCGGATTTCTCCGCATGCTAATGCCAATTGTTCAAAAAAATCATTCAGAAAAGAAAAAAAGACTGTTATATTTAGCAGTTAGCCCACTTACGTTGGTCTATCCTACATGTTGTATTTGTCTAATCTAACAATTAGAATCAAAATTAGTACTTGCAGCAATGCTGATGTTATCTGCTGCTCCTACTCAAAATCAGAGTCATGTGGTCCCAATTACCACATTAGTGTCTTCCACCACCACGATAAAACCCGACTGTCTTATTCAACTACACCACTTCTAGTGAAGTCCTTGTAGGAGGAAATATACGTTGTTAAGAAAGTTATAGTTACTGAAGTTTTGAGTACTACAAAAGTTTATTGATTTACATTGATTGATCAAAATAACTCCTCTTTTGTCTCAGTGATCCCCTTTGGATCAATCAAAAGTTACAGATATTATATTAACCTGTGTCCTTTCTGAAGCAAAAGTTGGACCAGTACTTGTGCACTTTAATTACCCATATCAACCCTATGAGCAAATCCTGTGGTACCTGAATTACTACTTGTAACTCAGCAATGCAAATAATAAAACAATATTCATAGAGGATTGAATATGGTGTGAATCGAACACACAATCTTCTGAGTTGATGCCAGACTCACTACCATTGTACCACAGACTCTTATTTATTCTCTAGAATAGCTTCAATGTAATCCTCAGATGAAATTCATTAGCTATCGATAATCTGCAGGCTCTAGGACTCGGCGAGAGAATCAAGATGATGGTGATACGAAAGTGAGAATTCGGAAGATGCGCAGAGGTGGACTGGAGGACACCAAAGAATTTTAAGCTAGGGATGTTGTTGAATGAAAAATTTATTTAGAATTCAGATGGTAATTGAGTGATATCCTACCAAAGTTTCTCCTATTACGAATTCAGTGTAGCTCAAGCAATACAATGTGTTGAGTACCAGCATTATCTAAATTGAGCATGAAAATTCAAACGTAATGACATTGTTCAAAACCTATAACTTTACTAAATAACGATGATTTTCTACCTACAGATGTCAAAAGCTACATGTTAAATGGTTTAAATAATTTGACTAAATAAAGACTTCAGCAAACAATGAAACTAACGTATTGTAAGTTCCAAATACGCAAAAGAAAAGAAGGGGAAAAAAGGATACTTACAGTAGAAAATAATATCCCATGGTGCAAGAAGCTCACCTATGTTTTCAAGGTATACCCATCTCTCACGCAGATAATCGCCTGCCGCAGCAAGATATTAAGAAGCTTCTTTTACCTATTTAGGAAATCAATACGATTATGAGTTTTTGCATTCTTAAAAGTTAGCAACAACAATTCACATGCTGCTGTAATCGAGATAGGATATAGTGTCGGTAGTGTTGATAGTCTGGAACCATTTTTAATCATAACGACAATTCATCGCAACTATACAGAAAACATAATCATATAAATCTCACGGTCACCATTGAATCACTCCATACCTGGAGATGAGTTACACCAACGCTCTGTGCGAGGTTTAGACAATTATGAAACACCCATATTTTATTCTAGAGAAGCAGCACCACACCACAAAGTTATCTAAGGACCCATGAATTTAGTTCACAGAGATGCAACCATGTCACAATCACAATAAAATAGTAAGGAAAAATGATACGTTTGTCTACTATTTTTAAACCATTCCACCAAGTTGTTGTATTGGGATGGGACCATTCCTACAGTTTTTCATCAAAATAATACACATAATAACACTCGGCAATCCAGTGGAACTCCATGAGTCTGACGAAACTGCATCATTATGAAAACAGATAATATGAATCAAGAATTAACAAAAGGAAATAAATAACAAAATCAATATTTAGTTTAAGGTCATAAGTAAGTTACAGATTAAGCACCATAAGTGAACATATCACGGAAGTGAGCGAACATTCAGTAAACGTGCTAAAGTGCATATATGCCTACACAGCAAGAAAAACTATTGATCACTACATTCTCAATTAGGGTGACACACACCATGTTTGGTTTTTCACCCCTGCTACAGATTAAATACAACCATTTTATGCCATGTGGCACACTTCTGGAAAAGAGTGTGATCTTTATGCAACACAAAAGGTAGAAAATAAGTTAACAAAATTAGTCCCTATCAAAACCAATGTCAAGCCACGTTTATCAAAGACAGTAATTTAATACATCTACAAAATAACAAAATTAATAAATTACCGAATTCCTCAAACTCCCTGCCCTCTTAACCATCTTGACCAACAACTGGTAGTACTTGTACCCCAACTTCCAGTTCCTGTGTTTTAGCACGAAAATTATGCTTGATATCTCCAAACTCATCATATAGCTCTTTATCATCCTGAAACTGTCACATGTTAGATAGTGAGCCCAGAATAAGATTAAGATTCAAATAATTCATCGGTGTAAAACATGATTATCTTACTTGTTCGACTTATTTTCGACTCTTCCTGGTTTCCTCAATTTCTTGTTTGTCAAATTCTTTATAACCCCCAGAAGTTCATCCTCTGACAGTAATAACAATAAATATTCTAAATACTCTAACAGTATAATGCATAGAAAAAAAGTGAATATATATACATAAAATTGATACTATACTCTTCCTAGTGTATCAGTGCACACATAAATCAAACTAAGCAAATCTTGTATCCAAATAATCTGAACATTTTAATTGCGTAATAGGATCTACATATATACTCACACGGCCATGGCCACTTCGGCTAAACCTACCAGATAAAAGAATTTTTTTAACTCTTAAAGACTTCCATCAGGTTTCACGCCGACTCAAAAGGATTCTAAGGGAAGTATTGGTGTTGGACCCCCAATTCCTGCTGCATTTAGCCTGCAAGTCAGAACGATAGATCTTTAGAAAATCTATGATATCATTTATCAAGGCCACTTCTTTATTTTTAGTAAGTATGCAAATATCAGGTCTCCTCCACCCATTAGAAAATCTAATTTCTACCTAGATATGTCATGTCCAGGCAAAGGAAAATTGATCACATATCCTATAGATATAAAATATAGTGACTTTATATATTAAGACATTTTAGGTGTCTGAGACGGATGTGTACTGTGTAGTTTAGGTGTTGATTTAAATATAGAACAATCAAAGGCATTTAAATCTGAAAAACTCAACAATAAAAGATGGGTGGTTTAATGTTAGTTTAAGTGATTTATCTGAGATGGAGGGTAGCCCTTTCCTCACAATGTCCCCTACCAAAAAAAATGTGCGATAATACATCAAAAAATTAAGTAAAACTAATCATTAACAAAAACAATAAAATTTAATTAGAACTAAAGAAAAACTAACATATAGAAAACGGGCATAGCCAAACTAACAGAGTAATGATCGAGTAATCTTGACAAAGTAATCTTCCCAATATATTGCAAATTGAAAGCCTAGATTCTATCTTCTAGGGTTAAGTAGTGACAACTGATAATCAGTTAGGACATAAATGAACAGACTTAGTACATGGAAACCTTTTCATAATCTTTACTAACGAATTTGGACTGCGAATTTGTAAAGTGTAGAGTAAAGAGCGTCACAGTTTATCAGTAATAAAAGACTGAGGTGCATACACTGTTATATAAAGAAGAATCGATCTGACAGAGAAGAAGAGAGGGGGATTATTAATTTTATTAGATTTTTTTCAACACCAAGGGGTTATATTGATTCCATTTGTTACATGTAAGTATAAAAGTTCTTTTTTTCAAAGTTTCAAATACACACAACCAAAGAAAGAAAGAAAATGTTATTATACCATTCATCTATTCCACTAAGTAATAAAAAAAAAGGGTGATAAAAATAAATTAAGGATGGGTAGAACCTTTGCATAATCATTCTGCCCATCCATCTCAGCTAATTTCTAGCCATGTTCCATAGCTGCGAATAATTCTGGAGATCAAAATTTTGGAAGAGAAGAAAACTGATGTTTCTCCTCTATAGGAAGTAGCTGTCCCAAATGCAAGTTGTTCACTATCCAACTTACTGGCTGCAATAATAAGTGATAATGGACATCAGATACAGAAAAGGAATAGTCACAATTCACAACATGAAAGGTCTTAGACTACATTAGGCTGGTGATCTGGGTTCAATTTAATGCTTACCAATAACATGGCATATCTATTTGGATAAGTGATTTCAATTTACTAATTCTAAAAACAGAACTTACCCCTTCAAAATTCTTTTTAAAAAGATAGCAGTTAGTGTACTCCGTAAGATAGTTTCGGAAATGACAATCAACACAGTTGAAATTTTGTTTTATCAAATGAAAAACATTGAAAACAATTGTTGACCTCGGTTACCTTATTAAATCTCTGGCTTCTTTCCTTATCGAGAAAAATTATTTGGGAACAGGATTCTCATCACCATCTTCATTCACATCATCTGAAATATTTAGGGTTTGATGTTACCACAAATTAGAAAAATTACATAGAAATTATGAGATGAAAAATAAAGAGGTTTACACAAATCTTAATATGAGCTTCAACTTCTATAATATTAGGTTGAGTAATAAAAAACTCTTTATTACTCAACACACCTGCCATCTCTAGATTCTCATCAGTTCACCACACCTGCCATCTCTAGATACAACACCTCATGATCAACACCACTAGTACACCAGTTCAGCTGAATCAAAGTATCCCCTTCACAACCTCAATCCAATGCCATAAATAAATCTTCATCATCTTCTTAAGCTCATCACGGATTTCACTTTCATCAACACCTCAGGTCACACAACCAACAGCAACCCCATTTCACCCCATAACTTCCCAATCCATCACCTTCAATTCAAAAACAGACTCCACATCCCCTGTATCTAAACAAAACCTAAACTACAGCTATAAATCCATTCCATTCCATCACTTCTTTCCTCTAACCCTGCATCAATAATACCAACAACTTCTTCATGTTCTTTCCCCTAATTTCTAGAATTTTCCCAAATATTGAAATCTCTTCAAATCCCTAATCTAAATTTCTTTGAATGCAAATCCTTAATTTAATTAACCTAATTCAAACACCACCATGCAAAACGTCTTCTTTATCTGAAATTACTCAACTCATGAACCCTAATTACACAACCCCCTTCACCTAATTCCTGAAGAAACTTAAATTAAACCTAATACATGTAATTATACTTCAATTAAGAGAAAACCCATCATAATTTGATCAAATTATAAATCAATTTCTCACAAACAGAGTTGGTTAAAGAAACCCTAAATTACATGGTTTTGTAATTCTTCATCAAAATAACCTCCCATCGATAAATCAACAATAACCCCTTTTAATTCTCGGCAATCATCGACCCGATAATATTATCCGGCTCCAATCAAATTCTCAACCAGGTGAAACCCTAACTTCAATGTATAACAACAACTCGTTCTTCTACTTTTTTCTCTTTCGTTTCTTTCTTCTCTATTCTTCTCTCGTCGAAGATGTAGAGATGATTTTTGGGTACGGCTTGAGAGACTTAGATCGTGAGGTTGTATAAAAAAAGGAGGAGTTGATGTTTTTGTTAATTATGGAGAAGAATATGTAATTATAATTTTGTTAGGGCGTACTAACAAACACTCCTCCATGTGAAAGATGAAATTGAATCACTATTGCTACTCGAGAAGAAAGTAGATAAAGGTAAAAAGGTGACAGGAAAGAAATTGGTGGCAAGGTTGAAGAGAAAAGATGAGGAAAAAATTGCAGGTCTAGGTTTCTATGGGTTTCAGTCTCTGCTCGTGGTTTGGAGAAAAAAAAGAATTACCTCGAATCCGATCTCGGCCACTGGATCGCATCTGGACGGTTATATATATGTGGCCTTGGTTTCGTGCATTTGGGGATTTGATCAAAAAACACAACTTATCATTCTCAGCCGTCCATGTCAAACGAAATCAGGACGATAAGGACCTTGAGATGACCCTCTCCGGTGAATCATGTCCACCGATTGACTCTTTGATCAAGGAGATAAAGACCACCTTTTTTTTATAACAATTACATCATCAACTTCAGGATCAGAATCCACTATTATTTACAACAAATAATTTCTCTTGGATTATCTGATGGAAGGTAATTTCTCACAATTATTGGCTTAACCCTCTCCATAGGTTATTGGCTCAAAATATGTGGTTTATTCATAAATATGGATTTTTGCTTACTGATTGTTCTTCTTTACTTCCTTAATGTATCTATATATATTGTACGTCCATAAACAAATCAATATTTAGGGGTCATTAGCGGCTATCATAAGGATTTATCTCCTTGATGATTGATAAAAAAGAAAATCCAGATCATGACACATCAAGTATCATATACTCAACTTTTAGGCATTGAATTCGGTGGACAATTTTACATGATGAATTCATGTGACAGCATGATGGTATCAAGTAATGTAACTAACCGTAATTTGTTTTTAAGGGCAGGAATGGATATGCAAAGAACTTCTACTATAGGAATGGTCAGTATTGTTAAGTGGGTGTACGTGGGTTAACAGAAATAAGGTAAGGCAATTCACGGGGACGATTACGGCCGTCCAGATATTCCCCATGTTTATGGTCGTTGGATTCAAATCTGTTGTATAAAATTAAAATTTTCGAAGATCATTTTCTCTACCTCTCTTCTCCTCTCTCCTCTTTGAAATCACTTCGAACACAATACATATTAGTGTAATTTCTGTTTGATTTCTGAAATCTTATTAGTGTTGTATGGTTCGAGTGTTTTATTTTTTGCAGTATTTTTCACTTTTCAATTTCTTATATGATATTTATGGTTTTTGATTCAATGCTATTTTAAATTCCGGAGTTTCTCCAGTTTATATATGGGTTCTAATACAATTCGTAATGATGTTGCAATTCAGGGTATTGGGTTATTCTCCAAGTTGGGGTTTTCTGGGTTTAACAAATTCTAGGGATATTTACCTTTCCGTCTCAGCGATAGATGTTGTTGGAGCCTGGAGATGATGTTATTCCTCCTTCACCATCTGTAGTTGTGCAATTGTAACTGTAATTTTCACTGCAATATCAGCCCCTCTTCCATTTGATTTATGCCGAAGTAACTCAATTACATATTTTCTTGCTACCAATAACTAGATGGTTAGACATTTCTGCTTTGGAGATTTTTTTTTTTTTCAATTTTTAGTTGAATCTGAATGTGGGTAAAACCTATTCTTTATTTATTATAGCAGCAAGTACAAATTCAATGATGCAAGGGGCTTCAATTGAGGTATTAAGTGCACCTTTTTAGATATATGAATAAAAGTTCTCATCTACGGTTCTTATATGAACCTATTCTTTGAAATAGCTACCAGCTCAAGTTGCTGTATATTAAAATGTGTTTATTCATTCGTCTTTTGATGGAGATGTATCATGAGTGCCGTATAGGGAAAGATACCACTTAAGCATAACTGAAATTTGTTTGTGTTTGTCTATTTGATATTTGTTGCCCTTACACGCAATTTCCGTTAGACATATATTACATATACTATCTTAATTTAGTTATAAATTTGCACACGCATAATCCAATTTTTGGCATCATTTTATAGTGTAAGAATAACATCATTGCCTCAATACATCGCTCTGGCATTGAAGATTGTGATTCAATTTCGGTTTGGTTTCTGTGATTTAGTGTCGAGGTTCATGTTTTTTGTTTTGGTTTCTTTAGATTCCGGAGTTTCTTTTTGTTTTTTGTCACTAAGGGCACCTCTAAGTTTGAAGTCTTTACGTTGTGAGTTGTCCACTTTGAGCTAGATCGATCGTAGGTATTCTAGCTAATGATTTTCCACATTGGGTATCATATTTTCCAATCATTCTAAGGTTGAAATTTTAGGTTCATATCCGTCTCAATGAGAACGTACAGTCTTTTCTGCAATTGATTATCTCTTAGATGATTGGTCTTAAAAAATTTCAGGCTAAACATGGGTTTAGACATAGCATTTGAATGCCAATTATAGGCTTTTAATGAAGTCTATTAAGGTTTGTAAAATGGAATACCAGGTATGCTGTAATTTTAATTGATTAATTTCTTACCTTTTTTTTGTTGTTGTACTACAATCCGATACAATGCCAGACTTACTTTTTAGGGTTATCTAGACACATTTTTATTGATAGAAAATAATTCTACAAGTTGGAAGTGAGAGGAGAACTGACACCATGCTCGAAAGTTGTTAGATAGTTGGCGATAAAATAAAAAGTTGGATTTGATGAATTCTTGGGGGTCTTTGTGGAAGATAGATGGATTTGGGTTATGCTGCTGATTAAACATGGTGGTTGTTCTAAGAGATAAAGGTATACCTCTCTTTCTTCCAGTTTGTTTTATGCATTGCTGTTGTTTCACGCTAGCATAAGAACCTGTTTTCTGTCAGTGTCAAATATGAAATGTTGCATTGTTTATAGTAAAATGTGCACCAAGTTGCATATATGGCTCTCTATTTACCAGCATTTAGTGCTGCACAACTTGCTAAAAACTAAAACGTTGTTTTTGTATCGCCGATAAGTAATATACCATGAATCAATGTTGATTATCAATCCTTATGTTGAAGCATAATAAATCCTTATGTTGGTTGAACAATAGTAAAAGTTCACAAGTTACAGTGTTTTTATATCTATATTTTGTTTTTTTGTTTTTTTTTTTATATCTATATTTTGTTCTTTATGCCATGTGGAGATTGTGAGGAGGATATCCCAAAAGAATAGAGAAAAAAATATGAGGGGTTTTTTTGAGATTTTTTAATCTTGAACAACTTAGGTTGTTTCAAGATTATTGAATCTATGCTTACTAATCCAAGCTCCTCTAATCTTCATCATGCTAACAAAAAATCATTTGATGATACTGTTAAGAGGCGTCAAACCCTAAACCCAACAACAATTGATATTTCAACTTTACCAAACCCTAGACAGATATCCCTGGGCTAGATAAACAAAGAAAAAGCATGAAGCATTCACTATTAGACTTAGGAATTCTAGACGTAGAAGGTGCCAGAATGTGAATTTGTATATCATGACTAATTTTGAGTATCATATTTACAACCATGGTAACTGCATAATACTTGGACTACAAGTCCATGGTGCATCACATATGTCAAGATTTTAGGGCCTTTGAGTATCATATTAAACAGAGAGTGAAGCAAATAATCAAGATTTTATTTGCTTGATGCATGAGATTTCGTGAACAGTTTGATGATGAGTCTGCTCTTTGTAACACAAGATGGAAGACCTGGTGCTAATGCTTCTCTTGTGGGAGGAGAAACTGAAGCCCTTCAGAGGCTTCAAAAGTTCGCAGCCGAATGCTTGTCCCAACCTAAGAATGGGAACAAAGATGGTAAACCAGATAGCATATATGGGGCAAATTTCTCGTGTAAAATCTCTCCATGGCTAACCATGGGGTGCCTTTCTCCCCGGTTTATGTTTGATGAGATTAAGAAATCTGCCTCTAGCTATGTGGACGTACACCCTAAGAAATAATTTAGTGCTCTTTAAATTTCGGAGTTGTATGAGTTTTTCTAACAAGTAAATTGATTATTATCTTTAGAACGATTTCTAATGTTACTGCTCGAAAAGATAATGGCACTGGGTCTCCTGGTGATGTTTGAGTTATTATGGAGGGACTTCTTCAGGTAATATTTTTCGATTTGCAAACTTGTTCTTTCCTTTTTGACACCTCCATTGTCAGCTTATGGGATAACTGGTCGATTTCCTGTTTTTCAGATTCATCACCAAAAAGTACAGTACTACCCGAAAGATCGTCCATGGTGCTCCAGCTCCAGTAACCGCTTGCACAGGTGCCCTTGCTTGAATAAAGATTTCCACTGAGTGTGATGCTCTAATCTGATTTACAATTAAAAAGTTGTTATCTTTCAAGCTTTATGTGTAGCTTTGAAGAAGGTAAACTATAGATGGAGAAATCTTTTGTATGATGTTTTAGATTTCGCCAATTTTGGCCTGAACTTAATCATGTTTGTAAAGCACCATATGAAGCAACCAAACTTGGTTGAACTTGAGAGAGCATTTGATGAATCAAGGGAAAACCGTTTCATTTTTACATCGATTCCACGGGGTTTATACACTGGTGTGGCTGCTAGATATTGAGCTTGAACCGAAGCTTGTTGTTACAGTTGAAATAGTTCTGCTTATAGTGTTCAAGCATGAGAGAAGAATCCAAGGGAAACCTAACAATCTATAGGTGTGCATCAAAAAGAATCCCAATACTTTGTACTGAAAACTGTGTTGGAACTGCAACAATGAAATACTGAAAAATGATGTTAAAATTAAATTTCTGAAAATGAAATAAAATACTCAAATATTTAACCGCACACTGAGGACAGAGTCACTTGATCATCAAGTTGTCCTTAACACGATAGTTCACCGATACGCCTCAAAAATGAGTGATGCTTATACCATGTGGTGAAATCGTATCCAGGATAAAACTGCCCGTTACAAGTACTATGAGCACTACAACACTTGCCCACTTACGAACTCAACAGCAAGGATTAGGAGGAGAAATAAACACCGAAGCGCACAACAAAGTGACAAGAGGTGAAAATAGCTAGGGATATTATCCTGCTCAGGTACACATTGAAATGAAGAAATTCTTTTTCTTTTATAGGCAGTGAAAATAAATTTGACATAAATTGTATTTGGTAACTTCCCCCATTGAATATAAAAACATTTATAATTCTAACAACAACAGTAGGATTTAAAATCTTGTTTTAATTATTCCGTTTAGGAATTAAAACTTCTTTAAATAATCCCTTTAGAAATTTAAAACTTGTTTTACTTTTAATCCGTTTAGGAATTAAAACTTGTTTTTATTTTAATTTTGGTTCACTTATGCATGTGCATACATGTATTAGGCATGACAAGTGTTTCATGCCCACCCATATTTGTATTTCATTCACTCATAGAAAATGAGTAAGAATCCTTAGACCTTTAGGTCATTAGATCAATTCTAACCAAGACCAAAAAATTAAAACATATTAAAAAGACTCATTTTCTCCAACAATCCCCCACATGAATGAAATACCGATAAAAAATCAGAAATCGGAAAGCAAGAAATACCACTATAGGCAAGAGGTGTCCATGAGGTCTTGAACCTTTGCTTAGTGATAAATTGTCGGAACTACTTGATGGATAGTGAACGTGATGTCTTGAACTTCCATCGTTTGGTGTAATCCGCGATAATAACCACGCGTGATATCTCTCTAGGTGTTGTCAAGTTCGTGTCGTTGTGTCCTTTTTGGCCCTGGAAAAATCCCGTTTCTCAGAATGCTTTAGAGAATCAGCTCCATTCTCATAAGAAGCGGCCCACTTCTTCATTCAGATAGATGAGTTCCATCAAGAGTGTTTACTGATACACCCCACTTCAATCTTAAATTGAAACTATAGAACTCATTAAGACTTATTAAAAAGTCATCCTCCACATGCAGCCACACTATCACGTCTACACCATAGGGAAGGGACAGAGAATGAAATTCTCTGATAGTGTTTAGATTTACCCACCACAAATTAGTTGTCTCATTCAAAACCTTGATCTTGGGATTTTCAGTCAGCAAGGTTGAGTATCCTTCATGGCAAGTTTAATTAATGAGTTTAAGCCCCACACCCTTCGATGCATTTCTAACTATCTCTTTGGATAAACCTTTCGTCAAAGGATCCGCGATATTCTCCTTGGACTTTATCCAATCAATGGAAATAACTCCTGTTGAGATTAGTTGTTTTTATCTTTAGCTATTACAGCTTGGATAACACATTGTATAGATATAGCTGGCACAGGCCTATGCCAGAGAGGAATGTCTTCTGAAAAGTATCTTAGGCACTCGGCCCCCTCTCGTGCTTTATCTAATGCAATACTCTCAGATTCCATAATGAATTGAGCAATATATGTTTGGTTGGAAATCATCCAAAAACAAACCCTCCTGCTAGAGTGAAAACATATTCACTCGTAGACTTAGAATCCTCTGAGTCATCTATCCAGTTTGCATCACAAAATCCCTCAAGGATAACAAGATACCTTTCATAAATCAAACAAAATGTAATAAAGTATTTTAGGTACCATAATACTCTACTAAGTGCATCTCAATGCTCTTTCTCTGGACTACAAGTATATATACTTAACTTACTCACAATATTGGCAATTTCTGGACTCTTACAGTTCATTAAATTCATCAGACATCCTATAACTCTTGAGTACTCAAGTTAAGATACTCCATTACCCTTATTTTTCTTGAGTTTGTAAGAAGAATCGTATGGAGTACATACAGGATACAATCAGACTGATTGTATCTCTTAAGCACAAATTCAACATAATAAGAATGATTAAGACTACAAATGTTTGATTATCTTTTAATCCTCATCCCTAAGATTACATCGAAAGGGTCTAAGTCTTTCAAGTCAAAGTTCTCATTCAGCGCATGCTTTTAGTGGAATTAATCACATCTATGTTTGTATCAAGTATAAGCATATCACCAACATATAAGCATACAATCACACAGGCATCCTTAACAAGTTACTTTTAAATACATTTGTCATATTCAGTAACTTAAATCCACTACTCTTTATCACAAGATCAAATTTTCATGTCCTTGTTATGTGCTTATTTAAAAAAATACAAAATTTTATTCAGGTTACACTTTGTATTCACAACCTTTCACCACAAAGTCCTCAGGTTGGTCTTAGTAGATTTGTTTATCTAATTCACGGTTTTTGAAAATCTGTCTTAACATCTATAAGTTGTTTAAGGCAGCAAAATCAATTAGCATCTCAACGGAAGTAATTCTCGTCATAGGTGAATAGGAATTAAAGAAATCTATACCTTCTTTTAGTTTATAGACTTTAGCTACCAACTTAGCCTTATATTTTCCATAGTTTCATCTACCTTACATTTCCTCCTAAAGACTCATTTAAACTCTATGGTCTTATTCTCTGGAGGAAAACTAGCAAGCTCCCAATTCTGGTTCTGACGGACTGAATCCATTTCACTAAATGAAGCTTCTTACCAGAATGGGGTTTTAATTAGTAAATGTTATGGCTTCTTTACAAGTCTGGAGATCATATAATGCTAGGCGTATTATGAAGTCAGATCTATAAGAAGTCTCAGTTCTAATCCTTTTACTTCTCCTAGGATCAAATCTACTCTATATTTCTTTGAAGGTAAATTCTGACTAGTTGAAAAGACATCTAGGGGATCAACAACACATCTTCAGAAGAGACAGGTTTCATAAAAAACATGTTCAAAAAACTCATCATCCCTAGACTTCATAAATGTATTCACACCAATGTCAGAATAATCAAAACTCACAACCAAAAAACTATATGCAGCAGGGTACTCGGTATACCTTATCTAAACACCCCCCCCACTTGGACGCATGCATAAGAAGGTTGTCTAACTTTCCATAATCATATGAAGTTTTATTTGATCCTTTAAAGGTTAATTTATTCAGGATATAGCAGTTTTAGATAACGACCCCCCCCCCCCCCTACAAGATTGTGGTTTAATCCTGAACTAGTCAACATGGCATATATCATCTCCTTAACGGTTCTTTCTTTTATATTTAACTATACCAATAAAATATGGTGAAAAAGAAGTGTGATCTTATGAATAATTCCATTTAAAAATAAAATTCTCTTTAATAATTTCATACTTGCTATCACGTCCAGACCTAACCTTTTTAATGGTAACACCTGATTAGTTTTCAACTTCAACTTTATACATCATATGACTTCTAAGGCATCATCCTTATCCCTAAGCAAGTATATATGACAATACCACGTATGGTCATCTATGTAAGTAACAAACCAATTTTTACCACCTTAGAAAGGATTAAAAACAAGTCAATTAGGTCTAACGGGATTAAATTTTGCTAAAAGATTTTAAAGCAAATTTGGATACTTCACAAGTTTCACTTTTGTGTTCGAAACCATACTAAATTTGGGTACGTCTGCTATGCTAGCCAGTTAATTCATAGACTTATAAACTATTTAGTCTACCATGCAAACATTCAAAAACACACAAAAGAAAGCATAAGAACCAACTATGTTCACTTTATCAAATTTTTCTGTTAAGCTTATATAGACCCTAAGTCTTATAACTCTTGCCTAAAAAATTAGTTCCCTTGGTTTCAACAATTTCTACAGATTTAATTAAAATTTTAAATCTTAAACATCTACAACAGAACAAGAAACAAGATTCTTACATATACCCGGAATATGGAAACTCCATTCAATGTGAGAGTCTTTTACAGATATGAGTATCTACTCGACCTTTCCCTTTATGCAACCTTTGTTGCAGATAAGTTACTCATATAGAGTCACTCGACATCCCCTATCCTCTAATAGGAGGTGAACAGGTCTCTGTTTCTACATACATGCTAGGTGGATCCAAAGTTCGCCCACTGGTCTCTCACATTGGTTATTAAAAATAACTTCCGACACTATTGCATAAAACTCGTCCTAGTTTGTTTCAACTAAATTAGCATCAACTTTAAGGTTTTTATGTTCTTTGCAATTTAATGCCAAAAGGCCAGGAATTTTACAAACTTAACAATCACCCTTAATTAAAGTATTGGTAAATTCATGTTTAAGAAAAATACATTTCTTGTGAAGACCTCACTCAGAGTTGAGTATGATATTCTCACCTTTGTCAGCTTTTGAAAAATTTAGTTCAGCCACATGCGCCTTGTTAGCCATGTCACGCAAACAACACATCTTTGTTCTAGGTGCAAAATAATTCTTCCACTTGAATCATAGATCTTACTCGATTCAACCATACTGACCTCACTAGTTTCATGTTACAATCTCCATATGTACTTTGACTAGGAAGATGGTGATTTATCCATCACCTAAACGCTTGAAACTCTGACCAGCAACACACAAATCATAAATAGTATAGTTCTTCTTGCATTCTATGATTACAATGCTTCCTACAAACAATTCAATATATGATTTATAGACATATAATTCAACCTAACCGAACCATCCAATTGTTTCTATACAAATTCATCTAGATTATGTTAACCCGGAAACATATCGATCTTAAAGTCCTTCCCCTCGAAATTTTTCTGGTCTTTCAACATCATTTTCAATTGTTACATAAAAGACTATCGTGTTAAGATTGTTGGAACTGCAACAATGAAATACTGAAAAATGATGTTAAAATTAAATTTCTAAAAATGAAATAAAATACTCAAATATTTAACCGCACACTGAGGACAGAGTCACTTGATCATCAAGTTGTCCTTAACATGATAGTTCACCGATACGCCTCAAAAATGAGTGATGCTTATACCCTGTGGTGAAGTCGTATCCAGGATAAAACTGCCCATTACAAGTACTATAAGCACTACAACACTTGCCCACTTATGAACTCAACATCAAGGATTAGGAGGAGAAATAAACACCAAAGCGCACAACAAAGCGACAAGAGGTGAAAATAGCTAGGGATATTATCCTTCTCTGGTACACATTGAAATGAAGAATTTTTTTTTTCTTTTATAGGCAGTGAAAATGAATTTGACATAAATTGTATTTGGTAACTTCCCTCATTGAATATAAAAACATTTATAATTCTAACAAAAACAGTAGGACTTAAAATCTTGTTTTAGTTATTCCGTTTAGGAATTAAAACTTCTTTAAATAATCCCTTTAGAAATTTAAAACTTGTTTTACTTTTAATCCGTTTAGGAATTAAAACTTGTTTTAATTTTAATCTTGGTTCACTTATGCATGTGCATACATGTATTAGGCAGGACAAGTGTTTAATGCCCACCCATATTTGTATTTCATTCACTCATAGAAAATGAGTAAGAATCCTTAGACCTTTAGGTCATTAGATCAATTCTAACCAAGAACAAAAAATTAAAACATATTAAAAAGACTCATTTTCTCCAACAAACTGTGCGCTTTATATGAAGCCTGACATTCTCAGATACGAAAGAAACAACAAAAATGATCCACAACATAATATATGCATAGTTATCCAACCTCAGCGCCGAAGCACCAGGAGTAGTATCCTCTGGAAAGAACAAGAGGAAAGAAGCTGAATCACATGTTCACTGCGGTGAGCCAAGGAATTCCAACATAAATATCTACTGAATTGCTGAGAAGAGAATATTAACATTTTTTTTTTTTTTGGAAAAAGAGGTTTCCCTTGTATCATTATTACATCATATTTTCCTTGTTCTCTATTAGGAGAGTTTCGGATTTCAGTTACATATTCATTCCATCCTTGGATGTTCAGGTAAATCAGAAGAGCGTTCATACTAGAAACTTTCCAAGTATGTTGTATTGCATATTTGTTACAAAAAATTTCTAGTTTAACTGCCCATATTATATTAAATTTCTCAATTAAAGTAAAATCCGGAGCTATAAAGTTTATTTCAAATTTTGTTGTGTTTCGCAAGTCTGCACTTATCCTATATTGATGCTCCCTTGTTGTTGCATATTTTACTATCAGCAACAATAGAGTAGGTTCAGAGTTGCTTCTAAACGAGATGGTGTGTCCACTCCATTATGTTGACCATCAAAATGTCGCTTCAACCCCCTTCATCTCTAGTTGTTCCCATGTAGTGCAGTCTGCATTAACTCCCCTGGCTTCTCAGATAGTACCTGTATAGTCACATAGTGTTAGCCCAATTCCTGTTTTTGCTATTGAATCTTTCATGGACAGAACTATGTTCATTTTCAGAGTCAAAGTTGTTGCTTGTTTCGTTGTTTGATGTTACGTTATTTTCATATTTTCATCATCCATTCTGTTGTAGTACAAGGAGTGCATTATGTTGTAGCCTTTTTTTTTTGACAATCATGTAGTTATTGATGTATTTTGCTATGTTGTCTGCCGTTTTTTACTGTTTTGACTTTCCTTCCTAAATGTAATATTGCACCTTGCTTTCCATATATACCAAATGATAACACTACAGAAAACATTCCAGTTTACTCCATATATGTTTCTATCTTGGTGTTCAAAACAGTCATTCAGCCACTCATGGAAAGTAGTAGTTCCATTTGTAACAAGTTTGTCTAAATTGAAGTGCATCAACACTTGTGTAGCAAAGTTACAATCCAGGAATAGGTTGGTTAGAGACTCATGACCCTCATTACAAAGGTTGCAGGTTGTGTTAATGTGAGGTAAGATAGCTGCCATCCTCATGTTGGTTAGGTAGAATGGCATGTGCAGCTTTCCACATGAAGTGATTTACAGATGGGGTAATGTCCATTGCCAAAATCTTCTTCCAGTTTGTGTTAACATTTCCACTAGTGTTGATTATCTTATACAAAGACTTTACATTGAAATTTCCGTTTTTATCTAGAGACCAGTGAGGAGTGTCTTCTTCATCATTACCTTTGATAGTTATTTTCCTTATTTTATTTATAGTCTGGTCATCAAAACAGCTTTTGAGTTTATCCCAGTCCCATGTATTTTGTGGAGTGATTAAGTACGAAACCTAGGGGTGCACAACGGTCGGTTCGGGTCGGTGTTCAACACTACCGACCAGAAAACCGTACAGGTCGGTTATTTTCTTAGTAACACCAATTAGGAGTAGGGCATCAGTTCGGGTTGGTTGTAAACTGGCCGATCCAAGGTCGGGTCGGTTAGAATCGGTTCCCAGTTTACCGACCAAAAAAAAGCATAACCAGAATCAGTTCAGGA
Organism: Papaver bracteatum; assembly: GCA_023529315.1. Taxonomy (NCBI): domain Eukaryota; kingdom Viridiplantae; phylum Streptophyta; class Magnoliopsida; order Ranunculales; family Papaveraceae; genus Papaver; species Papaver bracteatum. The sequence continues at coordinate 496,788 of JAJJWX010003646.1, forward strand.
AGGAATTTCATTCTTCCTCTCTCAATTTCAACAAAAGCTTCCAAAACTCTTATAATGAAATAGGTTTACCGATCCAAGGTCGGGTCGGTTAGAATAGGTTTATAATGAAACACTTTACTCAATAAGATTGATATTCCTGTATACAGATATAATTTCGTTGCTCAAAACATGCCAAGTTCAGGCACATATGAACTGTTCAACCCATAAAAACAAAAAAAATAAAAAAATAAACAGAGATCGTCATTTATGCATAGAAGCAAAATCATCATGCCACTTAAATATTGACATTGACATGCATGTAATCAAATAAATTTCTCTGTGTATCACCACCAACATTAAGTCAAATCAACATCTTTTCATTCATGTTGCTCATTCTTCGAAAGACAAAGCTGTGAAAGAAAAATCTACCCATCAGAGATTAATCAATTAAACAATTAATCAACACACAAAACTAAACAAAAAAAAATGAAATCAAACAAAAATCTACTAATTAATGAAATCAATCAAAAAAATCCAAATCAAACTAAAACCCATTAATAAGAAATTAATTGAAAAATGTATCAGAACATCTAAATCAAACTAAACCATTTTTTAAGCATGAACTAAACCCCACTAATAACAACACCTTAATCAAAGAAAACTAATCAACAAATCCAAATCAAACTAAACCCTATTAATTACAGTACCTCAATTATCGAAATCAATCAATAAATTTTTTCCCTTCCCTGTAGAATCCAATTGATTATCAACCAAATCAGGAACAGTAAGTTTTCAATTGATTATCAACCAAATAAGGAACTGTTAGTTTTCAATTATATGGACGAAAGTTGAAGATGAGAGTCGCCTATCTGTGACTACTGCGGAGAAAAAAAGAAGAAGAAAAGAATAGGGTAAAACACACTAGAATATAGGAGGCTAGATAAACTATTTATATGTAGGGTATTAGAGTTTTTTTAGCCATTGGATGGTTGATCGGTCGATTTTGGATAAAATCGGTCGGTATTTGTGTGCAACCGAGAAACACCGCAAATACGTCGGGTTTATGTAACATATACCGCATGGGGCCGTTAGCTCAATCAGGTTACGGTTGGTTCGGCTAATTTTTGGTCGGTTCGGGCGGTTTCACCGGTTTGGACGGGTCCATGTGCACCCCTAGCGAAACCTTTGTTAGATTCTCGGTATGAATTTGAGGTTTATTCAAAGGAGGGGATGTGTCTGGGATCCAAAAATCATCCTAAATATCCACATTTTTCCCGCTTCCAAGTTCCCAGAAACAATATTTTTTAATTAGGTTTATACCAGTTAACAACCCTTTCCAAATTCATCTATCTGTCCTTTTTGGAGCACTGTCTATGTGTAAGACATCACTATCAGGATAGCATTATGCCTTCAGAACAGTGGCACAAAGAGAACCTGGTTGCTCTTTTAATCTCCATCCCATCTTAGATAGCATTGCCAAGTAAAAAAAATTCATATCTTTTATTCCTAATCCACCTTCTTCAAGGTCCTTGCAGATTGATTCCCAGTTTTTGAGATTTACTCCCTTTTTTCCTTCCTTATTTAATCCTTTTTCATTTTTCCCCCACCAGAAATCCCTTTGTATTTTAGATATTTTGTTACTGATTTTTACCGGTATCTTGAAACAGTTCATTTGATACACATAAAGGGAAGTAGTTATATTTTCTTCATCATTACAGTTTTCCCCGCATTGTTATGCTGAGAACCTTTCCAGGTGAGCATTCTATTGGCCATTTTTTCCACTAAAGGTTCAAAATAATCAATTTTTGACATGTTAGTGAACAATGGAGAACCTAAATATTTATCATTCATAGGGATAGCAGTAACTCAAAGAATTTGTTTCACTCTTTCTCTAATATGTGTTTCAGTTTTGGGGCTGAAAAAGACCCCAGATTTAGCCAGATTTATCAGTTGCCTGATGCGTGTCGTATGCATCAAAAATAATTCACTTCCTCACTCACTATATATAAATATAGTATTCGATAAGAAAGAGTTCGTATCCACAGAGAAGCGATTGTTGTTATGCAATTTTCAGATTCTTAAGTAACCAAAATAACCCAAGGTGTGTTTTTGTTTTTATCAAAGTAATAAACTAAATAAAGCAAAGTAAATAGGTGGAATAATAAATAAGGAGAAGATATTGGTTAAGGGATAGTATCATTCACAAGCATGTATTTTTCATCAATGATTAGAATTGGTATTTAATCTTTCAATTATCAAAAGTCCTAAGATATCTTGATCGCAAGAGTATCCCGTTTATTTCCTGATTTTATCACAAACAACATAAAAAGATGTAATTGTGAAATCTACTTAAAAAGCAACCTAAAGTGTAAAAGCACAATTAGATTTAACTCCCTAAGAGCAATAAGTTCTATGAAATAAGACTAATCAATGCAAACAAACGTGTAAAAGCACTAATTCGTTTTAACAAAGGTTATGATTCATATGCGATTAAAAAGATGTATCACTACAAGTATTAACCACAAGATGCTACTAAAAATCAGGGATAAACAACTTTTACATATTGAAAACCCTAATATAGCTATAGAGATGAAAACAAATCCAATTGATTCCGGACTCAACCAAACTAGCATTCAAATCATATGATAATATAAATAATGAATCATAAACGATAAAATTGAGACAAAACTAATTCATAGAATCAAATAACATGCTTGAAGAATTCAACTTTTATCCCATAACCAATAATAGTATTTAGCTACACATATTCATGGAGTTCATCATCATAATATTCAAAGAAAATAGATGAAACATAAAAGAAAGCAAACCCTAGAAGTAGTTCTCTGCCAAAGCTCCAAGAATAGAATAAAACGTTATATAAATTGTGTAGAAAACTTCCTTTTTATAGCTTTTCTTCCTTCCAAAATTAGGTCCAAGTCTTCAAAGTCCATTAGTTGGAAATTCACCCGGCCCACGAGTGAGAGAAACCCGTGTAGAAAATCTGTCCCAAAACCGCTCGCCGTAAAAATGGATTTTTGGCCGGAAATTGACCGGAATCCGGCGCCGGAAAGTCGCCGCCGGTAACTTGAAAATTCTGTCCGTCGGAAGAATATTCGACGGAATATTATGTCAGTCCACCGTTAGAGATAACTGTTGACCTAACGGTCATCGTTAGTCAACCGGGTCAAAGCTACACTGAGTCAGTAGCGAGTCAGAACTAACTGGGCTGAGTGACCTGACTGGGTTTAGTGAACTTTAGGCCAAAATTATCGCAACATCCTGAACCTGTGTTGCGCGATGATTGCATTCAATCCAGCCATGATGGTTGGACTGCAAACCAGCTTCAACTGCACTATCATCTTACTCATCACTGCAACAATTGCAACAACTCTCAACTTCAACTTGTACTCAAGAGCAACACCAGCTTCTATTCTGCAACACAACTCCTCCACTGCATAATGAGTTAACACACAACCACAGATCACCACTAACTCCATCTGAGCTGCAGTTCAACCAAATCTCCATAACCCATTATCACAGCAGCAACCAATCTCAAACCCATATTCCATCAGTTTCTTTCCACAGAACCATGACCATCTATATCCAGCTGCACCTACTTCTTTTGCAGCTGCAATTTCTCCACTGCATTGGTAACAACCACTAGTCACAACCCCAACTCACCAGCATAATTGTAGCTGTTCAAACTGCATCACCATCACAAGCCATCTGCATTTTATTGAACCTTCCACCTTCCATTTTCCAGTTGCAACTGCATCATTAGCTATTGCCTCAGTCCATTGCATATACCTGCTAACTCAGCTGCACCAGTTCATAACCTCTCCACCTGCATCACCAATTGCTTCCAAGCCTCTCCACCTGCAGCTGCAATTCAACTTCAACTCCTCTCCACTTCAACTGTCAAGAAGCACCAACACCAGCTGTATCTTCAACTTGATGCTCAATCGAGCCATTTCATCTGCGCCATACATCCCTCCTCTTTGTTAACTGAAATCCTGTTGTTTATTTAGTTGCAACACCACCAGAGCCTCATGTCACCACCATCATTCTTCATTGCACCACATCTCCATAGACACCTGCAACAACTTCAAATTAAACCCATACCATACTGCCCTGTGAACAATGGCAGCAACATGTCACCTACAGTTCACCAGCACAAACCACATACTTAGCTCAGTATACACAGACCCATTTCATGATCACCAGCTTGGTCACCAGCCATATCACTGAACCACTTCAGGCAGCATCACTACCATCTGTAACTCCTTAGAAACTGCAGGCAGCATATTACCAGCTGAAGCACCATCTCAGTGGCAATACCCATTTCCAATTATCACAGCCACCATTGCCAACCCATTTTGATTTTAATCTAGCTCAGACTCTCCATTTCCTGCAACCATTAGCTCATTCCATCTCCTTCTCGACGATGAATCGAACCCAGAAAACCTCACCACTGCACACAATAGTTCCAATTACGTACAGCTAAATAACAGCTCCGCCACTGTTTCCCTGTAACCAATATCGCTGGCATACACCACCTGAACCCTAACTTCTCCAGAAACCCAGTTATCTTCACACCAAACCATCAAATGAATACAAGAACCAACCCCAATTCAAGAACCCATTTACCAGACCATCACAGATTGCAGCTTTCCTTCAATTTCAGAGGCGAATCGAAACCCTACCACTCACGGCAGAAACCCATGAAAATCTTCTCAAATCTCTCTAAACTGGTACCCCTTTCTGAGATCTACAACAACCTTACTTCTTCCGTGAATTTCATCTTCATTCTTGCTGATTTTCCTGGTCAATTCCATACTCAGATTGAAATCCATCTCCCAACAGAAAAACTCATTCATACATCTCAGATTCACTAATTCATTCACCACCAACATCTTCTATATCCTAATCACCTCGATTTGCAGCTTCAGAGAAACCTAACTCTAATTTCTGTTAACACCCAAAATTCCTCATCGATCTGGTAACAGCGGCTGTTACTTTTTTTCTTTCTCAATTTCTGTATCAAATTATTGGGAGAGGATATTTCTTGATTTAGGGTAATTGGTTTGAGGTTGGTATTGCCATCCGGTCTCTTCTGATAAGGGATAGCCATAATAGCAGCCCCTTAACCACTGCTAATCTTTGTTTAATATTCCTCCAAATAGAGTTGTCCCTTAGCCTTGATCCAAATAGTGCTTGCTCGTAAAATGACAGCTCTGACCTTCTTGCTCCAAATGAATGCTCTTCTCCGAGTCCCTCCACTAGCAGCAACCGTCCCTTATTTCTCATATTCACTTAAACTCTTCAATGAGAGTCATCACTAAAGTTGTTGTGCTTTTTAGACAGAATTTACATCACTAAAACCGACATACTTTTCAGACAGAGATGAAGAAATAAAAGCAAATAATGAGACACAGTCCGCCTCCCACACTTTTGCCATGTTTCCTCTTCTTTTGATCCAAATGACTCCAAAGTACCTAAATACTCAAAAACAAAACATAAGATACATATTTTACAAGAAAACTAGCAGAGAAAGCATAAACAATAGTTAAATAATACGGTGTTTTAGACACCTATCAGATTACCCCACACTTAGACTTTGCTAGTCCTCGAGCAAATCAAACAAAACAATTATAAAGAATACATACAACTCCGTCTCGTCGAGGCTACGGTTACTCTAAGCATAAATAACAAGCCTTTAAACCCCTAGGTGTCCCTAGTGGACGAGTTTTAGTCTCGTGAAGGTTTACAAGAGGTCTGCCTACAAAACCTATATTTCCAATTTCGTCTATTTGTGACAAATCAATGAACGAATCCAAAATGACTACAGGAGGAGGTACCTTGTGCAAATTCAATTCATATATTAGTAAATAAAGCTTTAATTAGATAGTCGAACAAGCCACAATACTCGGAAACTAACAAACCACGATCACAATGAAAAGATAAAGAAGATGGATATAGATGTAAATGTTGGCGAATGTTCACAAGTGATCGATGTTTCCCATATCTGTCTGAAGTTCACTACCAAGATGAACCTATTCCTATTGGATTGAGCTACTTGGTTTGAATTCTAAATCAACTCACTGGCATATACAAGGGAACCAGAAGTGACTTTATTCAACCAAATATAATACTTTCTTTTCTTTTTCTTTTTCTCTTTTTCATTTTTTTTTTCTTTTCTTTTTTAGACAGCATGATTAGATCTTTTGGATCCAAGCGCATGCTCCTTGTCAGCAAGTACATGATAGTTGCCTTGGATCCTGCATTCCACGTTTGTTTAGGCGACGGAGATAGGGACTACGTTTCACACATACTTTTATTCCCAAGTGTCATTTTATTCCGTTTGGTCTAATTGGTCGGTCTTTTTTTTTCTTTTTCTAGTAACTCAATCACTCTATTTCATCCTAGCAGTAATAACACGTCTATGTTTAGTGACCCACCAAATCACTTAGAGAACAATAGATAAATATGGAAAAATAAAAATAGAATGCGATATGGTGATATTCCGAGATATGGTAACAACTATCATGTTATTTGTGATTTCTGATCTACGTTCGTCCCTTTTAGTTAATTTGTCCCTCAACTCCTGCATTCAAAATGGTTCCATCCACTAATGGTGTCATCCTAAAGGCACAAGTTTCTAGATTTCGGAGTTCAAAAAGCACAATTTTTTTTAATTTTTTTTTGAAGAAATAAAACACACTAAAACAAACTATACAAACATATAAATGCTCCCCCACACTTAAACTTTACATTGTCCTCAATGTAAAATTGAATCATCCAAAGAAAGTTCAAGGTGGGAAATTCCGCAAATGATATGCAAAAACAAGAAAATAAAGATAAAATGCATAAAGAATAAAAAGATAAAGGTGAAGATACAAAACCGGTGGGTTGCCTCCAACTTAGCGCTTGGTTTAAAGTCGTCAGCCCGACTTGCTCCTTGTTTGCTAAGACTCCTCCAGCGAGAATGCCTCCACAAAGTTCACACCTTCCACAACTTCAGAAGTAAAGTTCTCATAATATGGTTTCAGCCGGTGTCCATTCACTTATGGAAATCTGATTGAATGGTACTTTGATGTTTCCTCACCTCAAAGATGTTGAAGTGTATGACTTCTTCATCGAACTCCATAGTCAAGGTACCATTGTGGACATCAATCTTCGTTCTAGCGGTACTCATAAATGGTCTACCCAACAGTAAAGGTGTAGACGAGGATGAATTCATATCACTCATGTCTAAAACGTAGAAATCCACTGGAAATATTAGTCCTTTTGCCTGCACCAAAATATCCTCAACAATCCCTTTAGGGTAAACATTATATCTATCGGAAAGTTTAATAACTATGCCGGTTTTCTTGAGAGGACCAAGATTTAAAGCATCATAAATCGAAGTAGGCATAACATTAATAGACGCTCCTAAATCTAACATAGATTTTGCAAACCTTGTTTTACCAATTGTGCATGGAATAGTGAAACTATCGGGATCTTTCAATTTAGGTGGGAGTTTCTTTGTAAGATACGCCGAAGCGTTTTCCCCCACACTCATTATCTCATTATCGGTTAGCTTGTGCTTGTTAGTGCACAATTCCTTCACACACTTTTCATAGCGAGAAGATTGCCTAATTACTTCAATGAGTGGAATATTCACTTGGACCTTCTTAAAAACATCCCAAATATCCCTATCTTGTTCCACCTTCTCATTAGCTTTAGCGAACCTGCCAGGAAAAGGTAGAGGAGTAACATAAGTAGAAACAAGAGGTTTAGAGTTTGATTTAGTTACCTCGGGAGTTTGGGAAAAATCTGCGTTCTTTTCCTCCAAAATTGGTTCCTTTGGCGCTTCTTCTTCACCCGAATTTGTAACTTCGGGTTGCACAAATTGTGTACCACTTCCCAACTTAATAGCATTGACACCCTCACCTGAGTTAAGAGGTTGGGAAGGGAGTTTCTCACCATTTTGTGCATGCAACTGATTAATCTCCTCGGCCATTGAACCTACTTGTGTTTGCAAGTCCTAGACCACACCCTCCGTTCTTTGCATAAAAGATTTCAGAAACTCTTCCATATTGGACCCTTGATTTTCAGGTGGTTGTTGTTGTTGCTGGAATTGTTGTTGTTGCGGTAGACCAACTTGTGATTGTAACTCCTTAATTGCATTATCCATTTTCTGCTGATTTAAGATCGCTAGTTGTTGATTTTGTTGTACCACGGACATTAGAGCCTCCACCAAAGTAACCATCTTCTCCAATTCTGGATTATGCCCTTGTTGTGGTTGTTGCACTTGTTGTTGGAAATCATGCAGATGGTTGTAAACAGAACTTGGACTTGCAACTTGCTCTTAAGTGTTGGAATAAATACCATACGGGTGAGTTGAGAATATAGCATTGACATGCTCTACGTTCTCATAAGCTGGGCGTGATGGTTTTACTACCACTGCTGCAATTTGTTGCATCATTTCCATCATATTGCTCATTTGTTGACGTAATTCGATAATCTCGTCAACTTGATAATCTTGACTTGAAAATTGTTGAGAATTTGCTGCCATACTCTCAATCAACTCCCTAGCTTGTGTCATCGTCTTTTTCATAAGTGCACCACCACTTGCATCGTCAATAAGATTCATATCACTTGCTTGGAGACCTTCATAGAAGTATTGGATAATCATTGCGTCACTAAATTGGTGATGAGGGCAGCTTGCCACCAATCTCTTGTATCGTTCCCAACATTCATATAAAGATTCTCCCACATTTTGCTTCATCCCACAAATCTCCTTGCGAATTTGTATAGCCTTTGATGTAGGAAAATATCTCTCTAAAAAGAGTTTCTTCAACCCATTCCAAGTTGTGACACTTTCGGGAGGCAAATAATACAACCAATATTTAGCACTATCCACCAAAAAGAATCGAAAAACTTTCAACATTGCACCATTCGCCTTAACATCCGTTGGAAGCACGGCCATGACAATGGTGTGGAAGTCCATAAGATGCTAGTTTGGGTCTTCATTCACCATGCCATGGAACTTTGGTAATTCTCTAAGCAGCCCCAGCTTGATCTCGAAAGTAGAATTTGTTTGAATACACCCCTGTTGTGTATCTAGCTTGTGAGAAGCCAACTCCTTGAGTGTACGGTTTGCATCACCCATTGCTTTTTCCGGTTTGTATTTCAGTAGGGTACCGGAAACACAATTCTCAAAACCAAGTCAGAAAAAAGAAACCAGAAATAAGAAGCAATGATAAAAGCAAAAATAATAAAAAGAAACTAAAAACTATATAACAAGCCGAATGCCTCCCCGGCAACGGCACCAAAATTTGATGCGTGTCGTATGCGTCAAAAATAATTCACCTCCTCACTCACTAAATATAAATATAGTATTCGATAAGAAAGAGTTCATATCCACAGAGAGGTGATTGTTGTTATGCAATTTTCAGATTCTTAAGTAACCAAAATAACCCAAGGTGTGTTTTTGTTTTTATCAAAGTAATAAAACTAAATAAAGCAAAGTAAATAGTTGGAATAATCAATAAGGAGAAGATATTGGTTAAGGGATAGTATCATTCACGAGCATGTATTTTTCATCAATGATTAGAATTGGTATTTAATCTTTCAATTATCAAAAGTCCTAAGATATCTTGATCGCAAGAGTATCCCGTTTATTTCCTGATTATATCACAAACAACATAAAAAGATGTTATTGTGAAATCTACTTAAAAAGCAACCTAAAGTGTAAAAGCACAATTAGATTTAACCCCTAAGAGCAATAAGTTCTATGAAATAAGACTAATCAATGCAAACAAACGTGTAAAAGCACTAATTCGTTTTAACAAAGGTTATGATTCATATGCGATTAAAAAGATGTATCACTACAAGTATTAACCACAAGATGCTACCAAAAATCAGGGATAAACAACTTCTACGTATTGAAAACCCTAATATAGCTACAGAGATGAAAACAAATCCAATTGATTCCGGACTCAACCAAACTATCATTCAAATCATATGATAATATAAATAATGAATCATAAACGATAAAATTGAGACAAAACTAATTCATAGAATCAAATAACATGCTTGAAGAATTCAACTTTTATCCCATAACTAATAATAGTATTTAGCTACACATATTCATGGAGTTCATCATCATAATATTCAAAGAAAATAGATGAAACATAAAAGAAAGCAAACCCTAGAAGTAGTTCTCTTCCAAAGCTCCAAGAATAGAATAAAACGTTATATAAATTGTGTAGAAAACTTTCTTTTTATATCTTTTCTTCCTTCCAAAATTAGGTCCAAGTCTTCAAAGTCCATTAGTTGGAAATTCACCCGGCCCACGAGTGAGAGAAACCCGTGTAGAAAATCTGTCCCAAAAATACTCACCGGAAAACTGGTTTTTTGGCCGGAAATTGACCTGAATCCGGCGCCGGAAAGTGCCGCCGGTAATTTGAAAATTCTGTAAGTCGGAGGATTTTTCGACGGAATATTCTGTCAGTCCACCGTTTGAGATAAATGTTGACCTAACGGTCATCGTTAGTCAACCGGGTCAAAGCTACACTGAGTCAGTAGCGAGTCAGAACTAACTGGGCTGAGTGACCTGACTGGGTTTAGTGAACTTTAGGCCAAAACTATCGCAACAGCCTGAACCTGTGTTGCGCGATGATTGCATTCAATCCAGCCATGATGGCTGGACTGCAAACCAGCTTCAACTGCACTATCATCTTACTCATCACTGCAACAATTGCAACAACTCTCAACTTCAACTTGTACTCAAGAGCAACACCAGCTTCTATTCTGCAACACAACTCCTCCACTGCATAATGAGTTAACACACAACCACAGATCACCACTAACTCCATCTGAGCTGCATTTCAACCAAATCTCCATAACCCATTATCACAGCAGCAACCAATCTCAAACCCATATTCCATCAGTTTCTTTCCACAGCACCATGACCATCTATCTCCAGCTGCACCTACTTCTTTTGCAGCTGCAATTTCTCCACTGCATTGGTAACAACCACCAGTCACAACCCTAACTCACCAGCATAACTGCAGCTATTCAAACTGCATCACCATCACAATCCATCTGCATTTCATTATACCTGCCACCTTCCATTTTCCAGTTGCAACTGCATCATTAGTTATTGCCTCAGTCCATTGCATATACCTATTAACTCAGCTGCACCAGTTCATAACCTCTCTACCTGCAGCACCAGTTGCTTCCAAGCCTCTCCACCTGCAGCTGCAATTCAACTTCAACTCCTCTCCACTTCAACTGTCAAGAAGCACCAACACCAGCTGTAGCTTAAACTTGATGCTCAATCGAGCCCTTTCAGCTACGCCATACATCCCTCCTCTTTGTTAACTGAAATCCTGTTGTTTATTTAGTTGCAACACCACCAGAGCCTCATGTCACCACCATCACTCTTCATTGCACCACATCTCCATAGACACGTTCAACAACTTCAAATTAAACCCATACCATACTCCCCTGTGAACAATGGCAGCAACATGTCACCTACAGTTCACCAGCACAAACCGCATACTCAGCTCAGTATACACAGACCCATTTCATGATCACCAACTTGGTCACCAGCCATATCACTGAACCACTTCAGGAAGCATCACTACCATCTGTAACTCCTAAGAAACTACAGGCAACATATTACCAGCTGAAGCACCATCTCAGTGGAAATACCCATTTCAAATTATCACAGCCACCATTGCAAACCCATTTTGATTCAAATCTAGCTCAGACTCTCCATTTCCTGCAACCATTAGCTCATTCCATATCCTTCTCGAAGATGAATCGAACCCAGAAAACCTGACCACTGCACACAACAGTTCCAATTACGTACAGCTAAATAACATCTCCACCACTATTTCCCTGTAACCAATATCGCTGGCATACACCACCTGAACCCTAACTTCTCCAGAAACCCAGTTATCTTCACACCAAACCATCAAATGAATACAAGAACCAACCCCAATTCAAGAACCCATTTACCAGACCTTCACAGATTGCATCTTTCCTTCAATTTCAGTGGCGAATCGAAACCCTACCACTCACGGCAGAAACCCATGAAAATATTCTCAAATCTCTCTAAACGAATACCCCTTTCTGAGATCTACAACAACCTTACTTCTGCCGTGAATTTTATCTTCATTCTCGCTGATTTGCCTGGTCAATTCCATACTCAGATTGAAATCCATCTCCCAATAGCAAAACTCATTCATACATCTCAGATTCCCTAATTCATTCACCACCAACATCTTCTATTTCCTTATCACCTCGATTTGCAGCTTTAGAGAAACCTAACTCTAATTTCTGTTAACACCCAAAATTCCTCATCGATATGGTAACAACGGCTGTTACTTTTTTTCTTTTTCAATTTCTGTATGAAATGATTGGGAGAGGATAATTCTTCATTTAGGGTAATTGGTTTGAGGTTGGTATTGCTAGCCGGTCTCTTCTGATAAGGGATAGCCATAATAGCAGCCCCTTAGCCACTGCTAATCTTTGTTTAATATTCCTCCAAATAGAGTTGTCCCTTAGCCTTGATCCAAATAGTGCTTGCTCGTAAAATGACAGCTCTGAACTTCTTGCTCCAAATGAATGCTCTTCTCCGAGTCCCTCCACTAGCAGCAATCATCCCTTATTTCTCATATTCACTTAAACTCTTCAATGAGAGTCATCACTAAAGTTGTCGTGATTTTCAGACAGAATTTGCATCACTAAAACCGACATACTTTTCAGACAGAGATGAAGAAATAAAAGCAAATGATGAGACACAATCCGCCTCCAACACTTTTGCCATGTTTCCTCTTATTTTGATCCAAATGACTCCAAAGTACCTAAATACTCAAAAACAAAACATAAGATACATATTTTACAAGAAAACTAGCAGAGAAAGCATAAACAATAGATAAATAATACGGTGTTTTAGACACCTATCATTTCCCTAAGCAAGCACCAAACTCTCTGAACAGTTTAACCAAATTGTGACAAGATTTTTCATTTATTTTAAAAAACAGCAGACAATCATCTGCGAAAAGTAAGTGACTGATTGTAGGTGCTTTGTGCACAATTTTTATGCCTTTTATCATTCCTGAGTTTTCAGCTTCCGAAATTTTCCTAGACAGAGCCTCCATACAAAACAGAATAAGGTAGGGAGAATTGGGTCTCCATGTTGCAAACCTCTTGTTGGTTTGAAGAATATGTGGGGGGGTTATTTATCAGAATAGCAAGAGTGGTAGTCGGGATACATTTGTACACTAAACTAAACCATTTTTCATTGAAACCGAGTTTTATCATTATCTGAATCAGGAAGTCCCATTCGACTATGTCGAATGCTTTGGACATACCGATTTTTAGTCCCATGAAACCCTTTTTAGATTTTGAGTTTTTCATCTTATGGATGGTTTCATGAGCAATAATGATGTTTTCAGAAATCTGCCTTCCAGGGATGGAGGAAAATTGATAAGGAAAAATTATCTTTCCCAATAAACCTTTTAATCTACCTGCCATTAGCTTATACATTACTTTGTATGTGGTATTTACTAAAGCTATTGGCCTAAATTCTGCCGGAGTAGTCGGGTTCAGGGTTTTGGGATAAGATAATTGAATGAAGCAGGTCCAATAGTTTGGACCATGTTAATTAAGGCAGTTCCAATAGTTTCCCAATTATGTTGAAAACAATTGGGCAGGAAACCATCAGTGCCTGGACTTTTATCCGGCTCCATGGAGAAGAGAGTTTTCCTGATCTCTATTTCAATAGGTACACTACACAACATCTCATTATCCATCTGATTTATACAAGTTGGTATTAGGTTTATCATGTCATGATCAATGTTAGGATTCACAGTTGTTGCGATGTTGTGAAAGTGGTCTGTTATGCAGTCAGAGATCTCTTTTCTAGTGTCCAACCATTCATTCTTATCATTTTGAAGTGTTTCTATCATGTTTCTGCGAGAGAAAAAAATCACTTTATTGTACAACTTCTTTGTGCTTCTGTCACCTAGGGCAATGTTTTGATCTCTGCTTTTATCCTTCCAGAACTTTTCCTTTATAGCATACCAAGTTGCAAGTTCTTTCTTAAGTTCTAATATTTCAGTAGTCTTATTGGGAAATTTATCTTTTTGTTTGTTTGTCCAAGCCTTTTCTTTATTTTCTATATTGTTTTGAATGTCTCCAAAATTGTTTCTATTCCATAGTCTTAAGATATGTTTTACTATGGATAATTTCTTAGTCTTTTTTTATTTTCTCTTTCGATTAAAATAGTTTTTCAGAATATATATAAATATTTAATTATATTTAAATCCCATAAAATATCTAATGATGTTATTGATTGATGAATATTGATGCAAGTGGTGGTAGAGATTTTTTTTTTTTGGTGATTATTTTAACATGGTATGTACCGGCTTGGTAGAAATAAGACAACTAAAGATCTTATTTTTCAGCGTCAGTTGGTAAATGGTTTCGCATTTTACTTTCTTCCTGCGTTTTTATTTGTAGTATTAGTTATTGGATGGTCTTTAGTTTTATGAATATAATTTATTTATTTTTGAAAACAACTTGATCAATTGATAATAGGCTGTCCAATAAATCCAAAAAGTAACCAACCTTTGGAAAATGTTGCCGCATAGGAAAGTAATACTTCTTTCGCTACTCGAACCTCCCAGGAGCTAGGAGATCTATATGATACCGACGAATCTCTTCCAAGATTAGTGTATGACCAAATCTAAGAGTACAATGCCTCGAATGTGTTTACTAATCTTGGTTGCAGATATGGCAAGATTCCAAAGTGATTTTCAATACGTGTGAAACTTCGATACCCGAGTTGAGCGTTAGTGCCCGACGAGGGAAAAGATGCATTTTATACTATCTTATAATAACATGCATCTTAATTGTTCACGCGAAAGGAAATCCGTAACTGGATAAAATTGTTCCTAGAACAATCAAGAACACTATCTTTTAACATGGAAATGTGTTTTCTTTACGCGCACGACCTGAGTAATATCATTCTCATCGAGAAAAATGTGAATGTCATCATGCACTATGAAGAATATACGAATAAAAAGCACTACAATTTGCTAATAACCGAAGAAGTTTTGATTATACTTCCCGGGGATGGTTCTGAGGCAACTGGCATTCTGGATATTATACTTTAACTGGAGGCAGACTAAGGATTATCTAGTATTCCCGGGTGTCACCCTGCACACTTTCTCTTGCATTACATTTTTCTCATTCCGGACGGCGAGTTGAGGTGGAAACCTGATATAAAACAACTCGATCCAGATACATGAAAACATATTATGTCTCGATTAACTCTAGAATTATTCCATAGTTTCCCCTTTTTTAGAATTATTTATGCTATCCTAAAAAGTTTTTCAAGCATTTGGTGGATACTTGGGAATCCTGATTATCTCACCAAAATTCAGGATATGCTTAGAATATTATTACAATAGTATAATTTTTTTGAAAACTTCTGGGCTGAATCCCAACGACGAAGGTAAGCCTTACGTCTTTCCCTCGATTTTCATTGGTGTTCCCGAATATATGTTCGAGATCTACCAAGATTTAGTGATTTGAGATAGACCACACAGATGTCGTTCCTTTCAACCCAGTCTGCCATGAATGTTCAATTGAAACATCAAAATGGATATTGTTACATGTTGTTGAATATTACACATCTAATTATACTTATGATGTGTCAAATATTAATGCAAGAGTTGTATGATGTTTAAAAGAAATATATGGATGAGTTTATCTTGATCTTTGTGATATGCTAAGTGTCGAGAGTTTTCTATAAAACCAATTATAAAGAACAAGATGTACCAAGTTTCAAGAATTAGATCATCTAACAAGTTGTATAAGATGTATCAAGTTGAAAATAAATCGTTTTATGAAATAAAACAAGGAGGAAATTTATTTTACAAGTTGTATCAAATTATACTTATGATGTATCAAATATCAATGCAAGATTTCTACGATGTTTAAAATAAAAACATGGATGAGGGGATTTTGATATTTATGATACGACTTATCCAGAAAACCAATTATAAAAAACAAGATGTACATGGTATCAAGAATTAGATCATCTAACAAGTAATTGTACAGTTGATGTGACATAGTTATTGTCTTGGAATCGAATGTCGTTCTTAGTTACTTAGAAGATATTTCACCGAATAAATACTAATTTGGGCACTGCAAGGTTGCACTTCTCATAGGTTTTTTGCATGTTCGAATTGTTAGATGAATACGCGCAACATGACGTAAGTCACCTTATACATTGACTTCCATTGAATTTTACCTAATGGATGAGTGATGTTCATATTTTTTTAGCTTATACATTATTAGTTACGATACTTGGATAACAGAAACTTGACCATATCAATGGGGATTGATAGACACATTTTTGTGTCTGAATTGTCCTCAGTGTCTCTATTGTTAGTGCTTGATTTTGTACTTATTTTGATTTTTTATGTTTGTGTAGGTGTAGGTGTTTTTGGAGGAATAACATTTTTGGAAAAATTCGGCTGGAAAAGTTTCTCGGGGAACCCTGGAGAACATTTGCTAAACGGACCCCCCTTTCGGATAAGGGGTACCTTCATTACTAAGGGGCATCCATAGCTATTTGCACCCCTGTATACTATTTCCACCCACGTACTAAAGGCACTCCACACTTCGCTAGGGGGACACCATCTTCATCGTTTGAATTCAAGTTTTTGGCGGGAATAATGTTAGCTGCCAGAACACTTTTAGGGTTGGATTTTTGAGGTATCTCGAGACTGACTCAATCCTTGGAATCAGTTGCAATCAGCCTGTTTTGGCTTAACAGGGTTGGTATGTCTTTTTGGTTGGACGTAAATTAGCCAGATGATCGGTCATAAGGAAACACAGCTCCGCACTGAAGAAAAATACTGTGAAACTTGTTTTGGATAATTTGTGGTGAGATTCAATCGAAGATTTATCTTTCTTGGGCCTGTTAGACTCGAACAGGACTGGTAAGTCCATTAGAATTTAGAAACTTGGGATGCAACATTCAAACACAAAGAAAAGGGAAAGTAGATTATTCACCTGCGACATTTTTGGATCGATTTCTGGAGGAGTTTTAGTGTGAGTTTTAGTAGGATATGGATTGGGATGGACCTTTTTTAATCAAACAGGGATGGTAAGTCCCTTAGATTCGAATAAATAAGGATATATTCCGAGTTTGCATGAAACAGAGAAGAAGATATTTTCTAGATTTTTCCCAAGTTATTTACGGCAGTTACGTGTGACCTGAGTGCGCTATCCTCATTCTGTTATGCTTTTGGATGATGACTCAACGTGTTTGGAGGGAGTATTCAATATTGATAAGATGCAGACGCGTCCAGGAGAAGAAAAAAGAAACAAAATATTCCCGAGGCTGGAAGAGTTAAGGAGAATGATTCCAGAGTTATTACGGCGAATTTGGTAGTCATGTGAGTATATAAATGTGATACGGGACTCATACCAGAGGATGGAGAGATTAGGATACGTGTAGACACTATAGAGCCGGAGAAACTGGAGTTATAGGGAACTGCCATTGCTTCTCCTGTGAAGCACACGAAGAACATTAGACAATAGGGGACAGTCGTATTGCTACAGTGCAAACAACGCTTATCATTTATCGTTCTCTGTAACATTTAGTTTTGTAACAAATATAGTTATAAAATCCAATTTTATTATTTTTCTCTCATTTCATTACTGTGAACACCTTTTGAGCAATGAAAAATTCCTTTGAGTGTGTTTTCACCATGCGGAGCTAGAACCTATCACTGGGACGACGGAGGAAGATGAATTTCATACATGGGTAAAATTATTTAATTCTTTTTTAAGACTTTTGCATTGATTCTAATTGAAATATGATTTGAATTAATTGGTTGTTATTTAATTTGATGAGGTATGCTTAGCTTAAATGTTTTGATACATCATGCTTAGGATTTACAACCAATCTTTTGATAATCTACCCTGGCAAAATCAGAGTCCATTTAGTTTTATTTATTGAGATTTAATTGTTGAGAATAAATAAATTGAACCCTATGTTATGAATTCGACGAAATGTAGAATACCTAAACATCACATGTATGAAGGCTTGGTACCTTACGGCCCCGGCTCAACCTCTCCTTTTAGTGTATATAATTTAGGCATACATTGCCATCCATAGGCATAAACTGCAAGCCAACGTTTCTAACTGCAGAACAAAGCATAAAGAGAGAAAATAATATACTAAACCCATTTATATATTCCTGGTCCAATTATTACTGTTGCATTTGGGAGTAGTTTTATACTTCCTTTTTCATTACATGTTCATAGTAAAATGAAATACAAAAAGCTAAAAACTACAATCGAATTAATCAGACTTTATACTATTATTATCATCATACGAAAATGATAATAATAGACCAAACATGCAGTATGTCGACTGTATACTAATATAATTCTCAGAGGAATTATTATTAGCAAATATCCATTCAAGCACATTAATTGACCAACCCCGCAATCAGGGCATAATGTTAAATTGGTGTAAAATAAGGACCTATATGAGAAAAATTATGATTGCAGTCCTTCAAGATCATATGTTAACAGCTATTTATATTAATATCTCAAAAAAAAAAAATTGCATCAATATAAAATAAATATTTATATAAATATTTTAGTTTAATTTACAATGTTTTAGATTATGTAAACACCTATGAGATAAAACCATTCCTTTCATTTCATCCTTCAATAGTTCACTAAAGGAAAGCAAATGACAACAAAAGTAACTTTATCTGAAAATGGTGACAGAAACTGGAATCACCAGCCTACATGAAACTGGGTTGAGTTTCAATATTTATTTTCCTATAATCCAACTCAAGTGTATTGTTGAAGAAGAAAAAATAAAAGGTATAATGCTTGATATGGATCAAACAGATAAATCAACAATTTTAAGCAACCATTACTCCATAATTGGCATGTCATAGTTTTTTGGGTTATGGACCCAGTGTTTAGTTAGATGGGCCTACAGCCCGCCCAGTAGAAATATGTTAAGTCAGGAAACTACACAATTAAGTTGGGGAGACCAATTTTACCTCGTTAGGGGCCTTATTTATACTCGACTACTATTTTTTTTATTTTTTTTATTTTTGCCAAATCACAATTTTATATTAATAAGGGAACCAAAACTGTTACAAGCCCAAAAGAAGAATTAAGAAAGGCCAACTATATAGGCCCAATAAAAGAGAAAAACTATATCAAACAAGATTCAATTAGAACTAATTAAACCTGTAATACTGAACTGCTGGCATTTCAATTCTAGACAAAGATGTTGGTCTTCCAAGGCATATTTGCCTTTCTCCTGCTGCTAGTAAAGCACCTTTTTTTGCCATGGAGTCTGCATAAAAGTTAACTTCTCTAAAGCCGTGGCAAAAGTGAATTGAGTGAATTTTGCTAAGAGCTTTCCTCCACCTCATTTTAACAAACCATGGCATATCCCCCTTGATGAAATCTTCTATTATAGCTTTAGAATCAGAGTTGATAATAATTTTCTCCATTTTCCACTCTACATCTAGCTCCACTGCACATACTATGGCATAAGCTTCAGCTATATAATTGGTGGCAACACCAATACCTCCAAAAAGAGTTCCCAGAACTTTACATAAATGGTTTCTGATTACAATTCCAAACCCTGCTGCACCTGGATTGCCAAAAGAGGCTCCATCACAACAAAACAAGAAGTACCATTTATCTGGTGGATGCCAAAAACAAGCTGTAATCTTCTGAAATTTAGTCATTCTAACTCCCAGCTTGAAAAAATCAATCACAGATTGATCATAATTCTGGTTCCATCTATTTCATGTCATTCTAAAACCACCTTCACATACTGTTTTTATGATTTTACTCTTGAAGCTCTGAACATTTGGAATTATTTTCTCAAAGAAACTTTTATTCTTTTAAAACCATAAATCTCTAATCACAGTACAAGCAGCTATTATCCAAGTCTCTTTAACTAAAGGACTTTTGTTTTTTGCTCTCAGCCAAATATCTTGAAAAAACTTAGGAATTATGAATTCAAAAACTGAGCATAACCAATCCCAAATTTGCTTACTGAAATTACAATCCCACAGAAGATGATCCATGCTGTCTTGGTCTTCCTGACAAATGCAGCACTTAGAAGCAATACTATATCCTTGTTCCACCATTTTTACACCATCCATAAATAAACTATTCACAATCTTCCACACATTACTGGCTATACTAGGATGTAAATAGGAATTCCAGATGAATTTTGAATAGTGTTGAACAGTTTCTGTGTGTCTTAGAAAATTAATTGCAGAAGATGTAGTAAAAATACCTTTCACTTCTCCACTCCAAATTAGAGTGTCCTGCCCTCCACCAATAGTTAGTAATCTTTGAGAAGCAAGAATGTGTTGAATTTCCACTGGAATCAGCCAAGAATCATTATATATAATCTCTGCCACAGTTTTGTGAATATTATCTTTCACTAAGTTAGTGAAACCACAGATATTAATCAAAGGACAGTCTCCAACCCAAGTACCAAACCATAAAGAGATATCTTTGCCGTTCCCAACACACCATCTTATGTTATCCTTAAGAGATTCCCAAGCCCACTTTAAACCAGGCCAAACTGAAGACAGTTGCCACTTAGTTGTCCATTGCAGATTTTTATCCTTGAATTTTGCCTTAAAGAAAAGTGCCCATTCTTCATTGTAGTTTATGATTTTCCACATCATTTTCATTAGTAGAGCCTTATTAAGAATCTCAAATCTCTGAATTCCCAACCCCCCTTCCTGATAAGGTGTGCATACTTTCTTCCAAGATAAGATCATGTATTTCCTAGTTTCACCATCACCTGACCATAAAAAATTCCTTATGATTTTTTCACAGATTTTTATAATTGAAGCTGGCCATTTATACACTGCCATATTGTATATAGGAATGTTACAGAGAACTGATTTGATAAGAACTAACCTATCATTGAAGGATAGAATTTTGCCTTTCCAAGTGGCTAACTTACTTTGAAGCATCTCAACCATTGGCCATACTGTTGAAGTTTTCACTCTGCATGTGGTAAGAATAACCCCCAAATATTTATCTGGAAACTTGCTTAACTCCATTTTCAGAAGATCTTTAATTTGAATTTTTTTAGCTTCAGTTGCTCCATCTATGAATAACTTGCTTTTATCTTTATTTATAATTTTTCCTGAGCTTCTTTGATATTCTTATAACAACCAAATCAAATTTTCAATACTTCTCTTGGTCCCATTACAAAACAAGAAAACATCATCTGCAAAAAATAGATGTGTAGGATGAATTCCTCTTCTCACAACCATTGGAATGATTTTGCCATCATCTACCATATTTTTTATGCATCTACTTAATACATCTTCCATTAGCACAAAAAGCACAGGAGATAATGGATCTCCTTGCCTTAATCTTATTCCAACTGAGAAGAAACCATTTGGGCCACCATTTACCATTACTGAAATTTTTGCTGACTGAAATAGAGTATGCAACCAATCACACCAAGACTTGGAAAAACCATATTTACTTAGCACTTGAAAAAGAAATTTCCATCTGACTGAGTCATATGCTTGAGATATGTCTAGTTTTAGTCTAATGTTTCCTCCCCTTCTCTTCTTTTTTATCTCATTAACAAGCTCAGAAGCTAACAAGATTTGTTCTTGAATACATCTTTCTTTGATATAAGCAACTTGTTGGGGTGAGACTAACTTAGGTATTAGTGAGCTCATTCTAGTAGTGATTATTTTTTTGAAAATCTTGAAACTTACATTACTTAGGCCTATAGGTCTGAACTGACTAGGTTTTCTTGCTCCTTCAACTTTAGGTAAGAGAACTAAAAAGTTAAAATTGAGACCTTTTGGTATGAATTGTCTTTCCCAGCAATATTGAATAGCTTGAACTAAATCCTCATGAATAATGTTCCAGCATGCTCTGTAGAAACAGCCAGAAAATCCATCTGGACCTGGTGAGCTATCAGGATCCAATATTGAATATTGTAGCTTTTATTTCTTCTGCACTGGGTATTTCATTCAGCATGTTTTGATCCTCCTGAGTAATAACATTTGGAATAACATCTAACAAAGCTTCATTTATTTCCACATCTTGGAATTTAAATTTTTGTTCAAAATGTTGAACTAAAGTATCTGTAATTTTTCTCTGCTCAGTAATGATATCTCCATTAACATCTTCTAACTCTGCTATGTTGTTTCTAGCTTGTCTGATTTTTAAGTTAGCATGGAAGAAGTTAGTATTTGCAGAACCTTCTTTGACCCATTTAGTTCTAGCTTTCTGCTTTAACATAGGACTCAGATGAACTTCCTTTGAGTTATAGTCATTTTGAGCTCCTACTAAATTGTTAAGACATTCCTCATCAGTTGGATTATTGTCATATTGTAGCATAGCTTCTTTAACTGTTTTCTCAGCCTCTTTAATTTGAGTATTAATATTCCCAAACACATTCCAGTTCCACTCCTTGAGGTCTTTTTTTAATATTTTTAATTTCCCTTGAAATTTGAAAGCTGGATCACCAGTATAATCTTCAGACCAACTGTTAAGAACTAAATCCATGAATCCTGGATGAGATAACCACATTTTTTGGAATTTATAAGGAATGTTTGTTGGTTTATGTATGTTGAGACACCCTCCCATGAGAGGAGCATGATCAAAAGCAATCCTCAAACCAACTTTACAATTCAAGTCTTTATACTTTTGAAGCCATAAATGGTTAAATACTGCTCTATCTAGATTACTGAGTATTCTTCTGTTGCCAAACTAACAATTTGACCAAGAGTATTGTAACCCATTTTTTGGAGCCTGTATTAGATCACATTTCTCCAGACAATTTGAGAAATCCAACATTGCACTTCTTTTAGGAGCTCTTCCACCTATCTTTTCATCACAAGAAATTATTAAATTAAAGTCTCCAATTGCTAACCAAGGTTGTTGTAAAGTACTGATGAACTCCATTTCTGTCCATAGAAATCTTCTTTGAACTACTCCTACATGAGCATGTACCCCAAACACAAGAACTCCACTAATGCTTACTGTTATCATTTGAGTCGACATAGAAATTACTGTAGGGATAGGCAGGCTTTTATTCCAAAACAGCCAGATATTTCCTTTCTTATTTGAAAAAGAATTGTGAATCACCATATTATTCATACCAGGAAGATTCAACTTATTACAAAAAGAAGCATTGCAATGTATTTTTGGTTCTGCCACAAATACTAAAGATGGATTAAATTGATTTATTAGAGACCATAGTTTATTTTGGGCCCTAGGTCTTTTAAGGCCCCTTATGTTCCAATATAGGACTCTCATTGTAGAGATTGGAGGCCTTTAGTGCCTCATTTCCCTTGGTTTTTCCTAAAATTATATTTTCCTTGCACTGGTTGAGTAGTTACCTTTGGTTCAGCTTTTTTAGTTTGAACTTCTGAAGTAGATGAGCTTGCATCTGCAGTGGAAGATGGATTCTGGATTATTCTAGACCATGAAGTAACTGGAATATGCTCCTCTGTCACTGAAACATTGGTGCCATTTATATATTTAACTACACTGTTTTCCACAGTATTGTCATTGACTATTTGAAGTACTTTTGCAGGAGGTAGGGAAATCACCTCATCAAAATTTTGTGCTCCAGAATCATCTAGTTGTAATGAACCAAATTTTCCAGGAGTAATTTCTACTGGAGCACTAGTTTGAGGAACAAACATAGCAGATGTATTGATTGTATTAACTGGTGTTTGGCATATATCAAATTTCTCCATCTCAACCTTTGGTGTAGGATTTTTTGTATCCAGTTTTGGACTTGCCTCTACATGAGTATATTCAGGTTGCTTCTTGTTTGCTCTACATTCAACTTGAGTGTGACCCACAATTTTGCAGTGTGGACAGAATTTGGGTAAATTAGTGAGAATAACACCTTGCAAGAAACCACCATATTTTGTTTTAATCCATAACTTGTTAGGAATTGTTTTTGCTAAATTGATCTCAACCAGTACTCTAGCATAATAGCAACTTCCATAACTTTTACAGGATTTCCAAGAACTCTGCTAATTGTGAAAAGTGTTTTCTCATCCTAGTATTCCAAACTTAAACCAGGAAAATGAACCCAAACCATTGCAGAAGATGTCCTTTGATTTTCTGGCCTAAAATTTGGCATCCAATTTCTGACTCTTAGAATTTAATTTCGAACTTCCCATTTACCCAATTTAATATGATTCTAATCCTCAATATTATCTAATTTGATTGTGAAAAAACCCTTGCCTAGTGGAATTAGTTTACACTGACCAACTAGTTTCCATTGGTTCTTAAGAAGTTCTACAGCTTCAGGAAATTTGATTTGAAGGAAATCTAGTCTACCAATTAATGAAAATTTCCAGGATTCATAACGATCACCATTACAGTTTTGAATAAGATCAATTGAAGGATTACCTTCATAAGGATTTTCGATCTACTACTGAATAATCCATTTCATCAACAGATTTATTTCCCATTAAAAATTCCAATTTACTCAGAAGAACTTAACTAGAACAGAAACAGACAACCCTGTTGACTTGAATCATTAGAGAGAATGTAAGTAAACTACCTCGACTACTACCTTCTTTCCATCGTTAAAGTCTGGAAACTACACAATTAAGTTGAGGAGATCAATTTAGGGCACCTTCTTTACACTCAACTACTACCGGCTTGCATTGTCTTGGAGTACCTCTACAATGATGCATAATCAAAAAAACAATACCAATTTGTATGTGAGTAACCCTGTATATATCTTTGTTTTGAAGAATAATAAAATGTTACTGCAAAAATTGTTTCAAAAAGCGAAAAAGAATATTTGCATTTTCTCCCCTAGATCCCATCCGAAAATTTAATTCTCTTAGATTTCAGGTCACAATTACTAAAGCTTTTCATTTTATAATAAAGAAAAAGATGGTTAATATAGTGGTCTATAAAAAAAAAGAATATAGAGAAGAGGAAAAAATAC
Source organism: Papaver bracteatum (assembly GCA_023529315.1). Classification (NCBI taxonomy): domain Eukaryota; kingdom Viridiplantae; phylum Streptophyta; class Magnoliopsida; order Ranunculales; family Papaveraceae; genus Papaver; species Papaver bracteatum. The sequence goes on from JAJJWX010003646.1 coordinate 521,806, forward strand.
AAATAAGTAAGATATGATGTTGCTTACCAGTTATTTACAACTTCATTTAAAAATTTAAACTTCACCATGGATACTGTAAAGCTAAAGTCGCCATAAAAGTATGTAAGGTTTTAGCAAACTCAACTAATAATGACATCTGCAGGAGTTGAACTCATACCAACATGGTTGAGAACCATGTACTCTGCTATTTGAACTAAGACACCAAGTATCATTTCCTAATGCAAGTCAGATTTAATAATGACACTTAAGCGCACATCATTCATAGGAAAAAAGGGTTTTCAAGCAGAGAATTTACTCTCAATTGCAGATACGATACAAATCATGAACAACCTTTCACCTTTGACAAAGTAGAGGGTAAAGCTCTTGAAAGTTGGATAAACCCCATTGAGAGACCTCCATGGAAGGTGATTGGTGAAGAAGAGGAAATTTTATTCTGCGAAGACATGGATTAGTAGAAGCATACCCACTATCAAATTTCCAACTTCATATCAAGCATCTTACACTAAATTTTTGAATGTCGGCCAAATCAGATCCTTAACCAATAAGACATTCATGCTAACAAATTCCAAACTATATACAATAAACTAATCACTCTTTTATATTTACTTACCAATTTATCTCTGTTCCGGTATATGTAGTAATCACAAACATAATTTCCTTTGTCCTCCGGGCCCAAGCTTTTCCTTTTGTTAGGAACCTGAAAATGAATGAAGTGATGAGAAAGATTTATGATCTGCTAAAATACATAAGTAGTCTCACTTGCAGATACGCATGTCATCACGCTCAAGGAAAATCCAAGGGAAATAAAATGAATTCATAAATGAAACCGAGTTCATATAATTTGCTCAGAATTAACGGAAAATCTATATTACAAAATACCCCAATCAATGTGGATGCATCTATTTGTTCGCAACCTCTTGATTAGGTGTATCTCATTTATGAAGATTGGTATTAATTAAAGACTGGAGCAAAGAGATATAAATCCAACTAAAACCAAATCTATAAAAAATTAGGTTTCGGATTTTTCTAAGTTTGAAGTTGTAGTACACCACTATGGATTCATCTCATTGCTTCACCTCTTAAACACAATGTTGTTCACGAATTTCAAAACAAGATAATAAGAGATGGAAAAGGTAATAAGACCAAAGTAAAAAACTCATATTCCATAGTTATGTGGCAGCTATTGAAGCCACCTTTAAAATGTGATATGGGAAAGAGAGATTCAACTCTTTCTATGTTGCTTCAAAAAAAATAAAAAAATCTTGCTATGTTTCTTCTAGGAGAACCCAAGCAGCTGCATGATTCGTTAGCTTCTTGATTATTATTTCTATTATATATGCACAATAATACGACCTTCTAGTTTCTTCCCTCTCATAATTTTAATTATTTCGCGTGAGAGATATGATAAGACTTGTAAACATAACCTCAACTTGATTCCTTGTCGCTCACTTAAAGAACCCAATCTTGATGCTATAAACAATTGGAGGAATGGAAAGAGTTTGCGCCAGTGGTTATACTCCATAGGTCTCCTTAACAACAATTTAATAAAAAACATACATTAGTTTTTCTTTGTAAATAGGTTAATCTTGATGCTTTTTACTCAGAAGCTACATCATAATTGCATTGCAGGTATCATGGTTTAAAATCCAAGCAAACTTCGCATTCTTTTGGTATCTCTAGAACTTTAAGTTGTTCCTTTCGTATGTTTGTGACTTCACAAAGAATTTTAATTATCTTGTTCTATTCAGATGCTTCCTAAGTACGAAGATGATATAAGACACCTCTTTTAATTCTATTCATGTGTCGAAATCCGTAATTTTGCCAACCAAAGCATGCAAGATTTTACCCTACTCAAAGAACAATGCTATTTGTGGAGCCGAACCTACAACTACATGGTTGAGTTCCATGTCCTCTTCTATTTGAGAAAAAACAACAAGTAAACTGATTTCATGAATGAAATATATGGTACTGTGTTAACATACTATCCCAAGATTAATACTCCAAAGAAAGAAACACGGAACAATATTATGTTGATAAAGTTGCAATTACATAGTTATCTATTTCATATGTTTTGGTAGAATCCTATTTTACCAATCCCATTTCAGATGGAATTGAAGTTCAATGTTTTCGTGGATAATTACAGATCACAGTGATTACGTAATTGATGATTGAGTCATCGAACGAAACTTTATTAATAGTTGAAATTTATTTTTGTTTTAGTAAACTGTAAGTTCTTGTGTGTCTTTTTCTCTAATAATTATAATCGTCCATGGTCATGATCAAGCTCCAAAATACATAGTGGAGATCTAAATATGGGATATTAAGAAGAAGAAAAAGAAAAAGAAAAAAAAGGCACTACTAACAGAAAAGAGAATTGAAATAATATATCTATAAAACATGAATTAAAGAAAACGAAATTACATGAACCTTCAATTTTCTAGTTGATGTCTAACATTCATGAATTTATCGCTCTCGTCCTTCCACTCATTAACAACCACACCTAGAGAGACTTGAATATCCGCTTGGTATAGGGTACATATGATTCCCCTTTGGCGTTGCACATGATATTTACATGTATAGGTTTCCTATTTGAAAGTATAGAAGAATACCCAATAGCTGCTGATTGGAGATCAAAAGTAATGAAATGCCAAGCTCATCAAAGGCCTACTCCATGTGCATATGATAGGTCCCAGATCCATTTGCATTTCCCAAAGGCACTTGTATGTATCCACTAAGATGTTTTATTTGGCAGGTCCAAAGTAAAGTAAGTAATTAGGCTATCAAACTATATGAATGGAATAATTATAGAAAACCATTTAAGATATATACATCAAAAGAAAGTTAGAACCCTAATTTAGTAGAACTTATGAGCACCATATAATATATTGTTTTCATATTTCAATTACTAAAAAAGAAAGAAAAAAAACACAGTTTAAGGTTAAGTCACAGATATAATGGATGTTTCACAATCGACTAACCAAAACATTTCAGCACAAAAGAAGATAATACTTGTTTTACTATCACAGTGAAAGGCCCATCAACAATAATTTTCAAGTTTTCATTGGCTCCAATAGATTTGGATTCTCTCTTTGTAGTTTACGACTTATTAAACTAGTTATATCCATAGCAATACACAAAATGAGCAGTGAAAGATTACAAATTACGGGTGCCAATCCTTGGAATTATGACGAAACGTGTCGTAAATGCTTATCATATGAAATCAAAGAAGTTTTTACAAAGATGATTCACCATCTTTAAACAATTTACGAAGAGTACTGCAAGATGTTCTCCAGTAAGCACATAAATAGTTCTAATAATGTCACCCCGATGTACCAATCTATAATTCGAATTTTGATCTCAAATTCCAGCTGTTAAAGCATAGTTCTCATTATCAATTGCTTTTGCATGTTTCCACTAATAACAAAGATGCAACAGTGAACTTGGAGATTCTGGTTTTCTATTATAAGAAAGTTCGAACATTTCATAAGTTGAACAAATAAAACAATACCCCCTCCTTACTTGAATTGCATGTACAAACTCAGAAACCCTTTCTAATTGTATATATTATATTAGTCATAGCATCCCTAATATTAGAAACAAAAACATCATCAACTCCTCCATTTTCTATTTTCTTTATGTTCTCCACTAAACCCCTTTCTTTTCTATTACATAACCAAATCAAAAAGAAAATCGTATACCCATTTGGTAGGGTACCAAAATAACACCACTTAGAGGTTGCTTAAGTGGTTACTACTTTAACATGGCTATTTTTATTAGTTGAATCAAGTCCAACACAACAAGATTAGTCATCTACTGAGACGCATTGTTTCTATGGTATCAAAAATGATGGTCGTGGTTCTTAAATAAGGGCTCAAACTGCCTATAAGTTGTACTCCAACCAACAAATTTATCTAGTCTATGATCATCTGAAAAACATAGATTCATGTAAACATAAGTTAGAGAAACTCGGCGAGCAGTCTCTATTATTGTTAAAGTCACTCTTAAATTACTAATCTTTGAGTAAGATAAATCAAAAAAATAAATTATATGCAAGGATTGTTGCAGTTGGTTCAACACAGCCATGCTAGGGCACTCACCTAAGTATAAAATATTAAATAAAGCCTTGCATTAATATGATTCATCTCAAAATTATTCATATAGCTCGTCCAATTTGAATCACTGACTAACGGTACATTGTAATGCATAAAAAATATTTGGTACCGAAAACAATCAAGAAAATGCATGAAAAGAGATAAAAAAATGTTTGAAACAATGAGGCCCGAATTTATAATGTTATGACTTTAAAGAATAATCATATGTACCTGAATAAGTTCTGGAACTAAGGATTTTTCCAACAAAAGCTGAGATGTCATATTTCTCCTTGAGAAACAACAATTATGATGTTGGTGATGGGATGACTTTTCTAGTGAAAGAGTTCTTGGACCTAAACTTGTTGACAACAACAACTTTATTATTCTTTTAAATCTTGTACATTAACCTGTTAGCAAATAAGCAAATAAAAAAACTCGTGTTTTTTTTTATGGGCCAATGGAATCTTTCATACAATCGGCAGCAAAGCTATATATATAAAATATGTGTTATCACCTTTGCAAACCAAGTGTATCCAAATAATTTAAAATAAGCTCAGCCAACAAATGATTCCCAAGAAACTAATCCGCCAGCACTAACCCCGTAAATCAAATGCTAAACATCTTACAAATATATGACTGGCATAAGCATATCTAAACAACTAAAACATAATATTTTGAAGTACACTTTCATTAAAATGTAGACTTACTGTTCCCGCTAAAAAGATAGAATAAAATATAACTATTAGGGTAGGGATACTTAACGAAAAAGGGAGAATCGTAGACCCTACTTTAATGAGTAATAATATAAAAATGAATTAGTAAATTAAGGTTACAAAATTCACCAGAAGGAAAACTTTATAGACCCAAAAAGGTAGACTCAGAACACGTATTAGAGATGAAAACTACCCAATCAAAAATAAGGGAACAACAATCACTACATTGAAGATCAAATAGAAAACCAGTATCTCATATATAAATGCAAGATGGTTGAGAGATCCTGGAGAAAATCAGTGTTAGGACAATGATAATGATCATCTTTTATCTAGGTTTGTTTTGCTATAAATGAGCTTAGATTCATAAACAGATCACTCTGAATAATCCAAACAGCCCAACTATATTAAAAATCTTGTCCTTTTTTCTAGGTTTGTTTTGTTATGAATGAACTTAGAGAAAAATTGCCCAGAATAATCAAAACAACCCAACCAAGGCATCAGAGATAACACCATAAAAATCACTTTATACACAAAGAAACAATCGAGAGACAAATACAAAAATATGCAGTAATGGTGGATCACAAAGAAAAAGCTGGGTTTTTAGTAAATAAACCTGCAATCCAATAACACGAAGAAAAAAAAAAGAAGAAAAATAAATCAGAAGAATAATACACATGAATACCTTTATGCCAATACATTGACTTGTTACTAACACACGCAGTTGAATATCAGAATTCACATAGTCGAAATAATCTTGTGTGATTCAACATCAATTCTTGTTTAAGTGTTCAATTTCACATTGGTACCTTTGATTCACTTAAGCTTGGAATGACGACATCCTTTAGAGACACAACATAATACATCAGTGCATCCCGAGCACCCCACTGACCACCACATAGTTGTTACCTGGATTTCCATTCGAGCAGTACAACTGCCAGATCATATACCCATTTAAACAATGATAGCTAAAAATATTTGTGACATAGCAAGTTTAAGACTTGAGAAATAAGCATGACCAAGAGCATAGTTCTCTATTAATACTCAAACCCATGAACTAAGAGCATCAGTTGCAAGCTCATTATTTGTAGATATGGCCATACGTACTTCCGGTCTCTGTAGTCCTAATAAGCATGTAAAGAAAAACATATTAATGTTGGTATTCAAGTGCTTGTGCTTAAGTATTTATCACAGTTAGCACATGGATATGATAATGAATTATGGTTAATATAGTATCCTACCCAATAACTAATAGAGTTTCCAAGTTATGTTTAACTCCACAATGCTCATAAAATTAAGTTGCATCAAATAATACAAAATTCAAAAAATTGGTACAGAACAAACTAAGACTATCTAATACCAATGGTAAGTGCTATAGTTTCCTTCGAAAATGGAACTGATAATAGAATCAATTTTGTTAGTGTGTGAGAAACAATTTTCAACAATATCTGAATTTTTTAGTGTGTGAGAATCAATTACGATTAAACCGATATGAAACTTCCATATCTACCACCAAAGGGAATATTGACAAAGAGAAAACCGAAGAGGATAGAGGAAAACATGAGGTGTTGTTGGTGTTATACTCCCTTTATCTTCTTTTTTAATATTAACATCAATATTACTCCTTTTCAATTGACGCCAAAGTAACACGTACTAAAATTAAATGGAAGAATTAAGAACATGAGATGAGCCAAAAATTAAATAGCAAACTCCAGAATTTGTGTTTATTATCCAAGTTTGATTCCGGGGAGACCATAATGGAATTCAGGAAGGAGTAATCACGTTTTTTCCATCTTAATAAAAATTTACACCAATTGGTAAAATCCCTTCAAGACTACTGCAATGAGCATGTCAGGAATCAATCCTGCTTTGTTCATATGATAAGACCATATTTCATCTTTAAATCCCATGTAATTTGGTTCCATTCATTTGTTCTAAGTGATTTCCAACTATGTGATGACAAAAGTCATCTTCCACTAATTCTAGATATTGTCGAAGATGGCCTCGGTGTAAATGTCCGAGAAATATCTACTCCCACAGTCCCACACATATCTAAAGCCACGAAAATAAGTGTGGTCGGTTTATTTATAAAACAGAAGTGACGTCGGTAAAAACCAAAAGCCAAAATAATTAAATACCCATGGTCTAAAATACTTAAAAAATACTCTCTCCGTTTTTAGGCCAAAATGAAAAAATGAAAGTATCTTTTTTTTTTAAACGCATGTAGTATCAAATTAAGATATTCCAGAAATCCAGCAACGGAACTAAACAAAAGAATTCAGAAACCACCCAGAATATCCTTCCTTTTATAAATGAATTAACCAAAGACACCTATTTCAATCAAGTAATTTGTAAGACTCATTTTATTGAACGGTTGTTCTCTGAGGATCTCAGCAAGTAATGGTTCTCAAAGCCAATTATTCTTCCTATTGCATTTCTCATATCTAGAATATGAAAGTTTTGCAAAGAACGTAAAATAATTATGAAGCCTTAGAATCTCTAATATAATGGTAATGTTACGGCTCGAATGCTTCCATATACCCAGTAATCCTTACAACTTAAGCATATACAATTTCTCATCTGCACACAAAAACCCATATATACAATTTAAGCAAATAGAACAATTTGAAGATAAATTTGTAAACATCATTTCCACTACCAGAAAATGTAAAACATGCAAAACTTTCTAAGACCTCAGCATCGCCTATAATGTAAAGAAAACTACCATTGTTCGTTGCGTTTCAGATGAAAAAAAGTACGGTCATCAATTCTTCGGACCATGCTCTACATACTTCTAAAAAGATCATGATATAAATTTAAGCGTACAATTTGTCCCTAGAATCAAATCAACAACATAGCTAACATATAGGTAAGAATGTGATGCCCCTTCCAATGAATACATTTACCTATTGGAAAATAAAGAACGAAGCTGCATTTCTTTTATTAACTCGACATCAAAATTCGACTCAGGACTCATCCTACTTAATTCAGACATACAATTAAGCTCATTGGTCAATAGGGCAAGTTGAATGCATGTTTGTCTACCACAGTTAGAACAAACTCTCCTTAATTAAAACTGAACTTAGGACATGCAATATCTAGGATAATTTTAATTGGTAATATATTTCTATGCTTTATCCCTAGGATTTAAATTTAGAATTCATCGATTTTATGAAAGTGTAAAATTGGAAAGAATCTGTATAAAATTCTGCACTACTAATAGTGAGAAAGAGTATGTTATTACCTTTTCTTGTTAGCACAAAAAAAAGAAATATCATAGACACTACCTTTCCGTGAGTGAAATCGCCCTATCAACATCTGGAAATGACTGCCCATGACTTCCATAGCTGTATCCAGACCTATAATATTATATTGGATAGTACTGTCATCAACGTACTATAATACCAAACAAATGGATAATTGTTATTGAAGTATCGAATAGATATGCAAAAGAAAATACAAAGCAACCTTAATTACCTTTAATATATGGCAAAACATAAAATAAGATCAAACCATCCCATCATTTCATGTTTTAATAATTCACTAAAGCAAGGCAGATGAAAACAAAAGAAGCTATCTTTTCTCTTTCACCAATATCTGAAAATGGTGACAGAAACTGGCAACCTATATGATATTAGGTTAAGTTTGAATATTTATTTTTTTGTAACCCAACTCGGTGTATTATTGAAGAACAAAATAAATAAAAAGAATAATGATTGATATGGATCAAACAGATGAATCAACTATTTAAGCCACCATTCTTCCATAATTGGCATGTTGAAGTTGTTTGGGTTTTGGCCCCAATGTTTATTTATGGACATACATCTCCAGTCCAAAGGTCATGTCCATTTATGAATTTTCATCATTCCCCCTTAATGCTTTTTTTACCTTTTAAAAATATTTGTTGGTTCCATAACTTCTCCTCAACATTGTTTTTTATCTGTTTCGAGCAATGTACAGTACAAATTGGTTTAATAAACCTAGTGTTATCAAGGAACAGAATAATACTAAGTCGGAAATGAGAAAACATATCTCAGAAAAGCATAACAGACCAACATATTAAGCACGGGTATCTGATGTAGTTGTTTGTACCCAAAATTACTTTTGGGAACGAAACACAATGAATAGGTGATTTTGGTGTGTTCTTAGGGTTAAGGGACGATTTGAGGAACAAATGAAAAGACACAGATAGACGCAGGTTTTACGTGGTTCGGTATGGTAGCCTACGTCCACGGGTGAATCCCCTTGGGGAGCAGTTTTCCATTGATAATTTGTGTTACAGCATAAGTCCCCTTTTCATCTTGGCTACCTCCCCTATTTATACAATTTTACATATAATTTTCAATATCAACTTAAATGGCATTAAACTGCCCATTTATGCTTCCGTCATAAAATTCGCATGAAACTGCCTCCTTTATGCCTCTGTGATAAATTCGCATGAAACTTCCCCCTTTATGCCTCTATGATAAATTCGCATGAAACTGCTGTTTTATGCCTCTGTGATAAATTCGCATGAAACTGCCCCCTTTATGCCTTTATGATAAATTCGCATGAAACTGTTGTTTTGTGGCTCCATGTTAAATTCTGCATGAAAACCCCTTTGCATGCTTCCTTGGGTAATTTCTGCCTGAATAATGGCTGGCAGGATTGGTGGATGCTGGCTGGCAGCGTAATTGGCTTGCTGACTGGATTGGCTGGCTGGAAGCATAATTGGCTTACTGACTGGATTGACTGGCTGGCAGCATAATTGGCTTGCTGGCGATATGAGTGGAGACTGGTTGGCAGGGCGGATGAGTTTTTGGCCGGGAATTGGTTAGCGGCATTGCTGGATTCGAGACTGAAGATTGGCTAGGGGTGCGACTGAGTTCTATAGTTGACCGACTTTGACCATTGACCGGTCATTGAATTTATGTAATATTGGGCAGACGAGTGGGATGCCTCGGTTGACTGGTTAGCGGGCTTGGATGAGGAACAAAGGATGACTCAAGTATCAATTGGGCCCATTAAGTGAAATTTTACTTATGGTACAAACATCACCCCTCTTAACCTCCAACTTGTTGGGAGTTAAGAAAATTCTGTTTTCCTTAGTCAATGATAACACTCGCCCCCAGGTGTGGATTACTGACGTTGAGGTGATTGGCGAACTTCCCTTGTTTGTGGAAATCATAATCAAGATGCCCCCAAGTGAGGATATTGTGGATGGGGGATCGACGGGAAACAGTTGCGCACGAACCATTATTGTATGCAAAATCGGGACTAAAGGCTGAACCGCTCCGTAGCGGAAGCGTGATGCTTGAGCAGAGTAATGAGCGGTAACAACATTGAGTGATTTTGGTCTGCAGCAGCTTCGATTAGCTGGTCTGCAGGTGCTGCGAACAAAACTGGATTATAGCAACTTCGATCACCGATCGCAATCAAGAACGAGCAAAACTTCATCAGAGGGCATTGCGACCGATCGGAAGCAGGAGCGAACATAGCTAGACAGCAGAAGCTGCGATTAGCTTAAATGCAGCAGCAATGAACAATGTTGCACTGCAGGAACTGCGAGCATAGCTGGACTGCATCAGCTGCGATCAGCTGGAATGCAGCAGCAACGAGCAAAGTTGAACTGCAACAGCTGCGATCATCTGGATTGCATCAACGACGAGCAGTACTGCAGCAGCTGCGGTCAGCTGGTCTGCAGGAACAACGAGCATGGCTGGACTACATCAGCTGCGATCAGCTATAATGCAACAACAACGAACAAAGTTGCACTGCAGCAGCTGCGATCAGTTGGACTGCAGGAACTGCGAGCATAGCTGGACTGCATCAGCTGCGATCAGCTAGAATACAGCAGAAACGAGCAAAGTTGAACTGCAAAAGCTGCGATCAGCTGGATTACAGCAGTGACAAGAAGCACTGCAGCAGCTACGGTCAGTTGGACTGCAGGAACAGCGAGCATGACTGGATCAGATCACCGCAATCAGCTAGAATATTAAAGAACAACGAACAAAGTTAGACTGCAAGAAGCTGCGATCAGCCGGATGTGGAACTGCGAGCATAGATGGAATGCATCAGCTGCGATCAGTTGGAATGCAGCAGCAATGATCAAAGTTGAACTGCAACAGCTGCGATCAGCTGGATTACGCGATGACGAAAGCATTCAAGAATTTGCGTCAGCTGGACTGCAGGAACAACGAGCATGGATGGACTGCATCAGCTGCGATTAGCTAGAATGCAGCAGCAACGAACAAAGTTGCACTGCGGCAGCTGCGATCAGCTGGACTGAAGAAATACAAACACAGCTGGACTGCAGCAGCTTTGATCAGCTGGACTGCAACAGTTGTTGAGGGATTGGACTTAAACAGTTCGATAAACATAGGTGTAAAAGTTATAAATAAAACTAGGCCGCATCAGTTACGTCCAACTGAGTACAGAATTCGCAGGCAACTGGACTGCATCGGTTGCGTCCAACCGAGTGCAGCAGTTGCTTTTGAACTGGAGTACAATAATTCAATCAACATAACTATGGCAGTTTAACATTATTGATTGTAATCATTGCGAAAAAATATTATGGTGTATGCTCGCCCCTTCTTAATCCACCAACTCGTTGGAGGATTAAGAAGTTCGGGTTACTTGAAGTTTCGATTTTCAGAAGCTGAACTTCGCATTGCATTTAGGCACTATGTAACTTGCCCCCAATCGTATAGAGTGTTTACGCAGCCTGCCCCAAAGGAGTCATTTCAGACCATGAGGTGTCACATATCTCGCCCCCAAGTGATAGTCAGTCACATTGAAGTGATATGCAACTCGCCCCATAAGATAGTGATTGTCATGCTGCTCAATGCTCGCACAAGGGTGCACTGCCTTGCTGCATTTTGCTCGCGCATGGAATTTTGAAGATGTCTGCTATCTGGAATTCGCGCGGGGGCCAATCCCACTATTCCAGATGCGCGCAGAATTGAAATGTGTGCATCCTCTCGTTAAGTAAATGCTCGCCACATTAAAGGTGTCTCATTGAACAAAAGTATGCATGATTAAATGAAAAGATGCAAAAATATGTAAATTGTATACTTACCTTATTGAAAATGTTACCGCGACTTCGTTTATGAAGTGACTAGGATGCCCACTGGCTATGTCGTTGTTTTCCAGCGACGATGATTAGTATAGCTTCCTTAGCGTCTCGTCTCGACTTAGCAATTGATTTGTCTATGGGACTAGAATGCACCAGTTAAATCAAAACTGGATTGAAAACATTTGCCACGGAACTGTATTTTAGTAGCTGCGATCGGATGTACTGTAACAGTTATGCATCAAACTGGACTGAAGCAGTTGTGAGGAAAACTGTATTGAAAAAGTTTTGGGAAAAAAACCAGACTACAGCCGTTCGACCAACTGGACTGTAGGAATTAAAAAGGATTGTGGCAGTTCGATCAACATGCCAGCAGTTGTTGCTATGAAACTGGATTACAGCAGTTCGATCAACTGACTGTAATAGTTATGTGGAAAAGGACTGCAGCAGTTCTATTCTCGGTAGTGATTGAATGTGACCGTTTCTGTTGATGTCATTTTAAATTTCTAAAATTTAATTTTCTCCGAAAATTGAAATTTCACCTTCACGACGTTGGGAATTGACATACGATCTCAACGGGCCGAAAAATCATTCAGTTTGGATGCACGAAGAAGAAGTTATCGAAGAATTGGTCGGTTAGCGCCTTGCTCCAAATAAGTTGATGTCTTGATTTCACTCAAAAAATATTATTCTTCAATTGTAAAATTTTACCTTCATGTCCTAGGATATTGACATGCGATCATAACGAGCCAAAAATCATCCAATTCGGACGTGAGACGGGGAAGATATTAGTGAAACAAATTTTTAGACCAAGCCCAAGTCCAAGTGGGGTGTAAATATCCGCGAGGCAAGAGAAATGGGGCGGAATCATCCAAGGGCCATGAAATTAAGTTGAGCCGCGCTACACGTGATCAGGGCCACGGTATTGAGTTGCATCGCGTTTCGCTGAATCGGGAGTATGGAATTATCTTGCGTCGCGGTGTACTAAATCAAGATCACCAATTAATCTTCTCCAAATAATCGCCGATTGATCGGCTGAAACTCGTCGATTTCCGCTCGGCTGTGACCGCCGCCGCCGCAGCCGCTCGTAATGGCCGCCGGACTTGACCGCCGAGTCTTGCCGCCAACTTTTTTTTTATTATTTATTTATTAAGATGAATCTTTTCGCCACGGTTTTTGCTTTCAGTGATCTTTTCCCCTCGAATTTTTTGTAACAGTTTTGTGAAAACTGTTGTCTTTGCTCTTTTCCTTTGTAACATTTTTTCTGAAAATGTTGTCTTTCCTATGAAGGTTTCCTGCAACGGCTTTCTCAAATGTGATCTTTTCAACAGCATATGTTGCCTTTTCTTCCTTGTAACGGCTGTTGTAACAGTTTAAGAAACTGTTGACTTTTCTTCTAAAACCGTTGCTACAGACCGTTGATGTTTCTTTATGGACCTTTCACCATGGTTTTGCTGCACCTTAGCGGACTTTTCTGACACGCTTTTCCGGAGGTTTTCTCTTGGGTATTCAAGCACCTAGAGATGTAAGCAACTTGGCAACCTTGCGATCATGATAATAGCGATTTTGTCATGCGGCAAACTCAAATAGGTGGATAATGCGTTATTTGGATGCTGGCTGGCAGCGTAATTGGCTTGCAGACTGGATTGACTGGCTGGCAGCATAATTGGCTTGCTGACTGGATTGACTGGCTGGCAGCATAATTGGCTTGCTGGCGATATGAGTGGAGACTGGTTGGCAGGGCGGATGAGTTTTTAGACGGGAATTGGTTAGCGGCATTGATGGCTTTGAGACTGAAAATTGGCTAGGGGTGCGATTGAGTTCGATAGTTAACCGACGATTGACTTTTATAGTTGACCGACTTTGACCATTGACCGGTCATTGAATTTATGTAATATTGGGCAGACGGGTGGGCTGCCTCGGTTGACTGGTTAGAGGGCTTGGATGAGGAACCAAGGATGACTCAAGTATCAATTGGGCCCATTAAGTGAAATTTTTACTTATGGTACAAACAGTAGTGTAACTATGTTAGAAAAGCATAACAAACGTAACTCATGACAGTCCGACAATTTCAATATATCAAACGTAACTCAATTAGAAAAGCATAACAATCCAACAATTTGAGCCCACCACTCATCCTTAATGAAACATGAAAGCGCTATTGGACAATTTTCGGCTGGGACTATGCTATTCGCAATTCGTTATTGAAAAATAGAAGCAACAATTATATATTTTCTAATTTTAGGTTTGTTGGTGTTTTTTTGCCATGGTTACGAAGATGATATATAACATGCTTTTTAGATTTATGCGTGATTATTACGGAGCTAATGTTGCCATAGGAATATTGCAGAGCTAATATTGCGAACGGAAGCATGTAAGGGGGATTATGCTATTCGCAATTCATTATTGAAAAATATAAGCAACGATTCTATGGTTTCAAATTCTAGGATTGCTGGCGTTCTTTTGCTATGGTTAGCATAATGATATACGGCATCATTTTAGCCATCGGAAGCATGTAAGGTTTTAGCCTACTCAATGAACTATGCCATCCGTGGGATTCGAACCCACAACTACATGATCAAGAACCATGCGCTCTTCCATTTGAGCTAAGATTGCAAATACCATTTCTTAATGTAAGTGGAATTTAATATAATGGGTTTAAGATAATGACACTTTAGTGAGTCCACAGGCATAAAGGAGCATCCAGCAGAGGATTTACCTTCAGCTTACTTATTACTCCCTCTGTCTTTTTTTATTTGTCCTAATTTCTACTTTGGTATGTCTTTTTTTATCTGCGCGCTCTGTTTATAAACATATTTTTTCCTTAAACTATCAAATATACCCCTTATATTTTATAATCATAAAACTATTTTTAATATAAACTTAATTCAAAATTTTAAATATTATCACCATATATAAGGAAAACATTTATTCAATATCTTTGTATTAATCGTTATTCTTTTTTTTTTAAATTAAAAAAATTATGGGTAGTTATAAAAGAAGTATAAGTTTGTTTTAATTTTCTTAAAATGTTTCCTAAAATAATAATACGATCCAATTTATAATATTTAATATGTTAATTTTATTAGCAATTAATTTTAGTTTGGTAATAACATAACATTAAATAGGGCTAGTCAAGGATTAGTCATGACATTTCATAGAATTTCCTTAATATTTTGACAAAGTCAATTAGGACTGTTAATTAAAGACGAAGGGAGTAACTTTTTTTTTTTTGTTAAATCACATGTAAGCAGTCATCTGTGAAAGCAAGGTCCCGAATAACTTTTACAAAGTTCATTTTGGAACTCCTGAAAGATAATTCAACCCACGTAGTCAAGCAAATGTAAACAATCTAGACCCTGTCTTATCCAAATAAGGGTCAACATCTTGTGTAACTCGCTGACTTACAGCTACGACTCACCAATAAGTGCACACTTAAATATCGTGGGACTAAGCTATTTTCACATGATTAGCCCTGATCAGATGCTTTGTAACTAACCCAGAAAAACCATAAGTGAGAAATAACTTGAGCAAGATTGCACGGGAACTTCCAAAACAAAGGAGGATGGAAAAGGAACAACATTCATAGAAGATGAGAAGGTGCGTTACCTCATTGCCATCACGAGAAAAATGATTTTTCTAGATTTCTTCAACTGTAGAAAGCAAACAGGAAAAATACTTTTGGCCATGCAAACTGTTATTGGTTGATCTGATGCATATATTGAATCCTGTAACAAATCAAAAACGCAAAAATACATTAAAAAAACATAGTTTGACTACAATTAAGAAGACATGAATATCACAACGTGTTATATCAGATGCATAATCCTCCACTTCTTTAACATTTTAGTTCTTGTTTTTGGTTTGTAGTTATTAATATGTGTACAACAGAATTGGATATCCACCCAAAACATTCTACCTTGATATAGACACCTAGTCTCCGGAATTAATTAGACACGCCTTACAGTTTTCTGACAGGGTATGAGTGTATCTGATACTCATTCTGATGCTAAGGTGCAATCTTATTCATTTAATTAATCCTGTCGAATATGCTGGATCCTGACTCACAGATCATGAAAACGAATATGTAATCAATTTGTACCAACAAAGAAGTATATGCAGGTTAAGAGCAACAATAATGTACTCATTCTAAGATCATAACAGTATCATCTCGGGGACCATTGTTGTTGCTACTTATTATGTTCCTCAAGTTTGTAAATTGTGTCTCTAAAGGACGCATTATTAGGTCTAGGAATTGTAACTTAGGCATAACATTTTGTAAGGAACATAGAATCCAAAGGTCAGTGCAAACTCGTACGACAGTGGTAGTTTTGACATTTCAAATCAGTGCACTGTGCATACTTCTTTGAAAGATAATGTAGTGCAAACTGACAATTACAAGTAAAAACCATGTTACTAAACCAATGAGTCTACAAAATTTTCTCCATTTAAAGGTTGTGTGTTGTTTCTCTGTCAGTTCGGATTATGAATAAAAGGGATTAATGTTGATGGTGCTTTCAATGTTGGCCCTAATAGACTAAACGATGAAAGATGTAAATAATTAATAATGTAATAGAAGTTGCGGAAACATGTAAATAATTCTCCTAGTGCTGATTGGCTTATAAAGTAGGCGCGTGGGTAGCATAAGGTGGCTCCAACCAAGGTTATTATTCCTATTTTAAGTGAATGGACAAATTCTCTTTTTCTTTTACCGTGGGTATCTAAATCACCTAGATCTCACTTCTCACATTGTTGTTCTTCTAGAAAAGCAAGTTATCTCCAGAAGATATTCTCAATAACTGACATGAAATTCAGATAAAATAAGTAAAGGTCATCTAAGGTTGAAATTGGCCTATATCCCAAAAGCGGGACAAAGGTGACCGGCCCAACTTGTATTGAACTCTTTATATATGGTTTTGGGTTTGTGCTTGTTTCTATATAGCGAAGAGAGTGTTATTCTATAGATTAGAAACTTAAGGCTCATGAGGATATGCATGATGCATCCATTAATGTGTAAAGACAGGATGTATACTATTGCATCCATCAGTTTTAGCTGCATTAGGTGGACTAAAATATATCAACGTATATCCTAATAATTTTAAACTCAGCGACCTATAAATTGCCAAAAAATATAAAAAATGATGAATATGGAAATGTTACTTACTTTGAGAAGATGAAATCAGGGCATCTATTTTAGGTTCTCATGTTAATGAAGCATGAACTCTTTATTATGAACTCTTTAGGCATCGCCAGCATAGCTTCCATCTTGTAGTTTTCATGAAACAGAAGGGAATAAATCCTCGTTGCTAAATACAAATGTGCGGATATAATATGGACCTAATTATAAACAAAAAAAGAAAAGTCATTCTCAAGTGATGTGGTGGATAATAAAGGTTTAGTAACAGAAAGACCCTAGTGTTGTACCATCAGTAGCATAAAACAAAGCCCAAATTCAAATTTCATAATAATAAATAGTCAAAATTTATAATTAAAATTACATATTTAGAATCCCCAATAATTTGGAAAGAATATGGAATCTCCACAACTCCCCCACTTCATCTTATTCTTGATAATTCTGACATTGAAACCTAGAGAGCATGGTGATGGAAAAACCTATATACTACTAGATAATCAAATCATCCTAGAATTTCATTAGCCATCGATAATTTGTAGGCTCTAGAACTCAGAGAGAGAATCAAGACGACGGGGATACATAAATTTGAGAATCCAGAAGATGCGCGGAGGTGGATTGGAGGACGCCAAAGAATTTTAGGAAAAAAAAAATAAGCAAGCGCCAGCATTATCTAAGTTGAGCATGAAAATTCCAACATAATGACATTGTTCAAAACCCATAACTTGACTAAGTGGTGATGATTTCTACCTACAGATGTCAAAAGCTACATGTCTACCATACCAAATGAAGATTTCAGCAAAAAAAAAGAGGATAGTCACAGTAGAAAACAACATCTCATGGTGCAAGAAACTCACCTCTGTTTTCAAGGTATCTCTCGCACAGAGCCTACCATAGCAAGATATTAAGAGGCTTTTGTACCTATTCAGGAAATCAATATGATTATCAGTTATTGCATGCTTAATAGTTAGCAACAACGATTCAACTATTGTTGTACTTGAGACAGGATATAGTGTCGGCATTGTTAATAGTTCAAATTCATTTTTGTCCTACAAATTTTTTATTTTTTTTGTTAGGAACAAATTTAATCATGACGACAATTCATTCACCTTCAAAATTGTTTATGATTAATGCAAGCATCCATCTTAGCGAAATGGTATGCAACACCGTTACTTCTATACAAAAAAGGGAATTATACAAAGCCAACAGTCACCATTGAATCACTCCATACCTGGAGATGAGTTACATCAATGCCCTATGAAAGGTTTAGCCAATTCTGAAGCACCCATATTTTATGCTACGGAAGCAGCACCACACCACAAAGCTATTTAAGGACCGTTACTGGAATGTATGTTAGGTTTGAAATTTCAGCATAATAGAATTGGAATAATAACACACCTACCTTTTATTATTGCATCCACGAATCTCCTCCGTACATCCTACCGCTATACCATCAAAGCTAAAGCGGACACTATAATAAGCTTTTAGCCATACCACTCAAGCTACATAGTGCTTCCATGCCTGGAGAAATATGATACTCCCTCCGTTTCTGGAAAAGTGTTCCTTTCACTTTTTCATTTTAGCCTAAAATTAGGACAAATTTAAAAAGTGAAAGTAACACTTTTCCAGAAACGGAGGAATTACTTATCAGCTCACATAAGGAAATTTGGATTAATCTTCAAAGAAAAAGAAAAGTTTAGTAGGTAAATAAGTGGGATAAGAAAGCCCATAACACACTGACTCTCATCATTCAATTAGAACCTCACTGGTTTTAGAATTGGAGTAGTGAAACTATTAGCTAAACTGAACAACCTTTTAATAATTTGATCAGGTGTCAAATTTTTTTGGAGTGCTATTAACTTTTTTTTATTTTTTTTATTTTTTGTAACTCGCGTGGATGAGAGAAATTAAGAGATTATTGATATAATCTTAGTTGTTCCTTTTAAAATTGTTTTTTACATCATTTGAGGTCATGAAACTCTGAAGAAGACTAATACAAACAAATCACTACATAACATGTGAAACTGATTTGTGAAATTCCATATTAGAATTCTAAAAATTAACTTGAACCAAAAGGAGTAGTTTAAGATTATACCTTGTTCAATACCGTCCACATCTTTGTTCCATATTATATGACATTATCGCCAACACAGTTTATGACAAACTGTCCCGCCGCCACAGTAAGTTAATTTTGTTTATGATTCTTACCTATGATGCCACCTTTTTTTTCGTTCAGCTGTCTGTCTGAACTGTTGTTTTTCTCCTTGTGCAGGTGTTCGGTTTGCAGACGATATATCCTGTTTCGTAAGTAGATCAGTTACAAACAACGAAATATCATAATCCAAAGCAGCTTTATGTTGTATTTTTTTTAAATTACTTGTTGAAGTCCAAATACAACTTGCTTCTGATTTTATAATCCTTTTTTGGCCAACTGTTCTTCTTTTTCTTTTTCTCGTCATCTTCGTTGTGCAACAATCATAGCCTGTTGTAAAAATTTATAAGATATTAATGCCAACACAGTTTATGAAAAACAGTCATGCCAATACAGTAAATTCCTTTCGAATTTCTTACCTCTGATGTAATTATTTTTGGTCGTTTTCCCTTGTCTGTATGAATTGCTTAACATGCATCCTGTGCAACATAAAATGCTAAAAATAATCAGATCTTCATATGGTTATTGACATTGATCCTTTGATAACCTCATCTCATGCATGAAACATAACAGAAATAATCCATCCCTTGTTAAGCACTCGACTTTAGAGTCAAAGATAGCGAGTAACTGCAAGACCCAACATCATCTTTAGTTACCACAAAAGGCGTCTATTGTCTCTAGAATTTTCTGCAGAAATAACTACAATGAGAACTCTTCGATCACCCCAAGAGATTGAAATATGCAGTAGAGAATATATTGAAATTTTTTAAATCCAATCAACTAAATCAGTAAACTGAAAGAAAATAATATATATCTAGTATGGAGGTAGACAACACAAAAAGAAGAAATGCTTTTTTTTTAATTATTCCAAAACCACAAATGGTGCAAGGGTGAGTGCTGGTGGGTAGCGATCTGTGAACTCTATCAACTTTTCATGCTAATGTCATTGGACATCCAAGTGTATGAATTGCAAATTCAAGTGAACATAAAAATAAAATAGGATGATTAGCTTTGAGGTGTTTCAGCCTCCTTCTCGCATCTTCAACACCCATTCGTTGTGAGATTATGTAGATGGAAACCCTGAAGACAAACTATATATAAACGTGACTCATAGTAAAGATAAAAAGAGAGAGTACCAAGATGGAGAAATGTGGGTTGATGGGGAGGAAAACATTCTGGAGCAATGATGGCATAATTTGGGAGCATCCTCGGCAGAAATTTCTCATCATAAAACTGCAAAAATGCACGCACAGAGTTAAGAATTGTTTGTAACATTACCCAGTTGAAATAGATGGTTCCCTCACTTCATCTCTTCACAGGTCAAGAACTATGATATCATGTCCGAATTTCAAGTTTATGGTACAATCTTATTAATTTCTTGATTTTCTTGTCCTTCAATTCTTCTTTGGAGGAACTTTATAAATATCAAAACAGTTATGATCAGAGAGGCAAGTAAAACTCTAGCATACTTCTTGTTTTAACAGAAAGCAAATAGTTAAAAAATAAAGGGAAGAAAATCAGTAGTATCATTCTTGTTTCGCAACCGGTTTGCATCTGTGAAAAATAACAATATTACATTATTTGTGGTTTCCTTCATTTCTTCATCTGTTTGTTATTATTTCAACGGTACTTCCTAAAATAATACGGTAAGCTTTAGATAAAACAAACTTTCAAGAGCCATAATGCGACGATGTAAATTATCCATAAAGGAATCAAGAGCCATAATGTGACAAAATAAAGTAGACTGATTCCACTAAAGTAGAATCAAACGCAATTGATTAAATTTTGAGGTTAGCACCAACTAAGGAGTAATGAAGGAAAAAACAAAACTCAGTTTTTTTGAACATTATCCCACCTAATAAAATGTATACAACAAAGGCTCTTGACTTCCTCTTGATTAGAAAAGAGGTAATGTAAACGACTTTATTGAGAGGTGAACACATGATATTCACAGGAAGCCATATAAACTCAAATTGTAAAGCTACCATGTAGAAGAAGTGAAAATAAGACCACTACACATAGAAGAGAAATATTTGAAATAAATAGGATACATGTTGTCTAACATAAGATAGTAACAAATGCTTTTAACCATAACTGAGCTGAGAAATTTCGCATAATGATAGTACACTAAGCACATACCTACAAAAAATGGTTAGAATGAAAAAGAAATAGAAAAAATAATCTTACCATTGAACATCTGGTCCTACAGATTACAGAAAAAAAATTGCCTAACCACATGAACTGTCCTACATATGGCTCACATCATCTGAATAGAAAACAATCTGAGTTGTCTTATAAATGTTTCTCAACTTCCTCTCATTCATGATCCCATAACTGAAACACAGTCGGAGATAATTGAAACAACCACAAATAGAAGTATCAATAACCATACACTACCGCTTACCGCTTCCTATATGTTAGAGACCAAACTCAATGATGAAACCTGATAATTTCCAATTCAGTTACTCCCAGCAAACACCTAACAGAGTAGTCAAAACACAATAATGCTGAAGAATTGAACACTAATTTAAATACAGGGAGGAATTGAAAGAAAAAAAATCCCGAGATAACATTTCCATATAATTGAGCCTTATATACATACCTTGCCACTAAAGAAACTCTGAAGAAGCTAACACATCTTGATCGAATAGAATGCATCTTTTTTTGTTTGATCAAATCGAATCCAGCTTTTGTTGGTAGCAAGATATTTTGATGTTCCAACAACAAAGAACTCATCGCAATCGGGAGCGCATCAGAATCTAATAACACCTGTTATAAATAGGGTGTGGAATGGAACTAATATATATCTCAAACTATATAGGAAGGAGTTCAGAGAAAACCAAGGTCAAAAGTTACAAACCAAAATAGATGGAGCTGTATATCAGACATCAAAAACTCATGTCCAATTTCAAGTGAATACTATGATCCATAAGGCCATGAAAATTTCCTAACGTTGGATGTCTAGATTATTTCCTCTAATCTGCACTTTTACTAAGTCAAGTACTTAATTATATTATCAACCATTAACTACTTCCACAGTTCCACTTGGATGTGAAAGTATTTTTTGAAACAATATATAACAACAAATGGTAGACCCATGTACTGACACCTATAAAATGTAGATGAACTATCTCCAAAATAGCGCTAGATGTATGGACACGATAAAGAACACAATTTCAGATGCAACACCTAATGTATGTCAACTGAAACACTATTATCCATTCCCAAGTCACATAATTTAGTTACCTAAACACATCAATGCAACACCTAATTCACTCATACAGTAAATAATACCCAGTGCCAAATACAGTTAAAAATCGAGAAAAAGTTGTTACCTAACTACTGCAAGCATTCCATAAATAAACACAATTTTCCAATCCAACAGCCTAACCAAGGGACCTAATATCGGTGCTCTGATGATCCTTAAATTCTGATACAAATATTGTTCTTATGTCTAATTGCTCAACCCACTCATATAATCTAAAAGGCCGAGTTCTCCTACCAACTTTGTTCCATGATATACAAAATAACCCAAAATAAAACAGTCAAAAAAGCATAATCAGTTGGTTTACCTTGTGAGAGAGAAGATGAACAATCGAAAAGCTTTTTCCTTGTTTCGAATTGGTACAGTCAGAAGAGAACTTAGACAAATGAAAAATAGAAGTATTAGTGAGCGTATGATGTGATGTCAACAATATAGAGGTAATTAAAGTAAATACATGACCAATAAATTAAGGATTACTGAATGCTGATTAACAAAATCTAAGAGTTGAAGAATGAATCTTACCTAATGCACCATACAGTACCCATCATAACAGTATTATGTTTCTTCACAAACAATTGCAGGTTTATGCTTATGTTTCTGCATTGATTCCACTACACACCTCGGTACATTATAATTTAACCAACTGAACCTTTATATAGTAGCTGAGAACATCATCAGTCAACCAAAAACCCTAATTAAACCTATAAAATAAACAAAAAGCTGAATCAAAACATTATCCAAAATAAATAAATAAATACAACTTTGAGACACAAATCACTTCAGGAAAGTCTCGATTAGAATTGAGTGAGAAACTGGAAGATTTTGTTAAGATGAAGAAGAAGATAAGGTTTCCATTAATCAATCAATTTACAAACAATGAAAATAAAAAACCCAACAAATTTCAGTACCTAATCGGTTTGCTGCATCAATCCGATTACAACAACCTTAAAAAGATGCACATATTGCTGATTCGACCTTGACCCGGCACAAAACCTAAGAAAATAAACAAACCGCATACCAAAAACATGGGCAAATAAAATTTAAGGCTTTAAGGTGACCGGAAAGTGTTTGTAGATGCAGAGAGAAAGAATAGATAAATCCAGTTAGAAAATCCTTTCGTTTTCAGGAAGAAGCTTATTTTAGAGCTCGAGCATCACCCCACCGTATCTATGTTGACCCATAACCCACCACGTAACACAACCTATCATTCCTAGCCATCGAAGTCAATACTCGATATGTTGCTCGATCCCGTCCGTATATATGGTAAATCTTGTTTTTTTTATTTTTCTCCCATCGTTTTAAATAAGCGTGGCCCCCTATCATTCCCAGCCGTCCAAGTCAAACGAAATCCAGACAATATGGACCGCGAGATGACCCTCACGGCTCAATCTTGTCCACTCTTTGACTCTTTGATCAAGGAGACAAACACCACTATTTTTTATTACATTGACTAGGTATCACCGGGGCCTTACGGCCCCGGCTCAACCTCTGATTAGTGTCAAGCGTCACGTAGTTTTTGTTATTGGATTCATGATTTTTAGCTTGATAAGTCCCATAAAATTATTTCAAAATATTAATAATATGATGGTTGTCCAGGTGTTTCCTTTGATATTTTATGGTTTATATTATCTAGGTATCATCGTTGATGATTTCCTAAATTTTTACCTTCGTATTTTCTATTCACTGATTCCAGGATAACTAAATGGTGGTCATTGATTAAACGTGAACATCCACTGTCTATGATGGAAGTCAAAGTATCAGGTGACTTGAAGTGGATGGCGCTGAGCATTGTAATCTAAAATATTTAAGTTGAACCGTGGTTTGAACAAAAATTGAATTATTTACTTGAAACAAATAAATGAAAACTTCCAGTATTTGCTTTAATAAATTATTCAGAAGAAAATTTTATTTTTAAGAATATTAAAGCAAAATTTATAAATAATGCATTCCAGAAGATCTATTCTGAAGAGAAAACAGTCTGATATGGATAAGAATTTAAATGACCACAACAATAATAAGGTAAATCATTAGGTGGATAACGCAAAATCTATTTAAGTTGTTAATGTCTTTGACACGACCAAAAACCTAGTGACACATGAATATGATACGGTGAAGAATATAAACTGGAGTAACACACATAGTCAAGAATGTAAATTGGCTAAAATAGTAAAAGAATTTAGATCCATTAAAAGTTACTCCAAAAAGTGAATGAATATGTTTTTGACCCGTCCATGAACTCCAAACTTCTCTCTTTGGGCATTTCATTATTCTTGTTTCGAGTCCAAATTTTTCCGCTCCGGGAACCGTATATCCTTTCTAGACATTGTTTTAAATCGTTGTAGCTTGTGTTTCTGTTTTGATTTTAACTTATCCATATTTTCATGGATCATGTATTTGTAAATTTTTTTGTTCAGACCCACCTTGTAGAAAAAGACCAATGCATGCTCGTTTTTTAAACACCTTTTATGACCCGACCTCCTAAAAATGTAATCATGTTCTTTTCAAATTTCTTTGATCGTTAAATCGCGGTTATCTTCCCCATATTCAATGTGATCTTCATCCCTCAAATAAGCCTCGAGTATTTTGCTGTCATGTTATAATAAGATGCCAACGTTGCGATTATACTTCTCGTTGCTCTTTACCTGATCAAAATCATGCAACTTCAAAAACATAAAAAATGTAATACCATACTAAAATTTTTTTCCAATTTTTATATTATTTAATTAAATATTGTATCTTATACTCTTGTCCACAAATTTGTCCACAAAAGAGAAGGGATATACCTGATTGTCAGTCCTTGGGACGTTAAGAATGAGAAGACACGGCTCGGGTGAAGGATTTCTGCATCTGATTAGTGAATGTATGCAAGACGTGTTTTCCAGCAAGTGGTTCAGCAAGACATCTACATGTGATTTATGAGTTGAACCCTGCATTTAACACTGATTGCTTTAAACAAACAAAAATAAAATATACGCAAATTTATCTTACTTCACAATCAAATTATTTAGATCCTAATTTAAGTGAAGCATCGAGTGGATTGGGATTGCAAACACATAGCCGATGCTATCTGGAAACATCGGAAACCTTTTCATCATTGTGAATCACTCTTAAATAATACTATGCTTAATGATTAGAAGGCTTGAGATTTATTTAACACATCTTAAAAGGAAGCATCTTGATGTTTGTGCAACAACTTGGGACCCATTTTCCACCACAAAGCAACAATCTTGCAAGGATTTAAGTTGGGTCCCATGAAAGAGCATTACAAATTTACAACGCCATATTTTATTTTTAAAAACTTTTCCCAAGTGTTTTGTTTTGAACACCTTATACAAATAGAGATAGGGATTTATGACAGAAAGTTGTATATAAGTACAAAATTGGCAGGCTTTTGTATTATCTTAGCAACATGTGGAGATTTAATAACAAATACAAAATCAATTATTTTTTTCTTTGAGGTTAAACCACAGATTTATGTTCTTGTCTTATAACCAAAAAACTTTGTTTCGGTATGATCCCTTGCTTTTAGCCGGGTGATCTAATGCATTGTTGTATGGTTAAACGATGAAGGCAATAGGATTTATACATGAAAAGATTTATCAAAATATTCTGAATCATAATACTTGCAACTCTCTGTCTTTCCAATTACCTGACATTTATCGTGAGTTCTCTTTGCGTTAATGAGCTTGCTTAGTCCAAAGTTCCCAACCTTCATTCAAGATTTGAATTCGCCTATCCTTCAGAGTTTTTTGTCAGTACATGTGTTTTACTAATCAGTGTAATCAATTAGTATCATTAAACGGCTCAACGCCGCCATTTAATATTAAAAACAGGTCTACCAAGTCTAAACTATTGATCTCAAATTGCATGGTCTGGATTGAAAAATCTAGCCATATATTTTTTGAACAAAACTAAAGTAATCTCTTCTTTCAGTGCAAGCTGTGTCGATTAGCCTTCCAGAAACACATCAAATGGTATTTACCACGGGTAGTCATTGATTTTTAATTTACCAACTACTGCGAACTACATAATCAATTAAGACGTCTATTAATGAAAGGAACACAGATCATTGCTTTTTGATTTACCAACTACTGTAAACTACATAGTCAATTAAGACATCAGCAAAAATGACTCATAAGCTTATTAATGAAAAGAACACGGATTGATTAGGAACATGTACCTATAACTTAGATGAAGAATTTGACCTGCATGATAACCTTCCATATCCCCAGTAATTCGCTACACAATTCATCCCTAAGAAATCTATATAATACTCATCCAGACTTTGATGTGCTGCAACAACTGAAAATTCTTCATAAAACTTTTTACGTAACATATAAAAAAATGAACCCAAATCTATCTTTTCATAAAGAAACATGACAATGCATATGAAAATATATATCCTATGATTCCATGATTCATCTAAAGAAAGGATTTTTATTCATTTAACAAAGACTTTATAAAAGAAGCCAACAGGTACTTGTGACGAAATTCTTTCCATTAATTCCATACAATAATTCATTCTTACAGTACGGAACCCTGTGACTATAAGTTACTGCTCGGAGGAAGAAAAGATATAAAAAGCCGCACTACTACTGAAAGTTGCAATGAAATATTGCATACATTTTGCACCCAATACATGAAATGATTATTTGTACAAAAACAGGGAAGTTGTAAGCTCACAGAGAACTTGAAAAGATAATAATACCTAACCATCTACTTTCTACCTAAAAGGAAAAAGAAAACGTGCTGCGGGGAAACCCCATCAAAACATCTAGAGAAATGACACAAATATCAGCTTTGCCGGTGCAGTATTTTAAGAAGAATTTATGACCCTTATAATTCCAGCTATTTAGTTATCAAATCATTTGAATGTCCACTATATTTCCAAGTAAGATTACACTAAACATCAAGATGGTAGAAACCATTTAGCGTATTATTACCATCGTAATGGAAGCACTTAATAAATAGAAATCAACTTTAACAGTATTAATGTATTCAAAAACAGGACATATACGCTTTACTTCCAAATTCTTACAAACGAATATACTATTGTAACCTATAAAATCTACGAAGATAGACTCCCATGACCCATCAAGTGGCCCCTAAGGTCAATTTCGCAAGTACTAACCAACCTACAGCCATCAAACACTTTAGATACTCAATTAAGTCCCGACTATAAAATAAATTTACAAAGTTTAACACGAAACATATGTGCAAAGAAGTCATAGTCTAAGTTGTTGTACAACAAGAATGTTTTTGCGTCATCCAATTTCACATTACAAACAATGTTGACCTTTATCGACCATTATTACTTCTTCCACCTAGATACTAAAGATAAACCAAACTTCATAGGCAATCTAGTGAAAGCTTCAAAATCCACTTATAACATATGACAAAAAGCCATGCAACTACTGCTCTGATCTTAAAATTCACAATTCAAAAAAACAATAATATTAGAATTAGCAGAAAATACCGATACTCGATAAATAATTGTCATAACTCATGTCTTATTTATTTCATTTACGACACCTTATGATGTGGTATGTAGTGTTAAGGCAACTATTAACTCTTAGGGTGCAAGTTACCCAGAATCTAAGCGAGATACATGGTTGTTTTGCAGAAATAACACAACAACATCAAGAGTAGATAAGCAAAGATATAAAGAATAAATTGCAGTAATGCTAGAGGATAAGTAGAGTAATCACTGCACAACCCTTAAGAAGAGTAAAGGAAGCTTAAAAGAGGTCTTTTATTTCCTGTCATATTGAATCCCAGGAACATCCCAACTACCATATATGTGTGTTGTGCACATTGCTTATAGTTTACAAAACCCACATACGGATAACAATCAAAACATCAAATCGCTTCACGCTAACCTAAACTACTTAAAAGTTATACAAATCCCTCTAACCACCAAATTAACCCACAGTGGAAATGAATCAACCCCAACTAATAATTGGATCACATGACCGAAAACCGAAAGCCCTTTTTTCCCTGAGGATAACGTTTTGTTGATGTTGATGCTCCAAGAAATTCTCCATTTTGTCTTTTGCTATCAAAAGATTTTGGCTCTTGATTAAGGACCCATAAGAATCCCTCACGTTTCGTTGATGTTGATACTCCAAGAAGTTCTCCAGTTTGTCTTCATTATCAGAATATTTTGGCTCTTTATTAGGAACCCATCAGAATGCCTCAAGAATTGATTGTTCTTTTCTTTGTTGTCTAATGCATTCTTGTTCTTTTCCAGCATCACTGTCAGAGCTCTTGATCCTTTAAAGAGTTTATCTACCTTGTTTTCAAGCAATGATTGAATTTTCTTATGTCTCTAGGCATCACCCTGCGTATGTCCTTGGCTCAATCTTTCATCATTGTATATTTTATTTTATCCATGATTATTCAATATAATTTTTATTAATTAAATTATGAAAAATGCTAAGTTCACATTTATATATTTTCAATAATAGTTTAGTCCACAATAAGCCTATTGAATTTGGAAGAGAAGATTAAACATGTTATTACTGTTACTTTTCAACCTCTGGTTTTTGGTATTTGGTTGTCAATCAGAATCATTTCCATGCCTTGAATGATGCTTAACCAAGTTAGTTTGACTCGATTAGACAAACATGGTAATGCAAAAATGAGAGTTTCTATATCTAAGAAACAAAATAATTTTTTTTAAAGACATGATTCACCAAGATATGAAATTCAAATACGATGAAGCTGTAGTCCACAGTGCCTTATCTAGTCAACCAATACCCATAATTTGATGTTTAGATATTGTAAAGAACGCCGTATTGAAAAACTCACAAATGAATGATTTTGAAGTTTTCTTAATTGTCTGATGCTCTTGCAGCTGTTTATTCGGCTGCAACATTGAAGGGAGACTGTTCAATGATGGAAACTGAACCTCAAACATTTACAACGGATTAATTCGTTGAAGTAAAAAAAAATATCTCAGCAAAATTTTACAACTTTCTAAATCCTTTTGATATCTTGGATTATGGTAGAAATAGAATGTTAAGAATAAATCTTGACTTACACATGCTAATATGAAGATGACCTCGCAAGGAATTTCATGACTTTTTTGGTTGCTAACAATAAATAAAGCCAATAATAAGAGAACCCCAAGGATAAACTTCCAGAAGTACAACACAGAAATGTCTGGTGAGCTTGATATAATGTATTATAATAAACGAAATGGAATTATCAAATCAGACTACCACTGAAGTTAAACCTATACATCTTACAACAACTAATCAAACCACTTTATGCCTAATCTGCAAGTAAAATTTAACTGATCGAGGTAGAAATCTCGAGGTTATAAGAATCCTTAGAGAAGATTTTTGTTTATGAGAAATCATAGTCAAAACTTGTGCAATTGACAACATTAATAGCTTGCTACAATCCACACAACAAAACAAACCCAAATTAGAAAGAGAACGAAGTTGATTTGCACATCGAGAAATTTAGCACCAACAAATATTTCAACTTGTTTGGCTATTTGTAGTTTTTCTACGATGAAAAAAATTTTTGTTTTTTTTTTGTTTTTTTAAGCACTTAAATATTAGATAAATTTACAGGAAGTAATTAAGCTTTTTGAAATTCAATCTATGTAAAACCTTTACCAAATACATTTCATTCCTAGATTTATTTCATCGAATGATCTCCTCTCAACCTGAGAGAACAAATATTAAATCAAAACCCTCAAAACAATATAGATAGCGTATAAGTTTCTCTCTAATTTCTGACCAATTGGGTGGGATTTGCAGTAGTCATCAGAATGATACCTAGGTGGTGGCTAAAACATGTAATTGCCATCGAATCTTTATATATCTCAAACTATACCTAGGGACATCAATGGATTAGGATTTGAAACAAAGCATTGACCTCTGCTTCCATAGCAAAAACCTACATTTGAAAGGTAATGGCAACCGCAACAACAGAAATAAAATGAGCAATACAACGAACCACATAATATATCTTCAATTGCAAGTAATAGATTATCAATTGACCTTTAAAATAAAAATTCCAACTCAGGTTCACCATTTATATTTTATATGAACGTATGGAGTTCTCTGTTTGTAACATTTCTTGGTTATGCATGAGATATTATATGGGTGTTATTTCTAAGTTAATTCCCAATGTATACCAGAATTCTTGAAAAAAAATCAATCCCGAAAATCACAGATTAAAATAGAATTTTTGGTTTTATTATTAAGTAGAATACTCACTTAGGCATTGAAAAAAATGAAAAACTATAAAATAATTCATGGTCGGTAATCATGATATGGTAAAATTTTCTACATCTTATTGATTCATCTGTGGTTCCCCACCTAACCCACCATAATGAAACTACAAAACATCATATAACGGTAAGCATGCAAGATGACACTCGACATGTGAGTGAACCTATTTCCTTCATTAAGTTGCAGTGAAAAATATTTATGGAGGCTTGATCTTGAGACTCCATGTAAGATTAGGTTGGTTTGTTTTTTTGCATATGAGATGGTTTCCAACTTAACTCATCATAAGGGGACGGGATAACAAAACATCATATATGGGAAAGTACGCAAGATGGAACTCGTAAATCTGAGTGAAACTCTTTTTTAAGAAAAATATATTTGAGTGAACCTATTTCCTTTATTAAGAAGGCACAATTAGGGGATATTCTCACAAATTGGGGTACTCACAAAAAAAAAATGAAGTAATTTAAGAGTCCATTATCCAAATAATTTTTATAATGGCTAAATTACCCTTAAATATCCCGTGTTAACAATCAACAATGTTTCAAATGGAATCATTATTGGTAATTATCAGTCAGCATTGAAATCGTGAAAACCGACTATGCCAACTCCTAACGTGCAAGAACACCCATTTAACTTACTTTAAGTCAGTATTTCATTCAACCTAAAAATAATACCGAATAACATAGTCGGTATTGGTTTCACCGCCAAAACAATTCCGACCAAAAATGGGGGAGTAAACAAACTATCGGCCAATCTATCGATATTGCATTCAAATGCGAGATGAAACAAATAATACCGACCAAACAGACGGTATTGCATTCAAATGTGGGAGGAAACAACCTATAATTAAAGTTCTCATCTGAATGGTAGTACTGGACATAGACATTGATAATCACCACTCCTTTTGATTAGCAAAGGAAAGAAACCAACAGACGGGTTGACCTATCTAAAAGATTCTTCCTATAAGATTTGTTTTACATGGTACAATATATTGTGATTCACCCTAAGATTAATTATTTGAGGTATACGATATATTGTGATTCGCCCCAAGAGTAATTATTTGAGGTACCGGATGTCTGGACCTCTCAAATTATGAATTTAATCGGTCACATGATGAGAAAGAATAATTAATTTAGGTTTTGAGGGGATACCAAATTAAAGATATCCATTAACAAAAATTCAGCTACATATAACCATTTGTATCCCCCAATTTGTGATAGTATCCCATAATTGTGCATTCTTTATTAAGTTTTAGTGAAAACTATTTGGGTTTATTGATTTTTGGTACTTTTTGTCCATGTTTTGTGCTTGGTCAATTTTTGTCCAACTTAGCGGTTGGTACTTCGAGACAT
Organism: Papaver bracteatum; assembly: GCA_023529315.1. Lineage (NCBI taxonomy): Eukaryota > Viridiplantae > Streptophyta > Magnoliopsida > Ranunculales > Papaveraceae > Papaver > Papaver bracteatum. The sequence goes on from JAJJWX010003646.1 coordinate 553,807, forward strand.
AAACCCATTAAAGTTCCGACTTATGTTCAAAAAAAATACTTAATCACTTCATTGGTATTTATTTGATTTTGATACAAAAAAATGTAAACAGACGAAAGGTTTTCTACATTTACACCTATGTTCACACTATGTATTGGGATCTTAAGCATGAAAAGTTTTGGCTTACTAAATTTCGCATTATGTATTGGGATCTAAAAAACAAAAGGTTTTGGCTTACAGAATGAACTATGCTATCTACGGGAGTCAAACCCACAACCACATCGGTGAAAACCATACGCTCTGCCATTTGAGCTAAGACAGCAAGTGAAGGAGTTGCAAATATACACAGATGTGTTGTTTAATAGTTTCATTAATTTACTTTTTTGAAAATAGTTGTAGCATGATCACCATCCACGGTAGACATCCAATGAACTACCTAGACCATGTATATTTGAGCACCCAAAACATCCCCTAAGGTGTACTAATAATATTTCTCTATTGTGGGCTCAAACTTACTTTTGAGCATCACCAATTAAGTGGGAAACAAAATGGAAGCTCAACAATTGCAATATATGTGTTAAGACTTGCAGAGTTTACTCAGCTAAGCTTACCGATGGAAAAACTTAGGCTTGAACAAAGTCAGACTTGACAAATATATCTCAATGAATTACTCCTGCATCAAAATCTAAAAATTTAAATTTAACATTATATTTTCTTTAAAATCTCTATTGCACTTGCTGCAGAAGGGTTCATCACCTTCATATGCAACTTTTCTAGTGCATTTGTTGCATGAGAACCAGTCTCTACCCAACTAAGCCCAAGAATATTGCTTCACAGGTGAATATTTATCCTATTGCATGGATAAATTATATTAAATACATGCTTACCTTGTTATCATTGTACTGCAACATATCATTCGCTTCCTGTATAGTCTTTATATTCTCGAAGGGATCATCTTGCAGGGCCAGGTCAATCTTTTGAAATCTTATTGTCTTTCTTGAGCAAGCCTAAATAAATTAATTGTCCATTTGTAGTGTGCATTTATTAATAATTACACTGTCCACTTCAGATGATGCATACTTACAATTTTCTGAATTCATTAACCTCATATATGGCCAGATTGACCAATACCTTGAACACGGTGTTTGTGGCCAATCCAAGTGTACCTACAATTAAATTCGGTTGTCAGTTAAGAAGATCACTAAACATCTCTTTATGTTGTGTTATGGTGGAATGGGATTAGATCACTAACTTCGGAACTCGCTTACGAACGTTTCACTTATTATAATAATTACTGGCACATTTTCATCTTCATCTCCCCCACTACTGATATGCACCATTCTCCCAATAAAGTTACCTTCGTGTTGATCCATTTACCTCAGCAAAAAGCAAAAGCAGCTGTTATAGATGACAACGTGATTATCTAGTATATTCATCCCAAGATACCGACTTACTTTTCATCTTGGATTGCTATTTTCCTCTTTGGCATTTCGCTAGTCCTATCCTGGGTATCAAACAATACCATAGTAACATCTGAGACGGATTCCAATTTTCCTAAAGCATTTGCATGAAATAATTCTGGCAGGCACACACATCTTATCTTAATTATATATAAGTAAAGTACTTGAAAGGAAGCACAATCTGTGCTTTAAATAGAATGTGGTGATGTCCACTTTGCTAAATTCTCTAGGTGGAAATTACATTAGTAAATACCGATTAGCTCAGTCTAATAATGGGACCACCAACACGACTATTTTGACAACTAAGGTGGTGAGCCTAGAATAACGACAAAAGTAACTATTAATAGAGATTTTCCAACATCACCTAAGAGCGTCTTCTAAACCCCAGCCATTTGATTGAATTCTCATTCAACTTAATGTGACGTACAAAAATATCACCGTGGTTTTTGCTACTCCCTGAATCCAAAATACTCCCCGTGCTTGAGAAGTTATCCATTCAGAACTAAACATTGGTGGTTAAATGCTTGAAAGGTACTGGCAACTGCAACAACATAAATAAAATTAGCAACACAATGAACCACAGAAACACAATATATCTTCAATTGCAAGTAATAGAACATCAATTAACCTTTAAAATAAACGTTCCAACTCAGGTTCACGCTTAAGACTCTGCAGTTCCACATACGGCTTATACTTTTTGCAGTTGTTATAGAAATTCATAAAATATTTTTTCTAACAGTTTCACATGTAACACCCGCCACTAAAACCACTGTCACCTCAACCGCCTACCTAATAAGTGTTAAATACAACCACAACACCACCTCCATGACACTATAAACCCCACCACGACCAAGAAAATCATAGCTAAGAGAAGTCTTCTAACATTCTTAATTATTGAACATTAGAGAGAAAAATGCAAGATGAAATTAAAAAGACGAATTAAAACACTGCCAACGAAAATTAAATCAATGGAAACCTAAAGGTCAAACAAACATGTAACACATAGATGCAAAAGAGTATAACTGTTAAGAATAAAGTAAAACCAACTTTTTTGGCATTCCACTTCCTAATCTAACTTCCCACATACACTTAACCAATAATAAGTCTAAAAACTCGGAAAGAGATCTTATGAGATACACTCTTCTGCATTGTTACTGTCCTCGACATTAAAAAGAAACTTTATTTACCGTTTTCTGGATCGTAAATGCAATGGAAAGGCTCAGATTCTTCATAATTGTGCAATAAGAATAGGATCGAACTTTCTTTATTCACAATAATTTCGTTGTCATCCTACGTTCCCATTACCTGCTTGCTTCAGAGTATCAAAGGTAAGTAAGATGCGATAGGAATTAAAATTTGCAGAAGACCAATTTGATTTTGCAAGCATGTGCATAGATACCAATTTCTGAATCGGACTATTAAATAATAAAAAAACATTGTATATAGTACATAGTAAAAATCTTGATTTTTTGACAAATGGAAACAAATGGCATACGACATATCTACATATATTTCAAAAGTTAAAAACTAAAAAGGCCACTTATTGAAGTCGAGCTTATAATTTACCGAATAAGAATTTAGCAAGAACTAAATAGTTAAAATCATATTTTAACAACCCATGGACATTTCCAAGAGAAACACCCACAAGAGAATTCTGACTCATATTATTCAGTCTATGATTTCTTTAGATATCTGGTACGATGATTTTCATGTTAAATTGTAAGCGACACACATCCTGTTGATAGCAAGCATTTGGTAATTTAATTTAACATATATTGTACTCAGCTTCACTCCTCTCATGTTCAAGATCAAATGGGCAATGTTTTTCCATGTGCAAAATAGAAGTTCAAGCTTTACACGGTGCACTGTAGTATAATCGTAAATTGTATGAAATGGTAACAACAACAAAAAAAAAAAAAAAAACACGACATTAACTATGACTGCACAAACCAAAGTCTGCATACCTCCATAGGAAGACAGCAGTACGCATGCATTCAGAAATTTCAAAAAGAAAAAGATTTACTTATATGCTCTGATTGCCTTTGCTGCAAAGCCACCACTTCTTTTTGCCTGGAGAATTAAAAGCCGAAGAAAAATTAGTTATTATATCGCTAATACTTTTTGTAGGTTATCAAACTGCAAGTATACTTGTAACATATATGCAATAGCCAGAGAAAGTGAAGCCATTAACCATATTTCATAAGCATACTTAGTTTCCGGGAAATTCAGCGTATTAGATATTCATGAGCATCAAATGGTTCTTTAGTTTCAGATAATATACCACCAAAATAAGGACACGGTGAAAGGAAAAACACTGACGCCATGAAACAAATACTATTTAAAATTTAAAGAAGATAACTACCTAGCTATTGAGATGCTTCTCATGACAATACGCCAACAAAAAAGTATCAATGGAAGATGTAAATATCAATGCTATCTTGGAGACAGATGTTCTACCATGGTTGCCCCCTTCCCTATCTGCTCGAGTTACAATCAAACACAAACCAAAAAGAAGCAATGATGATTTTTGTGAATTATTTTTATTCACTTCAGCAAACACATTACCTTTAAGTTTTAGACCATTAGTATAGTATACGCAAAGATCCTGATTCCAAAGATGGTCAATTTTCTAACCTTATTGGCAGTCTGTTTAGCCGATTCTTCACCACTGGGTAGTATGCGATATACGGGGATGGCGTAGCCTTAAGAATCCTTGCTCTTCCTTCTTGATACTGCTTCAGCAAAAAATTCATCCACAAATTTTTTCTCCTTTTCTGAAATGATAATCAATGATGTATTAGTAAAATTTAAGAAGCACTTGGTAGATATTTTAAGGGGAAAATATTCTTTGTATGGGTTTGGTGTTGTGATCTGCTAAGGTGGATGTTGTGATGGTATTCTGAGTCAAATGAAAGTTGTAAGCAAACAAAAATTCTACATTATTGCATATGATTTGTTAAGAAAAACTCTTTAATACTAAGAAAATATTATGTCCGATCAAACTCGTCTTTTGGAAGGATAAACTAACAAAAGTAAGCTGACCATTTTATATGACCTAGCCTTGAATTTTTATCTTTCCAAATCCTCTTACTCTAGCTCTTGAGAAGTCTTGCCTCTGATCAGTGGTAGGTAGTATAGTGGAAGGGATGGTGTGAATCTGGGAACTCAATCTGTGATTCAACCTTTTATATCAACCAAGTTCCGCAACAATCTAAATTTTAAACATACGTCCATTTCAATGCTTCATAAAGAGCGGGAGATTGATCTTCTGGTATGAAATGCTTAAAAAAACCTACATAATTTCTCAATAATTGCAAACAGCTATAAATGTATTGGAAAGGCTGGTACGAATCTGGGAACTCATTTGTATAATATAACCTACATGAACTCATTTGAATAACACCTGCAATGTACTCAAACTATCCAGTGTTACAACAAATGTAAAACTTATGAGAAGAGAGATTACACTGATTATGCTTCTATTGTCCTCAATTTCATATCCATCACTTGATGGAATCATTCAAACTTATGAGAAGAGTGAGATTGACTGACCTATCATTTATCGGTTAGAACCTCCCGTCCCAGTTAATCATAATAATCATAATCTTCTGTAAACCTAACCAAAAGAAATCAAAACAAAAATTTCAATCAAACACTTAACCTTACGAAAGTGACAACCATCAATATCAAAATCAGCAGAGTCGAAACCGAAAAAGAGCAAAAATAAATAAATAATCAGAAGTAGTTACCAAAGGAGATGGCGAAACAAAAAACAAAAAATTAGGGTTTTGAAAATACTTTTTATATGTCCGCCATTAGGTAATTTACAACATGAATTAAGCAGTAAGAGTAAAATAAAAAAACTGTAACGTTGATGGCTGATATAAGCAATGAAAAAAATATAAATCACCTTTATATAGCACTTCTCATTACCCCCAGAACATAAGATCGAAATATAGATGAACACACAAAGGATTACCTTATTTGAATTGGAAGCAATTTGTTCTTGTACGCCTTGCATTAGGTTTAAGGGTTTGGAAAGAAAAAGATACGCAGAAGAGCTGAGAAATAAAGAAATAGTCGAAAGAAGCTAATATTGCGAAAAGAGAGAGAAGACAATCAGATCGAATAGATAGTGCAAAGAGAAATCAGGCCATTCATCCCCGACCCCGAGCATTAACCGTTTCATATTTGGTTCACCCACGCCGACCCACTTAACCATACCGTGACTCCTTCTTAGCCGTCCAATGAAAAATATCACCCGTAGATTTCCGACCGCCGGATCGGGGTCCCCATTGAATGACGTACGTCTGATAGCTTTTGCTATCATGACACAAAGACCACCTTTTTTTATAACAATGATGATAAAATCTTGTATATCTTCACTCGTGGTTATCAAAATGCCAAAGGGTACTGATCATCTTCTTCTCTGGAAGACAAGTTTTTTCCCTAGTAATTACTACTCAAGAGACATGATTCTCTTGACGTCCATGTCGGTCAATCATTGGTTGTTCTTGTAACTCTTAATCAACGAGATAGAAACTATTTTATTGTGGCTTCCTCATGGTTTACCTCCCCTATTATCACTTCCACCGGATTAAGTACTCAAACTCTTAAAGCTTCTGGTACTTTTCCAGTTCCCATGTTCCCTGGTCTATGAAACAAGCTTGGAGTTTTAGATATAAGGTTGAGATGCCAGAGACTTTTAAGCAATGGTAGTTGTTAAGGATTCATGCAACTCCACTGAACACGAATATCATAGAGAAGGAGAAAGAGGAAGCAAGATTATATTACCATAAGGATTTTGCTATAGATTATATTATCCAACTCAGAAGATACCATTCAATCTTGGTAACATGATGGGAACGACTTTTCTGTGTTTGGGGGTATGCCCATCTCTCTCTTTCTCAAGGGTTATCAACATGAATATTTACGGTAGGTTTTTATGAAGTCTGACCCAACCGAATAACAATTACGGTTGTCTTTTTAAAAACTAAACTAACCGTAAAAAAAGTCGCAAAAATAAAATAAATCCAGGATTATTTACGGTTAAATGCTATCAAAATCGAACCCAATCGTAAAACCACTACCGATAGAAAACCTAACCGTAAGTAATATTCTTCAAGGTGATTCCGGTTGGGATTTTTTCTTTTACTAACCGTAAAATATGTAAAACCGGTTGGGAAATTGTTTTTCGATCTAGCTGGTTCTGAAATTGATCTTTTTTGAATTTGTTTGAGAAAATATAACATATTTCGGAGTTGTTTGAAATCGATTGATTTTGGGTTATTGTTGATTAGAATTAGAGTTTTTTTTTTCTTCTATTTTTCTTTTTTTTTTAGGTTTAATTTAAGGAAGGGTTGTTAATGATGATCGATTTCGAGCTGTTGTTGATGATGATTGATTTCGGGTTGTTGATTAGAATTAGGGAATTTTTTTTTTAATCATTATTAAGGTTTAATTAATGGAAGGGTAACTTAGACATCTACTATAATTTTAAGACACCTCATAACCAATTTTTTAGTCACTAGGAATCCATATGAAGCCCCTCCATTGTAATGTGAAGCCCATGTAATAGTGTTGATGGTGGATTTTAGTTCAGGGCTAAAGTTGTAAAACCAATTTTTTTTGTAACCATCCTGCAGAGGATGAGATTATTTTATAAGTGATGAATACTTCTTCACTTTATTAATTCACCTAGAATGGAGCATGTAGCAACAATCCCCCGAATATTCTGTGAATTTTATCATTATTGATTAATTCATAAAATGCCTTGTATTTCCTGTGTTGTTCCTAGCATGACTCTTATTGTTGGTGTGGCATGATGACTGATTGTTACTCGCAGCAGAGTAGCATGAATATCCAAGTACCAACAGTGAGGCATGCACGAAATGCCCGTACAGGATGTAACTCTCGGTGTGTTATACTAGCCCGATTGAGAGTCTAGATCACGATCATCCAACTTCACCATCATGATTGGATGGTCCAGATCGAATCCAATACCCCCAAGAAGGTATTGGAATATTCACTGCCGACCCAACGCGGGCCACGCATGGTCAGCCTCCCCAAAAAATGGGATGCATAGCTTGCCAAACCTTCCGAACCAAGCAGAATGGACAAGAAACCCTAAATTAGGGTTTGCGGCACATTACATGTGTCGCAAAATGATCTCAACCATCCATCTTCGCAGGCATAGATGGAGGGTGTAGATGTAGATTCAAAGGGCCCGGAGCATGTCAACACAATCACCGTGGACCTGTTTACATACATGACCAGTCATTCAGGACCAACCATGGTTGGTTGTCCCAATTCGTGCGCACAAAACAAAGCATGACGCACGACCATCCAAAACCCTAATTAGGGTTTGTATTGATCACGAGCGTCCGTTTTCTCCTGATCAAATGAAGGGCTTAGGAGACAACTGAGCAGGTCCAGTGAGCATCAACATGATCATCGTGGAACCATCTATCTCCTCACATGACCGAACAAGGCATACCATGCCTGGTTTCTCCAAATCACACGCCCAAACTAGCGTGGTCACGCTTCCCAAATCACAAACTGATCTCGACCACTCAACTTCGCCTGACAAATTGAGTGGCTTAGATCACATTTCCATGGGACACTCAGGTATAGGCGTGAATATCAGCCTACCACCTACACGCCGGACCAATCGGCCGAAACTGACCAAGCTTGGTCGTCTCGAAACGCGCTCCTTGAAGGTGGCATATTTCGCCCTTTAGGAATCCTTTGCGGCATAGGATTTCTGTCGCAAATCGATCTCAGCCACTCAACTTCACCTTTAAATTTGAGTGGCCTAGATCAAACTTTCGTGGGACAGTGAAGCATGGACATGGACATCAGCATGTCGTTTACACGCATGCCTGATCAGTCCTCCATGAAACGTCTCCCGAGTTTGGATTCGACCAAGCTGAAGGAGTGCACTCGCGCACCTCCTAAACCCTAATCCGATGGTCGCAAATGTGGGCCGCAAGTCATCTTGTCCGTCCAATTTCGCCAGTCTGGACGAACGGCCTAGGATAGGAGTTATGAGACCAGTGAGGTATCACTGTGATCACCGTCTTCCACTATTCCACACCATGTGGTCGGCCAAGGGAGGATTTGCTAGCGCAGCCTCCAAACCCTCTCGTGAAGTAGGCAACGCATAATGCTCAACATCGATGCTCTTATATGCCGAATACATTCGATGCATAACATGCATAGAATACACACGATACTTTACAAGTATCGACTTCCTAAATAACTTAGTTATTTAACTAGCATTACATGCTACCTTCTGTGGGTCCCACGATCCACACACTCGAGATATCAATCATGTCACAAACTGGGGGATACATTCTTGGGTATTGTTCTGGCGGTTTACAGCGTGCAGCGTGCAATGCGCCATCACAAGAACGTGTAAGGAATACATGGACAGTTAGATATGATAGGAGAAGTAGGAAAGATTGATCGTATGACACTAACATACAACTCCACTACTCCATCACTCCACTTCCCACGAGAGACGTGAATAAGGCTCAAATGACTTGTATAAATAGGTTCTCCTCCCTATTTCCTGAAAAAGACAACACATAAACCAAGTGTTAATACGAAACGTATTCAAACACCCAGAGCATGTTTGCGTTAATTGTAAGCCTGTTCACCTTTCTGTTAAAAGTCATAAACAAGCATTCATCTTCACAGTCTCAACACCTTCTTCGCTTCACTCCCTAAGATCAACCCCATCTCCTTCACTTTGTGACCAAAACAAGTCTGGAACGGCCATTTCTTGGTTTAGGCCAGAATTGTATAGATTGATCTCTCGAATCAAAAGCACTCCCGTGCAGTGCATTTGTTTAGGGTTTAGATTCACTTCTCATCCACACACCCCAAATTACCAAAACCAGCAGAAATAGTTTTCACCCATAAACAAATAGGTTTCTTTGTAATTACAGGATACTACTCATCCCAAGAAAAAAATAAAAAAAAAATTAACCTCCTATACTAGACGGAGAGACAACGAATCATGACAACGAAGCTCCATGTTGCAATCAGGTAAGATTATTTTTTTGGGTCATGCATATGAAAATTGAGAACTAATACCAAGTGAACATGAAATTAGTTATGCCATCAATATAAACATGATTGCTTATTTCTATACTGCATAAATTGCAACGAACTAAACTGATTTATTGAACAATTTGACCACCAATCAAATAGTTCATAATACCTATGTCTAAGCACATCTTAGGTATTTCAAGAATTACACCTAGTAGTTGAACAATCATGTACGTGATATTATTGAAAGAATAAAACTTAAGCAAATGAAAAAAATTAAATTGGGCATAAAACCATAAGGGCAGACAAAATTCGTTTTAAGGTTTCGAATAATTTACCTGAAAGATGCTTATTTGACATTCAATACCACAATTTGCAATGGATGTCGACCAATTTGAGAGCCAAAAAAAAAAGAAATCGATCCCCACACCTCAGAAAGAAAAAAAAAAAAAAAAAGGAAAGATATGTTTTTGGAGTTTTCATTTCTATCGTTCCATCAGGTGAATTTTAAAAAAAATCGCCTAAGATAAAAAGAAAAATAGGTAAATGTCTTGATGAGTTTTGGAAGATTTTGCCACTGAGATATTGCTTCATTTTTGCAAAAGAAAGATGAATCGAGGGTTTCATTTCGTTTGTGGAAAGAGAGTAAGGAAAAGTTCAATTAAAAAAAAAACTCTCTCTTCAGAAAACAGAAACAACCCTCCAAACCCTAGCCAGTTTGAGTTTTTTTTTCCTCAGATCTGCTCCTTTGGAGCGGATCCGAGCAGAAAAATCTCAACCCAATCTATTTCTTAGTTTAAATTACTCTATAATAGGATTTAATCGAAGTTTTTTTTTTATGTTTGAATCTATATTTCTAGATTAGCTCTCTCTGGTTTTTTTTCTCCTTTTAAGTTTACTTATTAGCTTTTAGATTTGGTTGCTGATCTTGGTCTTTATCATTTAATCCTTGTAACCCTTTCTTCCTCTATCGTTTTAATTTTCTTTAGTTCAGATTTCTTGTTCTAAACTTAGGTTCTTCTATTTGGGAACTTTATTTTTCAGCTGTGATCTAAATCCTGCAAGTGCTAGTTGATCGTGTTTCCTAACTAGGGTTGGAATTCTCATAAATTCCTATGTAAATTCCTATTGATTTTTTTTCAATCCACTAGCACAGGATTTTCTCATCAAAGGAAAACTCAACAACTTCAGCAAACTTTTGACCAGCATCAGATTTAAAGCTTCAAGTTCCAGCAGCAACATCATCAAGCTCCATGACTCATATTCCAGTTCAGATATCAGCAACAACAAGGTTTCCAAATACACTGACAACACAAGCCACTACATTGACACAAAAAATACTAACAACAGAAATTTCCAGACCGATGTAGATGAAGACCCAAACCGATTCCGTCTGATTCCGTCCTATGAAAACCAAGCTAAGTTATATTGGTTACCTATGTTTCTATTACTATCAAAAAATCATTGACAAATAGTTGGATTTATGGATCCTTTTATACCTATGTCACTTGTTTCATTATGATTTTCGAAAAAACCTTGAGAAGTGGTTGGATTTACGGATCCTAACATCACTACTAAATGTAGTTTTGTTAAATGGTTTGGATGTGTTACCTTCAATCCAACCAAGACCATTTAAACTAATCATGTTACCTTGGAATCGGTTGAAAATGGTAGGAATTCTTTATCAGACTTGGTCGTGTTACTATGTTAAGTGTGATGAATATCTCTGTTGTCTGTTTGAAACCTATGTAATTGTTGGAAAATTATGGATCATGCTTGTAATAATTGAAACCACTATAATCGTTGCCGATGTTGAACCGAATTATTAATGTAGTACTTGAGGCTCGCCTCTTTTTCGAAAAAAAAAATGGGGAAGTGGTGGCAGACAATTTGATATGGAGGAGTACTGTAAGTAGAGATGTTACGCTACGTTGCGACCGTTTTCGTACTTTAGGAACAAACCTATCTCTTACCATATGCTTCTTGCCTCCATCAATGGCTTAAAAAATAAAATTTAAGCACATACTAGTTTCACTTTCACGTGCTAAAAATAATAATTTAGAAAACAAATCCAGAAAATGACAGAAGCAAATCCTGATTTATTCTTTTCTTGGTTTTTCTTACTAATATTAGCAATATCAATGCTTATACAATAGTAGTGTTTGGTGAGTCACCCAGCGTCCAGGATACATTGGATTTCTAACTACCGGCTGGGATCATCCCTCCTCTCCTAGAATAAAGTACTTGTTTTGGTTAATACAATGGTTGGCCGTCACTCGCGTCCCACGCTATAGTGTATTAATTTTGTTTCTTAAAAGCGAATCATATATTGAGTTTTGATTGGTTTTTCATTCATATTCCGATTAATATTTTCCTCTTAACTCTCTTATTCTTGTATCATAAACCCTAGATGCGTTTCTCTCTTCAATAATATAAGGTATTCCCAATCAAGGTGTTCCCAATCCATTTCATATTGAATTTCAGCTGCTCAGAAGAAAAAAATGTTCATCCTTTCTCTATATTGGCATTAAGGCATATCCATAGAATTGAGGTGGCCTAAACTCAAGGATTATGAAAGAAGGTAGAATATTCCAAGAGTTTTTCTATGCATTAGTTCAAGGTTGGCCAAAGCTTGAATAATGCAAACAAGCTAGTAATGCAAGAATGACATTGCTATTGTCGAGCAATTGGATAAGTAGAGCAAGAATAACGTATATGAACATATGACACATATTGGCATAAGTTAGAAATCATGTTGGCATGAGTTTGGCTTAGCTAAAGTGTCCTAGAAAGTTCAGAGAAAGGCCTAATGCGGTGAGGCGCAGAAGTGGCATAAAAGTGGCGCATTATGGCTCAAGTGTTGTTTATTGGTTTTGTGAGCATGCCAATGATATGAGACAAGTTGGAACGGTTATAAAGAAAGTTTATAACCTTAATAGATTGTCCCTAACTATTCAAGACAAGTGTGGCTTCAATCTGCAAGATAACACAAAAGGTGGCAGTTGAAAAGCAGATTCACGGTTAGGAAAACTACCCGTGGACATGTGGATGTCTGTAGGATGTGCAAGTGGTTGAACATAAGTTTTGGCCGGATCTTTAGCTTATAAAAATAGCCTAGAGATTAATATGTTTGGTGTTGTTCAATTGAGGGAAGAACCACTGATTTTAGAAACTGTTAAGGCATTCACCAGGAGGGTGAATGGCCTGTTTAGTCCATGTGATGGACTGTTGTATGTAATCTTCCTTTAGTGCAATAAATGGATTTGTTGCAGTATCCATTGTGTTTATGATGTTGCTGATTTTGTGAGTTGATCAATTGGTTTGATGCATGGCAAGCCTCTTATGCTTATGGGGACATAAAGAGTTAGAGAGAAAGAATATGAAGACTTATGTTGCGTATTGCCTTAAGAGTGAAGGCATATGTATACTTTGATGCAAGTATGCAAGTGAAAAGGTGAGGGTACCCCAAATATACCTCAAGCTATAACTTTTCCTTCCTATAAGTCATTTCCCCGAAAATTATTGTCTATGGACTTAGTCGAGACAATACAACAAATCGGTTCACACTTTGTGTGATCTTCTATGGATACGAGATCGAGACAATACAACAACAAAGTGTGTTTACTTGATACAAAGGTTCGGACTTAACCAAACTCAATAGGATTCACATATTAAGTAAATAGGAATTAACGTTTGAGCAATTTACTTTAATTATAATAAAAAAATTATAATGCGGAAATATAAAGTAAATGACACAACAAGATTTTGTTAACGAGGAAACCGCAAATGCAGAAAAACCCCGGGACCTAGTCCATAATTGAATACTCTCAGGATTAAGCCGCTATACAAAATAAGACAACTTCGTATAGTTGAGACCAAGAAACTAAACCTATAGTTCACCTAGTTCCATCTATATTCCCACGCCTCCAACCTGTAAACAAGTCACGTACTTGGACCAATTCCTTTGGTTCGTATTCCAAACAGTAAAGGAACAACAAATCTGTTTGGTATCAAATCTCTTCAACCAAGTGATATGAGTTGCGCAAAGTTTCCCTTGTTTATATTAACATAAACTCCTTTGCCAGGTTCCAAGATCTATCTTATGTTCAAATTCCCAAAGGCAATCGCTAATATTAAGCCAACAACACTCTTCAACCAAGTGATATGTGTTGATGCCGATCTTCCTCAATTAATCAATCCAATCTACCACAAGGATAAACCGATTATTAATTGGATCCTCTTTTTCCCAAACAAGTATTGTGCACACCAAAGATTATAAAAACACCAAGTAAGAAATCTTCAATATCTTCTTTGTCTTCAAATCTTCTTAGATCTTTAATAAACACCTGCACACAATCACTTGAATCTCTTGTGATCAACCACACACAGAACGGAGTCTGTTAACAATGGATTATCACAAGATCGTCTTTAGATCTAACAATAGTCTAAAGATCCCTGTCGAAACCTTGAACTAGTTTGAGTGAATGTTATATCAGAAGAGAAGTTTCTCAAGCATAAACAAACTAGGTGCAATCAAAGTTCAACCACCGTTAGTCAATCAAATCAATACGAAAACTAAAGATAAACCGCAATATCTAGTTTCCCACCAACGGGTCGCGCTAGAGCTTCTCAATCCCAAAGAAGACTTTAAATTGAGCCGCCGTAAGAGATTTCACCTAATTAGATTACTCTCCTCTCCGATAGGCGGCTTCACCAGTAACAAAGACAAAAGAGTAAGTCTAGGTTACGCAGGATTAGTTTGCTAGAAATACAAACTCAAAGTATTTATAGACAAGGAAGTTTGGACACCAAGGAATTTCCAAAACCGAAAATATTCTCAAGATATTTTTCATTACTCCACCAAATTCGGTTTTCATAATTCATGTGAATGCATTGTCCAAAAATAATGATCGAAATCTCCTTGGAAAATATTTAATTAGCAAATGCATATTACTAATTCTTATTTTCCATATATAATTAAAAACCCTTAATTAAAAAGATTCTTAACTTATTTAAATTCGATCTTGGGATTTACTTCCTTCTTAGCCTTTAAGGAATATTTTTGAACAAAATAGAATAAGCATTAATGCACCGTGTTCAAAGAGTGACGACATCTTACTCTTGCAAGTATTTTCCATGCTTGCTCACTTGAAACCGATTTACCACACTTCCAAACAATTTTAGAATTGGTTCATTTGACTTTCAAGAACTATCTGATTGATTAAGTTCCACTCAATCACAACTCATGGGTTTACGGTTCTACCGAAACAAGTTTCGGTTCTACCTCCATGTGAGTATTGTGCATAGTTACACTATCTTACCAAAAATACGGATAACCAGGTACTAGGATCGGTCCCCACATATATTTGGTATCTAAATTGTATGCACTGCACATGTCCATAGGATCGGTTCCTCCTTCCCAAAAACATGTTGCACATGTTCATAGAATCGGTTCCCCTTTCTTCCATAAACCTTGTTGCACCTCATACAAGGATCGGTTCCCCTTGTGATGCATTGCACCTCTTATTAGGATCGGTTCCCCTCTTCCCAGTAATAAGTTCAGATATACACAACCCGGTCATACCCCAGGTGATTACTTAAGATCGGTTTCACTAATAAAAGTCATACCAATACATAAGTCAGGCCTCATGTGAATAGTTTTGCCAAGAACACAAACAAGTCATGAGCGGTTATACTAATCACATATTGTTTATGGGTGAAAACTACTCCTGCCGGTTTTGGTAATTTGGGGTGTGTGGATGAGGAATAAATCTAAACCCTAAATAAATGCACTGCGCGGTGAGTGGTTGTAGATTCAGGAGATCAATTTGTGCAAATCCGGCCTAAACCAAGAAATGGCCGTTCCGGACTTGTTTCGGTCATAAAGTGAAAGAGATGAGGTTGATCTTAGAGAGGGAAGCGAAGAAGGAATTGAGATTGTGAAAGTGTTGGCTGTGTATGACTTGTATTAGAAGGCTGAACTGGCTTGCAGGATGTAAGCTATCAGTTCCGGTGTTTGAACACGATTGTATCAACACTTGCCTCTGCTGTCTTGTCTTGTTTGAAAAATAAGATGGAGAACCTATTTATAAAAGTCTTTTAGCCTAACCCTCGTATCTCGTGGGAAGTGGAGAAAGTGGAGTGATGGAGTAGTGGAATAATGTGTTAGTGTCACATGACCAGGCTTTCCTACTTCTTCCATCATCACTAACCGTCCATGACTTCCTGACACGTTCTTGTGATGGCACGTTGGACGCTGCACGCTGTAAACCGCCAGACCAATACCCCAGTATGTATCCCCCAGTTTGTGACATTATTGATGTCTCGAGTGCATGGATCGTGGGACCCATAAAAAATAGCATGTAATGCTAGATTGAATAACTGCGTTATTCAGGAAGTCGATACCTGTGAAGTATCGTGTGTATACTATGCAGGTACTGCATTGAGTATATTCATCATGTATGAAGCATCGCTATTTGAGCGTATCAAAATAACTTCATGTCCAGCCTATTTCATGTGATGGTTGGACGCTGCGTAACCAAATCCTTCCTTGGCCGACAACATGGTGTGGTAGAGTGACGGATGGTGATCATCATGACGCCTCACTAACCAATTAACTCCTGACCAGGGTTATATAACCAAGTCGGTGAAGTTAGATGGATGAGATGGTCTCTGAGACACTCATCTGCGACCGTTGGTGAAATTAGGGTTTTGGAGTAGGCGCACAAGCACCACTCTTTAGCCTGATCTAATCCAAGCTTGGGATACGAATTTTGGCTGGCCGATCGTACATGCATGTAGATGGCATGATAGTGTAGGCTCCCATACCCCATTGTCTCACGAAAGTGTGATCTGGGCCACTAAATTCGTCTTGCAAAGTTGAGTAGTCGAGATCAATTTGCGACAGAAAACTGGTGCCGCAAAAGCCGCACATCGTGCCAACTTCAGGCGCGCGTTCCAAGATGACCAATCTTGGTCGGTCTTGGTCGGTCTTGGCCGATTGGCCTGGCGTGTAGGTGGTAGGATGGTGTTTACGACTATACCTGACTGTCCCATGAAAACGTGATCTAAGCCACTCAAATTTTCCGGCGAAATTGAGTGGTCGAGATTAGTTTGCAATTTGGGAAGTGTGACCATGCTAGTTTGGGCGTGCGTTTTGGGATAACCAGGCATGGTATGCCTTGGCCGATTATGTGAGGGGATATATGGGCCCACGGTGGTCATGTGGGTATGACCGGACCTGCTTAATCTAATCTCGGACCCTTCATTCGTGCCGGAGAAAATGGACGCTCGTGATGTTCAAAACCCTAATTTTGAGTTTCACGGCCGTGCGTCATGCTCCGTTCGTGCGCACAAATTGGGATGACCGAACATGGTTGGTCCTGAACGATCGGTCAGGTATGTAGGCGGGCCCACGGTGATCGTGTTGACATGCTATGGTCCCTTTGAATCTACATCTACACCCTCCATCTATACATGTGAAGATGGATGGTTGAGACTGTTTTGTGACACATGTAATGTGCCGCAAACCCTAATTTAGGGTTTTCCGTCCATACTGCTCTGGCTTGGACGTTTTGGCAAGCTATGCCAATATTTTGGGGAGACCGACCATGCGGGGCCCGCGTTGGTTCGGTAATGGATATTCCATACCTGCTCGGGGGTTATGGAATCGATCTGGGCCATCCAATCATGCTGGTGGAGTTGGATGGTCGTGATCATTTCCAGACTGATACGGACAGTCCGGATACTCAATCGAGCTAGTATAACACACCGAGAGTTGCTCAATCGAGCTAGTATAGCACACCGAGAGTTGCAGCCTGTACGGGTATTTCGTACATGTTTTCATTATAATGCTTGGAGATTCGTGTTGCTCTGCTGAGAGAAACACTCAGTCGTCATGCCTCACTGATAATGAGTACAGGAAATACAAGGCTGGTTATGCATTAATTAATAATGTTGTAAATTCACAGGGTATATGGGATTGTTGCTACATGCTCCAACCTGGATGAATTTCGTGCATTTAATTCACGGACTGGGATTGTTGTCACATGCTCCATTCTAGGTGAATTAGTAAAGTGAAGAAGTATTCAACACTTATTAATGGCTTTATCTTTTACAAGATGTTGGCGCATAATTTTTTGGTTTTTACAATTTTAGCCTTAAATGAAAATCCACCATTAACACACATATTGGTCGTTCATAAGATATGCAATGAAGAACAGCCTCAATAACGCCTGGCGATTTCCTTTTCGGTTCACAACACACATCATGAACTTATTTCCTTAGAACACATGTACACATTGTTCCCTAGGATGAAATCCTCAACTCATACCCATACATAATCACAATAGCATTCATACGATTATGTCGATGTCTTATATACAAAGTTTAATGGTTAAGCAAGAAACTTCATATTGTATTCCTTAATACTATGTCTATCTAGAGTGTTCATGCTTCGCAGTTTTATGTTTTCAATATGCACGACTTGAAAGATACATTAGGGAATGAAACAGTTCAAGTCAAATATCACTAACCTCAAGTGGAAGGATGATGTTTTCGTTGTAGCTCTGCACTTCTTCAAGTCTTCGCAATACTTGTAATGTATCACCCTAATACTTTCAAGCTAACCTATATGAAGTTAACTCTAGTACATTTAAATCAAGCGACTCTTAAATGAGTTTTGCTTCACTAAAATATGACAACCAAACTTGACATACCAACGCTTGGTGGGTTCAACCGAGTAATGCTCTAACAATCTCCCCCTTTGTCAATTTTAGTGACAAAACTCTTATAATCATATGGATAAACAAATTACAAGAATTCATTACACATACGCTTCATTCCCGAATCCACAACACATAACCTGCATTCATTCAATCCTCAAAAATGCAGTAGTTGCACTATAATAACAAAGCTTATACTCCCCCTGAAGGTGAGCTAGGTAGATATTCAATCCGCACATCTTTGTTATCCCATTCATATGATATGTTACTCCCCCCTTAGTCTATGCTTTTCCTCATTCGTTAGATAAACGTTCAAGCACCATTGTCCTCTTCCCTAGTGACACCAATCAACCATAGATTGATCTTGGTGGGTTCAACCGAGTAATGCTCTAACAATCTCCCCCTTTGTCAATTTTAGTGACAAAACTCTTACAATCATATGGATAAACAAATTACAAGAATTCATTACACATACGCTTCATTCCCGAATCCACAGCACATAACCTGCATTCATTCAATCCTCAAAAATGCAGTAGGTGCACTATAATAACAAAGCTTATACTCCCCCTGAAGGTGAGCTAGGTAGATATTCAATCCGCACATCTTTGTTATCCCATTCATATGATATGTTACTCCCCCCTTAGTCTATGCTTTTCCTCATTCGTTAGATAAACGTTCAAGCACCATTGTCCTCTTCCCTAGTGACACCAATCAACCATAGATTGATACCAGCATCACTTGTTTACTCCATATATTTCTCCCCCTTTTTATCACAAAAATGACAAAGAAGTGAAAAAATAAAGGACAACACGAAAAGGATCTTACAAATCTCAAAATAGACTTGCAACCTGTTGAGTCAAGCACGAGGGTTTTACACACCATTTTTGATAACCAATATCAAAACCGAAACTACAAGTAATTACGTTTTGATATGTTATCATGGAAATAATTGCCCGAAGCAATTTTCCCAACTAGTTTATAAAACCAAAAACCAACTAAACAACTTAGTTCCTTTGCTAAACCGATTGTATAAATACAACCGCTTCATTCGATAAGACCAAAACAAAGATAAACTTTATTTTCCTCATCAGGTTCTAATTATCCATATAACTTAGGCCTTTAGATTTCAAACAAGCCAAATAATAGGTTAGTTAACTAGCATTTCCTTGTTTAGGATTTCGATTAGACTTGAATAACCGAAACCTCCATTTTGATAAGTCTAACTAAGATCAGAATTAACTTAGTTTAGCTTATCCGGAATCGAATTGGACTAAACAACTCGTCCCGTCAACATATTCATTCGTTAAGCCTTAAATAATTCATACAAACCAATAAATCAACTTGCATAATTATTTACCTCAACCGGATACAATAGAAACAACATATATAAACCAAAGTTTCACTATTGCACCGAAATTTTGTAAGCTTAAACAATTTATACTACACAATAAAGCAAAATAACAATTGTTTTACTTAACTGGAAGCAATTGAATTAACATAGACATTAAAGCACCGCAATTGTACCAAATTTTGTAAGCCTAAACTAATGATATCACACAACAAAGCAAGATAACAAAAGTTTTACTTAACCGGAAACAATTGAATCACACACACATCCATACATTCATAATGGAATAAACACATCAATTGTACCAATAATTTCTTTTAAGCAAAAGCAATATATATATCAAATAAAAATAGGCTTTTCTTAAAACAATAAAACAATTAACTAACAAGATTGTTACCTCAATTTCGCATCCAACTTCTCCAAATATGATTCCATCGCTTTCTTCTTCCGGGAGA
The DNA here is from genome assembly GCA_023529315.1 of Papaver bracteatum. Lineage (NCBI taxonomy): Eukaryota > Viridiplantae > Streptophyta > Magnoliopsida > Ranunculales > Papaveraceae > Papaver > Papaver bracteatum. Next base: position 573,827 of record JAJJWX010003646.1, read on the forward strand.
ATTGATATCGAAATACCATCATGTTGTCATTCTCATGCCAAAAACAAAAGAATAAAAACAACCAATCTTTACCAGAGAAAGGTTGAAAATCGATTTTAACAATTGCAATCAAAAGTTGAAAACCGTCGAAACACATATGCTTTTATGCTAAACCAAAACCGATTCAACATATTGTGACTTTTTCACATATTGTTACTACAGGAACCCATCATGATCCTTTGATAAAGCCTACCAATTTGGGCTAGAACTTAATCCTGCTAAATCAAAAAGTCACCCAAACCATAAGGGTTCACAACATATTATGAGATCGAATATCAAGGTAATAAAACCGAAATCAAACATCTCATCAATGGTATAAAGCAGAGTTTAGCTAACTTTGCCTATCTGAGTGGTGGTCTGGATTTATCCTTGCCAAAGATAAATCAAAGGCCGTGGTTCTCCGTGCCACACCCTGCAAGTCGCACACGTGGTGTTCATTCCAATATTATGAATTAAAAATGAATACTGAAGTCAAGATATGGAATTTCAAAATTTATAACGGGGAGGTTCGAACTCATGACCTATTGTGTCATAAGAGTGGCCTCTAACCATTGTTCCACCTTGGTTGGAATTGATAGAAAAGATAAATGTGAGTGGTTGTTTGTTCAACTTAAATATTAATTAGTATAAGTGTTTTATTAATTAGTATAAGTGATTTGTCTAGAAAGAAGATAAATCTATGGTCATGGTTTGTTCAACTTAAATATTAATTAGTATAAGTGTTTTATTAATTGATTTCTCATTAATTTCTCATGATAAATGATTTATTAATTTTACATCATAAATATCCCTTAATTAATATTAATACATATCTCCATCAATAAATAATAATTTTGACAAAAATTATTTCAATAGATATTAGTGGTGGTGGTGGTAGTAGAGGAAGAAATAAGTGGTGGAAGCAGTGGAAGGTGTTACTAAGTGGTGGAGGTGGTAACATTAGTTTTGGTGGAAGAAATAGTGGCGGTGGTATTGGTTTTTTCTTTTTGAATCAAAAATAATAAAAAAATTACATGACGGGTAACATTGTATTGTGAAAAGTATAGTTGGTTGTTTTTGACACGATCAAAAAATGCGGATAACAAATACTTTTGGGATGATACCAAATCATATAAGACAAAATGGTTATTTTTGGTACCACTGCTATCTTTGGTAACCACTCGTACACATGATTTTCAGTATTAACAAAAAACATATAGTTGAATAAATTAATTGACGACCTAAGTTTGTTAAATCTAAACTTTATACATGACGTGTGGGATTAAAAGTTATAAGTGTGCCCAATATTCTACGAGGGATGGAAAATGGTGGTGGTGGAGAAAGAAGTGATATCTGGTGGTTTATGGTACTGGCCGGTATTGATGAGTAGTAATTGACTATGTTAATTATGTGCTGCAACAAAAGGATAACACTATAAATTAGAAATGTGGTTGATCGTCTTAATGCTAATATAAACTCGGTTAAAATACATGAAAATTAAGAAGAAGAAAAAAATATTTGGATGTCACGTTATATAATAAATAACACTAAAAACTACATATTTAGTATCAAGGTTTCTCCATCCAATAGATAAATCTAAGGTTGTATTGAGATCTCGTAAGCAGGAGGCGAGTTGGTCTTGGATTTCTGAATGACAATGAATATAATGAAACGCTCCCTCTCGGTTTCTCCAATGAAAATCGAAACCTTCTAAAAAAAATAATCAATCGAATAACACTTAGATGGAACGCATCACCACCAGTGTAAACTTCTCTGAATTGCTACATATCCAGTGAAATTTCTACAGATTAATCTGGTGATTTCGTCCTACCGTAGTTTTTAATGAGGCATGCAATTAAATCTCTAATAGTGATTTTAAAGGTATTTAATAATTACAAAATTCTCTTATAAGTTTTGTTTATGCAAGTATTGATTTAACTTGGGTTCTTTTATATTTTTGTGTTAAGTTGATGACTTTTTAATTTGAATACATGTTTGGTTAACAAACTTTGATACATATAGGGTATTTTATTTGTAGAACTGATGTTAGTCTCTCATTTTTCCCGTTAGCACTTTGTTTCGATCCCGTATTTATAGACATTATTTGACTAATGTTGGGGTATTTGTTTAATCTCAAGGCCTATAGGATCAGAATATTGTTACAACAATATTCCTGCGAAATAAACAACAGTTCTGTGATACATCAATAATAAACAACAGTTCTGCGATACATCAATGATATTCTGCGAAACATCTCAAGGTGACGTAAGGAATGACATATCGGATGAAAACGACAGAAACATGAGAAGAGCGTGACATTTTTGCGATGAATCGATAAAGCCTACGAAATATTAAGGCGGTGCCACCTGCGATTTATCGAGGGAACCTAGATCCGAAATTAAAGGGAATCTTAGCTGTAAATGAGCTGTCATGAGCTGTAATCCACTATGTAAATTCCTATATAAAGGAAATGAATAGTTCCAGAGAGGATGATGAATTTTTGAGGGCTAGGAAGGTTTTTAGGAGAGAGAAAATCTTTATCAAGTGTTCTGTGTTCTTGATTTTTATAAAATTCCTTAAGATCATATTAATAAAAAAGTGTCTTTAATCTTCAAATTATGTCATAAATATTGATAAATTCTTGAATAGGGTGTAGTGTGGGAATTCCTGCAACTACATTTTGGCGCCCAGAAACAGGGAGAATCAATTTGAGAAATTTCAAATTACAGCTTGAAGATTTGAAGAAATTATTAGAATTGAAGAAATGGCTAGAAGGAGAAGAATTACATCAGAACCACCAACAACAGTGAGAAGAAGTAAAAGAATTGCAGGGGAAGGAACAGGTGAATTGGAAGGATCTTTAAGGATCAGATCAGGAAGAAGTAGAGTGAGAAATGGAGCAAAAAATTCAATCCAACCACCGAATCAACAAACACGAGCACAAGATAGAAATGTGGATTATGATAGAGTAAGTGTGCATACTTGGAGGTCGGATTCGATAGAAGAAGCGGAAAATCAAGAAGAGGAAAGAAATCAAGAAATGGATGGAGGACTAATTCATGAAGAGCATGAAGTAGTAGATGATTTGAGACAAAGGATACAAGAAGAAAGAAGATTAGAGGCAGAAGAACGTGCCAATCTTATAAGGCAAAATCATGAATTAAGAATGGAAAATTTGAGGTTGCAAAATAGAAGATCGAGAAGCAGCATGAGATCAAATTCAAGATCATATAGAGAAGAAACAAGACAAAATCTCCCTATACAAAATATTGGAGAGAATTTGATAAATGATCGTTATATTCCACGCGGTGAAACTTTAGACATTAGACATAATCGGGATGAGGGAGAAAATCAAGAAGAGAGAAGGAGAATGTTACGTGATGAAGAGATTCGAAGAAATCGCAGAATAATCGAAGATGATATTGAGAGGCATTATATTGAGCAAGTACATTTAGCGGGAGAAAGAGAGAGATTTCGAGCAGAAGTAGAAGAACAAGAAATTCAAACAGCGTTGCGTCAGAATAATCATGATAATCGAGAAAGACGACGTGCGCAAAATCGTAATAATGATAATCTCAATTAGAAATATGAGAGAATTCGCAGAGACATAGAAAGGCAACGAAGAGAAATAGTAAGGGATGAGGAAATTCGCAGAGAAGAGAATGAAAGACAAATTAACTTGCAAGAAGAAGAAAATCGCAGAAGAAGGCAAAACCAAGATGTTGGAGAAGAAGCGCGAAACATCGCAAGACAAGAAAGGAATGAACGCAGACGAAGAGAGGATGCGTTGAAAAGGCCAATGGAGCAAAATTCTAATAGGAATGAACAAATCTTGCGAGAATTAGCAGAAATGAGAGGAATGATAAATAACAGAAGAGAAGGAGGAAGAAGACAACTTGATGAGGCAATCGAAGAAGCTACGAAAACTCCATTTACTCAAGAGGTACAATTAGGAGGGATACCTCCAAAATGAAATTTACCGGTGTTGACCAGTATATTTGATGGGACTACGTGTGTTGTCCAACATATCAAAGCTTATATTCGATGTATGCTACAATGGGAGAACCATGATGTCGTTTTGTGCAAATATTTTGCGTCAAGTTTAACTGGAGAAGCACTGAAGTGGTTCGAAAGTCTTCCCAAGAATACAATAACTTCGTTCATGCACTTGCAAACTACTTTCTTAGGAGCATACATCAGCAATAACTTTACGCGACCTAGAATTGAAGATGTGTTTGGATTGAAACAGAGAGTTGGTGAGAGTTTAAAGCACTTAACGATAAGATGGAGGACAATGTGTAGTGAAATGGCAGGAAGAGTAGATGAAAGATATCTCATTTTGTCCTTCATAAATGCTATATTTGTGACGAATCTATTATACATCCAGGTCTTCAGAGTTAAAAACACAATCACCATGACAGAACTGCTAGAATTGCAAGAAGAATATATCGCTTTGGAGGAAAAAAAAATGAGATGGAGTCTTATCCAATTCTCGCAGGCACAAGTTTAGCCGCAGCAAATGGAAGTTTGTTACCAAGGATGATTAATACAGTAGCAAGTACTTCCCAAAATCCGCGAGAGAAAATGGAGACTGATAATCAACATAAGATAGTAGCAATGGGGAGTAGAGATCAGGAGGAATTGGAAAAGGAGAGAAATTTTTATAATCGCAATAACAATAATAAGGTCCCAAGGTTTGATCAACCGCAGGAGACTTATGGTGGACAGAGGAAGAATTATTCAAGAGAGCAAAGAGGTCAGAGGAATATGTGGGAAGACATCAAATTTCCACCTTTAAATACCGGTATAGACAAGATTTGGGAAGCGATTATTTTGATGGAGAATATACCCTCACCCTGGAACATGGGGAAAGAACCACATCCCAACAACCAAAATCAAGAATTTTGTCCTTATCATCATTTTCATGGTCATTCTGTGAATAATTGTAGAAATGTAAAAAGAATTATTTTGCGAATGATTGAACAGGGGAAATTAAATCATTTTCTAGCAAGATATTTACAACCGCAGCAATTGCCGAAAGCACCAGAAATTCGCAGAGTTAATGTTGCAAAAGAAGCCGAAACATTTGTCATTGAAGTAGGAGCTACAACAAAAAATATATTTTGCAATTCAATTGTACATTCGCAGAAAACGATAGAGGATTTCCATGACAATGTGCTAAGCAGAGTATTTGCAAGGGATATAGAGGGAAGAGAGGTGATGAATATTGCGAAGATTTCTCCGTTAGAAGAATGACAGAAACAAGTTGTTTCTTTTACTGTAGAAGAGATACCAGAGCCCGGGAAGATGCATGACAACCCATTGGTGGTGAAGTTAGAGATAAATCCAAAATACAGAGAAGAAGAAGAAGATGATGATGGTGACGCAGCAAGTGATTATTGGGGAATAGATAAAGATTTAATTGACACTGGTAGCTCGGTATATATTTTATTTTATCATACTTATCGCACAATGGGTGGAAGAGATGATGAGTTAATCCCTTCAACTTACAAGATCTATGGTTTTAATGGCACTGCAAACAAGCCAAAAGAAGAAATTACTATGGAAATTCCGTTGAACAAGATATCTTCAAAAATCAAGTTTTGTGTAGTGGATATAGAATCTCCTTACAATGCCTTAATTGGAAGACCATGGCTCCATGGGATCTTGGGCATAGCATCAACATATCATCAATGCATAAAGTTTCCACATCCTCATGGTATTGGGATAATTAAAGGTGATTGGTTTGAAGGCAAAAAGTGTTATGAAGTTGACATTAATACTTGCGAAGAAAGAAATGCCCGAAATCGTAATTGGCAACATAACAGGAGGCAAACTCAGAGAGCTGAAAAATTGATGGTGGACAATATAGAGTTGCGGGGAAAGGATATATTACAAGAATAATTTGTCCCAAAAGAATCAATGGTGATTAATCATGCGAATATGGGAAAAAGTTGAAATCTCAATTCTTCGCAGGAGAACAAACAAGTATAAGGTGTTGCGATAAATCATTTCTCGCAAGAAAATAAAAAAGTATCAAGAAATTGCGAATAATCATTCATCACAGAAGAAAAGAAGTGCAACAATATCATGTTGTGAACAATCGAAAAACAAGAACAGCAAAAAATGTGCACACAGAATATTAAAAGAAAAACTTTGCTCAAAAATAAGAATTTTTCTATTAAAAGAAAAAGATGATGATTTCGAATCATATAAGAATTTTTAATGCAAATGCATAAGACGGGCGCAAATCGCCTAAAAATATATAAGAATGGGACGAACTTTTATGGCGTACACCTTAGTTCGCGGATTCTATTCCGTAAGAGGCAATGTCCTTAAAGTGCGTCATAAGGGGGGTATCTCTTTGCATGGCTATGGGAAAGGCTATACCGCTGCTGGAACCTAGTCATGGAGATTTGGGATTATAGAAAATCCATCCGGGAGAGATAACTTGGATTCCCAACTATATAAGGTTATACCCTAGTTGGGCGCCCGAGAGTTTCTCCTAAGGAATGCAAAGTATGATCAAGGCGTCGAGGTACACGGTTGAGCTGTGGGTGCCCGGGATGGATGAACCTACCATGGCCATCCACGGAAAGTCTTGGCTTACGATGTGTTCGGCCCTAAGAAAACCCCACTTAGGGTGCAGTCTTGTAACTATAAGCCATATAAGGCATAAAGGACAAGGCTGCGAAAACAACTGGTTGTTGGCAGAACCGGATGGGAAAGTGCTAGTCTTGTATGGCCGATGTATAATCCTTGAAGGGGCAACCAGGGGGAGAGATAAGGGCGATACCCTCCATTAGGGAGATGTGTATCAAAAAAGATGGCAATGTCATGGGACTTTATAATCGCAAGAATATTTAGGCCCGTCATATTGTCGCGTGACATAGACAGCAATGTCATGGGACTTTATATTCGCAAGAATATTTAAGCCAAAATCATATTGCCGCGTGACTGGCCAAAAAGCCTAAAGAGAAATGTTAAGATGAGATCAATGGGTTTTTGTGATAAGATCAAAAGATGAGATAAATGAAATCAATAATAAGAGGATATAAATCGCAAAGACGTCCTGCGATTTCATCGAAAAGACGACAATGTCATAAGTCTTAAAAAGCAAAGAGAGATTAATCTCACAAGAAGGCTTAGATTTATCATATTGTCGCAGAGATTAAAATTAAATGATAAGGCAAGATCAATGGATATTATTACATGTAAAAGTAAGAATGTCATGCGATCTTGTCGCATAAAAGTGGCATAATAAGACCTTTAACTAGGAAGGCGAAATAAGACCACAAGAGAGATTATATCTGCGAAGCATATAACAAATTTTTCGCAGAAATATTTGCAATAATTCATTTATCATATTGCAGATTAATAACAAGAGGCAAGTATGGGAATGATGCATAGAATGGTAAAAATTGTTATTCATCATTATATGATAAATTCATGGGTTATTTAACGTTTGGTACCCAACAAATGTCCAAAGCCTAGCTTTGGTACCCAATATTTGATATATTAAGGGTTGGTACCTTGACTAGACATTATTGTCAAAGTCAGGGTTTGACTTTTTTTATTTAATATTTTGTAATTTTAATTAAAAAGTGATATGAACTTACACACTTACCCCTAGAAAATATTGTCTTCTTCCCATCGTCTTGAAGCTGTTTTAGGAAGAAGAAGCGGAGACAACATCGTAACTATTCAAGATCTCACGGAATGATCTTTGAGTTGAAACTATTAATTTTTAAAGCTGAATACAAAGGATGAAGCGTGTGAACCATGAATTTGAACATTCCCATCAATCTAAAGCAAATCATCTCATTAGATTATTAAGAAAAGTAGTAAATTCAAACCATTGATAACAACAACGATCCAAAAATATCTTCCCCCATTTGTTCCTTAAATAACGAAGCTCTTCAATTCATAATACCAATTGAATATTGAATATTGTCGTAAATTATTGAACTAACTTTGATGAACATCCTGCTCCAAATTAAAAATTCTAGAAAAACCAAGTTTGAATGAAACCCAAATTAAGTCCATGTACGATTCAATCACCACCACCCATATCTTTGAAAACGAAAACAAATCTAGCACCACTACCATCATCTATCTGTAGGAACAACACCACCGCCGGCGTCGAGCGCCAATAGAAGTGAAACTAAGAATTAGACTCCTTCCGAGCGAGAGAAACATCACCGCCATCACCGAGCCGCTATCATCACAAACCAGATAAGAACGACCAAATGTCATCGGACTCATCACCAAAAAAACCATGGAGAAAGACTCAGACAAGCAGTCAACACGACTATTACCTGTTTCCGTTTGCATCATTTTAAAATAATAGAGGCACCAAGAACATAAATGTTTCATTAACAGCAACCCAAAGATGCAGTAGCAACAATGGATTGTTGGAAGAAAGAACTAAATCCAAACTAACTCTGAGACATGAAGAAATGGAACCCTAAAAAAAACTTAACTAAAAGTACAGGGTTAAATACGTATAAAAAAATTTATTATTATTTATAATAAAATAAAATAAAAAAAGTTGGGTCAAGCTTGGACTTTGACGGTCAACGTCTAGTCAAGGTACCAACCCTTAATATTTCAAATATTGGGTACCAAAGCTAGGTATTGGACATTTGATGGGTACCAAATGTTAAATATCCCTAAATTCATATAAATAACAGACAGAGATAGAAGCAAAAAAAAGAAAAGGAATTTATATATTGAAAGACATCAGGAGCTACAAATAATTTGCAGAAAGAATATTACAATTTGTCGCAGATAATTATCGCAAGAAAGAAAGAGAGAAATACAGGAGAAGATCAAAAAGAAAAAAGAAAACTATTGAGATTTATCTTCATCATTATCTTCATCTTCGTCTTCATTATCTTCGTCATTAGTTCCTTCTTCATATTCGCTTTCATTCTCATCTATATCAGCCTCCTTCATCAGAAATAATGGTACTTGAATTTGGCTGGGATATTATCTAAGAGACAAGGATATAAACTAAGAGGAAGATCATTATCTTTACAAACTTTCTCAATAGCATTATTGCGAACGGTGAGAAGATTACTACGCATATTGGAGTTGGATATCTTTATTTTCTCTCACATTCTAGAGGTTTTATCATTACGGGAAGCAAGATTTTTCGCAAGACCACTTTTTTCTTCTTCAAGTTCTGCTATCCTAGTGGAATATTTTTCTTCAGATTCTACGATAATACAACAACAAATTAGAAAATTGTTGAAAATCTACAAGAAATATAAAGATGTTAGAGGAGCAATAAATAACCTTCTCTTTCATGAATCATTTCTTGTATCAAGGTTGCTTGCTCGGTATGAAGACTGACATCTATCGCTAAATTTTTCCTAGCATTATCGAGAATTGTCGCAGCCCATGTGAATTCATCATCACTTTGAATGAGAAGATGGGAACGGATTTGTTCTTCTCTTTTAAGAAGGTTAATATTTTCATTCTTAAGCCTATCTCTCTCAAGTTCAGTGTCAATAAGGGTATTGCGGAATTTTGATAGAGCTTCAGTACTGAAGAGTAATGCGCTCTTTATCCTTCTCGAGTTCATTTTTCTTGGCTTTTAAGACTTTGATTTTTTTCTCTAAACTCATCTCTGCAAGTCTTTAAACTATTGGACATACTCAAGGTAGATCTATAGTTCATTCTCATAAGGGAAACATGATGTTTAAGCTCATCAAGGGACAAAGTATTAATTTTTTCATCTGAATAATTATTTAAAGCATCATTAAGACGCTCAAGAAGAGTGGTTTCATCTATGGGTTCATCAAAAGAATTGAGAATAAGAGCTTCATCAGTAAGATTATAGGCATCTGCAAAATGGTTGCTCAAATAAGCTAAAATAGCGAGAGTGAAGAAAAGTAAAAAAAAAAAAAAATTAAAGAGAAAAAAGATTTATACCAATAACTTGTTTGCAGAACTTCTCCTTGTCAACTAATTTCTGTTGAAGAACTTCAACTTCTACTTCAAGCGATTTGTTTTTATTAAGGAGCTCAGTATTTCCAGATACTTCCAATTGTTTACATTTTTCGCGAAGAAGGGATATTTCGACTTCATATTGTTTATTTTTCTCACGAAGTTTCGTAGATTCAGATTGTGAATCGGTAAGCCTTTTCTGCGATGTTGATAATCTATTTTCTAATTCGAAGCAACAAAAAAATAAGCTCTAGCGATCTCTATGACGAAAGAGAAAATGAGTGAGGATAAGTAAAAGATCTTCGATACTCATGATAAATGTAAAATTTACTACAAGAAAAATAAAGGAAAGGGGCATACAAATGAAGCTAGCGCGTGAAGAAAACTTGGGTCGATAAATCTTGAGACTCCTTTAAGATCTTTATTATTAGTCAAGATCGAAGCATCGCAGATTTTCGAGAGATAATCGCAAGTACGAGTGATATCATCCTCACCAACACCTTGCATGGGGTTCCTAAAAATATTTGACAATTGATCCATTGAAGTCTCAGGTTGAGAGAAACCCATCGCAGATCTAATTCTAGCGGAAGAAATATGTGTTGAAGTGCCCACAGTAACGTCATGGTTTACCCCATCATTTTCTTCAAGTTCATTATCTTTTTCAGCGATAATAGAAGTGTCTCTAAGTGGAAGAAGTGGTTGAGTTTTTCTTATCTTCTCTAGAGGACCGTCTGTGGTTTGATTTTTATTGCGACGAGGGGAAGCACCAGAATTTTCATTTGGAGTTAATACTCTTTTGCCTTTATCTTTGGCTTCAACCACCGCGACAAATGGAATTTCCTTGAAAACAATCACACATAAAGATAAGAAACAGGGGCAACAATATATTGTTAAGGGTTATAAAAAAATGTTTCTTACTTCATCTGTGAAGGTTTTCAAAATTTGTAGGAGATTGGGATTTCAAGATCTGGCGTAACTAGCCTTCATTTTTTCAATCGATAAAAGATATTTCAATAATTAGTAAGAATAATATATTTATCTAAATTTGCGAATAATGATAAACTTTGCGAGATATACCTCAGAATTCTTTTTCGGGCCAATTAAAAACCCAAGGACGATCTGACCCTAAAGATTCGAAAGATTCGCAGGAATATCAAGAGTGCCAGAAATATATGGACCTTCAAGGAGGAGAGGAAATTTGCACCACTTGTCATCTTTTGAGAAGCGTGGACCTTGGTTTATAATTGAATGATAATCTATATCTTGCATAAGAATTTTATCCTTCGCAACTTTTTTATCCTTATTTAAACGAACAGCCCAACACGTACTCTCTTTCTTCATGGGAATTACTTGATAATTCGCAAAGAAATTCTCCACGGTATATTTTATTTGGAATAATTGGGATATCTTCAAAATCAGGATGTTTCGCAGAATCAGGATAGAGAGATCCTTTACCAGCTCCACGGGAGGCATATTCAAGAATGAGACGAATACAATCTCCACTTAATTGGTAGATTGCTCGTGAAAGTTTAGCATGAGAAATAATTTTATAAAAAAAAGGGAGTTCTGGGTCATAAAGAGGGATAGGAAGGCCAGCTTCTAATTGACCTAGAAAAATAAGGATCTTCTCATTAGAAGAAGGAAATCTTGAAGCTAGATCAATGGAGATATCAGAGTCTGAAGATTGACCAGGGATCTCAGAAAGTGCAAAACCTAAAGTTTGAAGTTTTTGGTGGTGTTTTTTGAAAGTGGGTTGACCTAATTTTTTAGCAGGGGCCATTTTTTAGTATGGGAATGATGATTTAGATGAAGAAGAATAAAGAAATAAAATTGAAACAGTAATAGATCCGGAATTTGCGGAAGAAGATGAAGAACAATAGAGTTGCAGAGAAGAAGAAAAAAAAAAGAAAAAAAAGAGAGTAAAAAGAAGAGGGGAGATTAGCGAAGAAGATATTTATAAGAAAAGAAGATTCTCGAGAACATCAATGCATTTAATGAAGAAAAGACATGAATGGTCAGAATTCAACGGTTGAAAAAATACGTGTCAAGGGATAAATGAGAGAAAAAACACGCGTAGAATATCTAGCGATGGATGCAGAGACGTGTCAGAATGAAGGGAATGTGAAAAGACAAGGAGTTGTGGAAAATCAAGAAACTTAAATTCTCATGATCTTTATCTTCTTCGCAGAAAAGATATGAGAAGAGGCAAGATGTAGGATCAGAATATTGTTACAACAATATTCTTGCGAAATAAACAACAGTTCTGCGATACATCAATGATATTCTGCGAAACATCTCAAGGTGACGTAAGGAATGACATATCGGATGAAAACGACAGGAACATGAGAAGAGCGTGACATTTTTGCGATGAATCGATAAAGCCTACGAAATATTAAGGCGGTGCCACTGCGATTTATCGCAGAACCTAGATCCGAAATTAAAGGGAATCTTAGTGTAAATGAGTCATGATTGTAATCCACTATGTAAATGCCTATATAAAGGAAATGAATAGTTCCAGAGAGGATGATGAATTTTTGAGGGCTAGGAAGGTTTTTAGGAGAGAGAAAATCTTTATCAAGTGTTTTGTGTTCTTGATTTTTATAAAATTCCTTAAGATCATATTAATAAAAAAGTGTCTTTAATCTTCAAATTATGTCATAAATATTGATAAATTCTTGAATAGGGTGTAGTGTGGGAATTCCTGCAACTACAAGGCTGATTAAACCCAATGTGTGTTGTATACATTGAAGGCGACGGAAGTTTGTGTCGGCTCTACCTTGAAACTAATAATTTTTCTTCGGATGGTTAGTTGAATTTATGTAGATACAAATATCAATATGACTATGCTCTTTAAAACTCCAAATTACTTGAGTAACACTAGATGTGTGAACGTCATTCATGCACTACTTAGCATAGTTGGTGTTAAAAAAATTTATCCACGAAGTTTTTCAATTTTATGTTATCAATATGATTGAGAAAGAATCTTACACATGTTTTGATTTACTATTATAAGTTTATTTTTTCAACTCACATGTGTATATCTCAGCCTTCCAGTAGCCAAGGGTTCTTCATAATTTTTATAACTCTCACATTTGCAATAAATAAATAAATAGTGTTTATCTATAATAGGGAAAATATTATGGGTTTTTGCTTCACTCCTTAGAGCCTTAGTTATCAATAATTTCGGAACAAATGTATTCATAAACATCATGGAGTTGGATTGGCAGTTTAGGTATATGTAATGTTAGATGAATTATTCTTTTTGAAGTTTGAAATTATAATATGATGGAACAATAAATGGGGAAAATTTTTATTTACTGTATTTTTCATTTTTTTCATGTTGGCACAACATTATTACTCCGTCCAGATAATAAATTGGAATAACATGCTTAAGTAAAAAATAAAAAGATCAGGTAACCCATTTTGTTTCCCAAAACCTATTTGAATTTCAAAATAATTACTCACGAATAAAATGAAGCAAGAGGAATGTGAACAATATCGTATTAGATACAAAACGTCCCGTGCCGTTACGGCACGAGTTAAGATCTAGTACACATACATAGCAAATAAATAAAGCATTAAAGTACCGGCTATGTAAATCAAAAACTATCACAAGAAAAATTATAAATCAAATAACTTTAATCATAATAATTTTATTCAATAGACTTATACAATCAATGAAAGCAATCAAAAATTGATGTCTATTTTTCTAGATTAAGTATTACAGCATATAACTTAATCTCTAGTGGTGCTCTTGTTGTTCACCGATGTTTCTTCAGTGTTCAAACTGTTAAAGCATGTCTCAAGAGACTTATCAGCAACAACTTCTTGTTTCTCAAGTTTCTCAACTTGAATTTTCATGTCAGCTATTCCAACTTTAGTTTCCTCAATCTTATTCTTGAGCCAATCTTGATTTCGGATAGTTGATATGAGATTGGTTCTTAGTCCTTCAAAACCATGGATATAGTCAATAATACTATCAGAGCGAACCCACTTGGTTTTGGTTAGATCTTGTAGATTGTAGGCCAACAGACATGACTCATCTTGTGATCCAACCGAACCTTCAAAATCATAATCAGACATGATTTTTGATCTGCTTCTTTTCTTCTTCTGAGTATTAATTCCTTGACAATCTTTAACCATTTGAGCCTTCTCCTTATTAGTCTTTGAGACACTACGAGTTATTGGAGGCATGATTGGTTATATATAATATGACTGATCAGGATATTAATACACAAGAAGCAATAGTTTCCCTTTTAAAAGGAGACAACTTTCGGACCGAAAATATCAGTAGAACCTGAAAATATTAAAGAATATATTTTGCTTCCTTTTGTCCGAACATCTTAGTTTTATTCAAAAATTCCAAATAAAACATATCTAGAAAAATCATGATAAACATGAACGATTTTTGGATCTACAACTATCCATAAAAGTTTACAACTTTTCTGATAATCAATTACACAAATACATGTGCTCCAGATTTATTGTGCCATTCCCATCCATAAAAATGAGCACAGAAGCGGATGAGAATGCACAATCTTGAACAACTAGGTTGTATCGGATTAAGCTTTTTCAAGCTTATATTGATTATCAGAAACATAGTTCATGTTTCTTTTAGGGAATTTCTGTTAGAAAATTGGGTTGCAATAGAAGATGAAACAAAACAGGAAAATGTTGTTGTACTCAAAAGCTTTCAAGGCTCATACGATTTCTTTTAGACAATTATTTATACCCTCCCAATAAATTGGCGATTACAACAGGTATGTGAAATAATGCCTTCAGGATACAATGAAAGCCCTACAACAGAAATTGAATTCAAGGTTTGTACCCCTTGATTCAATCAAGAACACATGTAAACAAATTTCTGAAGATGCTTTAGAAGAAGAGAAAACAAAAAAGATTTTTCTGATGTGATTGAAACGAGTTTAGGGAGATGCTATTTATAAAGGTTTTCGCATCTGTTGGGAAAAGACATCTTTTCACCAACAGGTTTCTCTTCACCATCAGACATCAATGGCGTCTGTTGGACAAGAAGATTCTGGATTCTGTTTGTAACTGTCGTAACAGTTACGTACAACCAAAAAATTCTTTCGGGGGCATTGCCCAATATATTCCAACAATTTTTGCCCAATATATTTTCTCCCAAGACGATGATCTTTTCTAACTCTAGAGATATGATCATGTGGAGAAATTGTACCGATGTGAGAATTCGGAGACTGATAGATCCCTCTTAATTCTTTCAATAAGATTTTCTCATTCTAAGGACTTCTTTATGATTCACATCAGTGCGATTATCTGAAACAATTATTGGAAAACCCTCATTGTTTCTTTTGGCAGAGATTCTCTCTTTACTTTCCTTATGGAATAGTTCTTCATCAAAACAAGAATTGTTTCGATATGGATGAGGAGGAATCTTCTTCCAGAAGCTATTGTCAACTCTTTCCTATGATTTTGAGTTGATCTTATAGGGTTGTGGCACAATCTGTCTTTCTAATGAGGAATGATCTTTCAGTTTTTTAAGACAAAAAATTTCCTTCAAAATTTTTACTACCGTATGTTGAAGAAGTATAAGTTTCCTGTCAAGTGACTGAAAATTGTATTCCTTAAGATCATTATTATGGAATCGGTTCAAAGTTTCCTTTGGACAAGATTTCATTTGATCATCAGTAGATATAGAAGATTATTTCTCATCCTCTTCTGACTTGATGTAGTTCGGTAAACTACCATCATCTTGATCTGTTTCAGATGTGACTAAAACAACAGTATCATTTGTCAGAGTCATCGGACCTGTCTCTTTATCAAGAGAATTAACAAGAGATTCTAATTTGACAGTGAGATTCATATTCTCTTCAGCCAGACTATCTAGTTTGACTGTCTATATTTCTGATCTCCTGTTTAAAAAGATTTGACTCTGTCTTTAAAATCATCAATTTAGGAGACAAATATTTTATAGGCTTTAAGAGTTTTACCAACTCTTTATCAGCATCTTCTTTTTCATCAGAAAAAGACACAGATGTTTTTGCAACTCCTGGATCATGAGTCAATGAAGTAGTAACATCTTCAACTCCTGGATCATGAGTCAATGAAGTAGTAACATCTTCAACCTTCGAGTAGTCATACTCTTGCTTAATATTAACTGGATCAGACATGGATTCAATTCTTATAGGATGGATCGCACCAAACACATATTGTTAGATCTTTTCGTGTTTGTCTGCTCCGATACCAATTGAAAAGGCGAAGGTACCCCAAATATACCTCAAGCTATAACTTTTCCTTCCTATAAGTCCTTTCCCCGAAAGTGATTTTCTATGGACTGAGTCGAGACAATACAACAAATTGGTTCATTTGTGTGATCGTTTATGGATACGAGATCGATACAATACAACAACAAAGTGTGTTTACTTGATACAAAGGTTCGGACTTAACCAAAATCAATAGAATTCATGTATCAAGTAAATAGGAATTAACGTTTGTGCAATTTACTTTAATTATAATAAAACAATTATAATGCGGAAATATAAAGTAAATGACACAGCAAGATTTTGTTAACGAGGAAACCGCAAATGCAGAAAAACCCCGGAACCTAGTCCATAATTGAATACTCTCACTAGCTATTGGGTCATTTAGAGCTCCAAATGACCCAGTAGCTAATAATAAGAAATGCTAACCAACCTGATGAGAGTTCACCCAAAAATGTTTAAAAGATCAGGGATATTGATAAGTTTTTTTTTTTATAAGAAGAAATTGTATTGAATTAAACGTGTTCAAGGTCGTCCATAAGACGACTTTGAACATCAAAATCAAAATCTACATAGTTCTCAAAATGAGTAGAAGTTAATCTAACTGTTTTGGAAAGATAATCTGCCACCTGATTAGCTTCACGAGGTACAAAAATAAAAATACAAGAATAAAACTTTGAGATCAAATATTGTATCTCTTTTATTAGGTTCTTGTTCTCCCATTGTATGTTTGAATTAGAGCCATTGATGGATTCAATAACTAAACTTGCATCAGCTTCTATCTGGATCTTTGAATAGTTTTTCCTTAGCGCCCAGAATAAGGCATCTCGCATTGCCATGCACTCAACAACTTCAGCATTCAGTGCTCCATTTCCACTGCTCCCTTTGGTTCCAAGACATGTACCTAGATGATCACGAATAACAGCACCAATTCCATATTTATTAGTTTCAATCAAAGGAACCATCAACATTAAATTTAACAGTGCCTAGTGGTGGTGCTTTCCAATTAGAGTTCAAACTCTTGGTGCATAAAGTAAGATTATTCAAACTAGTGTTTTGATATGACTGCATGTGAGAAGCTAGATGAAAAGTGATTTTATGCACAGAGGAAGTTGGGTTTAGAGAAACTCCCTGAAAAACAACATCACATCTATCTTTCCATAGAATCCAAATTGTGATCATGTATAAGAACATCATCTGTTCATCTATGCCAGGAGCCGTAGTAGAAAACCAACTTATGACCCATCCAGAGACAGTGTTAAAGATACCAGAAATCATATCTATATTGAATTGAAGTTTCTTCCAAACTTCTTTAGCATGCCTGCAGTGAAATATGATATGTTTCATATCCTCATCAGTGTGATTGCAGATATCACAATGGGTGTCTAAAGAAGTATTGTATTGGGCTCTTTTAGTCTTGGTGTTGTTAATTCCCCTAATACACTTCCATGAGAAAAATTTGATCCTTTGAGCAACATCACATTTCCACAATTTCCTCCAGACTGTAGTGTCAATGTGAGCACCATTAATCTGAGTAGCACCATTAACCTTAGTTAAGAGATTATAAGTACTCTTGACTGAAAACTTCCCATCTTTAGAAGGTGGCCATAACATTATATCCTCCTTACTTGTATCAATATAAAGAGTTTGAATCTTGGTTGAAGTATCAGGATCAAACAGTTTGTTGAGAAGCTCAACATTCCAAGCATTAGTGTCAGGCTGGTAAAGTTCATACACTTCTTCATAGAATCTGTAAAGATCACTGTTTGGAATAGGTGGATGAGATAAGCCAGGGATCCATCTATCTTTCCAAATTTTGGTTTTCTTTCCATTATTGATTTCCATAAAAAAATTATCCTTAACAATTTGTAAACCCTTAGTTATTCCATTCCAGGTGTAAGAGCAGTTAGAAGTAGATATTTGTTGATGAAGAAGATCACCACCTTTGAAATATTTTCCCCCAAGAACCTGTGCCATAAGACTATTGGAATCTGAGCATATTCTCCATGCTAATTTAGTAAGAAGAGCTAAGTTTAATTTTTCCAAATCTCTAAAGCCAAGGCCACCAAAATCTTTAGACTTGCAAATACTGATCCAGGCCACTGGGTTGGCTCCTTTATTGTTGTTATACCCCCAAAAAAAATTCCTTTCCAGAGTGGTAAGTTATTGTAGCAGATTATTAGGCAACTTAAAAGTTCCCATTTGATAGACTGGAACTGAGTTTAAGACATGTTTTACCATGGTACCTCTGCCTGCTTGAGAGAGAGTGGAACTTGACCAAGAGGAGAATCTATGTTCAAAGTTTTCCTTTATTAATTTGAAAGCATCTTGCTTAGAATGACCAAGAAGTAAAGGAGATCCTAAGTATCTCTCTTTAGAGTTCATTAGCTTGACCCCCAATAATTGTCTCAAGACTTCAGCAACTTCTGAATTTGTTTTTTTACTGAAATGAACAACTGACTTATTAAAATTTATAACCTGTCCAGATTGTGTACTAAAACTGTGAAGTAGCTTCAAAAGATTGTTAGCAGAGATATGGTTTGCTTGAGTAAAGATCAAGCAGTCATCTGCAAAAAAGCAAATGATTAATGGCTGGTGAAATGTTAGCCACTTTAATACCAATAATTGACTTGGTTTGCATAGCATGAGAAAGTTTCCTTGATAAGTATTCCATTGCAAGAATGAAAAGATAAGGTGACAAAGGGTCACCTTGTCTTAAACCTCTTGTTGGCTGAAATTCTTCATAGGGAGAACCATTCAGTAAAACTGATAAGGAGGTAGTACTGATGCATTGAAAAATCAAATCACAAAAATTATCTGAGAAGCCAAAAGAGTGAATAACTTTAAGCAAGAATGACCACTCCAATCTGTCAAAGGCCTTTGACATATCTAGTTTCAAAGCCATCCAACCTGTTTCTCCTCTTTTCTTCTTCATGGAATGGATAATTTCTTGAGCAATCACAGTGTTATCACTTATTAATCTGCCTGATACATAAGCAGCTTGGAATGGAGAGATAATCTTTTCCATTAATGGTTTCATTCTGTTAACAATGACTTTAGAAATAATCTTGTAAGATGTATTGCACAAGCCAATAGGTCTGAAGTCAGATGCACTTGTTGCCTTCTTCTTCTTAGGAATTAGTGAAATATAAGTCCTGTTAATTTGCTTGAGTAAATACTTACTTTCAAAAAATCTTCTAACCATTAGGCAAACATCTTCTCCCACTATATCCCACTGGCTTTTGTAGAAACCAGCTTGGAAACCTTCTGGACCAGGTGCACTCCAGTTTTCCATGCTTTTTAGAGTGTTGTGAATTTCTTCATTAGAAGGAATTCTAGTAAGAGACAAGTTGTCTTTATCAGAAATAATGGAAGGAAGGACATTGTATAGAGTGTCTTCTATAATGAGATGAGTAGAAGTACTTATGTTGGATAATAATGTTACTCTGCTGAAACTCATTTCAGAGTTTCTGTCAAACATCTGAAGGAAATAATTACTCTTTCCCTGTTGACAAATCACCTTAATTAAATCACCAAAATTTTATAAATAATTATGCTCATAGAGTCTCCTCTTTAGAATCACATCTAAAGAACACAACCTAATCATATGGGTTAGGAGACTTATTATTTGCCATTCTAATATCCCTAATCGCAAAAATCCAAAGATTGGTATTGTAAATCTCACACTTACATACTCAAGAGAATTAAAAATAACATTTTAAAAAATTTGATGAAATAATGAACCAAAAATTGAAAGAAAATCTAATCTCTTCATGGACTCACTAAATCATACCTTAATCTGATTGTTAAACCAATCGTATGGGTTAGGAGACTTATTATTTGTCATTCTAATATCCCTAATTGCAGAAATCCAAAGATTGGTATTGTAAATCTCACACTTACATACTCAAGAGAATTAAAAATACCATTTTTTAAAATTTGATGAAATAATGAACCAAAAATTGAAAGAAAATCTAATCTCTTCATGGACTCACTAAATCATACCTTAATCTGATTGTTAAACCAAAAATTGAAAGAAATTTTGATCTCTTCATGGACTCGCTAAATCAGACCTGTAATCTGATTTTTGTTTTCCCAAAAATATCAAAATCACAGAGCACTAATTCATCTTCCCTGGTACAGAAAACCAAAATCAGGGAAAACATCCCTTTGATTAACAGGAGGAACAAAATACGCCCTAAAAAGAAACACCCTAAAACTATTATTCATCTTCCCCGTGCGTTCCATGTACAAACGACGGCTTACTTTCTTTTTTCACAGAGGAGAAATATTTTGGATCTGAGCAAGTGGGAGAGAACAATGGGGTGAGAGAGGACGATGGGGTGTGCGGTTGGGTGCATCCGTGAATTTTCATTCATAAGATTGGAATGAATTCCACACGTGCGGGTAATGGGTGTGGTCTGCACAACCACGACCATAGATTTATCTTTGCCCAGAATAAATCCTGGTCACCACTCAGATAGGCAAAGTTAGCCAAACTCTGCTTTATAAGGGAGATGCCCAAAGGCAATCGCTAAGATTAAGCCAACAACACTCTTCAACCAAGTGATATGTGTTGATGCCGATCCTCCTCAATTAATCAATCCAATCTACCACAAGGATAAACTGATTATTAATTGGATCCTCTTTTTCCCAAACAAGTATTGTGCACACCAAAGATTATAAAAACACCAAGTAATAAATCTTCAATATCTTCTTTGTCTTCAAATCTTCTTAGATCTTCAATAAACACCTGCACACAATCACTTGAATCTCTTGTGATCAATCACACACAGAACGGAGTCTATTAACAATGGATTATCACAAGATCGTCTTTAGATCTAACAACAGTCTAAAGATCCCTGTCGAAACCTTGAACTAGTCTTATATCAGAAGAGAAGATTGTCAAGCATAAACAAACTAAGTGCAGTCAAAGTTCAACCACCGTTAGTCAATCAAATCAATACGAAAACTAAAGATAAACCGCAATATCTAGTTTCCCACCAACGGGTCGCGCTAGAGCTTCTCAATCCCAAAGAAGACTTTAAATTGAGCGGCCGTAAGAGATTTCAAATAATTAGATAACTCTCCTCTCCGATAGGCGGCTTCATCAGTAACAAAGACAAAAGAGTAAGTCTAGGTTACGCAGGATTAGTTTGCTAGAAATGCAAACTCAAAGTATTTATAGACAGGGAAGTTTGGACACCAAGGAATTTCAAAACCGAAAATATTCTCAAGATATTTTTCATTACTCCACCAAATTCGGTTTTCATAATTCCTGTGAATGCACTGTCCAAAAATAATGATCGAAATCTCCTTGGAAAATCTTTAATTAGCAAATGCACATTATTAATTCTTATTTTCCATATATAATTAAAAACCCTTAATTAAAAAGATTCTTAACTTATTTAAATTCGATCTTGGGATTTACTTCCTTCTAAACCTTTAAGGAATATCTTTGAACAAAATAGAATAAGCATTAATGCACCGTGTTCAAAGAGTGACGACATCTTACTCTTGCAAGTCTTTTTCATGCTTGCTCACTTGAAACCGATTTACCACACTTCCAAACAAGTTTAAAATTGGTTCATCTGACTTTCAAGAACTATGTGATTGATCAAGTTCCACTCAATCACAACTCATGGGTTTACTGTTTTAACAAAACAAGTTTCGGTTCTACCTCCATGTGAGTATTGTGCATAGTTACACTAGCTTACCAAAAATACGGCTAACTAGGTACTAGGATCGGTTCCCCACATATATTTGGTATCTAACTTGTATGCACTGCACATGTCCATAAGATCGGTTCCCCCTTCCCAAAAACGTGTTGCACATGTTCATAGGATCGGTTCCCCATTCTTCCATAAACCTTGATGCACCTCATACAAGGATCGGTTCCTCTTGTGATGCACTGCACCTCTTACTAGGATCGGTTCCCCTCTTCCCAGTAATAAGTTCAGACATACACAACCCGATCATATTTCAGGTGATTACTTAAGATCGGTTTCACTAATAAAAGTCATACCAATACATAAGTCAGGACTCATATGAATAGTTTTACCAAGAACACAAACAAGTCATGAGCGGTTATACTAATCACACATATTGGTCGTTCATAAGATATGCAATGAAGAACATCCCCAATAACGCCTAGCGATTTCCTTTTCGGTTCACAACACATATCATGAACTTACTTCCTTAGAACACATGTAAACATTGTTCCCTAAGATGAAATCCTCACCTCATACCCATACATAATCACAATAGCATTCATACGATTATGTCGATGTCTTATATACAAAGTTTAATGGTTAAGCAAGAAACTTCATATTATATTCCTTAATACTATGTCTATCTAGAGTGTTCATGCTTCGCAGTTTTATGTTTTCAACATGCACGACTTGAAAGATATGTTAGGGAATGAAACAGTTCAAGTCAAATATCACTAACCTCAAGTAGAAGGATGATGTTGTCGTTGTAGCTCCGCACTTCTTCACTTCTTCAAGTCTTCGCAATACTTGTAATGTCTCACCCTAATACTTTCAAGCTAACCTATACGAAGTTGACTCTAGTACATTTAAATCAAGTGACTCTTAAATGAGTTTTGCTTCACTAAAATATGACAACCAAACTTGACATACCAACGCTTGGTGGGTTCAACCGAGCAATGCTCTAACAGCTAGGCTGAGTACTTGTGGGTGAAGCTGATTCACTGAACCACAAAGTATTGCCGGTCATGTCCCATGAAAATTTTAGGCGATTAAATGGGCATGTGACAGCTTTGGACATAACAAATACCATCCCATTCATAACATCCTTGTCCTCAAGGATGGACGATATGAAAACCAACCAGTCTGTTGGAGAGTCCTTCAAGGTTGCATCTTGAATTACAGTAATGGTTACCTTATGTAGCCAGCTGATATAGCTATTGATCTAATGCCACAAATTGACCCTCATGAATGCAAGTTGATGGCTCTTCTTTAGCACTAATTAATGGAATTTGAATATATGGTTGTAGTCGCAAGTCTGTCCTCCCTTCTACTTTAGCCTGTCCATCTCTGCTGGTGCTCTTAGTTGTAGATGTATGTCTGTGAGATGAGTGGACCTGCGTGTACAGTTCTACTTTCCTTTCAAAGAATAAAATTCTTTAGAACGCCATTTGTGTCGAAGTAAGAAGCCCAATAATTGACTGCAACAAGGCAAGCGCCGACGAACATTATCCAAGGTTCCTTCATCCGCAGTGAACCTGTCATTTACTTGCCCTTTTGAAATAAAATCTTTCATGTACAAAGCTCTAATTCTTATCTTGATATCCCTAAGGGTACCCCCACCGTACTTATGAACTGCTATAGCACCAAAAAATATGACAAAGAGGAAAATAATGTATTGAGCACACAATGTTCTCCCCTTGCTATGGAGACCATTTAAATGACCTCCTTTTGGTTGAGTTGCTGCATGCTTTTCGAACAGGGCTGTATCCCCTTTCAATTGCATGAGGACCATCCTAATCACTACATGCCACATAGTTTCAGCCCCACTCTTGCTAATTGACCGGATATCAATGGCAGCTCCATTTGTTGTCACTTGCAGCACCCAGATCCTTCTTTTCTTAGTACCAAGAACCTTTAGCAAAAAATATTCAACTACCACAACGATGGATACATCCTCACTGGCATTTTCCACACCCCATGGTCTTGCAAGAATCAAACTAAATTCACATCTCAAGTAGACCAGCAACTTTAATTCAATATTGGCTTCAATAGTTACAACATGAATTTCCAGCCACTGACAGACACAAGCGAGAAAATTTTGAACAGAATAAAATATAGGGAAGAAAATCCCATAGGGATATTGAATTTTGCTTACAATCTTTCTTCTAACTTGAGTGATTTTATACACTTAATGAGAAGTACTTGAACAACCCCAGCTTGTATATTGAGAAGTCTATAAGCCTTCTATCAAACAACAAACGATCACCACCCATAGTACCAGCGACATTTTCCATTCTGAAAAGTTTACTTGCAGCAGCTAAGTGCCGACTTGGTTATCCCATGAAAGTGGATGCAAGTTGACTACGGACCTCATTTTGGAAAAGCACATTGCTCCTATAAGTTCCTTTCTCGTCACAGCTCAAAACTGAGAAATGAACTGTCATGTCAACACTTCTCACACTCCATAAATATGTTAAACATAATTTGAATTTCCACATCAAGAAGTCCACTGACTTCGACATAAGTGGAGCATGTGTGACAGTGACCGCAAGTTGTATTATCATTGTCTTCCTATTGGAATCGAACTCGATATAGCCTCTTGTTGTTCGACACACTACATACAACCATTGTTTACAGCTAAAAGGGTTGTGTTGAACAAAAGACAAGGAGTGAATACCATCCAAGGCAGAACTTCCATATGCTTGGCTCTTTTGAATAAGAAGACTTTCATAGATCACAGTCACAGATATATGTAATGGACCATCATACAATGAAGAATCCATTCTTTAAAATATATAACAATCTCTAATAATTGTGGATGTTGTGAGAAGGGGAAAAACAGAAATTCCACTGAGAAGTGAGCTTGATGCATACCCACTTGAAGACCCCATCTGACAAGAAATACTGATAAGGATATGAATTCCCACTATCCCTTTATGAGAACTTGTACAACTACTCTTCTATACTGGAAACACGGGACCCCCCATCTGCCTGCAACAAGAGAGAAAATACTGATCATGGAAAAACCTGTGCAAGCAACTCCAACTGGAATACAAAATGTTCATCATAACCTTTTCATGAATTAAAAGACTCTCACAGGCATCAGATGTGAGAAAATAGAAGGACAAGAAGAAGCCAGTTGTTGAGAGATAAAATTGAGTTCTAGAAAATAAAAGCACTTGAGTAGACCATTCATGTGCCTTCTTAATACTCACCACTCTACCCAACAAAAGAAACAAAGATCTATTTTCCTATGACAATGTAGCAATCATCTTATTACTCACACCATTTGAAACAATTATGAACACAAATACAATCCAGTTCTTCACCAATAATTCTACTTAAGACCCATGTTTTGAAACAAGTTTATAAACAAGTTCCTCTTTGTCATTATCCATTAGAATTGACCTAACAGTAACCATGTCACCAAATGTCATTGTATCAACACCAAATCTATAAGTGACAGCAAATGAAAAATACCCTTTAAGAACATCAAACACCCTGCCACGATCATACATCTAGCGAGCAGAATTCATATTCATGAAGAGACATTCATCCATTAGTAACTTGTTACTCATGTTACCTTTTTTAAGTTGCAGGAGAAAATATCTGTCACTGCCCAAATTACATGCTATACTCTCAGGCATTTTAACAAACAACTTACCACCATTACCCTTGTCTTTATCTTTTCCCATCATTAACACAATTGAATCTTCAGACATCCATTCTATTTGGTACCAAAGTTTTAGAATACCCTCATAATTAACTTTCTCCTCAATTTTATCCATTATAATCAACCCATTAGAAAAATCAAACAATAATTAAACAAATCATAGTAAAACCTAAAAACATAAGAACACCTTCCAACAAGTCCAAAACATATGTCGCGATCAAAAAGAAGGGTAAAACGTTTCTTACCAATTATTTTGATGTGACTACTAACCAGATACTCCTCCAAGCTTTTAAGTTACTTAGGGCAACTCCTACGGAGACAAAAATCATCCACATCTTTGTGATGATCCATATTTTGTGGACTAAAAAGTGTTACTATGGATGATTTTAACATCCATATATTTGTCAAGTCCAAGGGGCCTCCTCAAATGTGTGGAGGTACATATGGAGAGTCCATCCGGTCATTCTATGACCGGATAACCCCATCCGGACACTTAGTGTTCGGATATAATTTTTTTTATTTTTTATTTTTACCCATAGTGACCGGATACATTTTTTTTCTTTTCTCATCCGATCACTAAGTGATCGGATACATTTATTTATTTTTCCTTTTTTTTTTCATTAGCAATTTTTTTTAGTATTTTAATGTAATAAAAAAAAATGTGGGCCCCAATTAGTGGATATTTATATAGATCTCCATAGTGGAAAAAATCTCCATAAAATCCTGATTATCCCTATTTATATGGATTCTCCATGAGATGTGGATGATTTAACATCCATACCATAGGAGTTGCCCTTATAACTAATCTCAACCTTGATAATGCGATTCTCCCTGTTAAAACCATTCACAATATTGTTGGTGCAGTTATTAGCAACTGTTTCTGCAGCGTTTTGACATTGACAATTTAACCCAACAAAAGAATCATCTGTTTCTTTAAAGAAATAAGAAGGAATCAACACAAAGTTGAGAGATTCAAAAATATCCTGAGAAGCTTCTTTCACTCTGGAAGGAGGCCGATGAGCTGAAGCAGTATACTTAATAAACATGATCGATCTCAATTTCAACACTGCCTTGTCCATCAATTTTGACCACTTCCGAAGGAATTCCTCACGAGATGGAGAGTTAGATTTAAACCAAAATGCATAGCTAGACTGAGAATAGTCTAGTTCATCTCTTGCTACCTGTCCCAACTTCATGATAGGTACAATCTTTCCATTCTTTTTTTTTTAATAGATGAAACAGGAATCATCCCTGAGTTACATGAACCAAAATGTTATCTCCCGCCCTTGTTTCATAAGTTGGCAAAAAGGAGTTCAGGGCCTAGCAGTCCCATAGACAGTATTAAGAAAGGTGAAGACATTTTGCCGCAAGCATGCGAGCTAAAGAGTTTTCCTGATTCGGAATTAAACTCATGGTGCAGATACTATTGATACATAAAATGAAGTTTTTCGAATTTCCTCCATGCAATTTAATTCTATCTCTTTTGTGACAAGATATTTGGCGCGAAATTGCTTCTAAAACTTTCTCATTGTCACTTTCGATCTGCACATTCAGATGATTCAGCTGAAGAAGCCACTAGATAGTAGTATAACCCGCCTGCTCCTCGATACCTTCTCCCTCTATTTCTGTTGCTGAGAAGGTCCCTCCACCAAGAAAATCCCATGTATGATTAGAGTTGATTAAATCTACATCAGCAAAATTGGTGTTTCTAGAGTTGATCATAGCAATATTTATTCTTGTGGTGAACATATTTGGCTTATTTGAGATCCTAGAGGAGCTAATGACAATGTCATGAGTATTGTCTAAGTTATACTTAGTATTCCTATTGCTGTTAATCATGGTTATAATCAAATCAACAGTTCTACTTGTATGTAACTTTTTCTTTTGAAAAAACCAATCACATCTGGCTTTCCAAATTCCCCATAAAACAGTAGCAAGAATCTCAGGCCAATCATCATAGTTATCATATTCACGGTTGTTGCTTCTATTCCAGGTTGAGAACCACATGTGAAAATCTAAATTATCATAATGCATGAGAGTAGTGTCGATATGAAGACAATTATAAATAGAGATAGCAAATTCACAATGCATAAAAAGATGAGTAAGAGTTTCTTCCTGCTTCCCACAGTTGGGGCAATTTTTGTTTACTGTTTGAATTTTCTGTCCGATTCTTTCATTTAAAGGGAGAATAGATTGCACGCACTTCCAGATGAAAGTTTTGATCATTGGTGCCACTTTCATGTTCCAGATGTTCTGCCATATTTTCTTTGTCTGATGATTGGTCATGTTATCCCTTCTTATCAGCTGACTGTAGAGAGACTTGGTGGTGAATTTTCCTTTGGGTTCCAACTTCCATACCATCTGATCCTCTTCTTCGCCCCTTATTTCTATTGCTTTGATATTTGAAATGCTTTGTTCCTCGAAGTATAGCTGCAACTTCCTTTCACTCCAGATTTTTGAATGTTGATTATCTTCCATTAACTCACTCAACCAAACCACTGGTAGTTGTTGTTCCCAATTGGATGATAAGATAATGCCTTGAGGACACCAGGCATCCTCCCAAATTCTTATGTTGTGCCCATTTCCCACTTTCCAAACTATGTTATCTCTTACAAGGTGTGCCTCTTTGAAAATGTTTTTCCAAACCCATGAAGCAGATTCAGAGCACTTATAACTTTGGCGGAGAAAATTGTTTTCTATAAAGTACTTGTGCTTAAACACTTGAGAACATAACGATTTTGGCTCATTCAACAGTCTCCAGCTTACCTTTGCCAACATTGCAGAATTAAAAAGCTTTAGGTTGAGAAAACCTAAACCCCCTAAGCTCTTCGGTATGCACATATCAGTCCAACCTTTAAGATAAACACCTTTGCTTACCTCTTTATCTTTTCCCCAAAAGAAATATCTTTGGAACCTGTTAATCTTGTCAATGATGGCTATTGGGATTTTAAAGCTATTCATTTGGTAGATCGGAACGGTGGAAGTAGAGGCTTGAATCATTACCACTTTACCAGCAGTAGAAAGAGAGGTACTATTGTAACTTTGGAGTTTCTTTTCGACTCTCTCGGCAAGACCAATGAAAGACTGAGTTTTAGAAACATGAGTGAATAGTGGGGATCTGATCGGTTGTCAATCGACACAAATATAATTACACTTTCTTACTACTCAAAATATAAATATAGCAAGGGCAAGAAATGATCGATCCCACAGAGAGGTCTAGGTTGTCTCGTTGTTTCGGTTTCCTATATAAAATACCGGGAGTTTTCTGATTTTTATATACTAAAATAAAATAAAAGCAAAGCAATAAAAAGTAAAGCACACAAATCAAGATAGTGAGAATATTGGTTAAGGATTCATCTTCATTCACAAATATGTTTTCTTCACAATAATTAGAATTGATATTTAATCTCAACTTTTATCAAAATCCCTAGAATATCCCGCTAATTTCCTTTTGTCATCAACAAACACATTAAAAGATGCGAGTATGAGTTCTATCTAAAAGAACAACCTAACGTGTAAAAGCACTAATCAGGTTTAATTCCCTAGATGCATTAAATTCTATGAAATCAGACCAATCAAAGCAATCGAACGTGGAAAGTGCACTAATTCAATTTAACAAAGGTTATAATTCACATACAATCATAAGAATATATCACTACAAACCATAATCATATTTATGCTACTTGCATTCAAGGAGTATCACTTTTACGTATAATAAACCCTAAACTAGCAATAGAGATGAAAACAAACTCAACCGATTCGCGACTCGATCAAACAAGCATTCAAATCATATAACACTATAAATTGTGAATCATAATCGATAAAATATGGAGACAAAACTAATTTATCATATCAAAAACCATATTATGTGAAATCCAATTATTCCATAACCAATAATAAGATTAAGTACTCATATTCAAGGAGTTCATAACAACAAGAAGAAGAAACCCTAACATGTTTCTAAACCCTAGAACAAAGTAGTAGAAGATAATAATTCCCCAAAGATAGAGAAAAGACTTCTCTTTTTATATGTTTCTCAATTTCCATAAAGGATACTCCTTCCAAAATTAGGTTTTGTCTTCAAAGTCCATTAGTTAGAAGTCCACCAAGCCCACAAGAGAGAGAAACCCGTGCAGAAAATATGTCCCAAAAATGTTTGCCGGAAAACTGGGTTTTCGGCCGGAAGTTGGCCGGAATCCGGCGAGAAAAGTCATCGCCGACCACCGGAATCTTCTTCTCCGTCGAAGGAATATTCCGTCACGGCGCCGTTACAATTAACCGTTGACCTAACGATCAAACGTTAGTCAACCGGGTCAAATAGGAGGAGTCAGTTAGCCACCGAGTCAGCATCTTACTCGGTTGAGTGAGCTAACTGGTCAGGGTTGAATTGGTCCTAGTCATTTGACTTGGCTCTAGGCCAAAGACATTTTGCACTGGCCACTTTATTCCAGCCATGATGGTTGTACATTCTCACATCTGCAGCTTCATAACCTGCACAACCATATCTCCTTCCTCCTTGCTTGCAATCTAATGCTGCCAAATCCCTGTAATTCAGCTTGACCCTTCTAATCTCAGCATCACCACCCATTAATCATTCCATATGCTTCTTCAAAACCAATTGGCTTAATCAACTTAGCACAACAACAACTCAGCTTCTCTGCACTTGGCTGCATCTGCTTAACTGCGACATTCAACCTCTTCTCAGACATCCTTAAATCCAGCTGTTGCTTGCGCAACCCATAGACTCGCAACAAAATCATCTCTGCCATACTCAGTTTCAGTTCATTTGCAATTTATCCACCATACCCTGCAATTTCTTAGCTTCAGTTGCTTCATTAACACCAGCTCTTCTCATTCATCTCATACTTGAACTGAAAACTTTGGCTTAACCAGATGCAACCATTTCAAAACCCTTGAATATCAACATCAAATCCCATCAATTACCAGCTACCACCATCTCACCGCAACACAATCCCCGAAATGCTAGCAAGAACATCCCCAGCTAGTTCAGTTCACCTCCTCAACCAACAGCAAGCTCCAATACCCAGTTCAATTCATCTCCAACTGCAATTGCCATCACCAGCTGAGCATTGCCAATTTCATGCCTGCAATTACTTCCACCTCAACAAATTGTAGCTACATCAATCAACAGCAGCACCTGGTTCTACAGATGCAACTCCACAACCTGAAACCCATTCATTTCATTCACATCACTTCTGTAAAGATAAACACCATCATCCAATATTCTCAGTTCACAGACCACCATCAAATCCATAAGCATTCCATTTCAATTTCACCCTTATTTCAGAACCCTAATTCACTAAACTCCTTTTCTAATCCAATAACTCACGGAACCCATGAGAATCATCAACAACCATCACCAGCACCAACTCTCTTCTGTGTCTCATACCCATTCTTTGTAGCTTCAGCAGCAAAACAATCAAACCCATTTCTGAATTTTTATCTTCTCGACATCACAGCGGTAACCAACATTTCACTCCAGTTTGAATCCATCTTGTCCAGTGAATTTCCGAAATTAAACCTAAACCCATGCTTAATCATCTCTTAGATCAATCGTTCTTAACACCAGATTCTTCAATTAATCATTTTCAGCAAACCCTAACAGCATATCATCTCGACTGTTCTTCACTGATTTTCTACCTTCTCTAAACAACATCTCTTCCCTGGATTCTCATAGATCCCATCCTCCAATCTTCACTGCCTTTGCCCCTTTCATACAGAGAGGTCTCGAACGGCCTCCATTTTTGCCTCTCTCAATTTCATAAACAGCAGCCGTTGTTTTATTTTCTCTCTTCTTGATTTCTGGTGGTGTAATGATGAAATGAAATGGGAATGATTGAGAAAGAGAATGAAAACTCGATAGGTGGATGGTTACACCCCAGTGATAAAGACCACCCCACTCATTAGATAAGGGCCATCCTGACTGGCAACCCCTTAACTGCAGCTGGTCTGTGTCTAGTACTTCTCCAAATAGAGTTGCCCTTAAGCTCGGCTCGACTACGTATAGTATTCTCCCATGAAATGACGACTTTGTCCTTTTTGCTCTGAATGAGTAGTTTCTCCTTCTTTTGCTCCAAACGACTCCAAAGCACCTAATACACTCAAACTCACACATAAGTTACATAATTCACACGAAAACTTGCAAAGAAAGCATAAATACTAGATAATAAATACGGTGTATTCTACACCTATCAAATTCCCCCACACTTAGACTTTGCTAGTCCTCGAGCAAATCAAACAAAACAAAAATACAACAACTCCGTGACGTCGAGGCTACGGTTAATTTTAGCATAAATAACAAGCCTTTAAACCCATAGGTGTCCCTAGTGGACGAGTTATAGTCTCGTGAAGGTTTACTAGAGATATACCTACAAAACCTATATTTCCAACTCCGTCTATTTGTGACAAGTCAATGAACGAATCCAAAATGACTACAGGAGGAGGTACCTTGCAAATTCAATTCATATATTAGTAAATAAACTCTAATTAGATAGTCGAACAAACCACAATACTCGGAAACTAACAAACCACAATCACAATGAAAAGATTAAGAAGATGGATAAAGATGTAGATGTTGGCGAATGTTCACAAGTGATCGATGTTTCCCATATATGTCTGAAGGTCACTGCCAAGATGAACCTATGCATCCTATTGGATTGAGCTACTGGTTTGAATTCTACATCAACTCACTGGCATATACAAGGGAACCATAAGTGACTTTATTCAACCAAATATAATACCTTTTTTTTTCACTTTTTCATTTTTTTCACTTTTTTTTTAGACAACATGATTGGATCAAACTGGATCCAAGCGCATGATTCTTGTCAGCAAGTACATGATAGTTGCCTTGGATCCTGCATTCCACGCTTGTTTAGGCGACGGAGACAGGGACTACGTTTCACACATACTGCTATTCCCAAGTGTCATTTTATTCCGTTTTGGTCTAATTGGTCGGTCTTTTTTTTTTTCATTTTTTTTTTCATTTTTTTTCTTCTTTTTCTAGTAACTCAATCACTCTATTTCATCCTAGCAGTAATAACACATTGATGTTTAGTGACCCACCGAAACACTTAGAGAACAATAGATAAATATGGAAAAATAAAAATAGAACGTGATATGGTGATATTCCGAGATATGGTAACAACTATCATGTTAATTGTGATTTATGAGCTATGTTCATCCCTTTTAGTTAATCGGTTCCTCAAATCCTGCATTCAAAATGGTTCCATCCACTAATGGTGTCATCTTAAAGGCACAAGTTTCTAGATTTCGGAGTTCAAAAAGCACAAATTTTTTCTTGGTTTTTCTATTTTATTTTTTTTGATTTTTTTTTAAAGGCATAAAACAAACTAAAACAAACTATACAAACATAAAAATGCTCCCCCACACTTAAACTTCACATTGTCCTCAATGTGTAAAACCGAAAGTTCTGAATTACAGATTTAACAGCATATAAAACGCAAAACTTGTGCAAATTGGTAAGGAATTTGGAAAAACTCCATTTCACAAAAGTTGTTCACCTACGTGTTTTCTACACATTTTCAAAATTTCACAGTGTTTTGATAAACTGTCTGACAGTTATGGTCTCTGGACTGAACTATGCGCAGTCTGAAATTTTCTGACGAAAATGTATTCATCATAATTCTCTGCTAAGATAGATTATGGACTTAATGAAATTAAACATGGGGATGAAAATATGATATGAAAACAATGAAAAATAAACAAACGAAACAAAAATAAAATAAAAAGCAAAAGTATAAGAGATACAAAACCGGTGGGTTGCCTCCCACTAAGCGCTTGGTTTTAAGTCGTCAGCCCGACATGCAAGTTGAATTCCCCATACACCAATAATCGGAAAAGTTGGGGATCCACCCATAGCACCTGTTTTGCAAACACTAGATTCACACAAATATTAGTAATATAAAATAGAAACGAAGCTATTAACCGATCAAAGCTTCCCCCACACTTATTCTTTTCCACACTTGGAAGTGCATAAAGAATATAGAAGTCGGGTACTTCCACGGTTTCTTGTTCCAAAACCTGCATAGTATGAGAATCAAGTTTTTCTAATGGAGTAAATCGAGAAACAAAGTCAGTCAACAATGTTTTCGAAGCACATATATTCAAACCAATAAGAGGTAAAGGAGAAGAATTAACATGCAAAGGGTTAGACAAACCTCGCACAATCTCTTGTAGCACTGAATCCTCTTCATCCTTGAAAAATTCAAGTGAACTATTCACCTCTTGTATATCATGGTCCTCTATCAAACCTTGCAACCATTCTTCATCCGTTTCTGCCTTAACCGGAGTCTCGGAATCAACATCATCATTACAAACATTCACAAGTTCAATTGGGTCTTCCATAATATTGGTCATAACGGTCACATTCTCAACATCCTCCTCTTCATTAGACTCAAACCATGTTGCAAAATTCTGAAAAACATTAGTTTCATCATCCTCATGTACCTTTTGAATAGGTGCTTGATCATTATAAAGATCAAGAGTTGAGTCAACTACACTAATGTCATCAAATATCTCCAAAGGTTGGTCCTTTTCAACACAATCATCATCGTCACTATCATAGTTAACATAAGATTGGTTACTACTTCCCAAAGATTGGTCTTTCGCAGAATTGTGCATGTTCTCTTTGTATTCATCAATGCCTTGTCGTAAACTGGAAACACCTTTTTGAAGCTCTTGGAGTGATCCATCCAAATTCTGAAAATAGGTTTCCATTTTTTGATAAAACTCATTCGACAAGGAAAAGGTAGAATTACTTACTTCGGTCGATGAGATTGGTTCCACGCTTGGTTGTCTACAAATTGACTCCATGCTCACCATAAATTGTTGCATCTCATCTACCAAACTTGAAGAAATATTCATAGGAAAATAGTTGTCATAATGTTGTTGAGGTTGATAACCGTACCCATTGTTCCAATATGCTCCTTCCATAATAAGTACCTGAAACAAGAGTTCTCAAAACTATGTCAAAATCAGAAAATAAGAAAAACTAAAAACAAAAGAAAAAAAAGAAACCAAAAACAAGTGACAACCGTTGCCTCCCCGACAACGGCGCCAAAATTTGATCGGTTGTCAATCGACACAAATATAATTACACTTTCTTACTACTCAAATTATGAATATAGCAAGGGCAAGAAATGATCGATCCAACAGAGAGGTCTAGGTTGTCTCGTTGTTTCGGTTTCCTATATAAAATACCGGGAGTTTTCTAATTTTTATATACTAAAATAAAATAAAAGCAAAGCAATAAAAAGTAAAGCACACAAATCAAGATAGTGAGAATATTGGTTAAAGATTCATCTTCATTCACAAATATGTTTTCTTCACAATAATTAGATTTGATATTTAATCTCAACTTTTATCAAAAGCCCTAGAATATCTTGATTGCAAGAATATCCCGCTAATTTCCTTTTGTCATCAACAAACACATTAAAAGATGAGAGTATGAGTTCTATCTAAAAGAACAACCTAACGTGTAAAAGCACTAATCAGGTTTAATTCCCTAGATGCATTAAATTCTATGAAATCAGGCCAATCAAAGCAATCGAACGTGGAAAGCGCACTAATTCAATTTAACAAAGGTTATAATTCACATACGATCATAAGAATATATCACTACAAACCATAATCATATTTATGCTACTTGCATTCAATGAGTATCACTTTTACGTATAATAAACCCTAAACTAGCAATAGAGATGAAAACAAACTCAACTGATTCGCGACTCGATCAAACAAGCATTCAAATCATATAACACTATAAATTGTGAATCATAATCGATAAAATATGAAGACAAAACTAATTTATCATATCAAAAACCATATTATGTGAAATCCAATTATTCCATAACCAATAATAAGATTAAGTACTCATATTCAAGGAGTTCATAACAAGAAGAAGAAGAAACCCTAACATGTTTCTAAACCCTAGAACAAAGTAGTAGAAGATAATAATTCCCCAAAGACAGAGAAAAGACTTCTCTTTTTATATGTTTCTCAATTTCCATAAAGGATACTCCTTCCAAAATTAGGTTTTGTCTTCAAAGTCCATTAGTTAGAAGTCCACCAAGCCCACAAGAGAGAGAAACCCGTGCAGAAAATATGTCCCAAAAATGTTTGCCGGAAAACTGGGTTTTCGGCCGGAAGTTGGCCGGAATCCGGCGAGAAAAGTCGTCGCCGACCACCGGAATCTTCTTCTCCGTCGAAGGAATATTCCGTCACGGCGTCGTTACAGTTAACCGTTGACCTATCGGTCAAACGTTAGTTAACCGGGTCAAATAGGAGGAGTCAGATAGCCACCGAGTCAGCATCTTACTCGGTTGAGTGAGCTAACTGGTCAGGGTTGAATTGGTCCTAGTCATTTGACTTGGCTCTAGGACAAAGCCATTTTGCACTGGCCACTTTCTTCCAGCCATGATGGCTGTTCATTCTCACATCTGTAGCTTCATAACCTGCACAACCATATATCCTTCCTCCTTGCTTGCAATCTAATGCTGACAAATCCCTGTAATTCAGCTTGACCCTTCTAATCTCAGCATCACCACCCATTAATCATTCCATATGCTTCTTCAAAACCAATTGGCTCAATCAACTTAGCACAGCAACAACTCAGCTTCTCTGCACTTGGCTGCATCTGCTTAACTGCGATATTCAACCTCTTCTCAGACATCCTTAAATCCAGCTGTTGCTTGCGCAACCCATAGACTCGCAACAAAATCGTCTCTTCCATACTCAGTTTCAGTTCATTTGCAATTTATCCACCATACCCTGCAATTTCTTAGCTTCAGTTGCTTCATTAACACCAGCTCTTCTCATTCATCTCATACTTGAACTGAAAACTTTGGCTTAACCAGATGCAACCATTTCAAAACCCTTGAATATCAACATCAAATCCCATCAATTACCAGCTACCACCATCTCACTGCAACACAATCCTGAAATGCTAAGAAGCAACATCCCCAGCTAGTTCAGTTCACCTCCTCAACCAACAGCAAGCTCCAATACCCAGTTCAATTCATCTCCAACTGCAATTGCCATCACCAGCTGAGCATTGCCAATTTCATGCCTACAATTACTTCCACCTCAACAAATTGCAGATACATCAATCAACAGCAGTACCTGGTTCTACAGCTGCAACTCCACAACCTGAAACCCATTCATTTCATTCACATCACTTCCTGTGCAGCATAAACACCATCATCCAATATTCTCAGTTCACAGACCACCATCAAATCCATAAGCATTCCATTTCAATTTCACCCTTATTTCAGAACCCTAATTCACCAAACTCCTTTTCTAATCCAACAACTCACAGAACCCATGAGAATCATCAACAAACATCACCAGCACCAACTCTCTTATGTGTCTCATACCCATTCTTTGCAGCTTCAGCAGCAAAACAATCAAACCCATTTCTGAATTTCTATCTTCTCGACATCACAGCGGTAACCAACATTTCACTCCAGTTCGAATCCATCTTGTCCAGTGAATTTCCGAAATTAAACCTAAACCCATGCTTAATCATCTCTTAAATCAATCGTTCTTAACACCAGATTCTTCAATTAATCATTTTTAGCAAACCCTAACAGCATATCATCTCGATTGTTCTTCACTGATTTTCTACCTTCTCTAAACAGCATCTCTTCCCTGGATTCTCATAGATCCCATCCTCCAATCTTCACTGCCTTTGCCCCTTTCATACAGAGAGGTCTCGAACGGCCTCCATTTTTGCCTCTCTCAGTTTCATAAACAGCAGCCGTTGTTTTATTTTCTCTCTTCTTGATTTCTGGTGGTGTAATGATGAAATGAAATGGGAATGATTGAGAAAGAGAATGAAAACTCGATAGGTGGATGGTTACACCCCAGTGATAAAGACCACCCCACTCATTAGATAAGGGCCATCCTGACTGGAAACCCCTTAACTGCAGCTTATCTGTGTCTAGTACTTCTCCAAATAGAGTTTCCCTTAAGCTCGGCTCGACTACGGATAGTATTCTCCCATGAAATGATGACTTTGTCCTTTTTGCTCTGAATGAGTAGTTTCTCCTTCTTTTGCTCCAAACGACTCCAAAGCACCTAATACACTCAAACTCACACATAAGTTACATAATTCACACGAAAACTCGCAAAGAAAGCATATATACTAGATAATAAATACGGTGTATTCTACACCTATCAGGATCCTAGGTATTTATCAGTGATAGCTATTTCCTTAACACCTAGAATGTTAGTGACACTATCAATGACTGACTGATGGGTATTTTTGCCAAATAAAATGCCAGATTTTTCGAAATTAATCAGTTGACCTGATTCTTTACTAAACTCAGTGAAAAGTTTGAAAATATTGGAACCTTCCTCACTAGATGTTGATGTGAAGACAAGCAGATCATTAGCGAAGAGTAAGTGAGAGATAGATGGGGCATTAGGTCCGACCTTAATGCCATGAATAAGACCATTTGTCTCAGCATTAGAAAGTGTCCTAGAGAACACTTCCATACAAATAATGAACAGATAGGGTGACAGTGGGTCACCCTGTCTAACACCTCTAGAAGGTGTGAATCTTTCACCAGGAACTCCATTAATCAAAACTGAAGAAGTGACCGTGGAAATGCACTGTTCAACAAACCCACACCACTTCTCACTGAAACCTAGTTTTTTCATGACAGCGAGGAGAAAACTCCATTCAATCCTATCAAAGGCCTTTGACATATCTATTTTTATTCCCATAAAAAAATATTTTCCTCTTCTAGTTCTCATGGTATGGATAATTTCATGAGAAATCATGATGTTATCATTTATCTGCCTTCCAGGAATGAAGGCAGACTGGTAAGGGGAAATGATTTTGGGAAGAAGACTCTTGAGTCTGTTTGCCAAAGTTTTAGAAATGACCTTATAGACTATATTGCACAAACTGATTGGTCTATAGTCAGCAAGTGTCTGAGGAAATTCAACCTTAGGAATAAGGGAGATGAAAGTATTATTGTTCTCTTTAAGAATGTGGCCGGTTTGGAAAAAACATAAAATCATTTTAAAAACATCCTCCCCTACTAACTCCCAATTGGTTTAGAAGAATAGGGAGTGTAACCATCAGGCCCCGGGGACTTGTCAGGTGCCATGGAGAAAATAACAGATTTTACCTCTTGAAGCGTAGGCAGACGGGTTAAAAAGGAGTTATCTTCACCATCTATGATTTGCTTGACCCTGTTGAGATACTCCTTGTCCACTGAAGGCTTGGAGGAGGTTGCGACAGTCTTGAAATGATTAGTAACCAACTCAGATACCTCGACTTTTCCTTCAATCCATACTCCATTTGTATCCTTAAGAGTTTGAATTTTGTTTCTTCTATACCGTTTTTCAGCTATTTGGTGAAAATAACCCGTGTTTCTGTCTCCTAGCATAATGTCTTTATCCCCACTTTTGTCTTTCCAGAATTTCTCTTTAGTTTTGTACCATTAAGCCAGTTCTTCTTCTTTATTTCTTCTCACTTCACTCCTATTTGGTAATGTACTATCATTTATAATCTCTTCCAGATGGTGTTTAGCTCTGCTTATGTTGTGATTAATGTCCCCAAATGAGTATTTGTTCCATAATCTTATTTCATTTTTTGTAACTTTTAGCCTCTTGGTAAGAATGAAAGCCTTGCTTCCCTGCATCGGAGTATTCCAAGAATCTTGAATTAACTTCTTGCAAGCTGGATGTTGTAGCCATATTCCCAAGACTTTGAAAGGTTTGTGGCCTGGTTGGGTCTGAAGTTCGGTATCGAGCATGATTGGGAAATGATCTGATCCAACTGCCAGTAAGTGGGTAATAGTTGTTGTAGGATTTTCTCTGCACCACCCTGAATTTTCCAGCCCTCTGTCCAGGGTGTCCATCTTTTCTTTTGTTGGTCCACGTTAAGTAGTAGCCTACATGTCCCATATCTTGCAAATCAGCAGTTTCTAGCATGGCTTTGTACTTGTCAGCTTCTCCCTTATTAAACGGTCCCAATCCCTTTTTTCATAATGATGAAGGGTGAGGTTTAATTCCCCTATCACCATCCAGTTGTTGTTGAAGGTACTTGCAGTTCCCGTCAAGTAGTTCCAAAAAATTTCTTTTTGCTGGCTTGGGTATCCTACTCTGATTCCCAAAGTAAGTTGGATGTTGTATCCATATTACCATTGACAGGGTTAGTAATATGACAATTTATCAAATTCCCAAAGTAGTATCCTACTCTGATTTTACTACCTTGTTTCCAAGCAATAACCAATCCCCCAGCAAGACCTATGGGGTCTACAATGAACCAATATTTATAACCCAAACTCAAAGTACAGTTAGCAACATAATCACCCTTATTTTTTGTTTCGGACAAGAATAAGACATCATGATCATGTAAATTAACAATGTCGTTCAGGTAAGATCTAGTAGTGTCATTTTTGATCCATTGGTAGTTCCACGCAATGATTCTAAGATTTCTTGAATGGTGTCTGTAGGATTGTTGTAAATGTGAAATTTAAAGCAGACTAGCCTAGTATAGTTGGGACCACTATTATCATTTTTTAAAAGTAAAGTGTAGAAAGCATGATTGAGAGTACTCGATAATTGGAATTGGAATTCCTCAATAAGGCTATCATGAGAAACAGTAATCATTTCAATAAAAATATCTATATTTTGTGTACAAAAATTGGCCATACCCCCTGCCATCCTTGTAGGAAGAACAAGCCAATAATGTTGTGGATTCACATTTCTAAGTATTCTATGCATATCAATCAAACATATAACATCTTGGTTTTCACAATTAAAGAGGTCTTTCAGGTAGTTTTGAAAATGTTTATGACCCAGACCATGGCCCTTCCAGCTTATGATTTTAAAAAATTCCCATAAAAAGGACAATATAGGATACACCCTCCTATTGTTAATATGGTTAATCCGCCAGAGTCTTAGCTTTAGACTCATGTCAGAATGAATGTAGATTATTAGCCTTCTAAAACGATTAAATAAGAAGGGAAAGTATTTTTTTACCAACCAAGTTTTATGTGTCATTCTTTTTAGTTCTCCCATATTATAATTGACTGTGTCATTTCCAGATGCTTCATTTTCTTGCATCTGACCAAAACTCCTCACCATTTGTGTAATTGTTATCCCGCATTTTGTTAGAGATCCAGATTTGTCTCTAGTAATATAGATGTTGTTGCTGAGCTTGGTTTTAATGATGGAGATTAAGATATCTTTCCAGAATACAGCACCACTCAGTCTCCATTTTCTTCTACTTCTCCATCTGTTGCTATCATATCTTGTACCAATCCTTACTCATATTCCGTCCTTAGCAGCAAGCGAGTCTCTTTTACCCTTGCAGTACCATTTTTTAAAAGTTTTAGCCATCAACAATGATTTTGAATGCTTCGTCATTTTGACAAACAGGTAGCCTTCAATATCCACCAGAAGAACAATGAAAGAAAAGCAAGAGAAGAATGACACCCCAAAGGAATAGAAAGAAAAGCAGTGAAGAGAAACAACAACAAAGAAGGTAGACTGAATAAAAATCAAAACGACGAAACCAGAACTAAGACCGAAGAGGATCGGA
This sequence comes from Papaver bracteatum, assembly GCA_023529315.1. Taxonomy (NCBI): domain Eukaryota; kingdom Viridiplantae; phylum Streptophyta; class Magnoliopsida; order Ranunculales; family Papaveraceae; genus Papaver; species Papaver bracteatum. The sequence goes on from JAJJWX010003646.1 coordinate 615,023, forward strand.
ATAAAACAAATCACCGTAACAGAACCTCCAAAGAAGAATCACCGAACAAGAATCACGGTAATGATAAACACAGTCACGAGAATCCAAAGACTAACTAGAATCCAATACAAATTTACTGAAACCCAGATGCAAAAAAAACTTCTGGTCAATTTCCGATCTGAAGTTGCCGAAATCGAAGTCTAACGGTCATAAATTTAAGCATAATGGATAGAATTATGCATTTTAGTGAAGACTGGTTGGGAGTACCCTGAGTTCCTCCATTCATTGCTACCTAGGAAGAGGTTAAGTTAAGCCATGTATTCACAATCAATGATTCAGACTCTAAAAAATCTCTTCATGACGATAGAATTATGCATAACTGATTCAAACACTGAGTTCCTCCATTCATTTAAGCATAACGGATAGAATTATGCATTTTTGTGGAGACTGATGGGGAGTACCCTGAGTTCCTCTATCGAAGTCTAACGGTCATAAATTTAAGCATAACAGATAGAATTATGCATTTTAGTTGAGAATTATCCATTCATTGCTACCCATTTTTCCTCCATTGAACCGCCACTGTTTGGAGAGTACGCACAAGAACTACTGGATGATACCAAATGTCAGGTACCAAGCTGATCTTAACAAGATAATAAGAGAATCTAAATAACAATTGATAGAATTGAAAGGAAGGGTAACCTCTACACTCAAAGAGTGCAGCCTAATTTTTTCAATTCATTCATTCATGCCTATTTCATACATACCCTGAGTTCTTATAAAGCTTTACTCGACTAACTACCCTATATCTAACGGCTACCAAGCCACTAAAATCATACATCTAAACCAATCATGCAAACGATAAAGATACCCATAATACAATTATCGGATACCAACTATAGATTGTGTTAAATACCGTCTTCGAGATGATATGGGAACCCTCCTCCTAGGCTTGGGACATGACAGAACAACATTGATTAGATGTTGTTCTTTTAGAGTTTAAACAAGTTACTTGTTGAAAATCTCTAAAAATGTGACATTTAATTCCATAATGAAAACATCTTTTGTAATGATGTAGGTGATGTTGTGGAATACTCTGATGAGAGCAGATCTTCTTGGAATCATCATGGGGTACAAAAGTTTCGTTAGGATGTAAAAATTTCTTCCGAGAGACTTTAATTTCAATCTTTTTCCTTTTTGAGGAATAAGTCAAATCAGACTTCTTGGGTTTATCCGGATAGGATACTACCGGTTGCTTTTTTGACATTAAAGATCGATTTTCATCTTCTAACCTTTTGACAAGTTTTGAAACTGTATTGATCTCAAAATCATATGATATTTTTTAAGGCATTGTATTTGTCTGAAGCTAAGATTGTTAATAGATCAATCCTCTTTTCTTGATCAATGCTTTCACTAAGTTTCTCTTCTAAGGATTGAATCTTCAAATAAGATGTATTCTTTAGAGAGACTAGTTCAGCTTTCAAAGAGGCAAGATCTAGAACAAGTTGTTCATCTTTAGCTTGCATATAACTTATATTTTCTAGAAGTTTTCCTTCTCTTTCTAGTGCAAGATTAAGTTCAGTTGCACATGAGAGAAATTGTTCACTTAATTGTTTTATCTATGATGTTTCTATATTCATGTAATCAATGCCTTTGCTATCGTCATGAAGAGATTTTTCAGAGTCGGAATCATTGATTGTGAATACAGGGCTTAACTTAACCTCTTCTTGAGAATATTCAGACATATTTTCAGAAGAACAAGTAGAACTTGAAGAAGAAGCCCCTTTTAAACATTTGCTAAAATTAAATCCGTAGAGTGGTTTGCCGAACTCTTGCGATACGTTAACTGAGTCCTTTTTAGGTCATACATTACCTTTCTTTAGACTCGTGTCTTATAGGTTGGATCACACCAAACACGGATTGTTAGATCTTTTCGTGTTTGCCTGCTCTGATACCAATTGAAAAGACGAGGGTACCCAATACACCACAATATTTTTGTTTCAACCTATAAGTCTGATGCCAAGTGTGATCGTCTATGGACAAAATCGAGACAATACAACAACTTCATATTCACTTGACAATAGTTAAGGTACAAGACTGATTGACTATATGATCAAAGTCAAGTGATTAGGATTAACGTACAAGTGTATTTACTTTTAATTATAATAAAAAATTATAATTGCAGAAAATAAAAGTAAATAACATGTAGCGCCCCCAAAGCTAGCAACTGACCAATCCAAGAGATTAACTAAATAAAGAGGCACTAAGAATCTAAAACATTTACTAAAACATTCGATTAAGAAATCTGCTATAAATCTTAACCCAAAACTAGCCCCGCTCAGAAATATATATACAAGAACTTATCTCAAATGATACATATACAATAGTCATTTTGTTTGCAAATAGAATATACAACATAACAAACATAGCAGAAGTAATCTAACAAACGCTTTCGCTGCGCAACTCTGATCTGTTTCTGAAACTGAAAGTGGAAATGGGTGAGCACATCATCCCTAAAAGGGGTGCCCAGTAGAAATAACATTTAACTTTCAAGAAATCATGGCAAGACATGGAAAACAATACATGTTTTCCCAAACATCAACAAGTGACCAAGTCACTGACATAAACAAACATGTATATGGACAAACTCCTTCTTCATACAATGTACTAATATGGTTGTGCAATTCCGAACTCGCAAATCCACACCTAATCGTATGTATGGATGTCGACAGTTCCAAACTCGCAAACTTCCGACCAATATATCATAAAACTCTAGGTATAAATGTGAAGGAGCGTATCCTATATACCACAGGTGGAAATTCTTATATCCCATAACAATTCATGATGACAACAAAACATTACAAGTCCTTTCCAAACCATGAAAATATTAAAAGAATCAACAAAACTATCATAATACAACTAAACAAAGCATGAAATGCACAGACAGTAAATACATGAGTTTGTAAAACATAAACTTTTGTAAAAGAAACAACAATGGTTTCAAAAGAGTTAAATATAAATTCCCACCTCTTTTGATGACAAGCCACGCCTACCTCGAGATCCACGATCTACTGGTTCATCCTTGAATCGATCGTTGTTTATATATACTAACTGTTAATCATACAAGAACTCTAACAATCTAGCCAACAAGAATCATACAAGTCTATCTAATGGTTCTAAGTCCATTTATGACTTCACACCTTTTCATTATTTATCTTTAGCATAGCTAAGGTTTACTAATTCAATTAGGCTAATTTTATAGTCCACTAGCTAGGTCAAATGAATATCTAAAACTTTGTAAAAGGAACCAAATGCTAATTCGGACCACAAGAAGTCCAAAACATCTAATTAAGAAAACAGCCCTAAGCCCAAGTCCACCAAAGTCAACTAACAGTCACTAATGGGCGAACTAACGGTCAAGGGTCAACTAACAGTCAACGTCCAAGGTCGGATCAAAGTCCAGGGTCAACTAATCAAAGTCTAAAGTCCAAATCGGTCAACTAATTAATAAGTCAACTCGGTCAATATGGGTAAACTTGGTGAGTCAACCCTAAACAACTCAGTCAGAAAACTGAGTCAGCGAACCTAAATTAGTCAGACATCTGACTTGATGACAGAACACTGGCCTGAGCCATTGCACATGCCAAAACTTCTTACACAACTGCGACTCTAACTCCAGTTCAACAAAAAAACTCTCTAATGTTTAGTTTCCCTAACTCAAATCTATTCAACTTAATCATTGCATAAATATTCATAAAATTATAACTCAAAATTGATTTACAAAGATAACACAGCCTACCTGCAACAGCAGAAGTTTCAATCCTTCACTGCTAGCACTAACTACTGTCTTACAAATCCCATAACTGCACTTCACATCTCATTTCTAATTCTGCCACTTCATTTTTATCATCTCAGATGTACTGCTCCAAACTCATTAACTGTAACCACTTGACTTGAATAATAATCATGTAGTACCCATTCCAACTATCTGTAGCAGTCACTTAATCCCACCACTCAGCTCAACACACCACCAAACTTCACTTAAGAATCAAATCCATTTCAGTGACAATTGCCAACTCCAAGAACTGCAAAACATCTCCACTGCCATTTCAACTTAGCTTGATCACTAAAACACATTGTAGTTCCACCAGCAAAGCCATACCCATCTACAATTGTAACCTCAGTTCAACTAACAATTGCAGTCACTCAAAACATATATGTAACCTCCCCACATCACAATTAACTGACATCCATGTAGTTGCAGGAATTCCCACACTACACCCTATTCAAGAATCTATCAATATTTATGACATAATTTGAAGATTAAGAACACTTTTTCTTTAATATGATCTTATGGAATTACAGAAATCAAGAACACAAAACACTTAACAAATATTTTCTCTCTCCTAAAAAACTTTCCTAACACTCAAAAATTCACCCCCTCTCGGGAACTACTCATCTCCTTTATATAGGTATTTACATAGTGGATTACAGCTCATGACAGCTCATTTACAGCTAAGATTCCCTTCAACTTCGGATCTGAGTTCTTGCGATAAATCGCAGCAGGCACCGCCTTTATCTTTCGCGAGGTTTTATTGATATATCGCAAACATGTCACACTTTCTTCGTGTTTCTGTCATTACGTCATTGTTTAAGTCATATTTGGATGTCTCGCAAAATATCATTGATGTGTCGCAGAATAGTCGTTTATTATTGATGTATCGTAATACTGTTGTCTATTTCGCATGAATATTGTTGTGACAATATTCTGTCCCTACATCTTGCCACTTCTCATATCTTTTCTGCGAAGAAGATAAAGATCATGAGAATTTAAGCTTCTTAATTTGCCGCAACTCCTTATCTTTTACCCGACAAAGTTCCCTACTTTACGCTTTTACTATTGACACGCGTCGATCTTTACCGTTTTACCCGGTTACCCATCCTTCATCTATAAATACCATTCCACTCGAGTGTATTTCTTTCTTCTTTCACCTTCTATTTTTTCTTTAAAATCTTTTTTGTCTGCAACTTTTTCTTTCCTGGTATTCTTCATGCTGCTGCTTTAATGGAGACTCAAAGGTATGTTCTTATTTTCCATCATTTTTGTTATGTTTTCTTTATTGCCCTCTTTTCTTCATAATCCCCATATTCTATCATCTTTTTCAGTAACACCACTTCTCAAATTAAAATTACTATCAAGAACCCTAACCCTAAGGGTTCTCAGAAAAGGCGCGTTGGGAATACGAAGAGATCTGAGAATGATAAGGTAGTAAGAAACACCTATTCTTTTGAAATAACAATATTGTTGCCTCTGTTTCTTACCTACATTATTATTCGCAGAACGAAGAGAATGTTCCTAAACCTCTTAAGCGTTCGCGTCAAGTTAAAGCTCTTTCAGATGAAGTGGATATTCTCGAATTTTTACCTGCAAAACCTGTTCCATCGCAAGATAAATCTTCTTCTTCTCCTTGCGTGAATCTCAATACCCATATTATTTCTTCATCAACCTCTAATGAAGTTATCAATACTAACATTCCTATCTTTGATAATCCCAATATTTTGGAAACTGCGATAGATGAATCTATGATAATTGGAAATAAATCTGCGAAAAATGAAGCTGCGGTGAATGTAACTAACGTAAATGAAACAACAGTTAACGAGGCTGCGGCAAATGAAGTCATAGATAATGAAACTGTGGTAAACAAAGCTGCAATAAAGGAGGTTGCGGTGGATGATGATGCGGTGAATGAAATTATAACTGCGACCAATCAAATTCCTTCTTCCACTCTTACTATTGCCAAAACCTCTTCTTCTACTTCTCTTCCTTCTTCCCAAGAAATAGCAACAGGGGTTGAAGCTGTTTTTCAAGTATTATCTGAAGTTTTGAACGATGCTATGAAATCTTCTTCAGATCCTGCGAGACAGGATATTTATATGATTCTAAGCAAGCATCTTGGGTCTTGCGGTTCTTCATCTTTGTTAACTGCTTTAGAAGATGAGGTTGAAATTTTGAAGAAGAATCTTCAAGCCAAAACTTTGGAGTGTGAATTTCTCGATCATAAGCTTCATAATTCTGAATTAGACTGTGAAATTCTTCGCAGCAGAAATGATGATCTAAAAGGTATAACTTTCTTGTCTTTACTTTTGCCTCTGTAAATCCTTGCTTTTTATGTACTCAACTTTCCCTTATTTATTTGTTGATGTATATTTAGCTTCAAAACATAACCAATTAATGAAGATACTTGAGTGGGAAACAATCGCCGAGGAAGCCCGCACTGGGAAAGAATCTTGGAAAAATCAATTTGATAATTTGAATATTCTTCATACATATTCACTTGACGAGATAAATAACCTTAAGAATGAGAACAACCAACTAACTCATGAACGCGATCAACTAATTCATGAATGAGATCGTCTAAATAATGAAGCCTCCCAACTTTTATATTCGTTGAATCAAATTAATTTGAGGGTGGAATCTTTATCAGATGAAAACAGAGTTTTATCTCAAGAGAAACATAGTTTTGTAGATACAACAAAGGCTTATTCGCAGCAACTAGACAATCTTCAAAAATTGTGTAAGGACCAAGAGCAGTCCCTTCACATACTGAAAGATGAACTTAAAAAGAAAACTGAATCATCTGCCGCTGAACAAGAGAAGCTTATTAAAGGCAGATTAGCTCTAAGTGTAAAAGTAAACAATCTCAAAGATGATTATTCTCGATTGAAGGAAGAAAATGTTTATCTTCGCAATTATGAAAAAAGTATAAAATCACGTTTAAAAGGTAAGGTTGGGGATAATTTTGATGATGCCATGGACCGATGGAAGAGTTGCTTCTTTACTATAATTCACACTTTATCTTCTCAAAAGGAAGGTAGTCATTTTGACTGCCTCATCTATTAATTACTTCATTGTATTTTCTTATCTTATTTTTCGCAAAAATTCTCTCTAACATGCAATTTTTCTTTCGCAGAATCTGAGAAGAATCTTCAAGCTTCAATTTCGGATCTATCTATGAGACTAGCCAAACTTCGCAAAAAGAACACCGCGCTTTCCAACTCTCATAACAGGGCATTGAGAAGATTTGACTATCTTGAATATTTTAAAGATATAGAGATCAGAAATCGGGAAAAGAATTGCCTCCGCAAAGCTCATTTAGGCGCTGAGGTTTTCATAAATAATGTTCTACTCTCTCATTCTCTACCTCCTATAAAGATCAAACCTTTAGAGATAGATGATAATTAAGTTCCCCATCCTATAGATGAAGATCTGAATTATTCAAGTAATGAAGAAGATTTTTCTGAAGACGAACAAAATCCACCTGAGGACGAAGAAAACCCTCTTAATGAAACATAAGAACAAGATCCTCCTCATAAAGAACAAAATCCTCCTCATGAAACAATCACTGGTGATGGAGAAACTCATACTAAAAAAGATGATACTGGTGAAGATAATAGTGGTGAACAAGAATGATGAAATTAGAGAAGAATATTCTTTAAATTATCATGTATTCCTGCGAGATGTTTCTGATTATGCGAATCATTGTAATTTCCGAATTTTTCTTCTTCCTGCACTTTTTGCGAAACATTGAAGTTCTTTGTAACTCAATCACCTGCTCTAATTTATATATTTTTATTAATTCTGAATCCAATCTTCATAAACTTGATTATCTTCCTTCTTTTTTATTATTTTGATTCTTCTCAAGGGAGATAATGAAATGTTGTTTTATAATCCCCATATTTGCCCCTCATAATCTTCCTTGTGAAGTATTTTATTTGTTACCCTTGTAAGAAATCCCATGCTTGCCTTTTGTTACCAATTTGTAATATTATCGCAAATATTTCTGCGAAGAATTTGTTATATGCTTCGCAGATATAACTTTTCTTGTGGTATTATTTCGCCTTCCTAGTTAAAGGTCTTATTATGCCACTTTTATGTGACAAGATCGCAGGACATTCTTACCTTTATACGTAATAATCCGTTGATCTTGCCTTATCATTTAATTTTAATCTATGCGACAATATGATAAATCTAAGCCATCTTGTGAGATTAATCTCCCTTTGCTTCTTAAGACTTATGATATTGCCGTCTTTGCGATGAAATCGCAGGACGTCTTTGCGATTTATATCCTCTTATTATTGATTTCATTTATCTCATCTTTTGATCTTATCGCAAAAACCCATTGACCTCATCTTAACATTTCTCTCTAGTCTTTTTGGCCAGTCACGCGGCAATATGACGGGCCTAAATATTCTTGCGAATATAAAGTCCCATGACATTGCTGTCTCTGTCACGCGACAATATGACGGGCCTAAACATTCTTGCAAATATAAAGCCCCATGACATTGCCGTTTTTTTTGATACACAGCTCCCTAATGGAGGGTATCGCCCTTATCTCTCCCCCAGGTTTCCCCTTCAAGGATTATACATCGGCCATACAAGACTAGCACTTTCCCATCCGGTTCTGCCAACAACCAGTTGTTTTCTCAGCCTTGTACTTTATGCCTTATATGGCTTATAGTTACAAGACTGCACCCTAAGTGGGGTTTTCTTCGGGCCGAACACATCGTAAGCCAAGAGTTGCCATGGATGGCCAGGGTAGGTTCATCCATCCCGAGCACCCACAGCTCAACCGTGTACCTCGGCGCCTTGATCATACATTTCATTCCTTAGGAGAAACTCTCGGGTGCCCAACCAGGGTATAACCTTATATAATATACAAGTTATCTCTCCTGGATGGATTTTCTATAATCCCAATCTCCATGACTAGGTTCCAGCAGCGGTATAGCCTTTCCCATAGCCATGCAAAGAGATACCCCTTTTATAACGCACTTTAAGGACATTGCCTCTTACGGAATAGAATCCGCGAACTAAGGTGTACGCCATAAAAGTTCGTCCCGTTCTTATGATAATTGAAAGTAAAGAGATACCCCCCTTATGACGCACTTTAAGGACATTGCCTCTTACGGAATAGAATCCGTGAACTAGGGTGTACGCCATAAAAGTTCATCCTGTTCTTATGATAATTGAAAGTAAAGAGATACCCCCCTTATGACGCACTTTAAGGACATTGCCTCTTACGGAATAGAATCCGCGAACTAGGGTGTATGCCATAAAAGTTCATCCCGTTCTTTATATGTTTTTAGGCAATTAGTGCCCGTCTTATTTGCATTTAATTTTTTAATTATCTCGCAAATTATTGCGGAAAATAATTTTTATATTCAGCCAGCTTTGTTCTTGTAAAATATCTCTTTTATTCTCTCGCAACTTCTTGCGTGTGATCCATTCATTCTAGTCTTTCAAATTTTTACTGATAATATTTTCTTAGATATTGTCTATTCCATGGTCTGTAAAGTGTTTGACCCATGTCTCTTCCTTCGGGATCCATTAGTTTATATGCTCCAGTTCCAATTATTTCTTTGATTATATATGGCCCATCCCATTTTTTCGCTAATTTTCCTCCATTCTCTCGCTGATATTCTGGTGTTTCTCGCAGAACTAGATCTCCAACTTGGAATTCACGCTTCTTTACTCGTTTATTATATTCACGAGCTAATATGCGATGGTAGTTCTCCATATGTTGTAATGCCTTTTCCCTCTTTTCTTCTACCTCATCAAGTTTGTCTAGAATAATACCTGCACTAAGATTTTTTTCCCAAGCTTCTCTTTTAGTTGTAGGAATAGCGACTTATGTTGGTAATACTGCCTCAACCCCATATGTTAAACAAAAAGGTGATACCCCAGTTGCTTCTCTTCGTGTTGTATTATAATCCCAAATTGCATTATGGACTTGTTGATACCACATTCTATGATGCCCTTCTAATTTCTTTTTGAGAATATCTGCAATTGTTTTGTTAGTTGCTTCAGCTTGACCATTTGCCTGTGGATATAGAGGAGTTGATTTTCCACACTTTATCTTGAATGCATTAAGTAACATCTCTATATTTTGTCCTTCAAATTTCTTTCCATTATCGACACTAATTATCTGGAATTCCAAATCTGCAGATGATATTCTCAAATATAAATGTGAAAATGTCCTTATCACGAATATGTTGTACTGCCTTAACTTCCGCCCATTTTGTGAAGTAATCTATTGCGACAATTAAGTATCTCTTTTGTCCTGTTCCTGGCACAAATGGTCCCACAATATCTAAACCCCACTTTCCAAATGGCCAAACATTTTTTGAAGATGTTAATGTTTCACCTGGTGCATGTATTCTTTTTGCAAATCGCTGACATTCCTCGCAACTTCTTGATAAATTCTTTGCATCTTCATGCATATATGGCCAATAATAACCTTGCATTTTTCGTTCGTATGCTAAAGATCTCCAACATTATTTGTGATTACCAGCATCCCCACTATGTAGCATTTTTAATATTTGTTTTCCTTCTTCTAATGTCAAACATCTGAGGGAAGGCCTATTTAAAGATTTTCGATACAATACCCCATCTCTTAATTCATAATTTGTTGCTCTACTTTTTAATTTATGTACCTCCAATCTGTTCCTTGGTAACTCCCCCCTTGCTAGATATGCGTGAATTTCTGCACGCCAATCTGCGTTAATTGACTTGATTCTTCGCCATTATTTTCTACTACCATTGCCTCAACTTCCTCTTCTTTTTCTTTAACAAATGATGGTGCTATTAATGTTTGTATTTTTATATTTCTCATAATCGGATCTACCATCATACTTGATATGAAACATAAGCATCTCAAGTCTATTATCTCTTCTTGAAATATGCCTCCATTTGAGTCTTGGTATTTTTAGATAATTCTTCTACAAGTTTCTTATATTTTCTCAAAGATAAATCATTAGTTGCATATTCCCCTTCAATTTGGCGAATAACCAACTGTGAATCACTGGTAATTCTTGCATTCTCTACCTTCATTTCTATCGCAAATCTTAAGGCATGTACTACTGACCTCATATTCATCTCATTATTGGTAGATTCGAATTCCAATCGAAATGCGAATGCCATTTTTGCACCTTCTGGTGAAATAAAAACGACTCAACTCCATTTCCTTCTCCATTAGATGATCCATCCACTAATATCTCCCATCTATTTGGTTATTTGTTAAAAGATCTCTAGGATCCCCATATTCTTCTTCTATATCCATCATGTCTTCTCTTTGCTTCATCATCCTCCAAAGGAAACTCCATGAGAAACTCTGCGACAATTTGAGATTTTGGCGAAGATAAAATTGCATATTGGATCTCAAAGTGCCCCACTTGTGCATTCCATCTTTCAACTCTGCCTGATCTTTTTGAATTTTTCATTACTGACTCGATTGGTACTTTTGTTAGTACTTTGATTTTATGCGCTTGGAAATATATGCGAAGTTTAGAAGCTGCATAAACTAATGCCAAAATTAATTTTTCAATCTTCGAATAATTTTTCTCCGCAGCATTAAATGTTTTGCTGATGTAGTAAATAGGTTTTTCAACTCCTGCGTCATTTCGCAAAAGTACTGCACTTAAAGCATGTGGAGTTGTCGCAAGATATATCAGCAATTCTTCTCCTGGTTCAGCCTTCTATAATATGGATATATTCATCAAATATTCCTTAACTCCTTGAAAAGCTTTCTCACATTCATCTGTCCATTTAAATTTTGTTCCCTTCTTTAATATGTTGAAGAAATGCTTGCACTTATCTGATGACCGCGAAATGAATCTTCCTAGTGAGGCTAAAAGCCCATTCAATTTTTGCACATCTTTTACTGTTGCTGGAGTTGGCATATCCCGAAATGCTTGCACCTTTTCAGGGTCAACTTGTATTCCTTCTTTTGATACGATATATCCCAAGAATTTCCCAGATGATACTCCGAAAGTACATTTCTCAGGATTTACTTTAATATTAAAAAGGCGCATCTGGTCAAAAAATTCCCTCAAATCTTGCACATGATTTTTAGCTTCTTTACTTTTTACCAACATATCATCCACATATACCTCTAAAGTTTTATGTATCCATTTCGCGAATACTTTTTCCACCATTCTTTGGTTTGTTTCCCCTGCATTTCGTAACCCAAAAGGCATCTTTGTGTAGCAATATAATCCTCTGGGAGCAAAGAATGCAGTATGTTCTTGATCTTCTTCTGCCAGCAGAATTTGATTATAACCCTTGTATCCATCCAACGAAGATATTCGATCATTTCTGCAGATTCCACCATCTGCGGGACATCTGGTAAGGGAAAACTATCTTTGGGACAAGCTTTATTTAAATCAGTAAAATCGATGCAAATTCTTATCCCTTTGTTTTTCTTAGGAACTACTACCATATTGGCGATCCATTCTGGATACTTCGCTTGCCTTATAATTCTGCATCAAGCATCTTTTGTAACTCTTCCTCTATCTTAGCATGATAAGTAGTTGCAATCTTTCTTATTCTTTGTTTGATTGGTCTCATATTTTTGTTAATCTCCAATCTATGGCAACAGATGGATCTATTCCAGGCATCTCATTCATATTCACATAAAAATATCTTTGTATTCTGTGAAGATTTGATTTGCTCTTCTTCCTCCACATCCATCTTAGTTCCAATTTTCAGCATTTTTGGGTCTTCTTCACTTCCAACATTAACTTCTTTTGTTGGTTCTGCTGCGGTATAACTAGCTTCATTCTCTCCCATTGGTGTTGGTGTCTTTATTATCTCATTTGGTTCATCATCTTCTTGCGATACATCGCTGAATATTCCTTTTCCTTCTTTTGATTTTATCATGTAAATCTTGAATTCTTCTTCTTTCTTTTCTTCTCTCCTCATTTTTCTACGCTGTTTTCGCAATTGAATTTGATTTTCACAATTCCTTACTTCATTTTGGAAACATAACGCCGCATAATCTGCATCTCCTTTAATTTCGCCAATTCCACTAGGCATAGGGAATTTTAAACATTGGTGTAGAGTTGATGATACAGCCTTGATTGCGTGTATCCATGGTCTCCCCAACAGCATGTTATAAGGCGATTTCATATCTATCACACTCAAGGTGACCTGTGTTTCTATTTCCCCAGTGGAATTCGTACTACAATTTCACCTTTAGGTTTTGTTAAAGATTTTCCAAATCCGTGAATATGATATGTTGGACTAAACATTTCTTCATCTTTGTATCCCATTTTCTTGAATGTGTGGTAAAACATTATATCCACAGAACTTCCTGTGTCCACCAAAGTCCTATTCACAGCCCATTCTTCAGTAGATCTTACTGATTTCTCTTTTCTTGTTGGTGCAACAGACACTGTGATCACCAATGGAGATGTATGACTTAAATTCTCTATCGGAATCTCTGTTGCTGTAAATGTAATCTTCTGTTTTTCCCAATCTTTTAGCGGTGATGTTTCATCTACCGTCATGATCTTCTTTCCTTCAAAATCTCGTTTGTGTATCCTTCCTTTAATATCTTCATGGAATTTGTCTATCATCATCTTTGTTATTACATCACACTCCAATTTCTTTTGATTATCTTTGATTTCAATCATCTTCTCTTCCACCAAAAGTATTCTTCCAATTCTTGAATGATTTCTTTCTTTTACCTAGCTTTTACTATGATTTTCAACTCTTCAATCCCTGTTTCTGGGTGCCAAAATGTAGTTGCAGGAATTCCCACACTACACCCTATTCAAGAATCTATCAATATTTATGACATAATTTGAAGATTAAGAACACTTTTTCTTTAATATGATCTTATGGAATTACAGAAATCAAGAACACAAAACACTTAACAAAAAATTTCTCTCTCCTAAAAAACTTTCCTAACACTCAAAAATTCATCCCCTCTCTAGAACTACTCATCTCCTTTATATAGGTATTTACATAGTGGATTACAGCTCATGACAGCTCATTTACAGCTAAGATTCCCTTCAACTTCGGATCTGAGTTCTTGCGATAAATCGCGCAGGTAACCGCCTTTATCTTTCGCAGGTTTTATTGATATATCGCAAACATGTCACACTTTCTTCGTGTTTCTGTCATTACGTCATTGTTTAAGTCATATTTGGATGTCTCGCAAAATATCATTGATGTGTCGCAGAATAGTCGTTTATTATTGATGTATCGTAGTACTGTTGTCTATTTCGCAGGAATATTGTTGTGACAATATTCTGTCCCTACAATCCACAAATACTAACCAATCATTCATTTCAACTCCACTAAACCTCAGAGCTACATCAAAACAACTCCATATTCTCTTGTTTTCAAACTCAATCACACAATATCCTCTATTAACATACTTCCAACTCCTTCCCTGCATTCCACAACACCACGGAAGCAATAATAACAACACCACTACCTGTAACCCCCATTCATACATTATCTACTCAAAACACCCAAACCATAACAACTCCAATTCTAGCATACTGAACTTCGATTCAACATACAACAATTCTCTGTAATTCAAAACAATAACCAAACTTCACTTCATACCCAACTTAGACCTTAGCTCAATTATCAACTATACATACTCAATCAAAGATACTAAATAACTTCACTAAATAGATTAGAAGAACTATTACCTCATAATAGTCTCACCCAGGCAATTGGAATTAGACTTTATTCTCATCTTCATAATCCAATACATACTCAACAATAAACTGAAAGCTATACTAATTTACGTAGAGAAACAATTACCTTAAATAGTTCCATTCCAGCAAAATGAGATCATCTCATCTTCTTGGTTTGAATTGATTCATAAATTCTTCTTGAAACTACAACAACCCACCAACTTTGTTCATTCAACATCATCTAAAGATTAACCACAACAACCCCTCAATCCTCATCATTATCTTTGATTCTTAGAAACCCTAGAACATAACCCTAATTCTGTAAATCTCTTAATCAATCTTCAGAACAACTCCAAAACTTCCATTAAATACCGATTAAGAACAAACCCACCTTCTAATTAATCTTCCAAACCTTTAATTTCATCTTCTACAACTTCTCCAAGTTATTTATATGAAACCCTAATTTACTGATTCTTCGATTCATCTTCATAACATCTTCATAACACCAATTCAACCACAACCCTTTTATTCCTCATCTAACAACAACTTGATTTACATCTCAATTCCACACAAATCCTAACTTCAGAAAATATATCTTCTAATTTACTTTTCCATTCGAGTCTAAATCAATAACAAACAACAACACCATCTTTAACAAACACTCCATGATCTTCTACACCTCCTACCGATCACAAAGCTCTCTATTGAACTCTTAATCACTCGCAAAAGAAGAAGAACATGGGAAGGACAGAGAAGAAGAAAGGGAAAGATAAGAAGAAAAGAATAAAGAAGAATAAAAATTTATCTTCTCGGTGGGTGAAGATAAGGCCAACCAGATTTTATTTAGGAACCCACGTTTTGGATAAGGGCTGGCAAGGTCCATCAATGAAATGCCTAATTTTCCCTTCATACAAATTTGATGATATCTTCTTTGTCCGATATCCGAATGACACGTTCGAGTAATCCATTTCGCATAACTTTTTGAGATCTATCTAGCGATACTAGTTTCGTACCTAAATCGTTGTTAGATTAATTTCTAATTATTAACGTTCGTTTTAAACTAATCAAGTTACTATCGACTAATTCGCCACTTGACTACTCTCATAATTAAGCCGCTACACAAAGTACAATGCCAACTTTGTATAGTTGGGACCAAGTAATCTACCCCTAGTTACTTTGTTTCTTTAGTATCCCTGCGTTTACGACTTACCGGTTACACATGTGAATCCCAAGACAGAAAATCAATCTTGAGTTGCTTTACCGATGTAAAGTCTTAAGCACTCAACCCCTTTTGATCGTCTTCCAGACAGTAAAGGAACAAAGCTTTTCGGTAACTACTCACTAATATTTTAGAAAAAGATCTTTGAGTTATGACAAAGGATCTTCAATTGCAAGTAAACTCATTTATCGGGTAAGATCAATCCAAATCAATAACTTAGACTTGGATTCACAACTATCAGATTCAGATATTAAAGAATACCACCAAATGATAGTTGTCGATCTAAATGACTTTATGATCAAATAAATCTAATATAAGTTGAATCCCAACCGATCAAGATGTGTGCACAAATCAAGAGATATGAAAATGAATAAGAAAATTCTTCTTGTTCTTCAAAATAATATTTTTTTAATAAATGGATGAATGGAGATGGACCATAAACATTCGTGACTTTGCATTTATCAAGAATAAGAAGGTTATAAGCTAGAGAGTTTTGACCCGTTAGATTTTGAGATCACACCATCTCTTTCATCTGGGAACAGCTGTAAAACTTTTAGTGGTTGCAAAAGAAACTCCTTATCAAAACTAGATTTGTATTCTTTCTGTGTCTATTATGTCCTCTCCTCATTTTCCATCAAACCGAAAGAACAAAAAAGAATCTTCCCCATTTGGTTCTGCAACAACTTGATTGAAAGCAAGAAAAATGAACATTCTAAAATAGATCTTGGGTTATTCTCCAAGATTTCTCTAGTTTTTCAGTTGAAAGTGCAGTAGACAGAGAGATAAAATAGAATTACAAGACTCGAAAAAATTGAAAAGAGAAGTTTGGAAGAAAGATGCAAATTCATCCAAAAATGAATTTTCTTACAAATCAAACTCATCTAAAAACAAAAGAATCTAGCAATAATATAATCCCTAATTATCTTAGTTTCAGTTCCATACACAATTTCTCACCCTCTCATGTTCTTCCCTTTATTTCATTCATGCATTCAATCTGATTCCTCACACAGATTGAATTGGGTCATAATTGTGATTGGTAAATGGGAATTAATGGGTACTAAAGATAAAAACTATGGTTTGATACTTTGATAAGTATTACGAATGATGAAATCCAGTGACAAGACAAGATTTTGATAATTTGTAATGCTCAATTTGTAGTTGTATATACTTGGAATCAGAAGACATCCTCCACAACCCTCTCCATCTTCTTCTCCTCATCAGTAATTGTTGAACACGGTGTTTCCTTATTTATAAAACCCATTAATATAATCTAAATCTAATGTTTGGAAAGGTGCTAGCTTATAATGTTGTTATAAGCGACAGTGTGGGAGAGCACAACCCTTTCAGTTATTTACAATCGTTTTACTGAGGAACTATATCAATTGATTGAGGACAATCTGATTGGTTTCGATCCTTACTGGGAGTGGGAACGTAAGAGTTGTGAAGTCCGCTGGTGCAATATGATGGGTCTTAATGGGTTTAATGACCAAGCCCAACATGCTCAGTCAAACAATTTCAGGCCTCCAAAATTCCAATATTACTAACAAAAAATCTAAACATACCTCCCAAAAAACAAGCCAAAATCATCCCCTCTCACATACTTAATATGGTGCGGCCTAATAATGGGACCCCATGCTATTCACCGGGGGCATGGGGCCCGTCCTCACGTGCAAAATCATCAAACAAGATGATAATTGAAACTCAATATTGAATTCTCATTCATTGTGACCCCACAAAATGCTTACATGGATAATTGTGGTGAGAGCATTGGAAAATGGATCTCTCGCATTCATTCTCGGCTCGTGTAGCAGTTACACTTTTCAACTTATGCCCGCTTCCAAGTTCCTTCGAAAAAAAGAAAAAAAAATTAACCCCACTTACTCGATCCACTTCCCACTTTACTAAGACAAAACTAATCTCCACTTCTATCCCGTATAATGAACAAACCTCTGATCAAAACTAATCCCAGTACTTCTCTATGGTTTCCCCTTTTTCATAGTTTTTTTCTTAGAAATCGACAATCTTCAGTTTAGCATGGATTTTTCCATTTGAAATGGTATTGTCAAATCCCAATTCTTCTTCTTCTTCCTTTTTAAAGGATAGTTATCCACTTTTCTTATAAAATTTACACCCTTTTACAAGAGGTAATTGTCTAATTTTTTGTTTGTGAAGTATGATTTTAAAATTTATTTGTTGAAAGTTTGGATTTTTCTGCTTTTAGTTGAAACTATCATCGGTACATGATTAGTGCTTCTCCCTGTTATTAGAACTATCATCGGTACAAGATTAGAAAAATGTTTTTGCGGATCTGTTTTTGTTGTTGCACTTTAAGTATTTGTGAAATTGCTTCAGTAGAAAAATGTTTGCAATTTAAATATCTGTTGTCATATGATTTTGCATCAGTCTTTATATTTTGCAGGAATTAGATGACTTCAGAAACCAACTTGATTTAATATGAGGGTGTAAACCAACTTGAGTTTCACTACATGTTTTATTGGATTTCTCTTTAAAATATCGATTGTTGATAATATTCAGACCCTTCTGGTGATCCAGTAAAAGATTCCTCACATCTTTATACACACAAATGCAATCTTTATTCGATTCGATTTGAGCTTATTTTATTTTATTTATTGATTTGGTTTGATCAAGCATCTGAGAAACACAATATGGAGAAAGACATAGCTTAGTATATCAAGAAGAATTTGACAAGAAACATGGTCCATTGGTCCTGCTTGGTAATGTATTGTAAGTCGCAATTTCAGGATTACTTATTTTCTTCATTGTTGTTTTGTTTAATAAGTTTTAGTTGTTTGGAGAAGTTTCGTTATATCAAAATCGAATAAGAAGTTAATATGTTGGTTGGATTTAGATTGAGATATAAAACCACCAGTAATTGTCATCCAACAAGTACTTTTTTCGTCATCTTATGTTAATATGTTGGATGGATTGTATTCATAAGTGCCTCATGATCCAAGTTTTGTGCATTCGTTAGGTTCAAGAGTATGATTTAAGATTTGGTAATATTATGTGATGATATCCTATATATTCTTCCCCGATTCTTTAGTCGCTAAATTTTTTGCTTGGATTTCTCACTTTCTAACTGAGTTTGACATTATTTTTTGATAATTAAGTTCAAAAGTTAATTAGGAAGCTAACATAAGGGTAACTAATCTTCACTTCTATGCCAACATAAGGGTAACTTGATATTTAAAAAGAAAAAACAGATACATTATCTTTGTGTATTAAATTTTGAATCACACCTGAATGTTGATGTTATGGAAGTATTTTTTTAAATTCCACGAAGTTAAGAAAGAGCACCAGCGAAGTACAAAATTGAATAACGAACGGTCAGGTCCGGTGCAGCAAAATGAAATTACAAAGAAATAAATAACTACCCGGTGCGGAGCACGGGTTACTATCTACTAATTATTTTTTGGTTTGCTTGCGCATTTTTTCTTTTCAGGCACTAACTTAATATTATTAAAAATTGGCTTCACCATATACCACTAACTCAATATTAAAAATTGATTCGCACCACTTCCTTCTTTGCGAGGAGATTGTATATACCTAAATATTAATCGTCTTTGCATATTAGAAATGAGGATGAATTTTCTTTCAAAGTCTCTAAATAATGATGAAATTTACTACAACATTTTCTTATTCACTCTTTGCATATACAATATAAAGAAAGTAAACTTAAAACAAAATTCTCTAGATCGTTTATGAAATGAACGGATACACGGACGTCTTACTGGCACCAACGAAAGATCCATTTGTAAGCAAGTTATTTCCATGGAGGCTAAGATACTCCAACGTTTAGTAATGAGTCCCTTTGTTTCCTTTCGAGCTAATCTTTCCAAAAAATACACTTAGAGACAGAAAATGCATAATTTTATTTCCATAATAATGAAGTTGAACCAAAGTTGTGTAATAACACAATACAACAAATTTTATTGCAAAGGAAATGAGAATTAAGAAAATCGATATAATAGGGTTGTAACTTCAATCCATTCGTAGTTTTTACATCAAAGAATCTCAATCACTTTACAATTTAAACATAAGTTAACCTGTCTGCACACAAATTTTCCTACCTGATTACCACGAAGCTTGTATCATGTATTGAACCTGGAAGAGTATAAGACAACATGGTTTACTAAAACAAAAAAAGCTAAATGTACCGTCAAAGTATCACATTTCTCATAAACCGTCGAAGGACTTGGATAAAGGACTTGCAGTCTACAGTAAAAAGTAAACGAAATTTGATCCATAAATAATCTAACCATTTAAAATAGAAATCGTATCATGATATAGAACCAAAAAGAACATGAAGCTCTTTCTGAGCATGAATCAAAATTTAGGTTTAAGATTCAGCTGAGAGAAAAATTCAAACAGAAAAAAGCTAAATGAACCTGGACTGATACCTAAATTTAAGTTAGCATAATGTAATTAATTAATGTTATTGTGCCTTCTCCATATATACACCCCTGTAATACAAACTTTGGGGGTTAAATATAAGAGCAATGCATCAATATGTTATATGAAGTGAACTAATGGATTATTATAGAAGGTAAATCAATAAAAAGAAAATGTTGAAGGGTCGAAGGAAATATTTCGGACGATATGTACCCAGTGGACCAATACGTAGTCACCAACAAACGTACCAAGCTTTCCATATGCTTGAGCATCAAATGGATGTATAACTCGCATAAAATTAAAGATACAGTCAAAATGATCTTCATGGATACATCAAACATAATTGCTCTATGAAGAAATGCATCGAGTATGTTGTACACATACATCATTTGCTTCAGAAAAATATACACATCATTCACCTCATGGGACATATTTAGCAAATAACATGAAAATAATAAAGAATAGTATAAGAAAATTGTAGCGCCCCCTAAGCTAGAAGCTGACTAATCCAAGAAATTAACTAAAAACAGAGGCACTAAGAATCCAAATTAAACACTTAAACTTTCCATTAAGAAATCTGCTACAAAAACTTAACCCCAAGGTAACCCCGCTCAGAAATATATATACAAGAACTCCTCTCCAATGATACATATAAAATAGTCATTTGTTTTACAAATAGAATATACAATATAATAAACATATCAGAATATAATCATCTAACGAAGTTAACTTCTCGGAGCTTTCGCTGCGCAACTCTGATCTATCACTGAAACTGAAAGTGGGAATAATTAACATTTAACTTCTAAGTAATCATAGGAAAGAGTTGGAAAACAATACATGTTTTTCCGAAACATTAAACAGTGACTAAGTCACTGAAATAATCATACATGTATATGGAACAAACTCCTTCGTCAAACAATATACTAATATGGTTGTAAATTCCTAACCGGCAGTTCACACCTATTTAGCTATGGATGCCACCAAGACCATGGTGACCAACTCTAAACAATAAAAGCTGAATTAAAGTAGGTATAAATGTGAAGGAGCGTATCCTATATACCACAAGTGGAAATTCTCATTTCCCATAACAATTCATATTGACAACAACACATTACAAGTCCTTTCCAATCGTGGAAAGATTCACATAATTAACAGGATTATCATAATGCATTTTAAACAAAGCATGGAATGCACAGACATACAATGCATGAGTTTATTAAACATAATCTTTTATAAAAGCAACAATAATGATTACAAAAGAGTCAAATGCATTCCCACACCTTTTTTGATGACAGGCCACGCCTACCTCGAGATCCACGATCCGCTGGTTCATCCTTTGAATCGATCGTTGTTAATAGATTAACTGTTATTCACACAAGCACTCTAATAATCTAACCAAAATGGTTCACACAAGAATCATACAATTCTATCTAATGGTTCTAAGCCCATTAACTAAGTCTTATGAATATTTACAACTTTGTAGAAGAAACCAATGTCTAATTCGGACCACAAGAGGTCCAAAACATCTAATTAAGAAACACTGATCCTAAGCCCAAGTCCACTAATTCATCCCTTAATCTAAGGGCCCAGTCCATCTGAGTCAACTAACGGTCAAAGTGACGGTCAAGGGTCAACTAACAGTCAACGTCCATAGTCAAGTCAAGGTCCTGGTCAATTGGTCAAAGGAACTAGCTCAGTCAAGGTTCACTGAGTCAGTACTGGTTAACGAGTTAACTCAGTCAGATAGCTGAGTCAGGTAAAACATAAGAATCGAGTCAGATTGAATAAGTTCAGTCAGACAGGCAAAGGTTCTCACACAACTATAACTCAAATCCTAGTTCAACCTCAAACTATACATTACCTCAGTTCATTCATTCATAAACAAACTTCAGAATTCAATTACAACACTAAACTGAGTTTACCTGCAATTGCAGCTTTAGGCAACACTCTATAACTATCTACAATTCAGATGTAATAGGTTTTATCACCCACATCTTCAAATCTGCAATTGCAACTTCATTAACATCTTCAAAACCTTAAACTCCATAAACTATTACCACCTGCGAAATCTAAGAGTAATATTACATCTCCATTTAAACACTAATGACCATATACAATCAACTGAATATGAACATTACTTCATTCATTATATCGATGTTCCAATCTTATTATTAACTAATCTTATCATTCATTTACAACTCAAATTCAGTTTACCTGAGTGTAGCAGCAGTTGTATACTTTCACAGAAACCACCATCTACAATGTCCAGTCTCAGCCATTCAACAACTTCTCGGATGAATACTTACAATCTCATATAAACAAACATACCATCCTCAACTACAATTTGGCTTCAACATACCACCACCAGTTCAACACCACCAACAATTTGTACCATGTAACAGTTTATACACCCACCTCAGTAACACTGCAAACTCCATGAGCTGCAACACCATCACCACTACCAATCCATGCCATCCATAAGCTATGACACCTCTAGACCGTCTCTTAACTCAATCTGTATTAATACATCTCATCAAGAACTCAACTCTCAATACATGTAGTCACAGATACACAAACAACATCACCATAATTGCAATTGTAATTGCATGAACTTCAATTTCATTACATAATCATTAAT
This sequence comes from Papaver bracteatum, assembly GCA_023529315.1. Taxonomy (NCBI): domain Eukaryota; kingdom Viridiplantae; phylum Streptophyta; class Magnoliopsida; order Ranunculales; family Papaveraceae; genus Papaver; species Papaver bracteatum. Next base: position 637,759 of record JAJJWX010003646.1, read on the forward strand.
ATCCATAGCACCACTTCAATTCCTCCACTAACAGTTCTCAGGTATTCTCATTATCATAAACTCCACAGGCACAAATTAAATCTGCAGCTCCACCAGAATCACAATTTACACCACCAATAAACCCAAACTCAGTAACATCATCATCAACTCTAGCACATACTTCTTAACCACCACTTCTTTCATTCTTGCAACTTAAGAACATCACCCATGCACACAACAACCATTACTGTAATAACCCATCCATCTAGTTTATCATAGCAACATCCAATCCACCAACTTCAATTCGCATCCTCTCTTTTGTTCACAGTAGCACACATCAGACAACCACTACATAACCACCATCCCTAAGAACTGAAGCTTCAAACATATCTTAGACACAACCATATTCTATACCAATTTCAATATCAACTTCAGACAACTAATATCATATCATCATAATCATAGTTCTATTCTATAAGTATCTCAATCTCAATTTCATTACATCTTCAATAACAACTCACAACTCAAAACACATTAGTGAAATTAGATAACACTACAAAGTTTAGCTGAGAAGAACAATTACCTCTAGATGATTCTATTGAGCAATCCATCATAATATCCTCCCTCATATGTCAGTTCATCACAACCGACTTCTAACAATACTTCATTAAAACAGAATCAAACCATTATCTTCAAATTCGAGTTATTCTTCAACATCATATTCCAATTCAAGTTAAACCCACTTCAAATCAATCATTTATATCCTCAATTTTATCGTCTGTAACTTTTCATACCAAACCCTAATTCTCAGATTACTCTTCTTCTTTAATTTAGATCAAACCCATCTCTGATTAATACTTTAAACCTTCAATTTCAACATCTACTTATTCTTCTGAACTTCTTACGAAACCCTAGTTCACTGTTTACTCAAATCCTCAATTATCTCATCAATTTCTTCCTTAAACATCTTCGATCTAACAAACCCATCCACTGATTCCATCTAACTCTTCTTATTTCTTACCCAAATCAAGTTCCAAATTAAAATACAGAAATCCTAACTCAATCCCCTATTATTCCCATAACTGCTTCATCTCATCCATTCATCAACAACCCCTCTTTTCCTCACCCATTAACATCCTAATTCACTTCTCGATTTCATGCCGAACCCTAACTCTGATTTTATCGGATTAATCCTAAAACCATAAAATCTCTAACTGAAAATCCCCCGATTTAATACTTCAATTCCTAATTGTTCTCCTCCTAATTCATAACAGGAACATCACCTTCAACAGCTGCATACCCACACCACTTGTTTCTCTCAAACCAAATCCCAAACTCATCTCTCAATCGTCGGCAGAAGAAGAACGAAGAAGAAGAGAAAAAGAAAGATACGAGAAAGAGAAAGAGAAATAAGAATAAAGAATAAATAAGAAGAAAAGAGAATAAGGGAGGTTATCCTCTCGGTTGGGTAGATAAGGCCGACATAAAATGCTAAAGGCACCCATCCAAATGATAAGGGCAGTCAAGCGGTTTAAGATCAAAACTGGTGATATCTTCTTCGTCTGATATCCGAATGGCACGTTCGAGTAGTCCATCTCGCATAACTTTTCGAGATCTATCGGGTGGTACTAATTTCATACCTAAAATGTTGTTAGATTAGTTTTTAACAAATAAAAATAAAATAACTAATCGAGTCATTATCAGCTTAATGCGTTTCTTGACTAGTCTAATAACGTTGACGAGCTTGAAGATCGTTACATTCTCCCCAACTTATATCATTTCGTCCTCGAAAATCGATCCATCCTTCTGGTCTTCATAAACTCCCCACCTTATAGAATAATCCCATCTCTTGTCTAAGCGCAAACAACCCTATATGGTTTTCTATTACTAAAATTTGTGGTTCTAAGTTCAACTACGTTGATTTAATTTCAATCAAATAGGGAAGTCTAAGTTTCATTTGAAATTTTTTATTTTGTAACATATCTGTCTCTAACTTCAAGGAAAAACCTACAAATCTTTCTGAGGTTGAAACTATAGGTTCTCTAAAAAAAACTAATTCATCCTTCTATGATCGGTCATCTCTGAATGTAGTTGCCCTGTCAAGGTTGGCCACCCGACAATGCCTTCCTACAAACAAAAAAAACACAACCTTCACTAATCCCCAGTGTTGGATTAACTAAGTGCAAACTTATTACGATTAACTAAGTGTTAATTTGTTTTATCAAGATTATTTAGTCTTTAACTTCTATCTTTACTAGTGTATGTCTGATAAATTTACTTTGTGAAATATATAAGCAGTTCACATCATTTTAAGAAATTTAGTTATCCGAAGTATTTATCTTACCTTTTATTTTATTATTATCTATTTTTTTAATGAAATCGAATTTTTAATTCCAAATGAGACTATATTATTATAACTAGATAGATTTTAAATTCATGTACTAATTAAGAATAACTTAACGTTATATCAATTATCCAAATGTTACTAGCATTATTTCCAATGTATCTATTTGCTTATTTACAGGGGTTTACTCAATAAATACTTTTATTGATTTCCAAAGAGTTTAATGGATTTACAAAGTATTGTGTTATTGGTTGTATACTTTTAAAATTTCTTTCAAAGTTTATGTTACTTGTTGTAGATTGTCAAAAGGTCTTGTAAAGTTTGTGTTACTCGTTGTAAAATTGAAAATTCAAAGACTTTGCATACTTACCTATTTTCAAGACTTTGAGTGACTTTTGTGTATATATTTGCCTTGATAAAAGTCTTATAAAATATGTAAGATTTTGGAAGACTTCCAAATTCTTTATAAAGATGATTTTTACTCTCTTTTATTTTATTTCATGAATACACAATCTATAAAGCTCTTATTATAGATGAGTATAAATTATATGATATGATTAAACACTTTTTAATTTTAATTATTATGTACATATGTACAATAATTATTATTTTAATTTATTGTTACACTTTATTGTATTTTATTGAACAAAAGAAATAAGTTATATATATAAAATAATAATAATTTATTTTAATTTAGTTGAAGTTACTATAGTAAATAAGCTACAATAAATTTTGTATTTATGTCTATCATGCATATTTCCATATAAAATATATTTTTACAACTCTTAAGGACTCTACAAATGTCTGCAAGACATTAGGTAACTCTGCATAACTCCACAAAAATTTGCCTAACTCTGTATAATTCTCGCAAAGTTATTAATTTTCATGAATCTTTTCAAATCTTCACAAATCTACAAATATTTATTGAGTAAACCCCTGTTAGTTATAATAAGTAACCGCTAACAATTTTTCCATAATTATTTGGTGTTAATACTTTCATCATTATTATAACATTTATTTCTTATTTCTTAGGCCGATAAAATTTAATCGTAATTAATCATAATTTCAAGTTTAAACTTTATTATTTATACTAGACTTGATTTGGTCAAACTTTATTTCCTTAAATTTATATTATTGTTAAATAATCCTTAAGTTGTACTTGTAAGTACTGAATATCGCAAGATAATAGGTCACGAGTATCGTAATAAATAAAGGAGAAAAGAATTATAAAATGTTACGATGATAGAAGAAACGCGGAGAAATATGAAGTTTTGCGAGGATGGAGTAATTTTGCGAGCATGAGTTGCGATACTTCGTAACTCATGAACAACTGTATAAATTTTACTATAAATAGGAGTTCAAATGTAAAATTCGAGGGGTTCTTTTAGTGAGTGTTAGAAAATATTTTAGGAAAGAGAATAGAGAAAGTTGTAACTATTCTAATTCCATTTAGATACTTCTTTGTGATCAATTGAGAACATTAATAAGAAAATTGTTATTCATCATCAAGAACTTCTTGAGTTTTTACTAATTCTATTGAGGGTGTAGTTGTAGGTTATTCTGCAACTACATAATTGGCGCTAGAAACAGGGAGAGAAATAATTCTTGTACCAGAAAAATGACAAGAAGAAGAAACACATCAGAACCATTAACTGAAGTAAGGAGAAGTGTAAGATTAGCAGGAGGAGAAGCAAATATAACAAGAGAACCTAGTAGAAGAAGGAGTAATCGAAGAAATCAAGCTCAACAAGTAGAAGATCATGATCAAGTAAGTATACACACTTGGAGAACTAATACACCAGAAGAAGAAGATAGAGAACCACAAATCAGAGAAAATGGAAGGTTGATGGGAGGAACAATTCTTGAAAGATAAAGGGAGATGCTAGAAACATTGAGACAAGGAATCCAAAAAGAACGAATGATCGAAGCTGAAGAACGTGCCAAATTGACAAGACAAAATCAAGAATTGAGAATGGAAAATGAGATGTTACAAAGGAGGAAATCTCAAAGTGTTGCAAGATCAAATGTTAGAATAGAAAGAGAAGGACAAAATTCACCGATAATCAATAATGAAAATGATATGCAAGAACAAACGCAGAATCAAGGTGATAGAAATCAAGAAAATCGTTTCATTTTAATACCAAACCGCGAACAAAATATGGAGAATTTACGAACAAGACCAAATCATAAAGAAAACAATCAGAATCGAGAGGAAGAACATCAACTTATGGAAGAAACTGAGAGACAACAAGCAATACATCAAAATAATCACTAGAATGGAGTAAGAAGACATGAAGAAGTTCGTAACAAACAAAATGTTGAATATGAAAGAATTAAGAGAAGAATTGCAAATCAACAAACAGAAGTGGAAAGGAATGAACCAAATTCTCGAATCAGAGTACAAGTAAATCAAGAAGAAATAAGTCACAGAAGAAGGAGAAATGAAGAAGAAGAAATTCACGATATTAGATGAGAAGAATAGAAAGGGAAGAACAAGAATTCCAAGATGCTTTACAACTGAACAATTATGATAATTTAGAAAGAAGATATTTGCAGAATTATGTGAATGAAAACATTAATGAAGAATATGATAGAATGCGAAGGATCGAAGGGGAGGAAGCGCAAGAACGTAGAAGAAGAGAAGCTGCATTAAAAAGACCAATGGATGAGAATTCTGAGGCAAATGCACGAATCTTTCGAGAATTAGCAGAAATGAGAGGGATGATAAACAATAGAAGAGGAGGAGATAGGAGGCAATTAGATGAAGCAATAGAAGAAGCTGTGAGGACTCCATTTGCTAGAGAAGTACAGTTGGGAGGAATTCCACCAAAATGTAACTTGCCCACACTTACCAGTATTTTTGATGGGACTTCATGTGCTATTCAGCACATTAAAGCATACATAAGATGCATGTTACAATTGGAGAATCATGATGATGTGTTATGCAAGTACTTCGCATCAAGTTTAACAGGGGAAGCTCTAAAGTGGTTCGAAGGACTCCCTAAGAACACTATTACATCATTTAATCATTTGCAAGCAGTTTTTCTTGGAGCATATATCACAAATCACTCTTCACGGCTTGGTATTGAAGATGTATTTGGTTTAAAACAAAGAGTGGGTGAAAGTTTGAAGCATTTGGTAAGACGATGGAAGACTATGTGCAGTGATATGGCAGGGCGTGTAGATGAGAGATACTTGATTCTGTCCTTCATAAATGCGATGTTCGCAACTGAACAATTATATGTTCAAATCTTCAGAAGAAAGAATTCCATAATGATGACAGAATTACGAGAATTGCAAGAAGAATACATTACACTAGAAGAAAAGCAAAACAATATGGATTCATATCCAGTAACAAACACTAACAATCAAGAGGGAGGAGCAAATTTACTTCCCAAAATAATCAATGTAGTAGCAGGTACTTCGCAAACATCCTCACAAACTTCTTCGCAAATTTCAGAAGAGAAGAAAATCAATGATAGCCAGCCAAAGACGGTAGCAATGGGCAGTAGAGATCAAGAAGAATATGATAGAGAGAAGAATTTCTATAATCGGATAGGAAATAACCAAATTCCAAGATTAGATCAACAACAAGAAAATTATGGTGGACAAAGGCAAAATTATTTTGGACAAGGAAATCAGAGACAAAATTATAACAACGGTCAAGGAGGTCAAAAATGGTAAGGGAAGAGATAAAATTGCCACCTTTGAATACAAGTATAGAAAAGATATGGCAAGCAATTATCCTGGTAGAGAATGTACCAACTCCATGGAATATGGGAAAGGAACCACCAATGGGTCCAAGAAGTCATGAATTTTGTTCATATCATCATTTTCATGGACATTCTACAAATAATTGCCATAATATCAAGAGGATAATTTTGCGAATGATTGATCAAGGAAAACTAAATCAATTTTTACTTAAGCAGACACGGTCGCAACAATTACCACAGGCTCCAACCATAACTCGAGGGAGAACACGACAAAAGAAAAGGGAGAAGAAATCCTACATATAGAAGTGGGGTCAAAAGCAAGGAATGTTTTCTGTAATTCCATTGTTCATTCATATAAAACCATAGAGGATTTTCATGATAATGTGTTAAGTAGGGTATATGCGAGGGATGGTGAAGGAAAGGAAGTAATGAACATCGCAAAGATTTCACGACTTGAAGATTGGAAGAAACGTGAAATTTCTTTTGAAGCCACTGAAATTCCAGAAGGTTGTGAAGTACATGATAATCCATTGGTGGTAAGACTGGCAATCTACATGAATATGGAGGAGAACGAAGATGATATGGAGGAAGAGTCAATTGGTCTTAATAGGATTTTGATTGATACGGGAAGTTCTGTCAATATCCTCTTATATTCTTCTTACAAAACTATGGGGGGAAAAGATGCAGATTTAATACCTTCTACTTACAGAATTTATGGTTTTAATGGAACTGCCAACAAGACCAAAGGAGAAGTGAGCATGCGAATTCCATTAAGTGGAATGCGAACTGAAATTCTGTTTTGTGTTGTTGATGTTGAATCACCATATAATGCTTTGATAGGAAGGCCATGGCTTCACGGAATTCTAGGCGTAGCTTCCACTCTACATCAGTGCATAAAATTCCCTCATATGAAGGGTATTGGAATTATCAAGGGTGATTGGGCTGAGGAAAGAAATGTTACGATCTGAAGAAGTAGAAGTTTGCGAAGGAAAAACTGCTGAGAAGGAAAATTGGAGAAAAAGAGCAAAGGTTGTGAAAAGAAGTGAAAATTTAATGGCAGAGGATTAAGGAAAAAGAGAATAAAGTTATGATGATAATCATACAAGAAATTTACTATGATAATAAGGGATTGTGATTTGCGAGGAAAAAAAGAAGGTTATCAGTATGTTTGCTCGTAAAAATGAGGTATGTGGCAAAACAAAATTTTTATTTCATGATAAAATTTTACGAATATTGTTTGCTCGCAGGAAATTGGGAAAAAGTTACGAATTTTCAAAATTTATATTCCGATTAAAATTTCATTAATTTGCGAATAAAAGACCGCAATCTGTGATCAGCCTCCAAAAAAGAAAGAGAGCCGCAGAAAATTTTATACAGGAAAACCTTTGTGGCGTACACCCTAGTTCGCGAAGCTATAATTCGTAAGAGGCAAAGTCCTAAAGTACGTCATTTAAGGGGGTACATATAACGTGGCTAAGGGTAACCGGAACACCACCAAGGGCCCTTAGTACATGGTAAAAATTTTGGGGTACAACCCAATAATGGGGTACCTATCCGGGTTAGACACCTTGGATTCTCACCTAATCTAACGACATTACGCAATATAAAATGCGGTGTAAGAAGATTTAGGCTGGGAGACTAAGGCATACTGTCTTTCCCAAGAAGTGCAGAAAACGATCAAGGCGCCGAGGTACACGGTTGAGTCAAGAGTGCCGGGTGAGGTTGAACCACATCTGCCATTTTTGACAAGTCTTGGCAAATGATGCACTTGGCCCAAAGATACCCCCATAGGTGCAACCTCGTAACTATAAGCCCTATAGGCAAAAAGGATAAGAGGTTGCGATCAAAAAGCTGGTTGTTGGCGAACCGGATGGGAAGAGCTAACCTTGTATGGTCGATGTACGCTTCCTTGAAGGGGCAATCGGGGGAAGATAAAGGGCAGCACCCTCCATTAGGGAGCTGATAAGTGCTATAAGACGCAAATGTCACGAGGCTTCTTGTTTGCGAAAACATAAAGGCTTGTCATATTTGTGCAACAATTGAAGTTCTGCGAGCCTTCTAAAAAAAAGGGGGGGGGGGGGGGCAGAGAAAGAAAGAAAGAAAAGAATAAAGAACTCGCAGAACATAATAAAGTTAAGATGAGATCAATGGGTCGCTACATGAAAGTGTAGAGACGTCCTGCGATTTCATCGCAAGACGGCAATGTCATGGGGCTTTATGTTCGCAAGAATATTTAGGCCTGTAATATTGTCGCAACAATTCCTGAAGAGGCTAAAATACTATACAAAGAAGTTAAGATGAGATCAATGGGTTTTTGCATGAAAGTGTAAGAACGTCCTGCGATTTCATCGCAAGACGATAATGTCACGAGGATGTATGTTCGCAAGAATGTTCAGACTTGTCATATTATCGCAAATAATTAATACAAAAGAGGTGGCAAAATAAGACCTTTACTTAGGAAGGCATGATAAGACCACAGAAATTAATGAAATTTATTGCATCAATATCACTGAAGAAATTATACAAGAGTATACATTATGAAGATCTGAAAAGAAGACAACTTTGTCAATATCATTGAAGAAATTTTACAAGAATATACATGAAGAAATTTTGAAGAGAAGACAGCTCTGGCAATATCATTGAAGAATTTTACGAGAAGTCCTATCAAAAAAGACAATATCATTGAAGAATTTTAATGAAGACTTAACAAAAGATGCGATTTTGATAATAATCAAATACAGATAAGTTCATATTCGTAAAAGTTTACGAGAATTACATACTTCTTATACTTCTCCATATATTGAATACTTCCCCAAAAAGTTGAATAATTCTTATAATTCTTCATGAATATCTCATATTTATTATACTTCTTCAACGGATTATTAATTTTGTGAAGGTTAAGTACTTATTATACTTCTTCATACAATGAGTAATAATTTTTATACTTCTTCATATATTGGGCAATTCTTCATAAATTGAATACTTCTAATACTTCTTACACTTCTTAAGGGTATTTCATATTTTGTATACTTCATACTTTCTATACTTCAAGGGGAGATTTATTATTTACTTCGCAACATTTCGCAAAAAAGCAAAAGGCTTATATTTCTTATACTTTGAAGGGAGGATTTTTTATTCATAATCACAATAAGAAGAAAATTCGTAAGATAAATTCAGAAGGATATTCTAATACTTCAGCCAGTAGTTGATCATTTGAAGAGAAATAATAGGGGAAAGGGAATACTAAGCTAAGTCTTTAAGATATATTATTTCTCTCCATATGATCAAGTTATGCGAATAAGGGAAATAAACATCAAAGAAAGATTAATTCAAAATATGCTTGAAAAATAAATTGTTGGATTGATTAAAAGCATAATCAAGAAGAAAGTGTTGTATGGAAAAGTTACAGAACAAATATACAAAAGAAAAAAAAAAAAGAATGAAGTTATTCTTCAGGCAATCTGTTCCCATCAAAATGATCTTCTTCTTCAACTTCACTTTCAGAAACTTCCAGATATGGAGTATCTTGAGAATTTCTTGAAAGGAGCGTATGGTACTTCTTGAGAGGAATTTCATTATCTTCACAAATCTTGCGAGTCATCTTAGCTCGAAAACGCTTGACATATAAACTATGGTTATCTTTGGGAAATTAGAAGATGAGATCTCAAGTCGTAAATTTTCTTATTACGATTAGCAAGGAGAGTTTCCAGATTATTATTTATCTTCGCAAGATTTTCTCTGCAAGAAGAAAAGAAATTAAGGAATTGGTTAGCAAATTATGAAGGAAAAGTAACCAAAATAATTATCATCGCCAAGAATTTACCTTCTAGTTGCTTCTTATCATTACGAAGAGAAGAAATTTCAAGCTTTAATTGATTATTCTCCTCAAGAAGAGAAGAATTATCAATTGCGATGCTCGCAGATTGTGAATTATCTTCGTGACGAGATATTAATTCTGCGTTATCAATATTTAGATCTTCTATTTTCTGACGGAGACTTGAATTTTCAACCTCTAACTTCTTACAAAGATTTAAAGTTTTCTTCTCAAAGCAATAGAATGACGTCTTTCCCAATCGAAAGCAGACAACTAACTCTTCCAACCTAAACAAGAAAAAAGGGGTTAGAAATCAATAAAATAAGGAAATAAACAAGGAATAGAGAAGAAACTTACCATGCTGCCTAAAGCATATAATGAAGCAGGAGAGACGAATCTTGAAATTCCTTTGAGGGAGTTATTATCAATAAAAGTAGGAACTTTACAAGCCTTCGCAATAAGTTTGCGAGCATTATATGTAGGAGAATTTCCTAATCCACGAGAAGAATGGAGGAAAGCCTCAGAAATGCTAACCATTCTTTGAGGCAAAAGTTTCTGGGATACTATAATCTTCATTCCCACCTTCATCAACATCATCATCATCTCCTTTGTCGAAAGGGTATCGAATTAGAACTAAAGTCCTTCTCGGAAATTCATTATCTTCATCACCAAGATCTTCCTCAATGTCCTTATTATAAGAAATTACATTGGAATGGGATTTGGTTGAGAGTATCTTCTTTTTCTTTCTCTCGTAAACAATATCTTGAAGTTTTCTTTTTCCTTTGCGAAGAGCATCATCTTGACTATCGAAGCTTGAGAGACCTTCGCAGAACGAAGAGTTTGTTGCCTCAGATAAGCCTTTTAGAAGAAGTGGAACTTTTATTTTCACTGCATGCAGAATCTCAGGAAGAAGTGGAACTGTAAATTCAAATAAGGATAAGAAACAGAGGCAACAATATATTGTTTATAAAAATACAAGAGTGTTTCTTACCTCATTTGAAATTAAAGGGTAACAAAAAGATAAGGAAGTGGAAATACATACATTTCTAAAAACCCAAGGTTGATAATAGCATGATTCTGAAGATTCGCAGGAAGTTCTACTATCCCGTAATATAAGAACCTGATAACATTAAAGGGTACTTATACCAATCTTCATCATTAGAACGACGAGGTGTCTTATTATTTCCTGAAGCATAATCAATATCGTGCATGAGAAGATCATCTGCTGCGATATTAGCTTTACGATGAAGACGAACACCCCAACGATTATCTTCTTTCCTCGCAGGAATTAGTGTGTAATTTTGAAGAAACCCTCAACTGTATAATTCGCAGCAACAATTTCTATATTCTCAAACCCAGGTTTTCTAAGATCAGTTGAATATAAAGATTTCCCAAAAGCAGCACGATTTGCGAATTCAACTAAGAGGCGAATGCAATCACCAGTCAATTGATAAATGGCTCAAGAAAAATTGGGGTGGGAAATAATTTCGTAGAATAAAGGAAAGTTAACATCATAAAGAGGAAGAGGAAGACTTGCGAGGATTTGACCTCGTGAGATTAAAACTTTCTGATCATCCCAAACATAGTTGGTAAAGAGCTTCACACAGAGAGAAGACTTATTATCATAACCTTCAATCTCAGAAAGAATAAGGTCTCTATCAGAAAGTTCCGCATTAAGTTTTTCAATAGTTTTCTTCTTTGGTGCCATTGAATATAAGAGGGAAAATAGGAAAAATAGAAGAGGTTGCAGAGGCAGAAGCGGTGAAGAATATGAGTAAGAGAATAAAAAGCAAAAACAAAGGATAATATTTATAAGAGAGTTTGATGAAGATAAAAATTCATTAATACGAGTAAGCGTGAACGGTTGAAAAGAACGGTTACGAATAAACGTGTCAGAAAAATAAGGGAAAAGTAAAAAGACGTGTTGCGAATCTGAAGGGTGGTAATAACTACACTAAATTTACGAGAATAGGGATTCTCATGACATTTATTCTTCAAAGAATTGACATGAGAAGAGGCAAGATGTAAGTACTGAATATCGCAAGATAATAGGTCACGAGTATCGTAATAAATAAAGGAGAAAAGAATTATAAAATGTTACGATGATAGAAGAAACGCGGAGAAATATGAAGTTTTGCGAGGATGGAGTAATTTTGCGAGCATGAGTTGCGATACTTCGTAACTCATGAACAGCTGTATAAATTTTACTATAAATAGGAGTTCAAATGTAAAATTCGAGGGGTTCTTTTAGTGAGTGTTAGAAAATATTTTAGGAAAGAGAATAGAGAAAGTTGTAACTATTCTAATTCCATTTAGATACTTCTTTGTGATCAATTGAGAACATTAATAAGAAAATTGTTATTCATCATCAAGAACTTCTTGAGTTTTCACTAATTCTATTGAGGGTGTAGTTGTAGGTTATTCTGCAACTACAGTACTATTAAGAAAAATTACATTTTTCTATTACTATCCAATAATTATTATTCAAATGACATTTACAATAACTCTAAATTTTATAGCAATGAGTAAAATATAATGTTATTAATTACTTATCAAAAATTATTGTCTTAATTATATTATCATTTTCATTATTGTTTTATCATTATTTAATTACTAGTGTAACTAACATACAATTAAAATAATTATTTAGTAATGATACTTAGTATAATTTTATTAAACCCTAATCTTATAAATATAATTTTGCTTTCACGAAAAGATTGATATAACAGATTTTATTTATTCAGATTGAATGCGTATACTACGTCTTGTTAAATATTGGCGTTGGTAATTTAATATGTTTAAACTTTGAGTCTACATAAAAAAAAATGTCTTAATAGTCTTTAGATTTTGGGTATTAATAATAAGTATCTATTTCACATACAATTTTATTCTCCTTTAAGTTTAATTTTGTTCTAAGTATTCACGTACTATAAATATCACTTCATTTTGTATAATTTAGTGATTTAGTGAATCATTTATTGGACTAAAGATAATCTAGATGTAAGATTGTTAACAAATTTAGTCTTTATTATAAGTCTTATATGACCTCACGTTCTTTTATTCCTACTTAATAAGTCTTGTTTTAACTATCTTATTTAAATGTAAAACATATACTTCTAATTTGTTATTTTTAACTTTGCAAATCCTAACCGTGGATAAGCACTAATAATTTTTCATAGCTATTTAATCATAATCATTATTTTATCGCTATATATTTGTTAACGAGATTTTAATTTAAGTTATCCCCAGTATAATACTAATTCAAATTCTAACAGTTTAAGTTCGTCATACTAATTTTCCATTTCAAAAGATGGTTGAATTTATTTACGAAGAAGAATCCTAACAATATATGAATTTATTTTCTTTTAATTCTAGTATTACGCTAAACATTCGAATACTATTATTATTACTTCATGTCTATTTGTTTCATTTTAAAGATTTACTGAATCATTTGTTAGACTAATATAATTTCGGTATAAGATTACTAAGAACCTGAGCCTTTTATTTTATATATTATATCCTTGCTTTCTTAAGTCTAATGCTTACTAAGTATTTTATTAAATTTCTAATTTAAACACAAAATATATACTTCTAATCTTATCATTAGTTTAATTTACATAGATAAGCGTTATTAATTTCCATAACTATCTAATCGTAATATCGTTACTTTTGTCGTTATATATCTTTATTGAAATTTTAGTTAAGTTCAACGTAATGCTAATCGATAAATGTTAACATCATTCTATTAAAATTATTATTATTACTTTTATTATCATTTACAGTTACTATAATAATATTTTTTTATTGTTAAACTCTGATGGTTCAATTATTATTCAAACTACTCTTACAATTATTATTAAATCTCAATAACAGTATTAACATTAATTTATCGAACGTACAAGTCAAGGTGCTTAATAAATATATATATATGTGACTTCCAAGATTTATCAATACTACTAATCTCATTATTTTTATTATTGAATTGTGCATGTGTTCATAATTTTAAATCATTTATTCTCTAATCTCCACTAGATTAATTATTGGTGTACCCTACAATATTTTTACTTCAATACCTAAACAAACAACCAACCAAACAAATAAATCAATCAAAAATTATTTTAATTATTAATAGCTTTTAGTGATTAAGATTTATCTCACAACCCAACCCAGTTCTAAACTAATCTAATTCACTAACTGGCACTGGCTAATCCTATGGTTTCCCATATAAGATCTAATAGTGAGCTCTGATACCAACTTTGTAGCAACCCCTAAGCTAGCAGCTGACTAATCCAAGAAATTAACTAAAAACAGAGGCACTAAGAATCCAAATTAAACACTTAAACTTTCAATTAAGAAATCTGCTACAAAAACTTATCTCCAAGCTAACCACGCTCAGAAATATATATACAAGAACTCCTCTCCAATGATACATATAAAATAGTCATTTAGTTTACAAATAGAATATACAACATAATAAACATATCAGAATATAATCAACTAACGAAGTTAACTTCTCGGAGCTTTCGCTGCGCAACTCTGATCTGTCACTGAAACTGAAAGTGGGAATAATTAACATTAACTTATAAGTAATCATAGCAAGAGTTGGAAAACAATACATGTTTTTCCGAAACATTAAACAATGACTAAGTCACTGAAATAATCATACATGTATATGGAACAAGCTCCTTCGTCAAACAATGTACTAATATGGTTGTAAATTCCTAACCGGCAATTCACACCTATTTAGATATGGATGCCACCAAGACCATGGTGACCAACTCTAAACAATAAAAGCTGAATTAAAGTAGGTATAAATGTGAAGGAGCGTATCCTATATACCACAAGTGGAAATTCTCATTTCCCATAACAATTCATATTGACAACAACACATTACAAGTCCTTTCCAATCGTGGAAAGATTCACATAATTAACAGGATTAGCATAATGCATTTTAAACAAAGCATGGAATGCACAGACAGACAATGCATGAGTTTATCAAACATAAACTTTTATAAAAGCAACAATAATGATTACAAAAGAGTCAAATGCATTCCCACACCTTTTTTGATGACAGGCCACGCCTACCTCGAGATCCACGATCTACTAGTTCATCCTATGAATCGATCGTTGTTAATAGATTAACTGTTATTCACACAAGCACTCTAATAATCTAACCAAAATGGTTCACACAAGAATCATACAATTCTATCTAATGGTTCTAAGCCCATTAACTAAGTCTTATGAATATTTACAACTTTGTAGAAGAAACCAAAGTCTAATTCGGACCACAAGAGGTCCAAAACATCTAATTAAGAAACACTGATCCTAAGCCCAAGTCCACTAATTCATCCCTTAATCTAAGGCCCAGTCCATCTGAGTCAACTAACAGTCAAAGTAACGGTCAATGGTCAACTAACAGTCAACGTCCATAGTCAAGTCAAGGTCCTGGTCAATTGGTCAAAGGAACTAACTCAGTCAAGGTTCACTGAGTCAAGATCTTGGTTAACGAGTTAACTCGATCAGATAGCTGAGTCAGGTAAAACATAAGAATCGAGTCAGACTGAATAAGTTCAGTCAGACAAGCAAAGGTTCTCACACAACTATAACTCAAATCCTAGTTCAACCTCAAACTATACATTACCTCAGTTCATTCATTCATATACAAACTTCAGAATTCAATTACAACACTAAACTGAGTTTACTTACAATTGCAGCTTTAGACAACTCTCTATAACTATCTACAATTTAGATGTAATAGGTTTTATCACCCACATCTTCAAATCTGCAATTGTAACTTCATTAACATCTTCAAAACCTTAAACTCCATAAACTATTACCACCTGCGAAATCTAAGAGTAATACTACTTCTCCATTTTAACACTAATGACCATATACAATCAACTGAATATGAACATGTACTTCATTCATTTACAACTCAAATTCAGTTTACCTGAGTGTAGCAGCAGTTGTATACTTTCACAGAAACCACCATCTACAATGTCCAGTCTCAGCCATTTAACAACTTCTCAGATAAACACTTACAATCTCATATAAATAAACACACCATCCTCAACTACAATTTGGCTTCAACATACCACCACCAGTTCAACACCACCAACAATTTGTACCATGTAACAGTTCATACACCCACCTCAGTAACACTGCAAACTCCATGAGCTGCAACACCATCACCACTACCAATCCATGCCATCCATAAGCTATGACACCTCTAGACCGTCTCTTAACTCAATCTGCATTAATACATCTCATCAAGAACTCAACTCTCAATACCTGCAGTCACAGATACACAAACAACATCACCATAACTGCAATTGTAATTGCATGAACTTCAACTTCATTACATAATCATCAACATCCATAACACCACTTCAATTCCTCCACTAATAGTTCTCAGGTATTCTCATTATCATAAACTCCACAGGCACAAATTAAATATGCAGCTCCACCAGAATCACAACTTACACCACCAATAAACCAAAACTCAGTAACATCATCATCAACTCTAGCACATACTTCTTAACCACCACTTCTTTCATTATTGCAACTTAAGAACATCACCCATGCACACAACAACCATTACTGTAATAACCCAGCCACCTAGTTTATCATAGCAACATCCAATCCACCAACTTCAATTCACATCCTCTCTTTTGTTCACAGCAGCACACATCAGACAACTACTACATAACTACCATCCCTGAGAACTGAAGCTTCAAACACATCTTAGACACAACCATATTCTATACCAATTTCAATATCAACTTCAGACAACCAATATCATATCATCATAATCACAGTTCTATTCTATAAGTATCTCAATCTCAATTTCATTGCATCTTCAATAATAACTCACAACTCAAAACACATTAATGAAATCAGATAATACTATAAAGTTTAGCTGAGAAGAACAATTACCTCTAGATGATTCTATTGAGCAATCCATCACAATCTCCTCCCTCATATGTCAGTTCTTCACAACCGACTTCTAACAATCCTTCATTAAAACATAATCAAACCCTTATCTTCAAATTCGATTTATTCTTCAACAGCATATTCCAATTCAAGTTAAACCCACTTCAAATCAATTATTTATATCCTCAATTTCATCATCTGTGACTTTTCATACCAAACCCTAATTCTCAAATTACTCTTCTTCTTTAATTTAGATCAAACCCATCTCTGGTTAATCCTTTAAACCTTCAATTTCAACATCTACTTCTTCTTCTGAACTTCTTACGAAACCCTAGTTCACTGTTTACTCAAATCCTCAATCATCTCATTAATTTCTTCCTTAAACAGCTTCGATCTAACAAACCCATCCACTGATTCCATCTAACTCTTCTTAATTCTTACCCAAATCAAGTTCCAAATTAAAATACAGAAATCCTAACTCAATCCCCTATTATTCCCAGAACTGCTTCATCTCATCAATTCATCAGCAACCCCTCTTTTCCTCACCCATTAACATTTCAATTCACTTCTCGATTTCATGCCGAACCCTAACTCTGATTTTATCAGATTAATCCTAAAACCATAAAATCTCTAACTGAAAATCCCCCGATTTAATACTTCAATTCCTAATTGTTCTCCTCCTAATTCAGAGCAGGAACATCACCTTCAACATTTGCATACCCACACCACTTGTTTCTCTCAAACCAAATCCCAAACTCATCTCTCAATCGTCGGCAGAAGAAGAACGAAGAAGAAGAGAAAAAGAAAGATACGAGAAAGAGAAATAGAAAGAATAATAAAGAATAAATAAGAAGAAAAGAGAATAAGGGAGGTTATCCTCTCGGTTGGGTAGATAAGGCCGACATAAAATGCTGAAGGCACCCGTCCAAATGATAAGGGCAGCCAAGTGGTTTAAGATCAAAACAGGTGATATCTTCTTCGTCTGATATCCGAATGGCACGTTCGAGTAGTCCATCTCCCATAACTTTTCGAGATCTATCGGGTGGTACTAATTTCATACCTAAAATATTGTTAGATTAGTTTTTAACGAATAAAAATAAAATAACTAATCGAGTCATTATCGGCTTAATGCGTTTCTTGACTAGTCTAATAGCGTTGACGAGCTTGAGGATCGTTACAAAAATAACCCATGGATATTATATGGAATCAATGGCAACACGATCAGGGAGATTAAATCAAAGACAAAATTAAACTTTATTACCTTAATTTCAGCCAACTCTTTTCACTTCAAGTCGCATAATGTAAATGAAGAGATTTTCACCTGCAGCAATACTAACCCTTTTTTTTTCAAAGATGCTTATGGATATTCAGCTTAGAATGAAATATTACTGGTTTCGTACACCATCTATATTCGAAATTTCACAACTCAAACCAATATATAAGAAAGACCATGCCTCATTTAATAGTTCAAGTTAGACTTTAAACTTCAAAAGAACCTCACAGACGCTGAAAATCCAATCCCTTACATCACTTGTCACCATTATAAACCACCTCATCACCTATTTTACCCTGTGGGTTCGCACCGGAATATGTTTGCTTATCAGTTATGTATTTATTAACGCCCAAAAGAAGAAGTCATGTATGGTTTACCAGTTGATAAGCACGAAAGTGCGATGTTTTTCACCCATAATAATTACAATAGCTAGGACTCTTTATTTCTCTAATAAATTTGTTTTAGTTGTTTTTGGAAGAATAAGCTCTTGTGGAGAATTGGCTCGAAAAAATGTTATTTACACCCGGATGACACGTGTTATTCGGACTCTCGATGTTGGTTAAGGGACACCTCAATTACTAAGGGGCGTCCAGTTGCTAAGGGGCACCTGCCTTACTATTTACACCCCATAAGGCGAGTGCTAAAGGGACACCCATGCAGGATTAGGGGGAGGTCATCTTCTCCGTTTGAAATTTGTTTTTGGCGGGAAAAATCAAGTCTTACTTTGGCAGAATTAGGATTAATGATTTGGACCATTTTTAATGAGATTAAAGCCATGAAATTGATTGGGGTTATTAATATATGATAAAAAGGGATGATTTGGGTTTTTGTTTCACCTACAACTGACTGGTTAATCGGGAAAATTGTTGTAATCACCTGCCGGAATTAGGGTTGAATAATTGGATGTGTTCCACTGAAATTCAATTGCTGAAACTAAATGGGTATGATAGAATGTGCCTTACAGGATTGGTATAGGTGTCAGAACTGTTGAAGTTTGGCTGGAATGCAGAGTTTTAAGAAAATATGAGTCTCAGGTTTATTCTTCTCTGGGATATTCTGTTTGGACCTGTGAAGAGATTGGGTGATATCCAAGTACATTAATTCATCGGGCTAAGCCTGTAAGGATCAGACAGGACTGGTAAGTCCCTTAGAATCAAGAAAATAGGAAGCGTACGTGGATTGGATGAAGCAGGGGTTAGTGAATTTTTCCACGGGATGTTGTTCTCTTTCTCAAGTTCGTCTATGGTTGGCACGAGGCTGGAGTATGTATGAATCATTTGGTGGAAAGACAGGAGCGTGTTGATCACTAAAAGACGCGTAAAAATCAAACCAAGAGATAAAAAGGGAAATAATATCCCGGGATGTTGCAAATGAGTGAAGAGAGGATATTTCGCATTAAACTCAAGAGATTCGGGAGCTGTTGCGTATATAAAGTGTTGTTTGGGGTCATAGAAGGTTTATGGAGAGTTAGGGGTAGAAAGTAGCGAGCACAGAAGGCTGCTGAGGGATGTGGTCGGAGTTTCTGCACTTTCAGGCGAATAAGAAGAAGACGAAGAATATATCACGTTTTTAATAAGACCTGTCATCTTTTCTTTGTAACAATATTTGTAACAGAAGATTCTGTAACACACTTTCACCGTTACAAATCTCTGCTCCATTATAATTCTTCAATAGAAACACCTTTTTGAGCAATGAATTATCTTTCTAAGTGTGTTTTCATCATGAGGAGATAGACCCCTACACTGGGACGATGGAGGAAGCCGAACTTCATACATGGGTGAATTTATTTTATTTTCTATATGACTTTTGCACTAATTAAAATAGAATTATGATTTGAAAAAATTAGTTATCATTTTATTAGATGGGTCATGCTTGCTTAGATGTTTGATGTCCCATGCTTATGATTTATAACTAATATTTGGAGAATCTACCTTGGCAAATATAAGAGTCCATGTTGTTTTATTTATTGAGCGATAATTGTTGAAGAATAAATAATTGAACTTATTGATATGAATTCGGTGGAATCCTAAGCCCAGTAACTCTCGCTTTTGTTTATTATTTTCATTAAACCTTTAAATTTAATCTTCACAAGTCTTAGAGTTCGAATCTTAATTACTTCAACAACAAATTAAAAACATTATAACCAGTATATTGGATTTCTCTAAGAAAAAGGCTTACAACATCAATTGATTGGTGAGATTTGAAACAAAGAAATAAAAGAAAAAAAGAATGAAAAACTCATCATATTGATCCAACAAAGAGACATGCAAAGTCTTAAAACAGTTGTCTTTCACAATAAATGATCAAAAGATAGATCCAAGAAGATGACCATAGGAATCAGAACGTGGTTATCTATTATTGTCTTTACTTAAGATTGTTGGTTCGTCGGGTTCAATTATAAATCAGAGTGGATTTTTCTTTATTTTAACAATCAAAGTAAGAAACAAACCTCAGGTCATCTGAGGAGCTCAGGAAACATGCACATTCACGAATTACAGAAAGATACTAACTACGGGTGGGTACATATTTATACTCGATATCTTTATGAAACTTTGTTGTTTGGTCCTAAGCCCACAAAGTTAGTTATAGTAGGGTCCAACCGGATTTATTTATTTATTTAGAGGTCCAAAATTAATTAAAACATGGAAATAACCATAATACCCATTGTTACCAAACGTGTGTGTTTACACATTCATTATATCGAGTACATATCTGTTACACAGATTATAAATTCGAGTACATATCTGCTACACTATTTATAAATTTGAGTACATATCTGTTACACTACTTACAAATCTGAGTACATATCTGTCGCGCTTCTTACAAATAGAACACATATCCGCTAAACTGCTTACAAATTCGAGTATATATCTGCTGCTTACGAATTCGAGTATGTATCCGCTGCACTGCTTACAGGAAAAGTACATGTTTGTTAGAATCAATGATAAATGAATTTGAAAATGTTTTACATCACATATATTGTAGGATCATACCAATTAATCTCTAATATTTCTTTAACACAATATTAAATCATAGGAAAAATAAAGGAAAACCTTTATATGCACTGTAAACACAGAAAAAGCTATACAAAATTAGCACATATTTTAGTATTTCACATACGTACTCATGGACCAAACAAATAAAAATGTGGCAAAACTCTGAATAAAACAGAATCAGAAGAAGTTTCTATCATTACACCATATACATACTGCGTATTCATGAACTAAAAATCAATTTAATATAAAGAAGAATTGACGAATTCATGAATATAACATAATCAAAGCACATATTTCAGTATTACACATACGTACTCATAGATCGAACCAAAAAAAAATGGCAGAACTATGAATAAAACAAAATCAGAAGAAGTTTCTATCAGTACACCATATACATACCGCGTATTCATGAACTAAAAAATCAACCGCATGTAAAGAAGAAGTGATGAATCCATGAATATAATCGAATCAAAGCACATGTTTCAGTATTATACATACGTACTCATGGATCGAACCCAAAAACAGTGGCAAAACTTTGAATAAACCAAAATCAAAGGAAGTTTCTATCAGTACGCATATACACAAAAAAAAGACAAAATTTTGAATAAAACAGAATCAGAAGAATTTTATATCGATACGTCGTATACATATTGTCAATTCATACACAATAGCAAACTGTAACGAACCTAAAAACATAAAAACGTCATGAAAATCGATTTGATCTTCATAATAAAATCGAAAAACAAATCAAAAGAAGGAAAACGAACAAAATAATCAAAGAAGATGATTAGAAAACATACCTGGAAACACAAACAATCTTCTCTTCGTAAATCATAACGATGCATCTTCTTCTTCTCAAAAATAAACCAGGTTTCTATCAGTACGGGATATACGTACTGTTGCTTTATATACAAAAACGAGCTGAAACAAATCTTAAACCAACAAAATGGAACTGGTATAATCAAATCTAATAACGAAATGAACAAAAAATGTGATTATTCATCTAGATCTAGTAAATAATCAACAAATCAAACATGGATATCGAAAGCGTAATTAAACACAACAACGATTAGATCGTGAAAACCCTAAAATAAACATTGCAAGAGAAAGAGAAGAAAAATAAATTGGATTTTGTCAAAATTTAATCGCCACAGCAGTGAGAGAAAAGAAAAAAAATGAAAACGAATACTGAAATGTCAAATGTTCTTCTCACGCTTATAGGACTGTTAAATAGGGAAGGTCATTTATGGTATTTTTAAATTTCACATACATGATCCCACACGTGTGCATGACCTGGGCTTAAAAAATTGGGTCCATTTTTCTCTTTTCTTTTAATTATGGACCTCCAGTTACTAGGCTTTAGTGGGTGGACCTGCCACTAACTAAGAACACTATAATAGTACCTATATAGGTAATTCCTACGTAGGGGTGAGCATTTTATCCGTAATATGCGGATTTAACCGGGACCAACCGTATTTTTGCGGACGGATTCCCGGACCATTCGCTAATGGGTTGGACGCGAATGAGATTTTTGAAATCCAACGGATTACGGATTGGGCCCGGATGCAACCTTAAAAATCCGTTGGACATCCATATTCGTTAGATTAAGGGCATTTATATAGTTTTGAAATTTTTAAGGTGTTTGCTTGGAGTGTTGTCCATGACACTTCTATATTTATATACATACTAGATATGACCCGTGCCGTAACGGCCCGGGTTTTGACCCTCTATTAAAAAGAAAGAAACCTATGATGTTTCTCTTGTATACTTGGACCACTCACATGTGAGCACAACATTTACATTCCAAAGAATCATCACTCACAACTGTTCCATCGGTGATCGGTCTATTAACAGAGGCATGCAAGCCTATCTTTTCCTAATTAATTTTTTGAGTCCTAGATATTTGCTACCAAATTAATTTTGTTGCATGACTAAATGTAGTACAATATTCGTCAATTGAAAAATGACAAAATGAAATTGTGATAATATATCTTTGGAGACCGAACCCAAAAACTGCCACTTGCTCGGGGACTCATGGATAGGTAGTGTGAAAATATAATTTTCCGCAGCTTAGGCATGGTGGATAGTTTATAGGCTCCTGTCCACATTTGCAGTTTATTGTTATCTCATGTTATGCCCATCCAATTATCCTAGTATTCGTTTTATTTTTGGTTTGAAACCACATGACCACGAAAATAAATGCATTGTAAGTATGACATGTTTTTGGGTAATTGGAGAGGCTGCTCAATAGTACAGACCACATAACTCAATCATTGAAGAGGCTACTCAATAGTACAGATCTTCTCCCAGATAGTATAATGGGAGTTTAATTGATTCTAGCCGAGCCGATGCTCCTACAATTTGCTCCCGGTATCTTTCCTAAAAAATTGGCAACATCTGTCTAAAGTCGTCGCCCAATACGATGGCAGTCCCTTCATACAAAGTTGTTATGTTCTTCGTTGTATCAGGTTCTATCCACTGCTTGGACGATTCTAAAGAGAAAATATACACTACTTAATCAAGGTAAATACCAGGGAACACTGTATCCAGTGTAAGGTTTTTCAATATTAATTGCTAAGTTACTACACTGGCATATGATTTCGACCCACAAATGCCTTTTTGATGTTGTATAAGAAGTTACATCCCTGGAACATCTTTAGCATAAACATGTCCTATATTGATACATGACCATGAGCCAAGTCAGGTCCCATATTAAAATATAAGCTTCGCCTTTTACATAATGATTAGTTTCTTTGATAGAGATTTTCAATATAAGTAAGATGCAGGAAGATATCCCAGTTAGCTGAAAAAGCACAGCCTTTACAAAAACCATTTGTTGCCTTGTAATCCAACTGCCATCAAGATTGGATGCCAACTGCGAAACACAACAGAACTCATAAGAGATGATGAATCCAGATATATCGATAAACAAATAATACATGTTCAATTCGTAGATTTAATAATGAGATTGCAGATAGCAAATCTCATAAGATATAAACCACAACAAACAATTTTTAGAGGCAAATTGAACCTCTGATGTTTGTATTTATACCATTTATGTGGCTGAGTTTAGGCATTTGAACATACAGTACACATAACAATATAAGAGATAGAACTCACAACTTTACAATTAAGGTCAGATATTTTCTGTAATCATCCCAGGCCATGCAACTGCCTTTCCAGCTCTAAACAATATTGCTCAAACCATCATCATTTAAACATGGTCAACCTTGACAATTTCCTAGTAATTCACTTTGAGATGGTAAAAAAATGAAGAATAATAAATTATAAAGTATCCAACAGATTCATATTCGTATTCATTAAGAGCGTTTTTAACCATGAAACTCCGTTATAAAAGAAATTAAACATGTCAAAATCAAAAATTGAAAGGAAGAACAATACCATTTCAGAATTGTTAAGGGTCAATCTTGAGCCTTGAGGTCGCAATGATAGATAAGGATTGCAGATTAAATTTCTTCTTTGTCACAATGGATGTAGACAAAAGAAGTACAAAAAAATATACAGAGAAGATGCAATCTAAAAATCTTGTGAGCGCATTCGCTGCAGCTTAAATTTCTTCAAGCTGTTTACCAACTGAACTATACACTTCTGTAAAATGGCCGCAAACTTCCACAACTTTTGACTCGATAGTGGAAGCAAAAACTTTAGAGGCAAGAACTGTTCACATCAATGACTTATAAGGGCTACGTTGTTATTACTATCTAGAGCATTTCAATCACCGTAGGTTAATCTATTTATGTCGTTATATACCACTCTACTTTATTGAGAATCTACATATTATGATCACAACTCTAATAAGCATAAGTCAGCAATTAATATCGTAACTGAAAAAATAAATTAGGTAAATTTGCCTCGAGAGGAGAGACGGGTAACCATATGAAATATCTGCACCCTCAAGTAAATCTTCAATCTCACAAAAGTCTGAGTGGAGCACAAAGGATCAAAACCAAAAACAACTATATGACTAAGTAATTACGTGATAAATAAATCTTATGCTTACCTTCTGAGAACGATGGACATACATTCCAGTGTTATCCAAAAATGTAGTCTATCAATTTTCCCCACTATGAATTTTTTTTATGCAAATAAATAACACAACAATCTTCAGTATTAAACTAACAGAGACATTTAAAAATTAAGATCATGGATTACTTTAAGTACATAAACTACATAAGCTAGATCGTCCAAGCTGAGCAAAATCCGAGAAAGTAAAACATTGTCAGGAATGTCTATTTCAATTTTGGTTGTATATACAAATCTATAGTTTTTCTTCTCATAACCTGTAGTTGTCATTATATTGTTATTTTTTGATTGACAATTATCAACCACAATTAATGTAATCAAAATTAATGAGAAAGAACCAACAATCACATGCCATTTAGACATGACAAACACAACAATTCAAAATGGGTAGTTCAATTTACCTGATGCTAATCTCGAATACGGCCTATACCAACAAAAATATGCATCAGCACACCAATTGGGAGCAACTGAATCAAATAAAATTTTAAGAAAAATTAACAAATTAAAACGTACATTATCGAAATTGCAGAGTAATGATCGAGTAGACTATGGTGAACAAAGAAAATTAAAAACGTACAATCAGCTCCGTTATTCAGACCAAGGATGTAGATCACATGTTTTGTGAGAGGGCAGAAGCTATTCTTATAGTAAAATCCAAAAATAAGATTAGACATCCCCTCATCAGAGACCTTTTAACAATAACCTAAATATCAGAATTCTATACAAACAGTAAAAAACACGTTGAGGGTTAACTGGTGAAACACTTCTGTCAGAGATGATTAAATCTCAATTAGAGATGAACAACAACTCATAAAATGGTGAAACCAAAGATACCAAAAAATACAGGGGTTCTTAGTGAGAGGAACCCGATGCTTATCTGTAAGAGAGAAAAGAGAACGACAACAACACCAATAACTAAAAACTCATCTCGTGGAGATGCTGTACTTGCCGGTGGAAATGGAAGACTGCACTTGTAGAAGTTTATATACTTGGATATGATTGAGCGTTTCAGAAGCGATTGATACCAATGAGGCATAATGTGGTAATAAATGCCTTTAAATGGTGATTTCGATTTGTAACGGACAATAGATGATTAAATGGTTCTAGAAATTAAGCTTTCACCCGTTCAAATTTGTGCTTGAATTACTCACAAACGTTGGATAAGGGAGTAAAATGTGGGTGCACTCTCAGCCGGGATTTATCTCCTCACTTTTTTACACTTTTTAAAGCAATAGAAGCCGTCGATTACTTAAAAAGGTAAATTTAGAGCCGTCAGATTGGCAAAAACACATTTGTTTTTGTAAGATAGATATAAAATGTGCAGGTTCTATAAGAAGTCATCTATAGTGGTTTTATTTTTTCATTATAATTTTTTTTTTTTAACTGTAAAAGAAATGAATTGTATATAAATAAGGAAAATTAATTAATTATTACATAAGAAACTCGTTGGGAGCCTAGCAACAAGCTGAGCTCCCACCCCCCTATGAATCGCAATGCCAACACGATTAAAAAGAATGTTACCAATATTAGAATTAGCATCATGACTAGCTAAACAATTTTTCAACCTATTTAAAAAGGCAATAAAATCCTCACCAAGTTCACCTAAAGTGGAAAAAGCCAGAACACCAAACCCGTAACCATGCTCAGTGCACTTCTCGAGGTATTTCTTGCATTTGCGGGTGGTGGCAGCTGTGATGGCATGTCCGGGTGTGTTATTCCTACTACCGCTCGCAAAAGGAGAGACACCAGTGACATCAAAACACACGTTGCTCCCATTCTCCCAATTATACACCAATAAATCTGCAGGTCTTAAGCCAGTGTTTTCGTCAGACAAAAAGCCTAACTCAACCTCTTTCCTAGCGAACACACCTGCTTTGTGACAAATATCGGCCAAAACATCTCTTACCAAGTCGTGTCTGAACTTTAGCCCAACATCACTAGCACAATGCAAAGCGTGATCACCAAACACGTCCATTACACGGTTGCAGCTAGGACACGCACTATTCTCACCGAATAAGGGAATGCCGAGCCTATAACAAAGGATAGCACTGAACTGTCTCGGCCCTAAGCATTGGTTAAGCCCTTGGATAGGAATTGCCTTCAAGAAGTCTTGAGCATGAACCAGCTTGTTACATTGCCATAAACTAACATCACGTGCAGACAAAGCAAATTTTGTAGGGATCTCCTTCTTAACAACATCGAAGTAAATTTTAACAAACACAAATCCATTGGATTATCCGCACCCAATCCGTTCACTCATGCATCTACTGGATGCAAATTCGTTGGATGTTGGATTGGATGCGGACGCCAAATTTGAAATCCGTGGTGGATTGGATTGGATGCGGATGAGGTATAAACCGGTCCATACCGGCCTATGCTCACCCCTATTCCTATGTATCTTTATACTCTTGCAAAGCAACAACTCAACCAACCGGTGCGTAGCACGGGTTGCTTCCTAGTTGTATTAATAATTATGATAGAGAAACACGGTGACGAAATTAGTCCAACGTGGCGTGTTATAAGTGGTCGCAGTGAGTCATTGGAAAAATCCTATCTGTAAATAGCACTGATCTTATCTAATGTTAGAAAGTCAGATGGTATATGTAAACGTGGTGGTGGTGGTTAGTATGTTTGTAAATAATGCAAGGACGTGAAAATAAAAAATATTAATATTTCCAAATCACCCTCTTCAACTACTTGTACCAACTCTTCTTTCTCGTTCTCCCTCTCTCTCTTAAACGTACCACACAGGAAAAGAAACGTGATCGTGGAAACTACGACCTTTCTTTCCTTCTTTCATCAACGTCTTTGGATTGTCTTCACATTCTATAGGTTCGTAATAAAACCCTATGTATTTCTTTCGTTTAGCTTATCCATTCATCATGTTTTCA
This sequence comes from Papaver bracteatum, assembly GCA_023529315.1. Classification (NCBI taxonomy): domain Eukaryota; kingdom Viridiplantae; phylum Streptophyta; class Magnoliopsida; order Ranunculales; family Papaveraceae; genus Papaver; species Papaver bracteatum. The sequence continues at coordinate 665,746 of JAJJWX010003646.1, forward strand.
TTCGAGTAAAGGAAAATCCTGCTTTCTCTTTTTCTGAGATACAAGGTTGAGCTTTATTGCACGTATTCATTCCAAATTGATTGATGAATGTATGGATCTGATGCATAGTAGATCTATTGTACTTATGTATTTTGATTTGTTTGATAGATCTGTTTGGTAAATTGGTATCAATTTGTGTGGATTATCAATAGATCTGTTTTTTTTTTTTGGTTAATATTTTTATGGAATTTTTGTATGAATAAGATCTGGTGTATAGATCTATAAAATGTATTCACCTCTTTTTTTGTGTCAATTTTTATGGAGGTTTGTTGTTCTTGATTTAACCGAAATGTCGTGTCAATTATTGACGTTTTTTTTTTATCCTTTATTATCTATCTATTTATAATTATAAAAGTGTCTACTGAAATGAAAATTTTCTTTGTAAATTTCTGTATTAGCTGAATTGATGTCTGGTTTGATTACATAATATTGTATAAATTGCATGTCTTACTGGGCATAATTCTTCAAGTTTATGGCTTGGAAAAATTAAATTAGCTCCAAATTGTTTAAATTCGGATGATTTTGAATATACTTGGTCAATGTTGTATGGAATATTCTTTGAATTGTATTGAATATTCTTTGAAACTTGATGTCAACAGGTTGATTGACGTTGGTCTAACATAAAATGGGTGGGGGGTTTAGAGTTTTGCATCTAGTTCGGCCATTCTTATCGTTTCTGCCAGAAGTTCAGAGTGCTGACCGGAGAGTTCCCTTCAGAGAGAAGGTCATATACACAGTGATCTCTCTTTTCATTTTCCTGGTCTGCAGTCAGCTCCCTCTTTATGGCATACACTCAACGACTGGTGCGGATCCGTTATATTGGATGCGTGTCATTCTTGCCTCAAACCGTGGTACTGTTATGGAGCTTGGAATTACTCCTATTGTGACATCTGGTCTAGTGATGCAGCTTCTAGCTGGGTCAAAGATCATCGAAGTTGACAACAGCGTCCGCGAGGATCGTGCTCTATTGTAAGTTTTCTAAGCTATGCGATTTTGCATGTTTAATGGAATACATTTGCCCTATTCTAGTTGTGTTTAGATTCCTGATTAAATAGCAGAGCAGAAATTATGCTTGTGTTTCATTTTGACCATTATAGTGCATTGCTTGCTCTTTATATCATTTTAGTTTGCTGTGTTATAACGTATTCTATTCTATGCTTTCATCTGTCAGAAATGGTGCACAGAAGTTGCTTGGTATTCTTATAGCTGTTGGTGAAGCTGTTGCATATGTTCTTTCTGGAATGTATGGTAGTGTTGGCCAGCTTGGTGTTGGAAATGCAATTCTTATCATTATTCAACTATGTTTTGCTGGTATTATTATCATCTGCTTAGATGAACTTCTACAGAAAGGATATGGTCTTGGATCTGGAATTTCCCTGTTCATTGCAACTAATATCTGGTAACATGCTGACCGTGTTTGCTTTGGTTTTTCTGCTTATACTTGTACTTGATTAAGGATGCTGAGATTTTTTTTGTTGTTATTGTAGTGAAAATATCATCTGGAAGGCATTTAGCCCCACTACCATTAACAGTGGACGCGGAGCTGAGTTTGAAGGTGCTGTCATCGCTTTGTTCCATCTGCTGATAACTCGGACAGACAAGGTTCGTGCTCTGCGTGAAGCATTCTACCGGCAGAACCTTCCAAACGTCACAAATTTGTTGGCAACGGTCTTGATCTTTCTCATTGTGATCTACTTCCAAGGGTTCCGCGTTGTCCTTCCAGTTAGGTCAAAGAATGCTCGTGGACAACAGGGTTCATATCCTATTAAGCTGTTCTACACCTCTAACATGCCCATCATTCTGCAGTCTGCTCTTGTATCCAACCTTTACTTCATCTCCCAGGTTAGATAGAACATTCCAGCAAAGTTTGATTTAGATACTTAATTCCTACTATTTATCAATTAGCATACCACTTGATGCCTAACTCTTTTGTTAATCCTGTACTGTTTTCTATACAGTTGCTGTACAGGCGGTACAGCACAAACTTCCTTGTGAATTTGCTCGGAAAGTGGAAGGAATCTGAATATTCAGGTGGTCAGTTCATTCCTGTTGGTGGAATCGCTTACTACATTACTGCCCCATCAAGGTTTAAATTGCATTCTTACTTTTCTTTTTATCATTTGACACATCATATAGTCGCAGCTATTTATAACTGTTCTCTATGGATATCATTTATAATTTGCAGTTTGGCAGATATGGCTGCCAATCCTTTCCATGCGCTGTTTTATCTTGTATTTATGCTGTCAGCTTGTGCTCTGTTCTCCAAGACTTGGATTGAAGTTTCTGGATCCTCTGCCAGAGATGTGGCTAAACAGCTTAAGGTAAGGTATTCTTAATGCATTCTTTCTTCGTAATGTAATACTTGATTTTGTCTTTTGACTCTGCACATGTAATTTATTGATAAAGGTTTGCACTGAAGACTTCACTTACTTACTAAAACAGTCACTGGAGAGATTTCTAGAATGTAGGTTGCTCTGTGGGTGCAAGTGTTTGAGTGACCATATCTTTAGCTTAATGTCTTTAGCCGTTGCTTTCCTTCCATGCATTGACATTTCAATTTCATCTGCGTATATAAGTTGTCTAGTTAACAATGGTAATAACTGGATGGCTTAGAAAGTGCTCCCCCCTGTAACTCTTTTTTCACGTTTTAATCATCCCAATTTTTTTTTTTTTTTTTTTTTTTGCAGGAGCAACAAATGGTGATGCCTGGACATAGGGAGTCAAATTTACAGAAGGAATTGAACCGATACATCCCAACAGCAGCAGCTTTTGGTGGTATGTGCATTGGAGCATTGACAGTGTTGGCTGATTTCATGGGTGCAATTGGTTCTGGAACTGGAATTCTTCTTGCAGTCACAATTATTTACCAATATTTTGAAACCTTTGAAAAGGAGAGAGCCAGTGAACTTGGGTTCTTTGGACTCTAAGCACTCCGAGTTTGTTCAGTTGGCTCTGAAGAACGGTTTTGGTGGGCGCCAATGGAGAGGCTCCTCCCCAGCAGTTTTGGCGAGAGCTCAGAGAAAGTATAGTAGCAAAAAGATCATCCCTACCTTTCTAACATATGTCCCAGTGGGTAGAAAAAAGAAAGATCTGCCCACTTGATCTCAGAAGGATAGTTCAACTTTAGTTTTTTATATTTTCTTTTTGTTTGTCCCCTCCGTTTTTTTGTAGACTTGAAATATCTTGGCTTACGTAAAAAAAAAAAAAAAAAAAAAAAAAAAAAATATCAAGAAAAGAATTATTGCAGTCAAAAAAAAAGAAAAAGAATTACTGTTTTCTTTCAGTAGAAAAGAATTCTGTTTACTTGATTGCTATTGCTCATATTTTGTTCAGGATTCAGAGAGATCTGTAATTTTTGTACTGTTATACTAATCAGAATCTGAATAGTGATAAGGCTTAATTGAATTTGAACATTTATTTAGGAAATAAAGATATCTTAGCATGCAAGCTTGAAACATTGTCCTGTTTGTTGATGGGAACCGTGCAAAACAGTAAGATGGTACGAATAACCTTAAGACTTTGTTACAGCAGTCTTTTCAAATCCAAACAGAGTTCATGGTAAATTCCTAAGCATGCGTTAATTATACAGACTTTGCTATAGCAGTCTGTATAATGGTGATGAAAACATTCATGATATTGATTTTAATGGGCAAGATGTAGTTATAGAGTTTACACTAAGAAGTGATCTTGTTGAAAAGGGTTATGTAACAAGCAAAATTGCTGAAAAAGTGGGTTATGTTCTTTCTTTAACAACAAAGGAAAGTACAAAGGAAAGATCCTCTGTTGCCGAATTCCTCTGTTCCCACAAATCACCGGTCAACGTGTGTCCAGTGTTTTAACTACCACAATTTAGTTTTTATTTGACTAATTTAAAAGATTTCTAGTGGAGGAAAAAAAGGAAATATTTTATTCTATCCTTAATTATCTCTTGTTCACCATTACTGTACCTATTGCAGGAAAAACTTCTCAATAAAGTATGAAGCTAGATTATTTTGGAAACGAGAACGACAATATCGTATATATACTTAGTCCATTGTAAGTGATGAAAGTTGAAAAAGTATGTTGAATAATATGATTAGAGTAGAAATTGACGTTTAGTCTCAAAGTTTATGGGCTTTGGACGTTTTAGTCCATTCATCTGAAGCCCAGAACAATTTAATCAAAAAAAACCCCGGTTGCTACAGTTTAGTCCAAATTTGGACGAGTTGGTCCAAAGCCCTGTCTGATTCCCGAGTCTGCGAGTTTTAGATATACCAAAATTACCCTTCAAGCGATTCCAAATATATAAGGCGTGTTTTGAAATCGTTTTTTTTTAGTCTCAAATTCAAAACAAGTATCAGTATCAGAGAGGCGATTTAACCAGTTTCGAGGATGAATTGATAGTTTGAGATAGGATTTCATCGTTTCTTCATCATATTTCAACTCAAAGTTACATTCGAAATTGTTCTGAAATAAATTCACGACAGATCGAGAGATCGATCGTTCCAGGTTTGAAATCGGAGGTGATTTAACAGATTCATAGAGGTTAGGTTTGATTTGGTTGTTAATGGAGCTGAATTCAAGCCCAGGTTAGTTTTATTTTGGTTGTATTTCATCTGTTACATCTAATTTTCGGTTTTTGCTTCTGATTTTTAGTTTTTATGAGTTTATGAGTTGATTATATCAATTCGTATGATCTTGAGTTGATATTTGGTTATATATACTAGCTTTTGATTTCGTGATGATGATTATTTCTTGTTAATACTAGATCAATTCGATTTTTCTGTGAATGATATGATCTTGAGTTGATTTTTTGTTTACTGTTGTTTTAGATGATGTTTTTTTAGTTTTATGATGAATGATATGAAATCGAACTGATACTAGATCTAGGATTATGATTTATTCAATTATGTGTTCCTGTAAGATTCTGGAGATTAATAGACTCTTGTATTTTATCTAGGTTTACTATTACTTGATGTTTCTGGCTTCGATTAAATGTGTACTTTCCTGTACACCGTTTACTTTGAGGTTATATGAAATTGTTTTTTGAAGCTTCAAAAGTTTATTATCATTTCTTTTGTAATATGTAGGGGTATCCAACAGGTCTGTGAAGTTCATTAATGCTGTTTTGAATCATGGTGAGCATTCAGCTGCTTTTCGTGTTAATACTAAAATAACCGTAGAAGAATTGAAGCATTTTTCATGCAAGCACTGGAGGTCTTTGTCTCCTGGGAGTATCTGTTTCAGCTATATGGATAATGATCAAGTAGTTTTTGTGCAAGGTGATATACAACTGCAAAGCTTAATTGGTTTTGTGATTCTTCTTGATAATGAAGATGTCTATTTGAATGTCGATGTGATTCCGAAGCATATTTCTCGTTCTAATTCTGGCTGTAGCACTAGTTCTGGTGCCAGTACTTCTCGATCTTGTGTAAGTGAAATTATCCCTAAGCTTGTAAGGATGGTCGATCATGATGCGGACAAGGCCAAGCCTCTCATTATCGATGAATGGAATTATATTTTTGACAATATTGGTAGAGAATTTATGGGTGGTGTTGAAGCTGTAAGGATTGCTGTTGGTAAGTACAAGATGGCTACTGGTCACAAGGTTGTTATTCTTAAAAATGACAAGACTCGTTTTACTGCGAAGTGCGATGAAGATGGTTGTGGTTGGAGGATTCATTTAGGCCCTGTGAATGGTGACATTTCTCGGTTTGTGCTAAAAGATTCTAATGCTCACAGGTTAGTGGTGTTCATATTAGTCTACATTACCTATTCTTGTGTTTTGTGTTCAACGTTATTCATTTCTAGGCTTTAATATGTAGTCTTGTTTTAGGTGTACATTATGGTGCACATTACTTGTTGTAGGCTTTTTAGGTAGCACATTGTGGTGCACATTACTTATTCCAGCTTTTTAGGTGTAAATTTCATATTCTTGCTTTGTCTGTGGTTTCTTTTTCCTTATGTGCTATTGTTTTTGAAATCTTATTAGGTGTACATTGTGGTGCAGATTACTTATTCCAGTTTTTTTTTTTGTAGCTGTGGTGTAGGTTTGAGGTTGAAGAGTCCTGCGGTCACAACCAAATTAGTTAAGCATTTGATCACTAACAATATACAGGGTGATCCCACTTTAAAACCCAAACAGATCATGTCACTTTTTAAGAAGACTTATGGTTCCAATATTAAGTATCACCATTCCCGTAGAGGGAAATAAGCTATATTTGAAGAACAGTATGGTGACGACGAGAATTCATATAGCGATTTAAATTGGTATGTCAAAGCGATTGAGCAAACTAATCCTGATAGCTTTGTGAAGCTTGAAGTTGATCAAGAAACCGGAAGATTTAAGCGGATTTTCCTTTGTTTCGGTGCTTGCAAGCATAGTTATAGGTATCTCAGGCCCATGATTTACTTGGACGCAACTTTCCTTACTGGTAGATTCAGGGGTACTTTGATGGATGCAACATGTGTAAATGGAAATGATGGTTTTTACCCATATGCCTTTGCTATCGTGTCTACTGAAAACAAAGACAATTGGTTTTGGTTTCTTGATAATCTTAAACAAGTGGTCGATGATCGTCAGATTGTTTTCCTTAGTGATCGTCACGAAGGACTTTTGCAAGGCATTCCAAGTGTATTTCCTGGTTCATACCACAGTTACTGCTTTTACCACATCAAGTGCAATCTCCCTATTGGATCAGGTGATGCGAATAACAAGGCCGCTATTGATTTGTATTACAAAGATGCATATTCTTACGCACCAGCGAACTTTGAAGAAGCTTTGCAGAGCATGCATGCAATTGGATGTGGACATGTTGCTAACTATATCAGGACTATTCCAAAGGAGAAATGGGCAAATGCATTTTTCCCTGTATGCAGATATGCTGCTCATTATTCATCTATTTCCGAGTCATTCAATAACTGGATTCTTGAGTTCAAAAATCTGCCTGCTTTTGCTCTTCTCGATGCGATACGGTGAGTTTAATGTTTACTGTTTCATTTGTTTATTGTTTACTGTCGTACACATGGATTTCCTTGATGTGTACATACTTTTACACATGTTATATCTGTGATTTTGCAACTGTGTGTACATTGTTTTACACATGGATATCCTTAATGTGTGCATTGTTGTACACTTGTTTTATCTGTATTTCTTCTAGATCATGTGTTTGATTCTATGTTTTGTGTTTTTATTATTTTAGTTTAAAGGTTATGAAGATGAATTCTAAGAGAAGGGTAGAAGGTCTTGAGAATTTCAAAACTAGGCTCACTCCAGTATACGAGGCTATGCTAAAGGAAAACATTGACATTGGTCGTACTTGGACTGTTTTTGAATCCATGGAAAGATTGTACGAAGTCAAGTCTCCCCGGTCGCATTCTGTAGATCTATTGCAGAAAACTTGTACGTGTCACAGGTGGCGAGTAAATGGTTTTCCTTGTGCACATGCCTGTGCTGCCATTCAAGCTACAAGGGGGGACATTTATTCATTTGTTGAGCCATACTTCACCACTGAAATGTACAACAGGACATACCAGGAGATCATCTTGCCAATCCCCAACTATGACAAGCCGTAGTCTCACGATCCTAGTGATAGAATTATTGTTCCTATTCCCGTTCCTCCACTTGGTAGACGAAAAACACAACGTATCAAGGGTGCTTGGGAGAAGCAAAAGAGGGCTATGATGTGCACAAAGTGCTTCACCCTTGGTCACCACAACAGAGCTACCTGCCCCATGATTTGATGCTTTTTTCTATGTTTCATTTGTTCAAAAGATTCTATGTGTTTGGTCTTTACTTTTGGTAATGTCTTTTCAAACTTTATTTGGCGTGGATAATTAGTACCAGGACACGTGTACCATTATGTACATCTTCCTGTGAACTTCAGTTATTCTTACCTGTCTTTTTACATGTGTACCACTAAGTACACCTTGGTATACAATGGATGCTACTAGTTTATTTTGTTTAGTAATATTCTATGTTTTCCAGATCTGTATAATTAGTAATTACTTTTGCTATGTTCAATTTTTATGTTTTCAGTTCTGCATGATATAAAAATTTTCATACTTTTGATAAAGTATGAAAATCTTTCAGTACATGTGTACCTTTATGTACACCTTCTAAACATTTTTTGCTCTGTCAGTAAATGTGCACAAACAAGTACACCTTTAAGATTTCGAAACCTGTAATATACACTTCAATGGTAGTGATAAGTCATAAACTTGTAACATCAATAACATCAATATTGAAGCAAATAAAAATATTAATTCAAGGTGTTGATAAGTCATAAACAAAGTGATAAAATCTAAAATTTGAAAAGTTGTCTGAAAGATAGAAAATGTTTAGAAGCAATTCAGAATGTGATGTTGTATAGTGAAACTTAAAATAAACTATTCTTCCTCTTCAATGGATTCATCTGTTTACTCAATCTCCACTCCTTGTGATAGTCATCAGTTGTTATATCCCACACCTTTTCAAACACTCCGACTTTTTTAAGCATCTTGGCCACCAATTTTGCTCTCATTCCCTGACAAATTTGTTCGGCCCTCTGATTATCTCTTTCAATAGTCTTTCTCTTCTTCATACTTTGTTTCATAAAGTAGCAAGTGTATAGCAGGGAGTCTGGATTGATACCTTGAGCAGGACATTGCATGATGTTTATGTCATGTGGTTCTATAGTTGGTTCACCCTTTAAAGCTCTTTTTTTGTTGAGTTCCACCTGCACCACATTTGCCAGTTGCTGTGCATCTTCTTTGTAGTCCTCATTTGACTACAACGAGTTGTACCACTTCCACTCTTCAGCTTCAAAATCAAACTTCAGAAGCGACCAGTGAAGTCCTACTGCCATTTTTTCTGTAGAGTGATTGACGGGGATTACAAGAACTTCCATATTGTTAGGCATGTCCCGTATGAAATCAATCACAATCTTTTGTACAGTTCTCATGATACTGTTCTTCATATAGTACTGTAATCAATAAAATGAATTAGGTACACCTAAATTAGACAAGAAAACTAAGAAGGATTTGTACTACCGCATATCAAACTTTTTAGGCTTCTAAACAGATGTATGACGTAGATGTATCCATGACGTATGATACAAGTGTACAACTATGTACACACCTAACTAAAATTTAACAATCAAGCATTCATGCAAACACTTAACAGAGTATGTGTCAATCATATAGAATACTGGTGTACATCTATGTCCACACCTAAAGAAATCTACAAACACATAGAACACGCCATTCCAATCAGGTGTACTAGTATGTGCACATCATTAAAGTACCTATATATGACATTTTTGATTTGTTTTTGAGAAACTTACGCATGCAGTTGGACTCATTACTTCACATATCATGTACTTTTGATCATCTGGATGACGAATTCTATCTCTGACCATTGCTCTGCAACGTTGATGGACATAGAACTGCAGTACCTCTTGGTCCAGATACTTGTTGAACATCAATTCACGAAGTACTTTTCCCACAATCAGAATTTCTTTCCTGACTGTTGGATCTTCGAGTGTTGTTAGTTCCCAAGCTACAGAGCTGCATAGTCGTAAAGGAAATGTTAACATGGTGTACATAGTGGTGCACATAACTTTTTTTCAATAAGATTCATTAATTCGTATAATGCGCGCGCGCGAAGTATTGTTTTCTGAACTTACCCCAGGCTTGCATAGTCGAAGAATTTCTATATCCTTTTTTTGTCCTGCCCTGGTTCCATGGCTTGGTATAGTTCTGATTGACGAACATCTGGCAGTGGGAGAAGAGGATGATACTCATTTTCCTTTCTCTTTACTGGTGCAGGATAGCCTGGTTCTTCGACCTCTTTTTGGATCCCCTTGACTTTCTGATCCACTTTCATCCTAACTTGTCTGGTTTTACCCTCGGCAGTGAAATCAGGAGGAAGTTTTTTCTTTGCAGCTCTCTTTGGTGGTGTCTTAGACAACCTTCCAGCCGCTTTTGTCTTCAGCATCTCCGCTTCCTTCATCTTCCCAGCTCTTGTCTTTGGTGGTGGTGTCTTCTTCTCTTCCACTTCTTGACTGCTAAAAAATGTATCTCCATGCTGTTGGATGAACTGCACGTCTTCAGCAACGACCCTTTCTCGTACATCTTGTGACGACTCTTCTTTTGGATCTTCTTGGCTCAACAATTGAAAGCTTGGACATTCGTGGATCACGTTTGCCATCTTTTCCTTCACGTCAGATGCTTCCATTTTGTAACAACCTTTTTCAAGCTTTATGAAAACACTTTCAGATAATTTGTCTAGAAGGTCCTCAATTGATGCATAAGGATCATTAAGTTGTTCTTCTCCCTGTGTGAGTAAATGCACATCTTCTTCAACTGGCAACATGCCTGTAGGGTTCAGCTGAGATATGGCTTGAGCTGCAATTATCGTAGCCTCATCAATTTCAGCTATTTCAGTGGTATCCTGCTCTTCTTGATATGTAGTTGTGTCTGGTAGAGAAGGGCTGAAAAAATGCATCTTTTTTTGTTAGGTTCTACAAAAGTGTACATCTTTGTACACACACACACACAGAAGAAATCACTAAGGTGTACATCTTGGTACACATATACAGAAAATGAAAATAAATACGAGCTGAAATAATTTTCGTCATACCTAGGTTTCCTAGCAGTTCCAGATTCAACACCTTGCGTTGTTCCATCCTTGCCATCCTTCTCTTGATTTGTCTTTGACATATGAGTGCTAAAAGATGCAAGTTTTGAGAAAAGGTATGAGTCTTAGTATACTGGTGTACAACTATGTACACACATAAAATAAAAATGACTACCAAATTTAAAAAAAGTGATTTTATACCTTCGCCTTTCAGGAGTTTCAGACGGAACTTCATTCTTTTCAGATTCAGTTCCATTCTTGTCATCACCACCTTTGCCACCCTGCTCACCATCATCATCCTTATCATGCATATCACCATCATCATTGTGCTCCTCTTCCTCCTCCTCCTCATCTTCCTTGTTATCCTTCCCATCCTCCTCAACCTTGTCATCCTTCTCCTCCTCCTCCTCTTCCTTCTCCTCCTCATCTTCCTCCTCCTCCTCATCTTCCTTGTTCTATTTCCCATCCTCCTCAACCTCCTCCTCCTGCTCCTCCTCCTCCTCCTCCTCCTCCTTCTCCTGCTCCTCCTCCTCTTCCTCCTCCTGCTCCTCTTCCTCCTCCTTGTCCTCCTCCTCTTCCTTGTTCTCCTTCCCATCCTCCTCAACTTTGTCATCATCCTCCTCCTCCTCAATCTCGTCATCCTCCTCAGTTTCAAGCCTTATTTCCTTTGCAAATTTAAATATTTCATCCAAAGTGTGATTACGAAAATCATTCAATTCTCTTTCAGTCAAGTTCATTAGACCAACTATATTAACTTTTTGGCTTTTCTCTTCGATGAAATTAAGAAGCCTTTCTTGCCTCTCCTGAACTTCGGTAAGGTCCTCATTCAACTCCATTCTTTGCATATCTGATTTGTGCAGCTTTTCCTTCATTGCATCTATGCTATTTTCTTGTTTCTGCCTCCGGTACTCATCCAAAAGCAATCTCTCTTCATCCGTGTAATCCTTCACCCATCCTGGTTGCATCTGAAAATATGCCAAAGTATCAAAATTGATCACAGGTGTACAATTTTCTACACATGTGTTAAGAGTGTACATTGTTGTATACACAAGACAAATTTCTTAAAATCTATCAACAATGTGCAATCATGTACACCTTATTAAAGGTGTACATATACTATCATGAGAAAGTTTTTTGAGATACCTTTTTCATAGCGTCATTCAGGTCTTTCTCGATTGTATTACTTACGTCGCTAATGATCCACCTTAGAAGCCTTGGCACACCTTCCTCTTTGCTTGGCTGCATGCTTTTGTTGTGTTCAGCAAACCAATGCTGCATTAGCAAATAGGTGAATAGTTAGAAATGTAATACAAAGGAACAAACACAATGAACAGAATTATTTAAAATGGTTAATGGATATATCAGGTGTGTATAACTATGTGCACATGTAAACTCACCAACAGATAATACACACAACCATTAACTTTAAGTGGTGCATCGATGTGTTTCTTAATACACGCCATGAGATACTCATGTATATGAACTGGCCAGCAAGTCTTGTTCATTCTATCGAAAGACTCAAAAAATTGTGCATACTGGTTCTTGCTAATCATACTTCCATTTTCCTGGGTAAAAAACACAGTGATACACAAGTACATAGTAAACAACACCACTAAGTCTTCAACATTTATTTGAATCTCCAATTGTGACTTTGGCTTTAGCTTCATGATACGTATGATTTCCTCCTCCACATCTTTTTTTCCCAGCTTATTTCTTTTCCTAAGAGTCAATCTGTTTATCAGTGGACCGTATTTTTTTTCTGCTGCAGTTTTTACATCTTCTCCTTTTTCAAGTTCCCTTGCGACCATCTTAATCCCATAAAGTAGAAAGAAATCCTCAGGTTCACTCTTTACTGCCACTTTCTTTTTCTTATTAGGAGTATCAAACATGAAATAATGTCCCCCTTCTTGACAAATTTCATGGCGATACTGTCTCACAATCTTTAAGATTGAGTTTGGGTTCCTAGTCCATATATCATCTCTCTTTTTAGTTGGATCTTTCCCATCTGTCTGATCTTCTCTTTTGTGGATAAAGATATCTACAACAGGCCAGAACGGTCCTTCTTTTTGCTTCTGTAATTGATAATCGGTAAACCATACTTTTCCTCCTCGTTCTTTTTCATCTTCCTCAAGGTTTGTATTCACAAAGTCACTGATAGCATGGAAACTTGATCTATATGGTTTGCTGGTATCTACGAAAATGAACCAAGAAGAATAATACATTCATTATACTCATAACTACAAAATAGTCACATAGCACAAATCAAATAAGAACAATACAGGTGTAAAAGTCATTACACTCTTACAAAAATCTAACGAAATCAGTTTCAAACCACAAGTCAGGCATGATGGTGTACATACAGGTGCACCAGTACCACAAGTGTTGATAAAACAGTTCTGAAACAAGAAATATACACACATGAACAAGAAATCTAAACACAAATCACTACAACAGCATGCTGGTGTACACATGTCTACACACCTAGAACAAAAGACATAAAAATTGCAAAAAAATTTATAGAACTGTGAAACCAAGCCTACAACAGCATGCTGGTGTACACATGTCTACACACCCACAACAAACGACATAAAAATTGCAAATAAATTTATAGAACTGTGAAACCAAGCCTACAACAGCATACTGGTGTACACATGTCTACACACCCACAACAAACGACATAAAAATTGCAAAAAAAGTGATAAAAATGTCAAACCAAGCCTGCAACAGCATGCTGGTGTACACATGTCTACACACCCACAACAAACGACATAAAAATTGCAAAAAAAGTGATAAAAATGTCAAACCAAGCCTGCAACAACATGCTGGTGTACACATGTCTACACACCCACAACAAACCACATAAAAATTGCAAAAAAAGTGATAAAAATGTCAAACAAAGCCTGCAACAGCATGATGGTGTACATATATCTACACACCTACAACAAACCACATAAAAATTGCAAAGAAATTGATAAAAATTTCAAACAAAGCCTGCAATAACATGATGGTGTACATATATCTACACACCCACAACAAACCACATAAAAATTGCAAATAAATTTATAGAACTGTGAAACAAAGCCTGCAATAACATGATGGTGTACATATGTCTACACACCCACAACAAACCACATAAAAATTGCAAAGAAATTGATAAAAATGTCAAACAAAGCCTGCAATAACATGATGGTGTACATATGTCTACACACCCACAACAAACCACATAAAAATTGCAAATAAATTTATAGAACTGTGAAACCAAGCCTACAACAGCATGCTGGTGTACATATATCTACACACCAACAACATGAGATGGACAACAACCTGAAATCATACACATTAGAACACAAAAACTTGATATAGCATGCCTGTGTACAGATCTGTACACTGGTAAAACATAATAGATGGACAAGAGTTTGAAGTAGCATTACCCTTTTTTTGTTTTTGAACCAACTCCTTCAACTGTTTTTGAAACTGCTTTAGATTTTGATTTCTTCTTAGGTGGTGGTGCTTTTGAAGAATATCCTTCAACTGTTGCTTTTGAAACTGCTTTAGATTTTGATTTCTTCTTAGGTGGTGGTGCTTTTGAAGAATCTCCTTCAACTGTTGCTGTTGAAATTGCTTTAGATTTTGATCTCGTCTTCGGTGGTGGTGCTTCTGAAGAATCTCCTTCAACTGTTGATGTTGAAATTGCTACAGATTTTGATTTCTTCTTAGGTCGTGTTGCTTCCGATGAATCTCCTTGAACTGTTGATGTTGAAATTGCTACAGATTTTGATCTCGTCTTCGTTGGTGGTGATTTTGAAGAATCTCCTTGAACTTTAGCTGGTGTATCAGTAGATTCTTCTGTTGATTTTCGCTTTGCAACTGGTTTTTTAGGAATCACCATTGTGTTACTGCTACTGTATTCATCAATTCTTTGAAAATCCAAGGTTTGATTTCGAAACTTTAGGGTTTGGATTTTCGATTTTGGATTTTAGGTTAAAGCTATCTCTTGGTTTTCTTTTTTCTGAGTTCTTTTAATCTTCTCTCTTCTCCTAAATGAATTACTAACATTTACGTTTTTTTATTCAGTTTTTTTTTTTGAACCAACGTGTCTCTTCCACAAGAATCGTATCGAGTTACAAAAGCTTGTTTTAATTAATTGCACGTTTTTTTTGTTTTGGACGCGTGCGAGGGACAGCAGCGTATTTACACATTTTCAAATTAGTTTTGGACTAATCTGTTCCTAGTCGGATCGGTGTGGACTAATCTGTACATTTGGGGGGGGGGGGGGTCTGAACCGTTTTTTTCCCTTCATTAGATTGGTTTTGTAATTGGGAGTCTATGCGAATAGTTTTGGATGGATTATCTTGATTGAGAAGATTTGCAAATTGATTTATCATATCCATATCTGGATCTTATTGAATATGATTAGGATTAGAGTTATGAATCATTTAGAGATAATAAACAAGGTAGTTACCTAGAAATGCCAAAGGCTGAGAAATAATGAAAATTGAAAACTTAAAATTTAAGGATAACTTCATATATCCACGAAGAAATCCTAAGATTTTAGTTCTCAGATAGTGGTTTGAATTAAGGATTCTAGAAGAGACAATTAGTTTATTGTATCACACTGAGATTTAATTGGGTAGTTGATATGTTCTTCAAGAGGATTTTGAATAACAATTTAGTTGCAGAGAAGAGAGAGGAGAGAGGTTTGAAAAACGGGAACAATTTAGTTCTAGGGTAATCAATTTAGTAAAATTATTGATCTGCTGAAAAACCAACTAGTATTCACTTTGAGTCCAAAAATTAAGTTGTGATCGATTGATATAAAAAACTAATTATAGTTAACTTTAATGATCGGATCGTTCACATTTAATCATGGGAAAAAAACGGTTCAGTCCAAAACCCCCCTCAAATGTACGGATTAGTCCACACCGATCCGACTAGGAACAAATTAGTCCAAAACTAATTTGAAAATGTGTAAAGACGCTGCTGTCCCTCGCACGCGTCCAAAACAGCAAACGTGCAACGAATTAAAACAGTTTTGTAACTGACACAGTTACTGTGGAAGAGACACGTTGGTTCAAAAAAAAAAACTGAATAAAAAAACGTAAATGTTAGTAATTCATTTAGGAGAAGAGAGAAGATTAAAAGAACTCAGAAAAAAGAAAACCAAGAGATAGCTTTAACCTAAAATCCAAAATCGAAAATCCAAACCCTAAAGTTTCGAAATCAAACCTTGGATTTTCAAATAATTGATGAATACAGTAGCAGTAACACAATGGTGATTCCTAAAAAACTAGTTGCAAAGCGAAAATCAACAGAAGAATCTACTGATACACCAGCAAAAGTTCAAGGAGATTCTTCAAAATCACCACCAACGAAGACGAGATCAAAATATGTAGCATTTTCAACATCAACAGTTCAAGGAGATTCTTCGGAAGCAACACGACCTAAGAAGAAATCAAAATCTGTAGCAATTTCAACATCAACAATTGAAGGAGATTCTTCAGAAGCACCACCACCGAAGACGAGATCAAAATCTAAAGCAATTTCAACAGCAACAGTTGAAGGAGATTCTTCAAAAGCACCACCACCTAAGAAGAAATCAAAATCTAAAGCAGTTTCAAAAGCAACATTTGAAGGAGATTCTTCAAAAGCACCACCACCTAAGAAGAAATCAAAATCTAAAGCAGTTTCAAAAACAGTTAAAGGAGTTGGTTCAAAAACAAGAAAGGGTAATGCTACTTCAAACTCTTGTCCATCTATTATGTTTTACCAGTGTACAGATCTGTACACAGGCATGCTATATCAAGTTTTTGTGTTCTGATGTGTATGATTTCAGGCTGTTGTCCATCTCATGTTGTTGGTGTGTAGATATATGTACACCAGCATGCTGTTGTAGGCTTGGTTTCACAGTTCTATAAATTTATTTGCAATTTTTATGTGGTTTGTTGTGGGTGTGTAGACATATGTACACCATGATGTTATTGCAGGCTTTGTTTGACATTTTTATCAATTTCTTTGCAATTTTTATGTGGTTTGTTGTGGGTGTGTAGATATATGTACACCATCATGTTGTTGTAGGCTTTGTTTCACAGTTCTATAAATTTATTTGCAATTTTTATGTGGTTTGTTGTGGGTGTGTAGACATATGTACACCATCATGTTATTGCAGGCTTTGTTTGACATTTTTATCAATTTCTTTGCAATTTTTATGTGGTTTGTTGTGGGTGTGTAGATATATGTACACCATCATGTTATTGCAGGCTTTGTTTGACATTTTTATCACTTTTTTTGCAATTTTTATGTGGTTTGTTGTGGGTGTGTAGATATATGTACACCAGCATGCTGTTGCAGGCTTTGTTTGACATTTTTATCACTTTGTTTGCAATTTTTATGTCGTTTGTTGTGGGTGTGTAGATATATGTACACCAGCATGCTGTTGCAGGCTTGGTTTGACATTTTTATCACTTTTTTTGAAATTTTTATGTCGTTTGTTGTGGGTGTGTAGATATATGTACCCCAACATGCTGTTGCAGGCTTGGTTTGACATTTTTATCACTTTTTTTGCAATTTTTATGTCGTTTGTTGTGGGTGTGTAGACATGTGTACACCAGCATGCTGTTGTAGGCTTGGTTTCACAGTTCTATAAATTTATTTACAATTTTTATGTCGTTTGTTGTGGGTGTGTAGACATGTGTACACCAGCATGCTGTTGTAGGATTGGTTTCACAGTTCTATAAATTTTTTTGCAATTTTTATGTCGTTTGTTCTAGGTGTGTAGACATGTGTACACCAGCATGCTGTTGCAGTGATTTGTGTTTAGATTTCTTGTTCATGTGTGTATATTTCTTGTTTCAGAACTGTTTTATCAACACTTGTGGTACTGGTGTACCTGTATGTACACCATCATGCCTGACTTGTGGTTTGAAACTGATTTCGTTAGATTTTTGTAAGAGTGTAATGACTTTTACACCTGTATTGTTCTTATTTGATTTGTGCTATGTGACTATTTTGTAGTTATGAGTATAATGAATGTATTATTTTTCTTGGTTCATTTTCGTAGATACCAGCAAACCATATAGATCAAGTTTCCATGCTATCAGTGACTTTGTGAATACAAACCTTGAGGAAGATGAAAAAGAACGAGGAGGAAAAGTATGGTTTACCGATTATCAATTATAGAAGCAAAAAGAAGGACCGTTCTGGCCTGTTGTAGATATCTTTATCCAAAAAAGAGCAGATCAGACAGATGGGAAAGATCCAACTAAAAAGAGAGATGATATATGGACTAGGAACCCAAACTCAATCTTAAAGATTGTGAGACAGTATCGCCATGAAATTTGTCAAGAAGGGGGACATTATTTCATGTTTGATACTCCTAATAAGAAAAAGAAAGTGGCAGTAAAGAGTGAACCTGAGGATTTCTTTCTACTTTATGGGATTAAGATGATCGCAAGGGAACTTGAAAAAGGAGAAGATGTAAAAACTGCAATGAGAAAAAAATACGGTCCACTGATAAACAGATTGCCTCTTAGGAAAAGAAATGAGCTGGGAAAAAAAGATGTGGAGGAGGAAATCATACGTATCATGAAGCTAAAGCCAAAGTCACAATTGGAGATTCAAAGAAATGCTGAAGACTTAGTGGTGTTGTTTACTATGTACTTGTGTATCACTGTGTTTTTTACCCAGGCAAATGGAAGTATGATTACCAATACTTTTGGTAATTCTTACGTAATTTTAAGAATATATGATTACCAATACTTTTGTTGAATGATCTTTTATGTTTTATATCTGACCGAGATTCGAGAGGTTGTTGCCAATTTGGGTTGCATCCATTGATGGAAGTTCCTGTGGTCAAATAGAAGCAACATTTGTAAAGCTAAAGTAGATATGATTGTTTGGCTGGATTGATACATTAGCAAGCCCGTTCTTATATTATGTGAATCAGATCTAGTTCCTCAATGACTTTGGGTTTTAGTTTAACTTACTAGTGCACTTGGCCTGTGTTTATACTATGTGAAAAAAAATTGTTCACTAAATTAAACTTGATTTAGAGTCCTAGAATGGGATGCTATGTACACATGTAATTTTTATCATATATGTACGACAATGTACACTTATATTATAGGTGTACTAATATGTACACATGGTTGTGTACCACCATGTACACATCTACAAAAATCATGAAATTCCAACATCCATACACATAAAACATGCCATATATTAATGAGACAGTAGTGTACACCATGTAGACATGTACAAAATCTAGAAAATCTAAGATCCGCATACACAAAACATTTCATATATTCATGAGAAGGAACAAAATGCAGAAGTTTATACACAT
Source organism: Papaver bracteatum (assembly GCA_023529315.1). Classification (NCBI taxonomy): domain Eukaryota; kingdom Viridiplantae; phylum Streptophyta; class Magnoliopsida; order Ranunculales; family Papaveraceae; genus Papaver; species Papaver bracteatum. Next base: position 684,720 of record JAJJWX010003646.1, read on the forward strand.
AAACAACTAGAATCGCCTACACATAAAAAGTCTACAACAAAAAAAAAAAAGAAAAAAAAAACACAAAATTGGGCATGCATATCCTAAACAAGCAGTTAATCTAAGTAATTTCACATGAAACTTCTCAATGGGAGTTGCAAGTAGAGAGTTTGGTGGAAAAATATTTCTTTGCACCATATATGTATAAAAAGTACTCAACTTCAGTTATCCAGAGCTAAGACAAAGTGAATGATTAAAAAGAACAAAATCCAAGATGGTACTGACCTCATTACAAATCTTGAATTGCGATCCAACGATAGTGTTTCATCTGTTGATATAAATTCCAGTCTACCATTATCAAATTTTCATGCCGAATTGAAATTTGGAAATAAAAAAAAAATATAAGAGTAATAATTACCAGTAGAATGAGTAAACATTAGCCAAACCTTAATCCTGAATTGACGATCAATACCTAGAAATCGCACCCAACAAACAGGTGTATAATTATGTACACTTTAATCTTCAGCATGTGTACAACTATGTACACATCGCAACACACATTGAGAGCTTCCAGCATGAGTAAAATAGAAACGCGATAATACTAAAGGTGCATGAATCTGGATTGCTTTTATATAATTATGTACTTATCAACAAACAAATAGAATAACCAGGATGAAAAATAAAAGAAACAAATAGAAGGGTGGAAATTATTAAGTAATACCTTTTAAAAAATGTTTCGTTTTGCGTCTCGAATTCCAATTGTGGAACCCAAAAAAGAATTCTCACCATCTAGATGAGTAATCATGACCTTTGTTCTCAGCCATTTCTGGAAAACCAAAAGAAGAGAAATGAATAAATGAATCTACCATTATTTATCCCAGTTAATTAATGCAAGCATACAATAACATGAGGTGATATATCTGTAAGAAGTCATAAAGATCGTTACGATACCCATTTCATCACAAAGGAAGGCCAAGTTTTTCATATATAAAACTAAAAAAGCCCATGTGGAATACACAAGAAGTCATATAAGTGGTGTACAAGCATATACACCTCTTATAACAAGGACAAAAAAAAAATGCACTTCTATGTACACCGCGTGTAGCTGGTACATAAATGCGTAGTAAAATGTCATATATTTGCACATGAATGAAAAACTGTTTAATAAGGATGCTTTTACCTAATTTCCTCCGAAGTCACAACCCTAGACATATTCACAAGAATTTGATTGTACTCTGTCCTTGATGTTTTCATTCCGATCAATACAACAACACACATAAGAAACTAAATGATTCACATGCCTGTGATGTACAGTCATCTTTCATATTACATTCTTGGGTTATATAACTAACAAATGACGCTTCAAAAGAATGCATCATGAGATGTACAACTATGTGCGCACTAAAAATTAACATGTGTACAATTATGTACACATTAAGAAAACAGGTGTACAACTATGTACACATGAAAAATCAACATGTGTACAATTATGTACACATTAAAAATCAAGACAATAAATAAGGAGTTTCTTCATGAAAATCCATATAAATAGGCTTTGGAAGCGAGGTGAAATTCTCCCCACGCGCACGAATCTGGCTTCATAACTCTATTGTGTCAACTATGAAATTGACTTCTTTCTAGAATCATTCTTTAGGACTATATAGGGGCTCATTATGTCCAGATGCAACAATAATAAGTCTCTACAAGGAAAGTACAAGTGCATTTTTTCTCTAAATTCTTAAACGATTAAAATGTCCACCTTACAAAGACAGACCACAATAGGAGCTTCTATAGAAACAAAACTACATATTAGCAAATACTCATCTAAGGAATTATTTGTCAAACTGATCAACAGGTGTACAATTACATGAACATTGAAAAACAACATGTGTACAATTATTTACACATTAAGAATCATGTGTACAACTATGTACTCCTAAATAATTAACATGTGTACAAATTTGTACACATTAATTATCCCCAACAATATGTGTCTAATTTTTCTAATTAGTTTTCGATCAAATAAATTCAAAATTTTATTTTTAAGATACTAACCTCATTATGGTCATGAAGCAGAGTGGGAGTGTTGATCAGTGGAGAGAAACTAACTGCTAGTAATCCTCGTGTCCTGAAATAACGAGCATCAGTTGAGGATTGGAGGATCTCAGGCTTACCTAGCTTTCCATTAGCTTTCTTTACCACCCCCTCCATCCACTTCCACCTTGGGTTAAACTTATCGGTAACAGTGATAAACTTCTTTTCAGAATTGTATCCCTGCTGCTTAAACTGACAAAGATGAAAAACATAGTTAGTATACACTACATAATGCAAGTATTATTAAAACTTTTTGAAACGTATTCTCATGATAAGCTAAAAAAAAAAAAAAAAAAAAAACCTTATTATCGTAATTCTTAAGAGCTCTAACAATTATAATATTTCCATGGTGTAGGCCACTTAGAGGGAGGAAGGACGGAGTAGCAGGGTAGGGTGAGATAAACGAAGAGTAAGCCAAACAAACAACCACTAAAACAAAATAGCATGTTTGGGAAGACTTCAAAGAAGATGGTTTTCAGGCTTAAGTAGAGCTTGAAGAAATAGCTAAAACATAAAGAAACCCTGATTCAGTTGTATATCAAAGGATAAAGGTGAATAAGCTCATTTTTAAAGGATGCAATAGCCTCAGTTAGGAAATAAAAGAACAAAGTTACATACAACTTAAATTATACGCAATGTAAAATTATTCAAGTCTCTACAAGGAAAGAACAAGTGCATTTTTTTCAGAATTCTTAAACGATTAAAATGTCCACCTAACAAAGGAAGACTCTAATAAGAGATTCTATAGAAACAAAACTACATATTAGCAAATACTCATCTAAGGAATTATTTGACAAACTGGTCAACATTTGTACAATTACATGCACATTGAAAATCAACATGTGTACAATTATGTACACATTAAGAATCACGTGTACAATTGTGTACACATTAAGTAAGATGCCTACTATTATCATCAAACAAAAAATTAAATAACTCGAATACTTACCCTCCCGGAGTGCAGCACAGTATTTCAAGGCTATCAACAGTGTAAGGAGTCCTAACAACACGACGAGGTTGAGGACAAAGAACTTCCGCTTGACATGAAACTGGTTGGTGTGTTGCCGCATGTTCTCTTTTTTTTCAAGTCCAAATCACAAGCTTTAGGACTTCTCTCTTTCAGTCTGCTCTAAGTAAATCGACCTCCTTTCACACATCTCCATATTTTAATATCTTCTATACAAACAAAATTAAAACTATATGAATATATGATTCAAAAACAAAAGTTTTTTTTTTTTTTTTTGCGCATATACACCTGTCCATAGAAATTTAAATTTGAAACATCAATTTAGAAACATTGGATCAAACATGAAAAATAAAACTGAAAGGAGATAAACAAAACAACACCACATCACCTCTAGTAGTTACTGGAAAAAAAATCTTCTTGTGTCACATGAACTCTCGTTTTGCTTAAACAAACATCCTGACATTCTATGTAACTTATGTGCATACAAGCCTGTAAATAAGAAAAGAGTTCATCAAACACAAATTCAAAGGAAAACAAGCAACGATATTAATACAGTTTTGTACTGTTAATAATGATCACATGTATAACTATGTGCACATTAACAATCAACGGGTGTACAATTGTGTACACGTTAACAATCAACGAGTGTATAATTGTGTACACCTAATAAGATCAAGATTCAAAATAGATTGCCTTTATAAAAATTAAAGACACAAGATCATAGTTCTCGTACAAAATTTTACAGAAAAACCTAAAAAGAAATAAATTAATATCTAAAGAACATCACAAGATGTTCACCGTATAAATGTTGGTTCCCTACATTTAGAATATGCAAAAGCGTACTCCCTCTCATTCTCCCTTTCACTCTCTATATATATCTTTTCAACCTAACCTACTTATAATCCTATCTTAATCTTCACCCACTCTACAAAAAAATTGATTGTCCTAAGAGCTCATAATATGCCTCTACAATGGACGGGATTTTCCCAAGTTTTACACGAACTATGAAATAATGAGAAAAGATGTACCCCAGTTTACATGACCTTTTTACAGTACTCAATGTATTCCAATGGTAAGTAAAATTGTTCCATTTTGCATTTCAAACAAAAGAATAAATTAAAGGCATGAATCAACTGCTAATATCTAAACAAAAGTATCAAGGCATGTAAATAAGTGCATATGCACACTAATCGATTTCCTAGTCATGAGGAAGCCCTCGCAGCTCATTGAAGTCAAGCCAAAATTTCATTATCCCAAGCAAAGGTGCACCATTTGAGGGAAGGAATAAATATGCGTGCTATAATGTAAGCCGTGGTTGGGACTTTGGTGGGTAATGTCTGAGTTATGACAGAGTTAGATAGGATCCTTGTCATACTGTCCCATTCACATCTTATACTGACAAAACGTCCAGTCATAGCTAGGGGCCTAAAGCACGTCACAGAACTATGAGCTAGTTATGTTGTGTTTGGCTAGCTGACTGTGGTTCTTAATTAATGCTTAAATGTAGATTTTAGTTTTACTAATTAATGGTGATATTAGGTGTAAACTACTTGCCTTACCGATATCCAGTATTGTTCATGCTCACCGACCGTGATATTGTTCGATACAAGTATTCAGTTTGATGTTTTATGCGAAAAAAATTCGAACTGTTTGGTAGCTAGAGTAAAAATGATTCTAAAATTTGGTCGAACCTAACTTCTGGTTTCTTGAAAGTTACTTCTTAATTAGAATTTTCCCAAAATCCATTAAATTGAGTAAATAAACACATACCATATGACGGTGAGCATGAGCAAACACATATTATGTCAGTGGTAGCTGTTGTTAAAATTTAGTCTGTTATTCTTCATATCCGATACGAAACATTGCAAGAGTCTTTTTATTTAATCAGCAACATATATTTGCACAAAAATATTAGAAAGGAAATATCGACTGACATATATTCACAAACTATTAATCTTAACTAAAATCTCAAACCTAGCTCCTTGTACAGTTGAAAACCGTTGAAACTTTATCTAGTATTGAATGTTAAGTAAATTTCTAAGAATTAGATGGTTAATCAAATGTTAAGTTAATAGCAGGTAAACCCATAACTACACCATGGATTTCATAATAGAAACTAAACAATAAGGATATTAAAGTTAAAGATCAGTGAAATCGACCATTTACCTTTTTAACAATCAAAGGTACTCATTTATATGTCATCTCCAAGTCCAGTAATCTGCTACAAAAGATTTATCATCATTTAAACCAATTGATAAGTAAAAAAATAATTAGATGATTATAGATCTAACTTCTTCCCATTAATTGAATAAGATGCTCAACTGAAATCAAAGAAATTAGGATTTTGAAACCGTAAAAAAATTATCTAAAATCGATAAAGTAACAATGACGATCAAATTAAATGATAACAACATGTTCTCATCTTTCATACCGCTTTTCAGTTGTTGAAATCTTCAAATTAATTTGTTGAAACTCATCAATTTTGAGTTTATCTTTAAAAAAGGAACCAATGACGATGACGACGACGATTTAGATTTTCCAAGAAGAATCCAGTAACTGTTTGATTATCATAATTAGGTTTGAAGATTGAACTTTCATTGAAACGACGAGATCAGGTTTTATGATTATTTTCTTCGCTCGGGAGATGTTTCCATAAAATGAAAATGAAAAAATGGAAACTGAAATACGCGAACTGGTATTACATTTAGCTGGAGGGTATTTCTGCCCTCGAAAAAGTTGGTTTTGGACTGAATCGTTATGGAAAGGATTAACCCGTATGAAATATGGTAAATTTGGATCTTCTAGTACTAGGATTGAGATGGAAGGACTAAAGCGTCCAAAGCCCACAAACTTTGGGACTAAACGTCAATTTCTACTTTTTGGTTTCGTTTGTGGTTTGATTGACGAAGCACTTTCCTTCAAGTACAGTTTGCTCCTTCCCCCTTTTGTGGTTTCGTTTGTGGTTTGATTGACGAAGAACTTTCCTTCAAGTTAGTATCTGAATGAGCCACTTCGTTGAGTCGGATATGGTGAGTTGTTTCGCTGGTACAGTTTGCTGCTTCACTTCCCCCAAGTAGCTTAGATGGTAGATGACGAAGTATTTTTCATTACTGTGTTCTTCCTTTGCGTGATACTTAGTTGGTGACGAAGTATTATGACTTCAGTATTGTTTCTTTCTTCGTTGTTTCCCTGCCTCGGTCTGGTTTTCATTCCGCTGTGTTTTCTTTCATCCTTGTTTTTGTTTCGGTCTGAGATTTGTTAAATATATTCACCTTTGATCGATGTCATCTTATGTAGGTCAGTTGTCAGTAGTAACATGCATTCTCTCTTCATCTTCTGTAATTATTTGTCGAAACTCTATGATACCTGTAACTACGGAAAATCCATAGTTACACCCACTTACTAATTTAGATTACAAAGAGTAAATCACACACGAAGTGAAACAAAACTTTTATTTCTATTATTAGTTAATGAATGGAAGATACAAATCACTTAGGAATACTCACAAGAACCCTAAGTTGTCTCTCTCAATAATCTCTCACTTATCCCTTAAAACGTTCCAACCCCTATTACAATGGACCAAATCCTCTATTTATAGCGAAAAATACATAATGGGTTACAACTCATTTTACTTCGCCCAGAGTCATACAATTCACATGAATGTATCTTTTACCTCGCCAGAATCATTTTCAATAAAGTTTTTCCTACCTTTTCGCCTTAAAGAACGGTTATTGTCTGGGACAGCTGTCCTATTTCTTGCGTAACAATCCATACTTCGGATATTCTTGTAGATGGTGGATTTTTGACAAAGGGTAGAATTGTAAAACTATACTCCAGATTCGGCAATCGGATGGGTATTGAGGCTCATGTCTCTCGATTAAAGCATGAAAGCTCATGCCGCAAATCTCTGACTGAGAAGGTTGTCTCTCAGAGTACATGAAGATGTGTAGTCTCCCAGATGAAACCACGACACATCTCATGAATGCTGAGCGATTTCAATAATTACTCCGGATCCGGCAATCGGATGAGTATCGAGACTCATGTCTCTATGCATGAAAGCTCATGCCGCCTATGATGGAGAAAGTCTCTCAGAGAAGATGCGGATGTGTAGTCTCCCAGCTGAGACCATGGCACATCTCATAAACCTCTGATGGAGAAAGTCTTTCAGAGAATATGTAGATGTGCAGCCTCCCAGCTGAGACCACGGCACATCTCATAACCCTTTGATAGAGAAAATCTCTCAGAGAAGATGTAGATATGCAGTCTCCCAGCTGAGACACGTCACATCTCATAACCCTCTGATAGAGAAAGTATCTCAGAGAAGATGCAGATGTGAAGTTTCCCAGCTGAGACCACGTCACATCTCATACTGTATAGAATCGAAAGATTGGGCGACAACGGCTTCGGGATGCGAACGGTTTTCCCCGACTATGCAAGAGGAATATGACACTCCAGCAAGTCCATATTTCTCAAACCCTCAGATGATTAATGCTCCTAGGCAGGAAGCCCTTCTAGTATTGATCCACCGATTAATTATCTGAAATCGTCTGAATATCCAGCAATATTCTACGAGCCATCTTTAATCGTCTAAATATCCAGCAATATTTTACGATTCTCTGTTATATTTCGTCACTTCAATTCGTGGTTCTTCCCAGCAGAATGCCACGGGTTAGTGATAAATATCCGACGAAATAGGCATCTGAGTATCGAATAAGCCCTGATGAAAATGATACAAGTGTAATTAGTAAATAATGCACAGACCAGCATGAACGAACGAGGAACCTATGCAAAATAGGAAGTAAAATAATAATAATAATAATAAAAAAAAAATATTAGCAAAAACTCCGGGGGACTGGGTTCACCAGCCGGCCAGTTATGCCGTGACCAGTCCCGTGCCCAATTTTATATTTTATCATATTTTTGTTATTTTCTTGATCTCATGAAAATCCTCTCGTTCGAGCAATTTTCTTTATTTCAAAGAAATTATCTAAATCACATGATTTTATCAAAAAATAATAAAATTAGGGAAAGGTGACATGGGACCGCAGGCCGGCCGGTCATGCCCTGGTCGTGGCCAGTCCCACACCTCAGGTCCTCAATATTTTATTATTTCTCTCAAGTTATGAAAATTCCTTGGTTTCTTATGAATTTTCTCTAAAATCATGAAAATTACCTAATTTCATGTATTTTTACACCTAAATCACATGTGTAGATGGGGAAAAATAATTTGCAGGTTTTTGCGGAATTGAGAACGACCATGCGGAGGAGATTCCTTGAACCGAGCGAAATGTTGAACCTCACACAGATGCACCGCTATGAAGGGGGTGCTTTAAGTACGAGAGACCAATCTGTAGTACTCCGGCCTAAACCAAGACAACGGTCATTCCAGAGTAAATTCAGTCACAAGAGAGAATGGGTTGATCTGTAGGAGGGAAGTTGAGAAATGTGTGAGATCAATGATGATCTGAGATTGTAGGTGTGTTATGAATTCAGCGTGAAATGCTCTGAATGATTAAATTTTTCCTGATGGAGAGTAATTTCTGTGAGTTTGTGTAGACAAAAGAGCGCATGTATGAACTTTGGTGAGAAATTGCTCGTTCAGACGATCGTTGTTCGAATGCTTGAGAACTTTTCGAATGTTGTTCTTTCAATCAGGATTCAGAGAAATTATATAATGCCGGAGATGAAAACACCATGATCCCATGAAGTGTGACAGTTTGCTAGAATCAAAGAGTGGGGAAGTGGGAAATCGTGTTAAACTAATTACTCATTGTGCGGAGACTTGGTTAATTTTCCACCCACTACTTTGTTGATTCCTTCAACTGATTGCACGACTTGCTCACATTCCATCGTGTGTTTGAACACATGTGCCGTTGACCGCCAGACCAAAACCCTAGTTGATATCCCCCCAAGTGACACGATTGATGTCTCATGGTTAATTTAGTCAGTTGTTGATTTCATGACTTCGTGGGACAATGAGTCCACGTATTTACTAAGTTAAACATGATTTTGTGAAATGTTTTGCAACTCATGAATCGAACGTGTCTGCTGAGACAGTGGTGGAATCCTCACGTTGAGGTGAGCGAGTGTTGATCGATAATTTGTTGAATATTGATAGTTGAACCAATATTCCTTGATTTGAGTAAATATTGCTCATCTGAGCAAGTGTTGCTCGTTTGATGAATTATTGGCAGCGTGACCAAAATAAAATATTAATTAAAGGACTGGTAGTTGAACCGAGCATAATTAATAAGAATACTGATCATGAGATCATTGCAAAATTATTAGTGTTTGAATCTGGAATCATAATCCTTGGATTCAGAAACCCTAATTTGATCAATTGATGACCGATTGATGGTTTATTTGAAAATTAACCATGGAACGAAGGAGAACTGGCTTCATGGGACCGTGGATCAACCATGAAATTCTCATATGCTCACGTGAGCAAAAACCAAGACCTCTTTGAAGAGTTGGTGAGTTAATGAAAGAATGATTAAATGCTGGTTTAATCATTTATTGAATTACTACTGGGTTCAATATTAGGTGATAAAACCTAATTAATTATTAGAAAGGTGAGGGACCAACCAAGGGGTCATGAGACCGGCCCTGGGTGGTCACGGGATCAAATGATGCTCGTTCCGTCAAATTCTGAAATTATTTGGAGAGTTTTGGACCCAATACGTGCAATTGCGCAAATTGGGTCAAATTGTGAAAACACGTGGAACTGGCTCATTGCGAGCCAAAAAGCTAACCCTAGTCGGTCAAGTTAACATGCTTTCATCGTTGAGACGTCCGTATCTCAGTCCTGAGAATTTTGATACTTTCAGGTGCACGTTTGAGCGACCATTTGAGAAAATATGACAAAATTAGGGTTTTTTGATAAAATTGTCAAAACTTCATCGGATGAAGGAAAATAATGAAAAAGTGAAGGAATTATGAAGAGGTGAGGTACCGACCAAGGGGTCATGAAACCGGCCCTGGGTGGTCACGGGATCAAAGGCTGATCGTTTGAGCAATCCCCAGATTGGTTGAAACCCTAATTAGCGCCCTTTAGTAGAATCAAAGTAGAATTCTCATACAGACACAGATTTTGCTGGTCCGCCCCTCCATTCAATACGGAAATGAATATTTAGGTTTTAAGCTCATTCGGGAAGTGAAAACAGCCCGTTAGTAAAACTCAAGAAAAATTCAAGGGGCCAGTCCCATAGTATTTTTCCTAATATGATAAAACGAAGGAGTTTTGGCCAAAATTAAAGAGTTTTGTTGAAATCAAGGAGTTTCCATAATATGAAGGAAACATAAAAATAATAATAAATAAAATAAGGGACGTGTAGGCGTGTGGGACCGGCTTGGAGCATGGTTGGCCAGCCAGGGCCCGGTCCCGTGCGTTTTCCCTATTTTATGCATTATTTCATGATTTGAAGGAATTTTCATAATTTGAAGGAAATATCATGAAATCAAGGAATTTAATGGGATTGTGAAAACATGAAAAATATGCTAACAAAAAAGCGGGACGTGTGAGCCATCTAGGGATTGACCGACTGGCCATGGCCCGTGCACACGGGTTTCCCTAATTTTTATTATTTTTCATGGGACCAAGGAAATATCATGAGATTAAGGAGTTTTCATGAAATTAGGGAAATAATAATAAAATAATGAGGAACCATGAGGTGTGGGGCCGGATGGAATCAAGGCATGGCTGGTTGACCAATGGTCACGCCCCATCACATTTTCCCTAATTTTATATTATTTCCTCAGCGCGAAGGAAGCACCATGAAATTGAGGAGTTTCCTCAAACCAAAGGATATTCGTTCAAATGAAAGGTTTTTCATAAACTCAGAAAAAACAACAAAAATATGATAAAAATATGAAACTGGCGTGGGATCGACCACGGCACGGTCGTCCATTCAGTGGGCCCATGCTCCCAGCGCCTTGGTCAATTTTTATTATTTGTTATTTTTCATCCTATTTCGCATAGGTTCATCGTTTCATCGTATTTTGAAATACTCGTTCGTGTGGTGGTTGTTAATGTATCATTGTTGAATACACTTGCACCATTTGAGATAAGGCTTACTCAAAAGGTAGCTCTGATGCCCGTGCGTTGAATATTTATTACAAATCCATGGATTTCTGCTGGGAAGAACCATGGTTTGCGTAATGAAATATCTGCGAAAATATTTGAATATCTTCAGGAATTCTGCGGATGACTCCCAGAATTTAATTTTGAGACAGGGCTTGCTCAAAGTAGCTCTGATGCCCGTGCGTCCAATATTTATTACTAACTCATGGCTTTCTGCTGGGAAGAACCATGGCTTGCGTAATGAAATATCAGCGAAAATATTTGAATATTTTCAGAAATTCTGCGGATGAATCCAAGAATTTAATTCTGAGACAGGGCTTGCTCAGAGGTAGCTTTGATGCCCGTGCGTCGAATATTTATTACTAATTCATGGCTTTCTGCTGGTAAGAACCATGGCTTGCGTAATGAAATATCTGCGAAAATATTTGAACATTTTCAGAAATTCTGCTGATGAATCCAAGAATTTAGGAATAATTAATTTATGACTTTATACTAGCAGAGCAAACTGTCTAGGAGCATTAATTATTCGGAGATGAGCTTGCTGGAGCTTCATATTTTTTACATAGTTAGGGTAAACTCGTTGTTTGTATCCTGAAGACGTCATCGCTCTATACTAGCAGAGCAAGTTGTTTGGGAGTTGCCCATCACGTGATAGAAATAATTACTGAAGTATTCAGTATTCATGAGATATGCCGTTTTCCAGCTGTGAGACTACATATCTACATGCACTCTGAGAGAAAGTATTCTCAATCAAAGGATTCAATGAGAGATTAGTGTCTCAATCTTCACGTATGACTGCTGAATCAGAGGTTTGTATAATTATGGGTTTACGATTTTAGCCTTTGTCGAAAATCCACCATCTACATTAAGTCCCCTGCTTAGTGAGGAAAGCCGTGTTCCTCACTCAACATTGAATGGTGATTTTACAGTCATAAACAATATAAGTAATTGAACTTAGTCGTAAGTTAAGATGTTATCGGATTTACGAGCATACCATAACTTGAATGAAGATTCCAGCGGCATGCTAGAGCGTCATTTGATGAGCATAAATTGGTTTTGAACCGCTAATTTGGATGACGGGTCCTTGGTTGTTTAGGATTCGCGGGCCGAGCCCACTCCATCACCTTCATGCCAGCATCAAGAGGAAGAAAAGTTGTCGGACCACCAGCGCCGCCACCGCCCGGCCGTTTGCTGGAGGTGCCGACAGGTATGCGTCCGAACCTTTTTTTTTTTTTTGCTGATGTTTGTTAATGTTCATGAGTTCTATGGGTTGTTCACATATTGATCATGATAAAATCATATACCCGTGTATATATAATTGTGGGTTTCGTCGAAAACCTTCGTACGCTCGTTTGATCGTTAGTTTTTGAAAACTAATAATAATCCCTGATTTAGAAGAGATTTTTCTTCATATATGAATATGTAGGTTCAGTGATAAAACTATGTTTATGAGCTTTTAAGTGAGCCAAAGTTTTATCATGAAAAAGTGAATTTTCACAAAACTGAAGTAAACCCTTCGTTTTAAAGCATAACATACGGAGAAAAGAGTTTCTCTTCTTTATGTATATATGAACTCGTGTCTAGTGATAAAATTTTGTGTATGAGCTTTCATGTAAATCAAAACTTTATCTTGTAATGCGTGAGCTTTCACAAAATTGAAATAAACCTTCGTTTCAAATACATATGACGGCACGAAGGAAAAGAGTTTTTGTAAAACCATGGTCAATTCATGGGATTTTTTTTTTTTGAAACCGTGGAGTGTCCACAATTTATTTTTATGAGCCTGGCTCATGTTAAAAATCTCCATTTATTTACGTGAGCAAATAAACATTTTGTTTATATATACATGCATATATATATATATATTATTTCTAAAATCAAAACTTGAGTTTTGTGTGATATTGCTTAGAAGTAAACAATTATTTATGATGAAATAATGTTTTAGTTTTTCATAATTCTATGGTGAATGTTCACACAATAGAAATATTCATGATTTTATGAAAAATCTGAGTTGTTCGTTTTTATAGGTTTTGAAGAAACGAACAATTTTGGGGTGTTAACTCTAGCATTACTCTCACTACTGTTAGTGGAAGCGTAAAAAGGTAAGAGTTAAGAGTTACCATTTTGGTAGGCGCTGATGTGAGCATCCTGATCATTTATGTTGTGTTTTAATTCCATTGCTTAGATGAAATCTGCATCTACGGCTGATATACTAAAGTAGGAATGTTGTATGGACGTCATAACATCTTTGCGAGAATGACCAGTTCCCATAACGATGCTTCCAAAGATGATATTTCCATAGATGATATCTCTACAGATACAGCTTCAAGAAATGATGCTTCTGGGACCTCTGAGTGATAGTGAAAGATCCTTCATACTGAGTTGTACTTCTGCTTATTTCACTAGATTTACCACAGGATAATCGTATAGTGGAATCCTGGATAGATGTGAACTCTACAGAAATGGAAGAAAGTCTACGGGAGCGGAGAACCCAGAAGTAAGGACTACAAGATGTTAGCAAATGACTTGTAGTCCCCAGCCGTTTCTTTAGTGAGTTGTTAGCGCTCCTTGTGTCATGACTTTTCCCGTGCAATTAGGATTATGAGACCAAGGTTTGTTATTTCTTTTCAGGCTTTTGCTCCATCGATTGACGGTCTTCAACTTGTTCCCGGACAAGCAATTCATGAATCCAGCACTGATGAGAAAGTCAATGCAAGTATCCTTTTTCGTGCAGGTGATCTTGGCATCTCCTTGAATGAAGTAATAATAATTGTTGTTGATGAATCCAGGAAGAAATCATTGTAGATAAGCATCATGCTGATGAAGCGTGCTCTTCTTTGGGATATGGGAATATAGAGAATTCCCGAAATCCCGAACCGAATGGAGATAGCGGCGTTGCCAATGGATATTCTGGTATTTCCGAGCCTTCAAATGATTTAGAGACTCCCCAGTAAGTATGTCTCCTTTAAATCATTCTAATCCCATGTAATCTTCGCATTAGGTGCCAAATGACGAAGTTGGGAATCATGGACCCAATAATGATGATTTGGGAAATCCAGGAGTTTTTGGTGACAAGACTTCCATAGCTGCGCCTCAGGATGATGAAGTTCTGGTCGCTGATACCGTGAAGGTGGTGGAAACTCCAATTGTGCCTCAGACGGTAGAAATCGAACCCGAAATATCAGAAGTTACTTCCCCTGAAGTTGTTTCTATGATCATTGACACTGCTCCAGTAACTGAGAACCTACTGCAGGGATTTCCTTTGATCCTCAATTTAGTGAGTTACTCCCATATCACCAGCTTTTTGGAGGTTTTAGCGTTCCCATCAGATATGTTGCTATATACAAGGAACTGTGGGAAATGTATGGACACTTTGTTGTTACACGGGATCCAGGGCGTAGTTATTTCTTGACGAAACAAGTAGAGGCCATCTTGCGTGTTATAGATGATATCCGGATTATAGCCAGAGATGTTGTTTCCCAAGATTTACTCTTTGATTGGGAGTACAACTTGAAGAATGCTGAAGAACTTGGCTTCAATCTGAAGTGGCTACGTGAAAGACTTGAAGTTATCAAGAAAGCAGAAAAGGGTGACACTCCTTTCCTTACTAATGATGTTGTGTTGAAGAAGATGAAGTAGCCGACTAACCAGGAAGCTGGAGGTACCTTGATGAAGGACTTAGCGAAAAGACCTGGTGGACATCGATCGATTGTAGAGGTTATGAATCCCGTCCATGAATTCTTGCATGTAGTATGTTCTGGAAGCTGTAGGAACCTCACACGACGTCGGAATTCAATGCTTGACCCTAACTTTTGAAGCTAAGAGACTGAGCTATTAAATGATAGAAGAATCACTCAATTTGGATTGTAGAAGTCCGCCAACGAAGCGTGCACATTTGCAATTTGTAATCCCGTACAAATTTCTTAGGTTTCATAGACCTGACGGTAAAGGCCATATATTTCAGCTTGTATGTCCAATTAATGCGCCCTTTTGGTATGTTGTTGAAGAGACACAGCGGAACATCTTTTGTTGAGGAAGTATTGTCCCATTTCTCACCCATTGGCACATTTTTTGCAAACCCATGACCTGAAGTGTGTTGTATCTCATCTGTAGAGGTGATGAGAACATCTTGTAGAAGACTTTGGATTATGCCCACCAGTCGTGCCAGCTTTGGGAAGACTTCATGTGAGCATGTTATCAGGTCTATACATATTGATATGAATCATTAGTTCTTAGAGAAGTCCGCTTCATGTGTACTACTTCAGAGAATGATTAGTTGATGAAGCCTTGAGGATGTTGCTCCGGAGACCGTTGTTGGTGTTGAGACCATAAATGATCATGCTCCAGAGATCTTTGTCGATGTTGATATCATGGATGGTGTTCCCTTAGAGATTATTATTGACACTGATACCACGGTTGAAGTTTTTTCAAAGACCGAAAAGGATAGAACTATGATTATAGACATAGTAGTTTCTCCTCCATCCAGTGAGACTTTTGGTGGGTTGAGCATCTCTAAGATGAAGGTGTTCTGGAGTTAAACATGAATTCTCTTGAACAATATGATTTTACTTTGAACTGGATTCATCAGTGAGTCGACGATGTTGCGGCGGATTGCATCAGCAGCCTTCATTCTGGGTGTGATCGGTGAAGAGAAGAAGTTCCTCAGTCGTGCAGGAGCTTGTGATGTAGAGAGATCCCGTTGATGAAGTTTTATGGAATCACATTTGGTTGTAATAACTTGTTATGTGGATAATATTTATTGAAATAAAACCGATTTCTCCAGTAAGATCAAGTCCCCAGTGTATGTTGACGGAATTTGTGCCATCCATGGGTGAATTATATTGCATCTGCTTCAGAAGTCTTGTCATGGATATAGTGAAGACTCAACGATTGTAGTTTAGTTACACTTCGGTTACGCTGGTGGTGTATCAGTATGTCATCATCGAGGTATTTGTGATGAAGCCAGAGGCGTCATTATTGAAGGTGTACTCTTTGATTGGGAGTACAATTTGAAGACTTCTTAGATGCTCTAGCATTGAAGCGTCATATCCTTCGATCTTTGAATGTCTTAGGCTTGATCGTCTCGGCCCCGAGTATCTTCTGTTGATTCAGCATCCCTTTCGTTACGGTAGTGGGATTCAACACTTGTGCAGACATCAGAGCTTTCTGATTTTCTGAGACACATGGACACTCCTGCAAGGCTCTAGAGAAATTCCCTAAGTGTTCTTTTCCATGCTTGGACATCATCTCAGTAATGAATATTTCAATTCTCAGTTCGGAGAAATATCAGATTCAACCACTTGGTAAAATACTAATCCGGTGAAGCTACCATTCATAATATCTTGTAGAGTTGCTAGTAAAATTGAGTCCCCGTGCAAGAATATCATGTGAGGAAATAAATGACATATACATGAAATGAATGAGACTTGCCTGAGTGTGGAACTTCTTGATGAATATCTATGCATCTTTTGCAGGTTCTTGCTTCAACCTCGTCGAAGTTTGAAATTCCTCAAAGTACTCTGATGATGGAATGTCCGTCAAACCTTCTAGATCGGAACTTTCTTCGTTGGAGAGATGTGTAACCAACGATGCTTCGTAAGTATCCATCTTTTCAGTGTGTACTTACGCTCATCTGAAGGACATGTCATATCCTGGATCTTCCTGATTATGCGAAACTTGGTTTCTGTCCAGGTTGGACTTTTGTTCACTTTGAGAGTGAAGTAGCCATGAGTATTTCCGAGCGCTTCTTCGAGGTATCTGATTGAGATGGAGAATGAATATCTTCTTTCCAAGGGATGCATGTGGATCCGATGGTTTTCACTGGAATGTTGTTGATGGTGATGTCAATATCGATCAACGTTCTTCCAAATTCGTTTCTTTTGAGATTGACTGTGGTAAGTAGTCCCCAGTCGTACATCTCTTGATCTGTGGCTGGAGGCTCAAGAAGTATTTTAGGGATGGACTTATTGACACGATGTGGTTCAGTACCGTGAACATGTATCTCCTTTGTGCCTTCAACAGATAACACAATTCATGTTCGTCTTGAACTGCTTCTTTGATAGGTTGTCCAAAGAGTGTAAAGGTTTTGACTGGGAGAGGATTCTTGTGTACTCCTTCAGTCCCCAGTTGAAGCTATTGCGGATCAACCTTCTCTTTGAAAATGTGTTTCAAAACTGCGCAGTTGCTTTGTGGGATGATTGACGAACCTATGAAAGTGGAAGTAACGAGGACTTTCCGTGTCTTGTTCAGTTGGTTCTTTCTGGACATGTGGCAACTTGATTGCACCATATTGTATCCAGACATCCAGGAGTTCGATGACTTCTTCAATGGAGCATGGAAAATCAGGTGTCTCCGGATCTTCTGCATGCTGGGGAGGAGCCTGTACGTCATCCTTCCTTTGTGCCTTTCAAAGGGGTGGAAGAAGTATGCTTGCGCTGTAGTTCAGCTTTCCGTTTTCTCCCTTATGCGATAGCATTTGCGGAAGGCTACAGGTTGTACTGCTTGTTGATTAGACGTCTGATTCCTCGAGTGTCTCGTGCTTCTTCAACCTTTATGGATTTCGTTCTTTCCAACAGAGCAGGTGCAGTGGTTGCTGATCTCTTCGTGGATTCGTGGAGCTCTGAGAAAGTCTGGAACCGAAGATTTTCCAATAAATCTCTGTAAACCGGGAGCATGCCATTAATGCACAAATCTACCAGCTGCTGCTCCGTGACATTTGGATCATGACAATCCAGGGCTTGGACTCTGAATCTTTTCACATAATCATCAGGATGTTTGATGTTCCTTTGAAACATCCTTCCTAGATCAGAGAGAGTGATTTGCTCTTACATGGAGAAGTATTTTATGTAGAAAACATTAATCATCTCTCTCTCCAATCGGTGATACTTCCCGGTGCGATGTTTTTGTACCAGGTGTATGCTCTGCCTATCAAAGACTTTGAAAATTCCTTTAGACAGACAACATGTTGTTCTCGTGTTCTCCCAATAATTATTTGGAAGAGGAATCCTACGTATGGAAGCAGGATATGGAGGTTGGTGAAGATGGACATATGATGCCTTGTCTTTTCCTCGATCCTCAAAAGTGCTCCAGGTCTTCATGAGTGATGAAAATTGCAGGTTCCATTGCTGGAGAGTCATCTGCAGCATTGTGGAATTCTTCATCATGCACAACATGGATTGGAGAGATTTCGGGATCAGCAGTTGAAGATGTTTTTTTAGCTTTTCCTTTCTCGTGTTGAGGCTGAGTTCATTCATATGCAAGATTGTTTGTGAGAGTTTTGAGATGAGCACACAACTCTTTTTGTGCTGCAGATACGTCAGTCTGAACCTTCATGAGATCAACTATGGTAGGTTGATTTCCTTGGGTTTCTTCAGGAGATCAACCGAAGAGTGGATTGTTTATGGCGCCAGTTCCGTCACTTGCAGGGGTGATCACTGGAGCATCAGTGCTTGGATGAGTGGCGTTAGCGGTACTAGAGCTTGCGATATTAGGATCGGGTTTTGAACCCGGATTGGCATACCTAAGACCGACCATCCTTGTGATAATTGAGATTGCAACCGAGAGAATGATCTCCCACTGTGGTCGCAAATCTGTAGATGGGGAAAAACGATTTGTTGGTTTTTGCGGAATTGAGAACGACCATGCGGAGGAGATTCCTTGAACCGAGCGAAATGTTCAACCTCACACAGATGCACCGCTATGAAGGAGGTGCTTTAAGTTCGAGAGACCAATCTGTAGTACTTCGGCCTAAACTAAGACAATGGCCGTTCCAGAGTAAATTCGGTCACAAGAGATAATGGGTTGATCTGTAGGAGGGAAGCTGAGAAATGTGTGAGATCAATGATGATCTGAGATTGTAGGCGTGTTAGGAATTCAGTGTGAAATTCTCTGAATGTTTGAATTTTTCCTGATTGAGAGTAATTTCTGTGAGTTCGTGTAGACAAAAGAGCACCTGCATGAACTTTGGTGAGAAATTGCTCGTTCAGACGATCGTTGTTCGAATGCTTGAGAACTTTTCGAATGGTGTTCTTTCAATCAGGATTCAGAGACATTATGTAATGCCGGAGATGAAAACACCATGATCCCATGAAGTGTGACAGTTTGCTGGAATCAAAGAGTGGTGAACTCGGAAATCGTGTTAAACCAATTACTCATCGTGCGGAGACTTGGTTAATTTTCCACCCACTACTTTGTTGATTCGTTCAACTGATTGCACGACTTGCTCACATTCCATCGTGTGTTTGAACACACGTGCCGTAGGCCGCCAGACCAAAAACCTAGTTGATATCCCCCCAAGTGACACGATTGATGTCTCGTGATTAATTTAGTAAGTTGTTGATTTCATGACTTCGTGGGACAATGAGTCCACGTATTTGCTGAGCTAAACATGATTTTGTGAAATGTTCTGCAACTCATGAATCGAACGTGTCTACTGAGATAGTGGTGGAATCCTCACATTGAGGTGAGCGAGTGTTGCTCGATAATTTGTTGAATATTGATAGTTGAACCAATATTCCTTGATTTGAGTAAATATTTCTCATCTGGGAAAGTGTTGCTCATTTGATGAACTATTGGCAGCGTGACCAAACTAAAATATTAATTAAAGCGCTGGTAGTTGAACCGAGCATAATTAATAAGAATACTGATCATGAGATCATTGCAAAATTATTAGTGTTTGAATCTGAAATCATAATCCTTGGATTCAGAAACCCTAATTTGATCAATTGATGACCGATTGATGGTTTATTTGAAAATTAACCATGGATCGAAGGAGAACTGGATTCATGGGACCGTGGATCAACCAAGAAATTCTCATATGCTCACGTGAGCAAAAACCAAGACCTCTTTGAAGAGTTGGTGAGTTAATGAAAGAATGATTAAATGCTGGTTTAATCATTTATTGAATTACTGCTGGGTTCAGTATTAGGTGATAAAACCTAATTAATTATTAGAAAGGTGAGGGACCGACCAAGGGGTCATGAGACCTGCCCTAGGTGGTCACGGGATCAAATGATGCTCGTTCCGTCAAATTCTGAAATTATTTGGAGAGTTTTGGAACCAATACGTGCAATTGCGCAAATTGGGTCAAATTGTGAAATACGTGGGACTGGATCATTGTGAGCCAAAAAGCTAACCATGGTCAGTCAAGGTAACGTGATTTCATCGTTGAGACGTCCGTGTCTCAGTCCTGAGAATTTTGATATTTTCTGGTGCACGTTTGAGCGACCATTTGAAAAAATATGACAAAATTAGGGTTTTTTGATAAAACCGTCAAAACTTCATCGGATGAAGGAAAATAATGAAAAAGTGAAGGAATTATGAAGAGGTGAGGGACCGACCAAGGGGTCATGAAACCGTCCCTGGGTGGTCACGGGATCAAATGCTGATCGTTTGAGCAATCCCTAGATTGGTTGAAACCCTAATTAGCGCCCTTTAGTAGAATCAACATAGAATTCTCATACATACTCAGATTTTTCTGGTCCGCCCCTCCATTCCATACGGAAAAGAATTTAATATCTCCCAACGTGTGAATATTTAGGTTTTAAGCTCGTTCAGGAAGTGAAAACAACCCGAGAGTAAAACTCAGGAAAAATTCAAGGGGCCGGTCCCATAGTATTTTTCCTAATATGATAAAACGAAGGAGTTTTGGCCAAAATTAAAGAGTTTTGTTAAAATCAAGGGGTTTCCATGAGATGAAGGAAACATAAAAAATAATAATAAATAAAATAAGGGACGTGTTGGCGTGTGGGACCGGCTTGGAGCATGGTTGGCCGGCCAGGGCCCAGTCCCGTGCGTTTTCCCTATTTTATGCATTATTTCATGATTTGAATGAATTTTCATAATTTGAAGGAAATATCATCAAATCAAGGAATTTCATAGGGTTATGAAAACATGAAAAATATGCTAACAAAAAAGCGGGACGTGTGAGCCATCTAGGGTTTGACCGAATGGCCATGGCCCGTGCACACGGGTTTCCCTAATTTTTATTATTTTCCATGGGACCAAGGAAATATCATGAGATTACGGAGTTTTCATGAAATTAGGGAAATAATAATAAAATAATGAGGAACCATGAGGTGTGGGGCCGGCTGGAATCAAGGCATGGCTGGTTGGCCAATGGTCACGCCCCATCACATTTTCCCTAATTTTATATTATTTCCTCCGCGCGAAGGAAGCACCATGAAATTGAGGAGTTTCCTCAAAACAAAGGATATTCGTTCAAATGAAAGGTTTTTCATAAACTCAGAGAAAACAACAAAAATATGAAACTGGCGTGGGATCGACCACGACACGGTCGGACAGTCAGTGGGCCCATGCTCCCAGCGCCTTGGTCAATTTTTATTATTTGTTATTTTTTATCCTATTTCACATAGGTTCATCGTTTCATCGTATTTTGAAATACTCGTTCGTGCGGTGGTTGTTAATGTATCATTGTTGAATACACTTGCACCATTTGAAATAGGGCTTACTCAAAAGGTAGCTCTGATGAACGTGCGTTGAATATTTATTACTAATCCATGGATTTCTCCTGGGAAGAACCATGGTTTGCGTTATGAAATATCTGCGAAAATATTTGAATATCTTCAGGAATTCTGCGGATGACTCCAAGAATTTAATTTTGAGACAGGGCTTGCTCAGAGTAGCTCTGATGCCCGTGCGTCCAATATTTATTACTAATTCATGGCTTTCTGCTGGGAAGAACCATGGCTTGCGTAATGAAATATCAACGAAAATATTTGAATATTATCAGAAATTCTGCGGATGAATCCAAGAATTTAATTTTGAGACAGGGCTTGCTCAGAGGTAGCTCTGATGGCCGTGCGTCGAATATTTATTACTAATTCATGGCTTTCTGCTGGTAAGAACCATGGCTTGCGTAATGAAATATCTGCGAAAATATTTGAATATTTTCAGAAATTCTGCGGATGAATCCAAGAATTTAGGAATAATTAATTTATGACTTTATACTAGCAGAGCAAACTGTCTAGGAGCATTAATTATTCTGAGATGAGCTTGCTGGAGCTTCACATTTTTTACATAGTCAGGGTAAACTCGTTGTTTGTATCCTGAAGACGTCATCGCTCTATACTAGCAGAGAAAGTTGTTTGGGAGTTGTCCATCCCGTGATAGAAATAATTACTAGAGTGTTCAGTATTCATGAGATATGCCGTTGTCCAGCTGTGAGACTACATATCTACATGCACTCTGAGAGAAAGTATTCTCAATCAAAGGATTGAATGAGAGATTAGTGTCTCAATATTCACATCTGACTGCTGAATCAGAGGTTCGTATAATTATGGGTTTACGATTTTAGCATTTGTCAAAAATCCACCATCTACAACATGATTTTATCAAAAATAATAAAATTAGAGAAAGGTGACATGGGACCGTCGGCCAGCCGGTCATGCCCTGGCCGTGGCCGGTCCTACACCTCACGTCCTCATTATTTTATTATTTCTCTCTAGTTATGAAAATTCCTTGGTTTCTTATGAATTTTCTCTAAAATCTTGAAAATTACCTAATTTCATGTATTTTTACCTAAATCACATGATTTTATCAAAAATAATAAAATTAGGGAAAGGTGACATGGGTCCGCTGGCCGGCCGGTCATGCCCTGGTCGTGGCCGGTCCCACACCTCACGTCCTCATTATTTTATTATTTCTCTCAAGTTATGAAAATTCCTTGGTTTCTTATGAATTTTCTCTAAAATCATGAAAATTACCTAATTTCATGTATTTTTACCTAAATCACATGATTTTATCAAAAATAATAAAATTAGGGAAATGTGACATGGGACCGCCGGCCGGCCGGTCATGCCCTGGCCATGGACGGTCCCACACCTCACGTCCTCATTATTTTATTATTTCTCTCAAGTTATGAAAATTCCTTGGTTTCTTATGAATTTTCTCTAAAATCATGAAAATTACCTAATTTCATGTATTTTTATCTAAATCACATGATTTTATCAAAAAATAATAAAATTAGGAAAAGGTTACTTGGGACCGCTGGCCGGCCGGTCATGCCTTGGCCTTGGCCGGTCCCACACCTCACTTCCCAATTATTTTATTATTCCTCCTAAAATTATGAAAATATCTTGATTTCATGAATTTTCCCTAAAATTACCTAATTTCATGTATTTTCTCTAAAATCATAGAAAATATTAAAAAATTAGAAAAAAAAACTTGTGGGACCGGGCTCTAGCCGGCCGGCCATGCCCTAGTCGGTCCCACACGCCCCTTGTTTTATTATTATTTTGTGTTTTGTTTCATGATTTTATGAAAACTCCCTGATTTTAACAAAATATCTTGGTTTTCAACAAATCCCTTTGATTTTATGTAAAATTCCCTAAAATCATGAAAATTACATAAAATTAGGGAGAGTGTCTTGGGACCCGCGCCCATGGCCGGCCGGCCATGCCTTGGCCTTTGCCGGTCCCACACTCTCATTCCTTATTTTATTTTATTTTATTTTGTCTCTCCTTATGGGAGTTCCCTAATTTCGCCAAACTCTCTAGTTTCATGGAATTTCCCTTAAATCAGAGAAAAATACATAAAATCACTTAAAACTGGGAAAAGCATGTGGGACCGCGTGTCAGCCGGCCGACCATGCCCTAGACGTGGCCGGTCCCATACCTTGTAATTCCTTATTTTATTTATTTTCCCTCATCTCATGTATTTTTCCCAGTTTCAACAAAACCATGGATTTTGCATATTTTCTCCAAATGTTGCTCAAACGTGCACCAGAAAATATCAAAATTCTCATGACTAAAATACGGACGTTGTGGTGACACGGGTATATCCCCTTGACCGACCAAGGGTGACCCCGAGGCTTGCAAACAGCTGGTCCCGCATGTTTTAATGATTTTAACCTAATTTGCTCAACTGCTCATATTAGGTTCAAACTCTTTCCAAACTATTGGAAGTTTGATCAAACGACCATCCGCTGGTCCCACACGCATCAGGAGCCAGTCTCATGACCTCTTGGTCGGTCCTTCACGTTTTCATAATACTAGGTTTTATTATTTGTCGCTCACGCGAGCATTATTTCGGTAAATTATTAAACCAGCATTTAATCATTATATCACCAACTGGTCCTCAAGAGACTTTGGTATTTTTGCTCATTCGAGCATCTGGGCGTTATATGGTGAACCCGTCATCCCATGTAGCCGGTCCCATGTTGATTTGCAATAAATCATCATCTCGGTAAAATTAGGGTTTTGAATCCAGAGCTTCACAGAAACATGATTCAGAGCATATTCAAACACTCTAATAATTTTATATTGATTCCATGATCAACATTCTTATTTATTTTTCTCGACTCAGCAGTCAGTAAATTAAATTATTATTTTATTTGGCCCTGCTACCAATAAATTCATCAAACGAGCAATATTTGCCCAAACTGGCAATATTTGCTCGAACCGGCAATATTCACTTAAATTAGCAATATTCGCTCAGACTAGCAATATTTGCTCAGATCAAAGAATATTGGTTCAACTATCAATATTCGAAAATTCAGCAACACAGTTTGCTCATTTTAGGTTATAATGGTACCTCGTCTCAGCAGACATACATTTAATTCATGAGTTTTGGAACATTTGATAAAACGTGTTCAACTCAGCACTACATGGACTCATCGTCCCACGAAGTCAGCAACTGACTCCACAATCACGAGATTTCAATCATGTCGCAATGGGGGGATATTAACTAGGGTTTTGATCTGGTGGTCTACGGCATATGTGTTAACCCACGATGAGAATGTGAGAAAGTCGTGCAATCAGTTGGAAGAATCAGCAAAGTAGTGGGTGGAAAATTAACCAAGTCTCTGCACGATGAGTAATTGGTTTAACATGATTTACCACTTCCCCACTCCCTGATTTCAGCAAACTATCACATTTCATGGGATCATGGTGTTTTCAACTCCGGCATTATAAAATGTCTCTGAATCCTGATTGAAACAACAATATTGAACAAGATTCGAACATTCAAACAACATTCGCCTAAACGAGCAATTTCTCATCAAAGTTCATCAATTTCGTCTACACGAATTCACAGAAATCACTCTCAATCAGGAAAAATTCAATCATTCAGAGCATTCTCACGATGAATTCACAACACACCTACTATCTCAGATCACCATTGATCTCACACATTTCTCAGCTTCCCTCCTACAGATCAACCCATCCTCTCTTGTGACCGAATTGACTCTGGAACGGTCATTGTTCTTGGTTTAGGCCGGGGTCTTACAGATTGATCTCTCGAACTAAAATCACTCCTTTCTTAAAGTGCATATGTGTGAGGTTCAACATTTCACTCGGTTCAAGGAGTCTCCACACGGTCGGCTCTTCAATTCCGTAAAAACCAGCAAATTGTTTTTCCCCATATACAGATTGGCGACCACAGTGGGAGGTTAATCTCTCGGTTGCAATCCTTCATTTTCACAAGATGGTTGGTCTTAGGTCAGGATCGGTTACAAATCCTAATGCAAATATCGCTAGCACTAGCAACAATGAAGACATCCTGGAAACGATTCCGGCCACTAACACTGATGGTGGTGACATCACTCCTCCTCACGCCAACACGGAGGTCATCCTTTGTTCGGTCGATGTACCGAAGAAATCATAGAAAATCCACCACCTACCATGGCTAATCTCATCAAAACTCAAGAGACTCTTGAAAAGAATCATACGGATATGGCTGCAACACAACAGAAATTATTGGACCATCTGAAGACTCTCACGGACAAACTGTCAGAAAAGGATCAATAAAAAGGGAAAGAAAAGGAAAAGCCCTCGGACGCCGCTGATCCTTAGGTAATTCCAATTCATACAGTAGATGATGACGAAGCCAGCAAAGCTGCAGGCGATTCATCAACAAAGGAGTCATCAAACTTCATCACTCGTGAAGACCTGGAGCGTCTTATGGAGAACCGTGGAAAAGGCAACACATCACACGTCCATCGTCACCAAACTCCTTATCCCGTCACTACACAAAGGATTCCTCTTCCTAAAGTTTACATTTCTCCAAATTTTACTCTGTATGATGGAACTGGCAATGCTCGAGAACACGTTTCCCATTTCCTAGAATCCTTTGGAGAACATGAACATAACCATGTTGCTCGGCTCAAGGAGTTTTCAAAATCATTAAAAGGCAGAGCATATACCTGGTATAACAACATTGCACCATGGACTATAAACAACTGGGGAGAAATGATTAGCGCCTTCTACAGGAAATACTTCTTCGTGTCAGAGCAAGTCACTCTATCTGACCTTGGAAGGATGTCTCAGAGGGTCAGTGAAAATCCCAATAACTACGTGAAAATATTCCGAGTCCAAGCCCTGGATTGTCATGACCCAAATGTCACCGAACAACAGCTAGTAGATTTGTGCATCAACGGAATGCTCCAAGTATACAGAGCTCTGCTGGAGAATCTTCGATTCCAGACTTTCTCATAACTTCATGAAGTGGCCAAGAGGTCAGCGACCACCGCACCTGCTCTGTTGGAAAGAGCAAAAACCATGAAGACTGAGGAAGCATGTGACACTCGAGGTAGAAGACGTCTGATCAACAAACAATACAACCTGCAGCCCTCTTCAAATGTTATTGCAGAAGGGATCAAGCGCAAAGCCGAATCTATGGACAAGCATGCTGTCGCTCCACTGAAGACACAAAATAAGGACAAATCAGAGGCCCAAGCATAGACTCCTGGACAACGCACAAAAGCTCCTGACGATGATGCACATGAATTTCCTCTGCCCATTGCAGAAGTGCTCGAGCTACTAGATGCCTGGATCCAAGATGGTGCAATAAAATTGCCATACATTAGGAGAGACCCAACTGAGGAGGACATGGAAAATCCTCGTTATTGTCGGTTCCACCGATTCGTGAATCATCCGACAAGTAGTTGCAAAGTTTTGAAATGCATATTCAGAGAAAAGGATGAGTCAAGAGAACTTAATCTTGGATCCGAAGGGGTTCACAGAGATCCTATCCCTGTTCGTACTTTCTCCATTTCCGAAGCACCGGTCAAGGAAGCAGTTTAGTCATTGATAGAGCATGTCTGCGAATTGATCTATCTGTCGAAAGCGCAAAAAAGGGACATGTTTGCGGCTTTAAATCACATAGTTTTCGGGAAACGCCTGCTGATTCCAGATATACCTTCTGAACCTTCAGCCACTGACAAAGAAATGTATGATTGGGGACTGCTCACCATAGTGCACATTAAAGGAAATAAATTCAAAAGGGCCTTTGTTGATGTTGGCACTGCTGTCAATATCATCCCTTTAAAAACCCTTAGGGATGCTGGCATTACTAGACAAGAGGCTATTCATTCTCCCATAGCAGTCAGATACCACGAATGGATTTCCAGAGACGCATATGGCTTCATCATTCTCAAAGTTACGGAGAGTTTGGTCTGCACAGAGACCAAGTTCTACATAATCCAAGAAGACCCTGGATATGACATGATCCTTGGAAGGACTTGGATCCATGATGGAAGAATAACTATGATGCCTTTAGCACGATCCACCACCGACGAAGACTCTGAGTCAGAAGAGGAAGCAGAGGATGCTCCACCATTTGAGCGTCTGGAGGAAATTAAAACTTTAGTAGGACTTACGCAAGAACCTGGAGAAAATCCACACACCTTTGTCAGGAGGTTTCAAGCTTAGGCAAGTCTTATCCCTCCTCATGCTCCAATATTACCAATGTTCAAATATGCTACGTTGATCCAGGGACTCCTCCCCATGAACAATTTAGCAATGACTAAGAGTTACAAATGGATAACTTCACCTCGGCAATATTATGCCCAGTGGTTGGGTTCAAGGCATCTCCATCCTGATCACTCCATCAAAATTTTTATTACTGAAGACTTGGCTAAGCATGACAGACAATATGTTGGATACTCCTCTCTGCCCGAATGTCCATATGTACCACAACCATGGAATTAGCGCAAAATATTCAAGGCACGAACTGCAAAGCCGAACAAATTCAAGGAAGGGGATTTGGTTCTCAAGGAAACTAAGCGGATCTCTATTCTGCGAGGAGCTCTAATTGGGAAGGACCATTCATGATCGCTAAGTCCATCACCGGAGGATACTACAAACTGATCAACATGGATGGACGAACCTTACCAATAATTCACGAGAGTTGGTGTACGCGTGTCGTAACCACAACAAATTAAATAATACTTCACTACCTAATTAAAGAGTAATATAGGGTAGTCAAGGTCGATCCCACGAGGAGCAAGAGATTATTAGTTGTAAAATTGTCACAAAAGGGGGGTATTGGTTGTAAAATTTCTAAAGCAAAAGAAATAAGCAAAGTAATTAAAAGTATACGTTGAAATCAATGAGAGAGAATAGATCAAGGAATCCTTCTTCGCTGCAAAACAATGATTTAAAGTTATGTTCTTTTCCACTTGTTATTAGTCATAGATTATCACCAACCGTAGGATAGCAGGTTTGCTTAGCTAACCCCAAAGTTCCTTATTTCACCGAGTAACAGGTTCGCTTAGTTATCAGATTCTATTCAAAAGAACCACCTTGAGGTTCGCTTACAAGATGTAATTCCCCAAACGCATTAAGATTTATGAACTTAGGTATAGTACTAGTAGTTAGACTCGGTTCGCTTGGTATACTTTATAGCGTTGTTTTCACACATAATTGCTCCATGGAATCCCTCCGCAAGGTCTTGTGTTTTCTACTTGTGTAAAGAGTCAAGAAACTATTACGTATTCCCTAACTTTCACTAGCTTTAGATTAAATTAACAAGTCAATTTAGCGTGCACTCCAAACAACCTATCAATCAATCATGAACATTAATATTAGTAAAAACAAGCGATAATCATATGAAAAACTTCAAAGTAGAATTGAAACAAAACTCAAATCAAATATTAAGAACTAGGAACTCATCCTCAATCAATAAGAAATTTAGCTACTCATAATTTGGAGTTCACACAATAATAATAATAATAAAGGAAGAAAGAAAAACTTATTGCAAAGATGATGGTTGCTCCTTCCTCCAATCCTTGTGCACTTTTACTCCTTCTCCAAAGTAGATGTGTGTGAAAAGTTGTAGAGAACTCTTTTATTTATAGGCTTCAATACTCTCCATGTCTTTGTAGGAAAAGAATCCTCATTCCAAAAGAACACCACTTTCCCAAATTGAGCCATATTCCAAATTCTAGTCCAATTCTCCAAAACTTCCAAATTTTCATCCAATTCCCAATTCTAAGTCTTCACACACATGAGAGAAGTCCACCCAAAATTTTGTATTTTTGCTCGCCGGAAAACTGTGTTTTTGGCCGGAAGTTGTTGCCGTCGGCCACCTGAAAATTCTGTCCCGGTCAAAGAATATTCCGTCAGTCCACCGTCAGGACTAAAGGTCAAAGGTCAAACCGTCAGTCAATCCGTTAGTTGACTAGGTCAAAGAGGGGAGTCAGCTGGCGAGTTAGCTTCTGAGTGGTCTTTGTTGGCTGATTCACTGATCTGGACCGGTCATCGGACTCGTTCTGGATCGGTCTGGAACGGTTGTCGCCGGCACCGAGTTGACTCGCCGGAGAGGAGAATAGGCCGAGTTCCGGCTGTTTACAGGCAATTCCGGCCATAATTTCAGGCCTCAATTATGTCTTCTCTGTTGAATCGACTCACAGAAGCATATACTTCTTCCCTAGTTCACAAACCCATATGAGCTACAGCATCTACCATTCACAACTCGTCTCAAATCACCACCAGCTATACCAATTTCTCACAGGCTCAAGATTCAGCTCTGCTTCTCAACATCGCCACTATTTTTACTTTCTCGATCTCGTTCTATCAGTTGCAGAGATCTCAGTTTCTCCAATAGCAAATATTAGCCTCAATTTCTTCTTGTTTCAAACAACAGTGACCACAAATCCATTCAAGACCCTATAACCCCTTTCTTCCACCAAGAACCCTAATTGCTTCTCAGTGTTGTTCTTCAATCTAACCAAATAACGATCGAACTCAATCAACAACTTCTCGCCAATGAACTTCAATATAACTTCATACCCATTCCATCAAATCTCGAGATTCCATGAATTTAATCAATGTCTCAATGCGCAGCTTTTCTCTCAATTTCAGAGACGAATGAAATAAAGAATGAGAGACGATTTTCTCTCGATTTAGGGTTAAAGAATAATTGGCTGGGTCTTGGATCCGGGTCTGGTTTACGGGTTCGGGTCCGGGTTTTGACCACTCCTGATTTGGATGCTATAGCCAACCTTCCTTTGGATAAGGGCTATCCAGTGATAATAACATCCACTGCTGAGTGATAAGGGGTACCCTGAATGAGAGCCCCTTAACCATAGCTGGGATCCAGATAGTGCTCGCCCTATGAAATGACGATTTTTCCCTTTTTGTCCAATTTGGGTGATTTCTCCTTCTTTTCGTCTATGTGACTCCAGAGTACCTAATAACTCAAAAACATACGTAAAATACATAATTTACAAGAAAAAAATAGCAAAGAAAGTATAACTACTAGATAGTAAATTAGGTGTATTCTACACCTATCAAATTCCCCCACACTTAGACTTTGCTAGTCCTCGAGCAAATCAAAACTAAAACTTACAACTTTCAAAGCGTTCCAGCGTCCCAAGCATCCTAAGAGCTATGATGACATAGAGTTTCTGCATGCTAGTAATAAGAAGTTAGAAATACTAAAGAACATATTCTCATTCTTAAATGTTGAGTGAGAAATAACCACACCATAATGAGAGAACACGTGTTTGAGAAACGACCAATAAGCATTTCGCCTTGACTTCTGCCTCACCAAAAGGATTTTGTGATAATTGCACTCAAAAAGAAGGCTTTTTTATGTGTCTCACATGTGTGCAGGTAGGAATGAAGAGAGAATTCCTGCAACACGTTGAATGGTGGGAAGGATAACTTCCGAAATTTTGAAAAACCCACATCTTTTAACATTTTGAAAAACCATTTTTCTAACGATCTCTAAGAAAGGAAATCAACCACTTATATCGAGGATGAGATTACTTACTTACCTTCACATCAGATTGCCAATTATGATAACACCACTCTCACGGAATCCAATAGAAACGTCTTCTGCTCCTTGTCTTCATCTTCTTGGTCTTCGACTTCAACTATTGATGATAAACACTTGAACTTCATAAATCCTTAACAATTTGTAACCTTTTTCCTCAAAATCCTTGTCGCTTGAAACTTCCTTATAAATTTTCCTTCCCCGCGGCTTATTCAAAACAAAACAATAATAGATATTTCTCTTGTCTCATATATATATATATATTTTCTTTTCTTTTCTTTTTTAATTTTTTTTTCTTTTTCATTTTTTTTTTATTAAGACAAAAGAAACAAAATACAAAACAAAGTGAAAAATAAAACAACCATGGCCGTGGAAAAGTACTTTACCGCTTGATTCTTCACAACTTGTATCGTCTCGAAATCATAAACTTCAATAATTTTCACCTTTTGCTTTTCTTCGCTCTTGAAAATAAGTCTTAATACTTGGATATAGAATTACCTCATCGTATTTTAAGTCTTCAACGTGTATGTAAAATCTGCTCATTGTATGTTGCTTTACTTAGATTTCAAATTTGCTCTTTTTCTTGTTTCATTGTTGCTTTCAAACCTTGAACCTTTTCAACTTTCCTTGTAGATTTTGATGTCGCTCCTTGTTGTTGATGTGGTGTTTCTATGGACCCGTTGTTGTCGAGAGAGAGAATGGTGCTAACTGCAAATCGAACTACAAGAAGGTAGCTTTCATCTATAAACGTCACCCTCATGATTGACAAAGATTAGCACTCAAGAGATCAAAATAGTGCTGAAATTGGTGTGAAATTGGGTAGCTCACCATTCTACCCGGAATTAACGTACGGTGACACACACTCAAAAGAAGCTCTTTAGTCATGGAAGAATTTCTGGTTGGTGCCTTGGTTGATATGAAAATGGGTAGTCTCCACTAATGATTGATCAGCAACTCTAATAACGCACTTCTCCCTGCACCAAATTTGCATCACCGGCATGATTAAATCCATTATTTAACACTCTAACAAGCAAGAAATCGAACGTAGTTCCCTAACACTTCCAAGTTCAATTATGTCGATCAGAATTCTCTATGTAATCATACCTAGAATCATGCTAGTGACTCTAAAATCTCTAAAAGTTGAAAGTTTTATGCAAAAAAATTCTCTTTGTTTTTTTTTATGCAAAAAATATATGCTTAGCCACTCCCCCACACTTAAACCTTACATTGTCCTCAATGTAATTGAATCCTCCTAGTAAAGTCAAGGTGGGAAATCCTAATATGATATGAAACAAGAAAAATAAACACACAAAACAAACAAAAAGCAAATAAAAATAAAAAGTAAAAGGATAAGAGATACAAAACCGGTGGGTTGCCTCCCACTTAGCGCTTGTTTTAAAGTCGACGGCCCGACATAGCTCTTGCTTCACATTACTCCTCTAGAGGGAGAATATCTCGAAATCCAATCACGTCCACATGCTCCGTTGGAAAGTTTTCATAATATGGCTTCAACCTATGGCCGTTGACTTTCAAGGGTTGTCATGTTTTTTCACTAACAATTTCAACTGCACCATGATCATAAACATTAGTAACAATAAATGGTCCCACCCAACGGGACTTAAGCTTACCCGGAAATAAATGTAAACGAGTATTAAATAAAAGAACTTTTTGCCCCACAACAAAACTTTTCCGAGAAATCATCTTGTCATGAAAAAGCTTGGTCTTTTCCTTGTAAATCCGGGCACTCTCGTAAGCATCATTACGTATCTCCTCTAGCTCATTTAGTTGCAACTTTCTTTGTTTCCCCGCTTCATCATACTCCATGTTGAATTTCTTTATCGCCCAATAAGCCTTATGTTCAAGTTCAACCGGAAGATGACAAGCTTTGCCATAAACCAACCTATATGGAGACATACCAATCGGTGTTTTGTACGCCGTTCTATACGCCCAAAGTGCATCATTGAGCTTAAAGCTCCAATCTTTCCTTGTTGTATTCACCGTTTTCTCAAGAATGGACTTGATTTCACGATTTGATATTTCCGCTTGTCCACTAGTTTGTGGATGGTAAGGCGTACCAATCTTGTGTGTTATGTTGTACTTCTTGAGGAGAGCGTGAAAAGACTTCTTGAAATGCGAGCCTCCATCGCTTATCACCACTCTTGGTGTGCCGTGCCTAGTGAATATGTTTTCTCTTACAAAATCACAAACAACTTGAGAATCATTAGTTTTGGTGGCTCTAGCCTCCACCCATTTAGAAACATAATCTACGGCAAGAAGTATATAAAAATTTCCATTCAAATTGACAAAAGGGCCCATAAAATAAATTCCCCACACATCAAAAATCTCTACGGCAAGAATTGATGTGAGTGGCATTTGATTTCGTGCACCTAGATTGCCCGTTCTTTGACATCTATCACACGATTTACAAAAAACATATGAATCTTCAAACAAGGTGGGCCAATAAAATCCACTTTCAAGAACCTTGAGAGCGGTACATTTAGAACCAAAGTGGCCACCACATGCAAAAGTATGACAAAAGGAGAGAATAGATTGAAATTCGGAGTTAGGTACGCACCTTCGTATGATTTGATCAATGCCATATTTCCATAAGTATGGTTCATCCCACACATATTGCTTCACTATCTTCTTAAGCTTCATCTTTTGGAAGTTAGACATTGTGCTAGGTACCTTCCTTGTCACCAAATAATTCACTATATCCGCATACCAAGGTGTTGATTCTTCCAAGGAGAAAAGTTGTTCGTCCGGAAAGCGGTCTTGTAGTGGAAGTTCTTCTTGAGACATAACAAGTCTACTAAGATGATCCGCAACGGTATTCTCCACACCTTTCTTATCTCGAATTTCTATGTCGAACTCTTGTAGTAATAGGATCCACCGGATTAGTCTTGTCTTAGCTTATTTCTTCTTTATTAAGTATCTAAGTGCCGCATGATCGGAATACACAATAACCTTTGTACCCACCAAGTATGAGCGAAACTTTTCTAATGCAAACACAATAGCCAATAAATCCTTTTCCATGGTAGAATAGTTGATTTGTGCATCATTGAGGGTCCTAGATGCATAATAGATAACATGGGACAACTTGTCCACTCTTTGATCCAAAACGGCTCCAACCGCATAATCACTAGCATCACACATTAGTTCAAATGGAAGATTCCAATCCGGTGACTTGATAATCGGCGCACTTGTCAACATTGCTTTCAATTTGTCAAAAGCATCCTTGCATTCCTTGTTGAAGTCAAAAGGTACCTCATTTTGTAGTAACTTGCACATCGGCATGGAGATTTTGGAGAAATCCTTGATAAACCGCCTATAGAAACCTGCATGACCAAGAAATGAACGAACTTCCCTCACCGAAGTGGGATATTGTAAGTTTTTTATTAAATCTATCTTTGACTTGTCCACTTCGAGCCCTTGAGAGGACACAATGTGACCAAGTACTATGCCATGGTTTACCATAAAATGACATTTCTCCCAATTAAGAACAAGGTTAGTGTCTATGCATCGTTTAAGAACTAGTTCAAGGTTGTTTAAACAAATATCAAAAGAATTGCCATAAACACTAAAGTCGTCCATAAATACCTCGATAATGCGCTCCACGTAATCCGAGAATATGCTTACCATGCATCTTTGGAAAGTAGCCAGTGCATTGCAAAGACCAAACGGCATCCGTCTATACGCAAACGTTCCAAACGGACAAGTAAAAGTGGTCTTCTCTTGGTCCTCCGGTGCAATAACAAGTTGATTGTATCCCGAATAACCATCCAAGAAGCAATAATAAGAATGCCCCGCTAACCGCTCCAACATTTGATCAATGAAAGGTAAAGGAAAGTGATCCTTTCGGGTTGCGGAATTAAGCTTTCTATAATCAATGCACACTCTCCAACCGGTTTGAACTCTTGTAGGAACAAGTTCATCGTCTTGATTTCGAACAACCGTAACACCGGACTTCTTTGGCACCACTTGCACCGGACTAACCCACTTGCTATCGGAAATTGGGTAGATCACCCCCGCACTTAGCAATTTGAGTATCTCTTTCTTCACAACCTCCATCATGGGAGGATTAAGCCTACGTTGAGCATCACGTACCGGCTTCACGTTCTCATCCATTAGAATCCTATGCATGCATATGGATGGACTAATGCCCTTGATATCCGCAATTGTCCAACCAATAGCCGTTTTGTGCTCTTTCAAGACTCTAAGCAAACGGTCTTCTTGTACCGGTGTGAGGTTCTTTGAAATAATCACCGGAAGCTCCTCTCCATCTCCCAAAAATGCATACTTCAAATGGTCCGGAAGTGGCTTCAACTCTAGCTTAGGCGCCTTCACAATAGATGGTACAAGTAATTCATCATTCACGGGTAAATAAATATAGGAAACATTACCCTTAGCTTATTGTAATGCCGTCAAGGCACCACACGTCTCCACCAATTCCGTGGAAATTTCAACATCCAAGTTAGGCAAGCCGTGGACGTCCAATTTAATGCTCTTTTGCAACACCACATCAAGTTCGTCCTCTCGATTCAATTCTACCATTTGTTGTGCTAATGAACCAACCACATCAATGGAGTAAGCGGAATGCACATCACTTGGGTAGCGCATGGCTTCAAATATGTTGAAGTGTATTACTTCCTTGTCGAACTCCATAGTGAGTGTACCCTTATCAACATCAATCTTCGTCTTTGCGGTCTTCATAAATGGCCTCCCAAGAAGTAGAGAAGTAGACGAACGATTCTCATTGTTGTCCATATCCACCACAAAGAAATCCACCGGAAAAATTAACTCATTCACTTGCACTAGAACGTCTTCTACAAGTCCCTTTGGATAGATGTTAGACTTGTTTGCTAGTTGGATAATAACTCTTGTCTCTTTCAACGGGCCAAGATTCAAGGAGTCATAAATATCTGCCGACATCACACTAATGGAAGATCCCAAGTCAAGTAAAGCATGTTCAAACCTTTTCTTACCAATAGTAATTGGCACCGTGAAACCACCGGGATCCGTGCACTTTGTAGGCATCTTCTTCAAAAGCATAGCCGACGCACTCTCGCCAACTTTAGTAATTTCATTATCAAGCAACCTATCCTTCTTTGTGCATAATTCCTTCATGAATTTAGCATACCTTGGCATTGTCTTGATGGCCTCTATGAATGGAATGTTGATTTCTATCTTCTTGAAGATATCCATGAGTACCTTATCTTGAGCTTCCTTCTTGGACTTAGAAAAACGACTAGGAAAAGGAGGTGGAGTAGTAAAAGTAGGAACCGGTTCCTTGGATTGGGCGGTTGGTGTTGAATTCTCCTTTGGTTCGGCATCCTCCTTCTCTTTGACTACCTCTTCACTAGCTTCTTCATGACGAGTTGGACTCTCCACTTGTCTTCCACTTCTTAAAGTAACCGCACTAACATTCTCTCTTGGATTCACAATGGGTTGCGAAGGAAGCTTTGTGGATGCTTGAGCTTTCATTAAGTTCATATCGGTCGCCAATTGTCCCATTTGAGTTTGTAAGTCCTTGATTGCCGAATCGGTCTTTTGTTGGGTTTGTTGTAACATAGAAGTGAGACCTTGCATGCTTTTTATTATCACATTCAACTTGTCATTATTTGAAGAATCTTGCTCCTTGACTTGTTGTGGTTGGAATTTTTGTTGTTGAGGTTGGAAACGTGATTGTTGGAAACCACCTTGTTATGCATATGGATTAGGAGCCGCCGCTTGCTTGTTTGCATAGCTAAAGTTGGGATGATCCTTCCAACCAGGATTGTAAGTATTGGAATATGGATCGTACCTTGGCCTTGGATTTGGATATAAAGCATTTACTTGTTTGGTTTCATCATCCGGAATAATTACCGCGGCCAACCGTTGTACTACCCTCTCTATGTTGTTTAACCGTTGATCGGATTGTGAAGACGAGTCACTAACCTCATGCACCAACTTAACCATTGAATCACCTCTTGCATAGAATTTTTGCGAGTTTGCCGCCATACTTTCAATCAACTCGGTATCTTCGACCACCGTCTTGTTCACTAGTGCACCACCACCGGCGGCGTCAAGAAGATATCTATCACTTGTTTGGAGACCTTCATAGAAATATTGAATTATCATGGCGTCATTAAATTTATGGTGTGGAAAACTTGCCACCAATCTCTTGTATCGATCCCAACATTCATATAATGACTCTCCCACATGTTGCTTGATCCCACAAATTTCTTTGCGAATTTGAGTAGCCTTTGATGCGGGAAAATATCTCTCGAGGAAAAGTTTCTTCATCCCATTCCATGTTGTGATACTTCCGGAAGGCAAATAGTATAACCATTCCTTAGCATTGCCCGCCAAAGAGAACGGAAAAGCTTTCAACATTGCTCCATCCGCATTAGTATTTGGTGGAAGCATGGCCGTGACTATGGTGTTGAAGTCCATAAGATGTTTGTTTGGATCCTCATTCACCATGCCATGGAACTTTGGTAATTCTCTAATCAACCCCGGCTTGATCTCGAAAGTTGAGTTAGTTTGGATACACCATTGTTGTGTATCGAGCTTGTGAGAAGCTAGGTCCTTGAGTGTACGATCACCCATTGCCTCTTCTTCAATGTCCGAATATGCGAATTCACTTGATGTAGAACGAGGAAGCGGAGTGTTAACCGCTCGAATAAATTCCCTTAGTTGAGTGCCGGATCGAAGACGTATTCTAATTGGACTCGGTCTTCCCCCTTGAAGCATTCACCAAAGATATAGTACCTACAACAAGGTTCACAAAACTAAGTTAGATACGGTATAGAATCTAACAAAGCAAGAATAAAGCAAAAAGAAAAATAAAAACAACTAAAATCGCCCGTTGCTCCCCGGCAACGACGCCAAAATTTGTACGTGTGTCGTAACCACAACAAATTAATTAATACTTCACTACCTAATTAAAGAGTAATATAGGGTAGTCAAGGTCGATCCCACGAGGAGCAAGAGATTATTAGTTGTAAAATTGTCACAAAAGGGGGGTATTGGTTGTAAAATTTATAAAACAAAAGAAATAAGCAAAGTAATTAAAAGTATACGTTGAAATCAATGAGAGAGAATAGATCAAGGAATCCTTCTTCGCTGCAAAACAATGATTTAAAGTTATGTTCTTTTCCACTTGTTATTAGTCATAGATTATCACCAACCGTAGGATAGCAGGTTCGCTTAGCTAACCCCAAAGTTCCTTATTTCACCGAGTAACAGGTTCGCTTAGTTATCAGATTCTATTCAAAAGAACCACCTTGAGGTTCGCTTACAAGATGTAATTCCACGAACACATTAAGATTTATGAACTTAGGTATAGTACTAGTAGTTAGACTCGGTTCGCTTGGTCTACTTTCTAGCGTTGTTTTCACACACAATTGCTCCACGGAATCCCTCCGCAAGGTCTTGTGTTTTCTACTTGTGTAAAGAGTCAAGAAACTATTACGTATTCCCTAACTTTCACTAGCTTTAGATTAAATTAACAAGTCAATTTAGCATGCACTCCAAACAACCTATCAATCAATCATGAACATTAATATTAGTAAAAACAAGCGATAATCATATGAAAAACTTCAAAGTAGAATTGAAACAAAACTCAAATCAAATATTAAGAACTAGGAATTCATCCTCAATCAATAAGAAATTTAGCTACTCATAATTTGGAGTTCACACAATAATAATAATAATAAAGGAAGAAAGAAAAACTTATTGCAAAGATGATGGTTGCTCCTTCCTCCAATCCTTGTGCACTTTTACTCCTTCTCCAAAGTAGATGTGTGTGAAAAGTTGT
The DNA here is from genome assembly GCA_023529315.1 of Papaver bracteatum. Classification (NCBI taxonomy): domain Eukaryota; kingdom Viridiplantae; phylum Streptophyta; class Magnoliopsida; order Ranunculales; family Papaveraceae; genus Papaver; species Papaver bracteatum. The sequence goes on from JAJJWX010003646.1 coordinate 723,657, forward strand.
AGAGAACTCTTTTATTTATAGGCTTAATACTCTCCATGTCTTTGTAGGAAAAGAATCCTCATTCCAAAAGAACACCACTTTCCCAAATTGAGCCATATTCCAAATTCTAGTCCAATTCTCCAAAACTTCCAAGTTTTCATCCAATTCCCAATTCTAAGTCTTCACACACATGAGAGAAGTCCACCCAAAATTCTGTATTTTTGCTCGCCGGAAAACTGTGTTTTTGGCCGGAAGTTGTTGCCGTCGGCCACCTGAAAAATTTGTCCCGGTCAAAGAATATTCCGTCAGTCCACCTTCAGGACTAACGGTCAAAGGTCAAACCGTCAGTCAATCCGTTAGTTAACTAGGTCAAAGAGGGGAGTCAGCTGGCGAGTTAGCTTCTGAGTGGTCTTTGTTGGCTGATTCACTGATCTGGACCGGTCATCGGACTCGTTCTGGATCGATCTGGAACGATTGTCGCCGACACCGAGTTGACTCGCCGGAGGGGAGAATAGGCCGAGTTCCGGCTGTTTACAGGCAATTCCGGCCATAATTTCAGGCCTCAATTATGTCTTTACCTGTTAAGAAACCTACACATTCATCTATACCCATTCATTCAGTACTTCAGCTGTTTCATTCAAAACCAATTTCTCCCTGTAATCATCCCTGATTTCTTCAATAGCGCAATCGACTCAGTTCTCTGTTGAATCGACTCACATAAGCATCTACTTCTTCCCTGGTTCACAAACCCATATGAGCTACAACATCTACCATTCACAACTCGTCTCAAATCACCACCAGCTATACCAATTTCTCACAGGCTCAATATTCAGCTCTGCTTCTCAACATCACCACCATTTTTACTTTCTCGATCTCGTTCTATCAGTTGCAGAGATCTCAGCTTCTCCAATAGCAAATATTAGCCTCAATTTCTTCTTGTTTCAAACAACAGTGACCACAAATCCATTCAAGACCATATAACCCATTTCTTCCACCAAGAACCCTAATTGCTTCTCAGTGTTGTTCTTCAATCGAACCAAATAACGATCGAACTCAATCAACAACTTCTCGCCACTGAACTTCAATATAACTTCATACCCATTCCATCAAATCTCGAGCTTCCATGAATTTAATCAATGTCTCGATGCGCAGCTTTTCTCTTAATTTCAGAGACGAATGAAATGAAGAATGAGAGACGATTTTCTCTCGATTTAGGGTTAAATAATAATTGGCTGGGTCTTGGATCCGGGTCTGGTTTACGGGTTCGGGTCCGAGTTTTGACCACTCCTGATTTGGCTGATATAGCCAACCTTCCTTTGGATAAGGGCTATCCAGTGATAATAACATCCACTGCTGAGTGATAAAGGGTACCCTGAATGAGATCCCCTTAACCATAGCTGGGCTCCAGATAGTGCTCTCCCTATGAAATGATGATTTTGCCCTTTTTGTCCAATTTGGGTGATTTCTCCTTCTTTTCGTCTGTGTGACTCCAGAGGACCTAATAACTCAAAAACACACGTAAAATACATAATTTACAAGAAAAAAATAGCAAAGAAAGCATAACTACTAGATAGTAAATTAGGTGTATTCTACACCTATCAGTTGGCTTAAGGAATTTATCTGAGACTATTGGGAATTTTAGGTACTGGGCGTCTAAACATTCATGACGTCTGGATTTGACATTTTAGGATCTTCTTTCGTTGTATTTCAATTCCTCCAAAACGTTTGCAATACTTGCAATCAGTATTTGAATTCAGCAATTTATCTAAAATTAAATTCATATTTCTTAAAAGAAAATCTCTATCAAATCCAAAAGAAAATACTTAACCATCTACCAATCCAAAATTATGATATCAAAACCCAAATAAAACCTCACATCTCTCAGAAATTCATAAGTTCAAGAGATTATGGAAAAGGAATCAAAGAAAATCAGCGAAGAAAGATTTTTGCGCCTCTGCATCCTTCAAAGCTTGTAAAGCCGCCTTCTCCTTGTTCAGCTATTCAGTCAGTCTGGCAATATTGTCTTCCTTCTCCATCACAACATCATTGGGAAAGGGTATGTTATTTTCACATGAATCCTTAATAGCATTCATTTTCTTACGAAGCCATTTCACATTGAAACCAAGTCTCTCAAAATTCTCCAAGTTGAACTCCCAATCAAATAGTACATCTGGAGTTACAGCATTTCTGGATCTAGTGCATATATCACTTACAACATGCTAGAGTACACTTACCTGCATTATTAAAGCATAAGCGCGCCCAGGATTTCTGTCAACAATTATGTGGCCAAATTTCTCCCATATTTTCTTATACAAACCCACATATCCAATGGGAACGCTGAATCCACCAACTAACTCATGATAAGGGAGTGAGGCATCGAATGGAGGATCAAAGGAAACTCCTGCACTTGGATATTCATGTACAACTATACGGTTCTCAATTACTGGAGCGGCCTCTACAATCAAAGCAACAGTTTCTTCAGTGTTTTCCTCTGGTGTCCTGGATTCTTCTATTACTGAAGCAGCAACAATCTGAGTTTCCATGGCTCCATCAACAACACTTTCACTACCTTGAAGGGGATATATATTTGCCTCCTTATCAATAGCCTCATGGTCGCTCACTTCATCATTTCGGGTTCCTTCATTCTCAACTTCAGTATTTTGCACCTAATACGAAGATTACATGAGATTAGGATCATCCAAGCATGAAACCAAAAGAAGTCATGAACTACGACACACAAATGGTCAAGCATCATCAAAGTCTTTTATTATGCATGCAAGATATCAACAAATGGTGTGAAAGTCATAAAATCATGTTTTACAACGAGCCTGCATGAGAAGATTTTACACTGCCATGTACAACGTGACGAACAGGGAGTAATTGGTGACAAATCAAGGGTTAAGTTATATACCATTCTCTTTGTACGGAAGTTTTCTACATCATATCAAAATTTCATGATGATTTGATAAAATAACATGGAGATGTGGCTAAAACATTAAGCAATACGCAATCTGGAAAAGTTCTGAAATTCTCCTGGAAGTTTAAGATTTCGCCTTTTTATGGCCCTGAACGTGCTCAAAACTTAAAAATATTCTTCATTAAAGCTTGGAAATTTCGTGGGCTTGAAAATACATATGCAGACATTAAAATTTTGGTTCCAGACGAAGGATTTACGGTATTTTCATTAAAACTGAAGCCTGAAATTTCCTGACGACGTATTTCGCCGAAATTATGTGCATGGTCGCATGGGTTTTCATTCATTCATGCACAAATCAGAAAATTTATACTTCTATGGAGAAGACAAAGGAGAAATACTTACTAGGGGAGTCTCCAAACCACTTAGGGGCTCGGCAGTGATGGAATCATCATCGACAACTCCGTTATCTCCATTCGGTTCGTAAATTTGAGAACTCTCCATATTTTCATTCGGTTCAGAATTTCGGGAACTTTCCACATCCTTGTCACTCAATGAGGAAGGAAGTGCATTAACATCCTCCTCATCCACGATAAATTCCTCCTGAATACATCAACAATGGTCACCATCAAATCATCCCGAGGCAGATCATGGTGGTTTAATTTGAAAAATGATACTTATATCAACTTCCTCACCAGTATTGTGTCCCTGGGTTGTTTGACCATGAGCGAAATGAAGACCATCAATAATGGATGGAGCAAAATTCTGCAACCAAATGGAAAGTGTTGGTCCTGGTAAAGCAGTAGAAGAAATCACAGCGGAAAAGTATCAACAACTTACCAGAAAAGCAACTGGGGACTTTATGGTGTTGGGAACCAACTTGTAATTCTTACTCCTACCTTCTCCACCGTTAATAATTGCCTCGGTTTCTGAGAAATTCACTTCAATTTGGGATCTCACATCACGACCATCCTGCAAGAAGACATTGATGTGATGATTAAAGGCAATTATACAAGTTATATGAAGAATACACAAAAAATACATACCGGTAAACTTCCTGGAGATGTCTTTCGCTTCTCACCACCAGAAATATTTCTCAATCTTGGACGAGAAGCACTCATCTCAGAAGAAGGAGGTTCTTTCATTAAAGGTTGGGCTGCCGTCACATAATCATTTAGACGCTTAAGCTGCTGGTTCCAGAATTCTATGTAACCCGGAGTCACATATGTGGTTCGATCAGCACAAGGGAACCAATAAAAGCTTCCTTTAGCATGTGTATGATCATAACAGATCTTAAGTTGTTCCACCCATGGTTTTCTCTTCCGGAAAGTTGGAAAGCATTGGTCCATACTCATCTGACGTGCGGTTCTATCAATGTTATACTCCATCACCGAAAAATCTCTATATATAGCTGATAATAGATGACCGGGAGTGCAACTCAGCATAAATGATCTTTCGCCATCGCTCAAATCAGCGCCGGATTTCAAATACTTACTTTTTCCAGTATTGAAAGTTGTCAATTGAGAAATGTAAAGAGGAATCACCACCCAAGGACGGAAATTGAACTCGAACTCGTTATCTAAAACATTAATAAGGCGCGTCTTCGACTGAATTTTCTTTGTAGACCAGCGCATGATCCTAGTGTTGTCCTTCTCATAGAAAATACGTCGAGCATCAGCAGAGTTTAAACCTTGCAAGATACTACGGGGAATAGGAGCATAATTTTCGAAACGTTCCCACATCAGAGCTTGGAGAAACATCGTATTGGTATGGTATTTAATCTTCATAAAGCCGTTCGAAACGCTAGAGTCTATAACCAAAGAATCCAAGTTAGAATACAAAGAGCCCATGAATAAGCTACCTAATGGGAGTTGTTCACCTTGAGATATCTTAATAGAAAAATGGATTAAAAACGGCTTCAACAAGGTCCCATCATCTTCAAACACGTCCCTGGACATCCATAAGCACAATAAAGCGGCAATGGACAACATACCATCGGGTTCGTCAAGAGGGATGTCTCGTGGCCACCAGTGTATTATCCAATGAGCATAACAACCTTTACCAAAGACCTTGTTGATCCTCTCCATCTCAGCTATTAAGGTTTTGGAAACTGCTTTCTCATCTGCCGTCCAAAGTTCTTCAGGAAAATTACCTGTAATTGGAAGATGCAATAAAGCAACTACATCCTCCAAGGTGATGGTAAACTCTCCCCAGCTACATATGAACGTGTGAGTTGGGATGCACCAGCGAGCAAGAAGGGCTACAATACCTCGTGTGTCATGAAAGATATATAAGTCTCCAGCTGTCTGAATGGCCTTGGTAACTTGTGCTCTATCCAACATATCTCTAACACGAGGAAATCCCAGAATGTGCCTTGACCATCCAGAATACTTCTATAAGGGTCGTCGAGATAGCTTGAATTCGATCATTGAAGCTTGGAAGAGACCTCGCTCAATACAAAACCGGATAGCAGCTCGGGGAGTCACCAGTTTTTTCTGAGTAACTGTTCGGGGATTAATCAAAAGACGATACACTGGGGACTTGAGACGATTTTCAGTCTCCTGAACCTCGAAGAATGCATCATCTATGTTTGGAACATTCTTGACTCCAGGTGTTTCTTCTTCTTCTCAAACGGAAGTCTCATCCATACATGTTTATTCTCTGGAGATGTCATCATCTACACACATTTCATCTCTGGAAGCATCATGGGCCGGGGAATCAGACATCCTTGCAAAGCAGCTGTGAAACCCACAACAATAATTATTTTCAGTCGTCTGAATGCAAATTTGGAGAGATGATGGATTATGCAAACGGGAATTCCAACATCTAAAAAAGGTAATTCTTAACTCTCACCTCTTTCAATTTCACTAACAGTAGTGATGGTGCCACAAGATTTAGCACGCGAAATTAGTTCGTTTCTTGAAACCTGCGGTAACGAACGAAACTTCATTAGTTCATAAAAATGATTTTCTCATAAAATCATAGACATAATTTCCATAATGTGAACATTCACACAACTGAACTTTGAAGTTTACAACAAGACATTATTTCATCATAAATAAATTGTCTAGTTTCGAAGGTTGATCAAAACCCACGTCTTGATTTTGCAAAGCAATAATTCATGCAACTTATTCACGTAAATTTTCAAGAATTTATTTAATAGGAACAAATAAATGTGAATAACATATGTCATCATATCCCACATTATATGTCATGGTTGCATATATGTTAAAAAAAATCTATTTTCCTTCGTATTAACATTTTCTTTTAAAAGCGAAGGTTTATGCTAGTTTTGTGAAAGCTCACACTTCTTGTGATAAAATATTAATTCTCATGAAAGCTCATACATAATGTTTTATCACTGAACACAAGTTACATACACATAATATGTCACGGCTATATATTTATAAAAAAATCTATTTCCTTCGTATTAGCATTTTCTTTTAAAAACGAAGGTTTATGCTAGTTTTTGTGAAAGCTAACACCCCTTGTGATAAAATATTAATTCTCATGAAAGCTTATACATAAATTTTTATCACTGGACATAAGTTTATGTATATAAAAAATAAAATCTATTTTTTCTCGAATGAACCCTATTTTCTAAAACGAGGTTTACTTCGGTTTTGTGAAATCTCACAACTCTTAACATAAGGTTTTATTTACCATGAAAGCTCATAAACAAAATTTTATTAATGGACACAAGTCTATTTTCAAAGAAAAATCTCTCATAAATCAGGGATTTATTATTAGTTTCAAAACTAACGACGGAACGAACATACGTTTAATAACTAAGGGTTTTTCTACAAAACTCACGTTAACATATACCCATGTATAAAATTTTAACATGATGAAACCATGAACAACTCATGAAATCAGAAAGTATGTTAATTTTTTTTTTACCTGGACGTTTCCGGCCGGAATTTGGCCGGACGGCGTCGGCAGGTGGAATTTCGGCGAACTTCTCCTGCTCTTTTCTGCTGATACTAACGTGAGGGGAGGAAGAAGGTAGACGTGTGGGAGAAATAAAAAAAAAGGGATTAATTTCTTTTATACCTAATTTTATTTCCAAAACCTAATTCCTTAAGGATTTCCTTTTTGGGCCCGGCCCGTAAATCCTAAACCAACCATGGTTCCACCATCGAATCAACAGTTCTACACGAATTTATGTTCGTTGGGTGACGCCCTATTATGCCAATGGGTTTTGCTCAAACCGTGGTTTGCTCATTCAGTCTAAATCCGGTAACATCATATCTTATAACTAAGTTCAATTACTAATTTCTATTTACACCTGGAAAATCACCATTCAATGCTGACTGAGGAACATGACTGTTTCTCACTAAGCAGGGGACTTAATGTAGATGGTGGATTTTCGACAAAGGGTAGAATTGTAAACCTATACTCCATATTCGGCAATCGAATGGGTATTGAGGCTCATGTCTCTCGATTAAAGCATGAAAGCTCATGCCGCAAATCTCTGACTGAGAAGGATGTCTCTCAGAGTACATGAAGATGTGTAGTCTCCCAGCTGAAACCACGTCACATCTCATGAATGCTGAGCAATTTCAGTAATTACTCCGGATCCGGCAATCGGATGAGTATTGAGACTCATGTATCTATGTATGAAATCTCATGCCGCCTCTGATGGAGAAAGTCTCTCAGAGAAGATGTGGATGTGCAGTCTCCCAGCTGAGACCACGACACATCTCATAAACCTCTGATGGAGAAAGTCTCTCAGAGAAGATGTAGATATGCAGTCTCCTAGATGAGACCACGGCACATCTCATAACCATATGATGGAGAAAGTCTCTCAGAGAAGATGTAGATGTGAAGTCTCCCAGCTGAGACCACGGAATATCTCATAACCCTCTGATGGAGAAAGTCTCTCAGAGAAGATGCAGATGTGCAGTTTCCCAGCTGAGACCATGGCACATCTCATACTGTATATAATCGAAAGATTGGGCGACAACGGCTTCTGGATGCGACCGGTTTTCCCCAAATATGCAAGAGGAATATGACACTCCAGCAAGTTCATATTGCTCAAACCCTCAGATGATTAATGCTCCTAGGCAGGAAGCCCTTCTAGTATTGATCCACCGATTAATTATCTAAAATCATCTGAATATCTAGCAATATTCTACAAACCATCGTCTGAATATCCAGCAATATTCTACGAATCATCGTCTGAATATCCATCAATATTCTACGAGCCATCTTTAATCGTCTAAATATCCAGCAATATTTTACGATTCTCTGTTATATTTCATCACTTCAATTCGTGGTTCTTCCCAGCAGAATGCCACGGGTTAGTGATAAATATCCGACGAAACAGGCATCTGAGTATCGAATAAGCCCTGACGAAAATGGTGCAAGTGTAATTAGTAAATAATGCACAGACCAGCATGAACGAACGAGGAACCTATGCAAAATAGGAAGGAAAATAATAATAATAATTTAATATTATTACATGAAACTAGTTGGAAGCCTAACAAGCTAGGCTCCAACGACATACTACTACATTAATTGAACAGGTTGATGTGCTAGCCTACCAGCGAGCCTCATGGGTAACCTTGCCAAGGGGAGCAGCGCGGGGGGGGCGAGATTGTGTCACATAATAATAATAATAATTAATATTAATAATAATAATAATAATAAAATATTAGCAAAAACTCTAGGGGACTGGGTTCACCAGCCGGCCAGTTATGCCGTGACCAGTCTCGTGCCCAATTTTATATTTTATCACATTTTTGCTATTTTCCTGATCTCATGAAAATCCTCTCGTTCGAGCAATTTTCTTTATTTCAAAGAAATTATCTAAATCACATAATTTAATCAAAAAATAATAAAATTAGGGAAAGGTGACATGGGACCTTCGGCCGGCCGGTCATGCCCTGGTCATGGCCGGTCCCACACCTCACGTCCTCATTATTTTATTAATTCTCTCAGGTTATGAAAATTCCTTGGTTTCTTATGAATTTTCTCTTAAATCATGAAAATTACCTAATTTCATGTATTTTTACCTAAATCACATGATTTTATCAAAAATAATAAAATTAGGGAAATGTGACATGGGACCGTCGGCCGACCGGTTGTAACGACCCGGATTTTCGGACTTCCAGCGGACATGGATTGGACCTTGTGGGTCGGGTACGATTCAGCTAGCAAGTCCAAATTTCCGGACCGCCACTCGTGTAGTACTAGATTTTTCTTTCCAAAAGATTTTAATAAAATACAAAACTCAACTCAACTCAAACGAAATTTATTAAGTAAATATAATATCCTTAATTGGATTTATTTTAAATTAACAAAGACACAAGTAAATATAATATTACTTTTAAAATTACAAAATTATAAAATACTAATTATAAAATTGAAAGTGTACAATCAAACAAACCAACACCTCGATTGAATTCAAAACGCAATACCCAAATCCCCATGCTACAAAATAATTTCTTTTACGGCTAGTCTTCCTTCATTCTCTGTGGAAAGGGAGGAAAAAGGGGTGAGAAAACCACGGCCCCGTAGGAAGTTTCCAAAAAATAATAGAGTGCATCAAAAAACAAACAAATGCAGTAGATACAATAATAAAAATTCATGCACAAAAATCCGCAACAATACTTTCGCCAATCTCAACCATGAATACTTAATATTTCTTACTCAAAATCTTCAACCTCAAATTCTAGATCATTAATCTAGTTGTCATAGTTATTCCGGTAAACAAACCACAATTATTCCTCAAATAATCTTATTTTTCTTTCCTCAATGATTCTTAATATAGTTGTCAGAGTTTTTCCGGTAAACAAACCATATTGTTCCCCGAACAGTCTTCCCAGGGTAGCCACCAGTGGTGGGATGCCATAAATGGCTGACATTTCAACAACAGAGAGACTTATATATCCGTTTCTAATCAACACAATTACGCGCGTACAAGCACCAAACTCATTTCCGACATAGTCTAATTCAATATATTCACTTTCACAAATCAAAACTAAATTATTATGCGTTAATATAATTTCCTTAACAAATAGAAGAAAAAAAAAACATTACTGCCTAGATCAATTGTTAAAATAAAAATCTAGAATAATCTAATAATAATGGTTAATAATCAATATGCAAAATTTCATAAATAAATCAATTTATACAAACAAAACAACTTAATAAATTTAAAACAACCATCATGATTATTAGTATAAAAATGAAAAACAAATCAATATAATTATAATGCTAAAATAGGTTTTGATTTTTGTATTAGGTAGAAACCCCCTACCTCAAATAGCTTTCCAAAATCTTGATACAAATAAGACACCGTTTTTTAAGATTAATAAATCAAATGTCTTTATTTTTCTTTTCTTGTATAATGTACATAAAACCACGAGAGGACTTTACTAAAAGTGATCGGTAAAAAGGTTTAGTTTTCTTTGTAGTTTTAGAACAAAAATGAGTGAGCGAAAGAGAAAAAGAGAGAGATGAAAGTGATGGCTAGTTTTTGTTTTTGTTCTGTAATGAATAACATTCACTCAAAAAGAAAGATAGAGAAATAAACCATAATGTCAACATTTCTTATATTTTATTAGGCAACATATTTAATTAAACCAAACACATGCACATAAAAACTCATTTAAATTGTATTCCCTTTATTTAAATTTATTTCCTATAATAAAGTTACAACCCATGCATGCTATTTATCAGTTCAAATTTAAATAAAGCAAAATAACTCTTGCCATCCAAACACAAATAAATTCCTTAAATCAATATTAATGATGGTTCTATTTTTTTTATCAAAATATTCCTTTCTTAAAACCAAACATAAATTCACATTTTCATATTAAATAAAATTCCTTTCTTGAACGTAAACATAAATTCACGTTTATTATATTAAATAAAATTCCTTTAATTTTGCTAACACATATAAATTAGGAAGATTCCTTCAATTAGTACTAATCAATAAATTTCCTATTTTATCTTAAAACTACGAGCAAATAATATGGATTGGGTTTTAGCGCGAAAAACATATTAAGAAAATTACGGGGTATTACACCGGTCATGCCCTGGCTTTGGCCGGTCCCACACCTCACATCCTCATTATTTTATTATTTCTTTCTAGTTATGAAAATTCCTTGGTTTCTTACGAATTTTCTCTAAAATCATGAAAATCCAATTTCATGTATTTTTACCTAAATCACATGATTTTATCAAAAATAATAAAATTAGGGAAAGGTGACATGGGACCACTGCCCGTCCGGTCATGCCCTGGCCGGTCCCACACCTCACGTCCTCATTATTTTATTATTTCTCTCAAGTTATGAAAATTCCTTGGTTTCTTATTAATTTTCTCTAAAATCATGAAAATTACCTAATTTCATGTATTTTTACCTAAATCACATGATTTTATCAAAAATAATAAAATTAGGGAAAGGTGACATGGGACCGCCGGCCGGCCGGTCATGCCTTGGATGTGGCCGGTCCCACACCTCACATCCTCATTATTTTATTATTTCTCTCAAGTTATGAAAATTCCTTGGTTTCTTATGAATTTTCTCTAAAATCATGAAAATTACCTAATTTCATTTATTTTTATCTAAATCACATGATTTTATCAAAAAATAATAAAATTAGGAAAAGGTGACTTGGGACCGCCGGCCGGCCGGTCATGCCTTGGCCGTGGCCGGTCCCACACCTCACTTCCCTATTATTTTATTATTCCTCCTAAAATTATGAAAATTTCTTGATTTCATGAATTTTCCCTAAAATTACCTAATTTCTTGTATTTTCTCTAAAATCATAGAAAATATTAAAAAATTAGAAAAAAAACTTGTGGGACAGGGCTCTAGCCGGCCGGCCATGCCCTAGTCGGTCCCACACATCCCTTGTTTTACTATTATTTTGTGTTTTGTTTCATGATTTTATGAAAACTCCCTGATTTTAACAAAATATCTTGGTTTTCAACAAATCCCTTTGATTTTATGTAAAATTCCCTAAAATCATGAAAATTACATAAAATTAGGGAGAGTGTCTTGGGACACGCGCCCATGGCCGGCCGGTCCCACACTCCCATTCCTTTGTTTTATCTTATTTTATTTTGTCTCTCCTTATGGGAGTTCCCTAATTTCGCCAAACTCTCTAGTTTCATGGAATTTCCCTTAAATCAGAGAAAAATACATAAAATCACTTAAAATTGGGAAAAGCATGTGGGACCGCGTGTCAGCCGGCCAGCCATGCCCTAGACGTGGCCTGTCCCACACCTTGTAATTCCTTGTTTTATTTATTTTCCCTCATCTCATGTATTTTTCCCAGTTTCAGCAAAACCATGGATTTTGCATATTTTCTCCTAATGTTGCTCAAACGTGCACCAGAAAATATCAAAATTCTCAGGACTGAAACATGGACATTGTGGTGACATGGGTACATCCCCTTGACCGACCAAGGGTGACCCCGAGGCTTGCAAACAGCTGGTCCCGCATGTTTTAATGATTTTAACCTAATTTGCTCAACTGCTCATATTAGGTTCAAACTCTTTCCAAACTATTGGAAGTTTTCTCAAACGACCATCCTATGGTCCCACACGCATCATGAGCCAGTCTCATGACCTCTTGGTCGGTCCTTCACATTTTCATAATACCATGTTTTATATTTTGTCGCTCACACGAGCATTCTTTCAGTAAATTACTAAACCAGCATTTAATCATTATATCACCAACTGGTCCTCTAGAGACTTTGGTATTTTTGCTCATTCGAGCATCTGGGCGTTATATGGTGAACCCGTCATCCCATGTATCCGGTCCCTTGTTGATTTTCAATAAATCATCATCTCGGTAAAATTAGGGTTTTGAATCCATAGCTCCACAGCAACATGATTCTGGTCCGCCCCTCCATTCCATGCGGAAAAGAATTTCCTATCTCCCAATCCATATTAGGTTTTAAGCTCGTTCAGGAAGTGAAAACAGCCTGAGAGTAAAACTCAGGAAAAATTCAAGGGGCCAGTCCCATAGTATTTTTCCTAATATGATAAAACGAAGGAGTTTTGGCCAACATTAAAGAGTTTTGTTGAAATTAAGGAGTTTCCATGAGATGAAGGAAACATAAAAAATAATAATAAGTAAAATAAGGGACGTGTAGGCGTGTGGGACCGGCTTGGATCATGGTTGTCCGGCCAGGGCCCGGTCCCGTGCGTTTTCCCTATTTTATGCATTATTTCATGATTTAAAGGAATTTTCATGATTTGAAGAAAATATCATGAGATCAAGGAATTTCATGGGATTATGAAAACATGAAAAATATGCTAACAAAAAAGCGGGACGTATGAGCCATCTAGGGTTTGACCGACTGGCCATGGCCCGTGCACACGGGTTTCCCTAATTTTTATTATTTTTCATGGGACCAAGGAAATATCATGAGATTACGGAGTTTTCATGAAATTAGGGAAATAATAATAAAATAATGAGGAACCATGAGGTGTGGGGCCGGATGGAATCAAGGCATGGCTGGTTGGCCAATGGTCACACCCCATCACGTTTTCCCTAATTTTATATTATTTCCTCCGCGCGAAGGAAGCACCATGAAATTGAGAAGTTTCCTCAAAACAAAGGATATTCGTTCAAATGAAAGGTTTTTCATAAACTCAGAGAAAACAACAAAAATATGATAAAAATATGAAACTAGCGTGGGATCGACCACGGCACGGTCGGCCAGTCAGTGGGCCCATGCTCCCAGCGCCTTGGTCAATTTTTATTATTTGTTATTTTTCATCTTATTTCGCATAGGTTCATCGTTTCATCGTATTTTGAAATACTCGTTCGTGTGGTGGTTGTTAATGTATCATTATTGAATACACTTGCACCATTTGAAATAGGGCTTACTCAAAAGGTAGCTCTAATGCCTGTGCGTTGAATATTTATTACTAATCCATGGATTTCTGCTGGGAAGAACCATGGTTTGCGTAATGAAATATCTGCGAAAATATTTGAATATCTTCAGGAATTCTGCGGATGACTCCAAGAATTTAATTTTGAGACATGGATTGCTCAGAGTAGCTCTGATGCCCATGCGTCCAATATTTATTACTAATTCATGGCTTTTTGCTGGGAAGAACCATGGCTTGCGTAATGAAATATCAGCGAAAATATTTGAAAATTTTCAGAAATTCTGCGGATGAATCCAAGAATTTAATTCTGAGACAGGGCTTGCTCAGAGGTAGCTCTGATTCCCGTGCGTCGAATATTTATTACTAATTCATAGCTTTCTGCTGGTAAGAACCATGGATTGCGTAATGAAATATCTGCGAAAATATTTGAATATTTTCAGAAATTCTGCGGATGAATCCAAGAATTTAGGAATAATTAATTTATGACTTTATACTAGCGGAGCAAACTGTCTAGGAGCATTAATTATTATGAGATGATCTTGTTGGAGCTTCATATTTTTTACATAGTCAGGGTAAACTCGTTGTTTGTATCCTGAAGACATCATCGCTTTATACTAGCAGAGCAAGTTGTTTGGGAGTTGTCCATCCCGTGATAGAAATAATTACTGAAGTATTTAGTATTCATGAGATATTCCGTTGTCCAGCTGTGAGACTACATATCTACATGTACTCTGAGATAAAGTATTCTCAATCAAAGGATTCAATGAGAGACTAGTGTCTCAATATTCACATCTGACTGCTGAATCAGAGGTTCGTATAATTATGGGTTTACGATTTTAGCCTTTGTCGAAAATCCACCATCTATATTAAGTCCCCTGCTTAGTGAGGAAAGCCGTGTTCCTCACTCAGCATTGAATGGTGATTTTCCGGTCATAAACAATATAAGTAATTGAACTTAGTCGTAAGTTAATATGTTACCGGATTTCGATCGTACGAGCATACCATAACTTGAATGAAGATTCCAACGGCATGCTAGAGCGTCATTTGATGAGTATAAATTGGTGTTGAACTGCTAATTTGGACGACGAGACCTTGGTTGTTTAGGATTCGCGGACCGAGCCCTCTCCATCACCTTCACGCCAGCATCAAGAGGAAGAAAAGTTGCCGCACCACCAGCGCCGCCACCATCCGGCCGTTTGCTGGAGGCGCCGACAGGTATACGTCCGAACCTTTTTTTTTTTTTGTTGATGTTTGTTAATTTTCATGAGTTCTATGGGTTGTTCACATATTGATCATGATAAAATCATATACCCTTGTAAATATAATTGTGGGTTTCGTCGAAAACCTTCGTATGCTCATTTGATCGTTAGTTTTTGAAAAATAATAATAATCCCTGATTTATAATATATTTTTCTTCATATATGAATATGTAGGTTCAGTGATAAAACTATGTTTTGAGCTTTTATGTGAGCCAAAGTTTTATCGTGAAAAAGTGAATTTTCACAAAACTGAAGTAAACCCTTCGTTTTAAAGCATAACATATGGAGAAAAGAGTTTCTCTTCTTTATGTATATATGAACTCGTGTCCAGTGATAAAATTTTGTGTATGAGCTTTCATGTAAATCAAAACTTTATCTTGTAATGCGTGAGCTTTCACAAAATTGAAATAAACCTTCTTTTCAAATACATATGAAGGCACGAAGGAAAAGAGTTTTTGTAAAACCATGGTCAATTCATGGGATTTGTTTTTTTGAAACCGTGGAGTGTCCACAATTTATTTTTATGAGCCTAGCTCATGTTAAAAATATCCATTTATTTACGTGAGCAAATAAACGTTTTGTTTATATATACATGAAGATATATATTATTTTTCTAAAATCAAAACTTGAGTTTTGTGCGATATTGCTTAGAAGTAAACAATTATTTATGATGAAATAATTTTTTAGTTTTTCATAATTCTACGGTGATTGTTCACACAATAGAAATATTCATGATTTTATGAAAAATATGAGTTGTTCGTTTTTATAGGTTTTGAAGAAACGAACAATTTTGGAGTGTTAACTCTAGCATTACTCTCACTACTGTTAGTGGAAGCGTAAAAAGGTAAGAGTTAAGAGTTACCATTTTGGTAGACGCTGATGTGAGCATCCTGATCATTTCTGTTGTGTTTTAATTCCACTGCTTAGATGAAATCTGCATCTACGGATGATATACTGAAGTAGGAATGTTGTATGGACGTCACAACATCTTTGCGAGAATGACCGGTTCCCATAACGATGCTTCCAAAGATGATATTTCCATAGATGATATATCTACAGATGCAGCTTCAAGAAATGATATACGGGACCTACGAGTGATGGTGAGAGATCCTTCATACTGAGTTGTACTTCTGCTTATTTCACTAGATTTACCACAGGATAATCGTATAGTGGAATCCTGGATAGATGTGAACTCTACAGAAATGGAATAAAGTCTACGGGAGCGGAGAATCCAGAAGTAAGGACTACAAGATGTTAGCAAATGACTTGTAGTCCCCAGCCGTTTCTTTGGTGAGTTGTTAGCGCTCCTCATGTCATGACTTTTCCCGTCCAATTAGGATTATGAGACCAAGGTTTGTTATTTCTTTTCAGGATTTTGCTCCATCGATTGACGGTCTTCAACTTGTTTCCGGACAAGCAATTCATGAATCCAGCACTGATGAGAAAGTCGATGCAAGTATCCTTTTCGTGCAGGTGATCTTGGCATCTCCTTGAATGAAGTAATAATAATTGTTGTTGATGAATCCAGGAAGAAATCATTGTAGATAAGCATCATGCTGATGAAGCGTGCTCTTCTTTGGGATATGGGAATATAGATAATTCCTGAAATCCCGAACCAAATGGATATAGCGGCGTTGCCAATGGAGATTCCGGTATTTCCGAGCTTTCAAATGATTTAGAGACTCCCCAGTAAGTATATCTCCTTTAAATCATTATAATCCCATGTAATCTTCGTATTAGGTGCCGAATTACGAAGTTGGGAATCATGGACCCAATAATGATGATTTGGGCAATCCAGGAGTTTTTGGTGACAAGACTTCCATAGATGCGCCTCAGGATGATGAAGTGCTGGTAGTTGATACCGTGAAGGTGGTGTAAACTCCAATTGTTCCTCAGACGGTGAAAACCGAACCCGAAATAGAAGAAGTTACTTCCCCTGAAGTTGTTTCTATGATCATTGACACTGCTCCAGTAACTGAGAACCAGATGATAGTACATAAGTATCCTAATGCAGGGATTTCCTTTGATCCTCAATTTAGTGAGTTACTCCCATATCACCAACTTGTTGGAGGTTTTAGCGTTCCCATCGGATATGTTGCTATATACAAGGAAATGTGGGAAATGTATGGACACTTTGTTGTTACTCGGGATCTAAGGCGTAGTTATTTCTTGACGAAACAAGTAGAGGCCATCTTGCGTATTATAGATGATATCCTAATTATAGCTAGAGATGTTGTTTCCCAAGATTTACTCTTTTATTGGGAGTACAACTTGAAGAATGCTGAAGAACTTGGCTTCAATCTGAAGTGGCTCCGTGAAATACTTGAAGTTATCAAGAGATTAGAAAAGGGTAACACTCATTTCCTTACTAGTGATGTTGTGTTGAAGAAAATGAAGTAGCCAAGATAACCAGGAAGCTGGAGGTACCTTGATGAAGGACTTAGTGAAAAGACCTGGTGGACATCGATCGGCTGTAGAGGTTATGAATCCCGTCCATGAATTCTTGCATGTAGTATGTTCTGGAAGCTGTAGGAACCTCACACGGCGTCATAATTCAATGCTTGACCCTAACTTTTGAAGCTAAGAGACTGAGTTATTAAATGATAGAAGAATCACTCAATCTGGAGTTGTAGAAGTCCGCCAACGAAGCGTGCACATTTGTAATTTGTAATCCCGTATAAATTTCTTAGGTTTCGTAGACCTGACGGTAAAGGCCATATCGTTCAGCTTGTATGTCCAATTAATGCGCCCTTTCGGTATTTTTTTGAAGAGTCGCAGACGGACATCTTTTGTTGAGGAAGTATTATCCCATTCCTCACCCATTGGCACGTTTTTTGAAAACCCATGACCTAAAGTGTGTTGTATCTCATCTGTAGAGGTGATGAGAACCTCTTGTAGAAGACTTTGGATTATGCCCACCAGTCGTGCCAGATTTGGGAAGACTTCATGTGAGCATGTTATCAGGTCTATACATATTGATATGAATCATTGGTTCTTAGAGAAGTACGCTTCATGTGTACTACTTCAGAGAATGATTAGTTGATGAAGCCTTGAGGATGTTGCTCCTGAGACCGTTGTTGGTGTTGAGACCATGAATGATCATGCTCCATAGATCTTTGTTGATGTTGAGATCATGGATGGTGTTCCCTTAGAGATTATTACTGACGCTGATACCACGGTTGAAGTTGCTTCAAAGAACGAAAATGATAGAACTATGATTATAAACATAGTAGTTGCTCCTCCATCCAGTGAGCCTTTTGGTGCGTTGAGCATCTCTAAGATGAAGGTGTTATGGGATTTCAACATGAATTCTCCTGAACAGTATGATTTTAATTTGAACTGGATTCGTCAGTGAGTCGACGATGTTGCGGCGGATTGTATCAACAGCCTTCATTCTGGGTGTGATCAGTGAAGAGAAGGAGTTCCTCAGTCGTGCAGGAGCTTGTGATGTAGAGAGATCCCGTTGATGAAGTTTCATGGAATCACATTTGGTTGCAATAACTTGTTATGTGGATAACATTTATTGAAATAAAACCGATTTCTCTAGTAAGATCAAGTCCCCAGCGTATGTTGAAGGAATTCGTGTCATCCATGGGTGAATGATATTGCATCTGCTTCATAAGTCTTGTCATGGAGATAGTGAAGACTCAGCGATTGTAGTTTAGTTGCACTTCGGTTGCGCTGGTGGTGAATCAGTATGTCATCATCGAGGTATTTATGCTGAAGCCAGAGGCGTCATTATCGAATGTGTACTCTTTGATTGGGAGTACAATTTGAAGACTTCTTAGATGCTCTAGCATTGAAGTGTCATGTCCTTCGATCTTTGAATGTCTTAGGCTTGATCGTCTCGGCCCCGAGTATCTTTTGTTGATTCAGAATACCTTTCGTTGCGGTAGTGGGATTCAACACTTGTGCAGACATCAGAGCTTTCTAATTTTCTGAGACACGTGGACACTCATGCAAGGCTCTAGAGAAACGCCCAAAGTGTTATTTTCTATTCTTGGACATCATCTCAGTAATGAATATTTCAATGCTCAGTTCGGAGAAATGTCAGATTCAACAACTTGGTAAAATACTAATCCGGTGAAGCTACCATTCATAACATCTTTGTAGAGTTGCTAGTAGAATTGAGTCCCCGTGCTAGGATAGCATGTGAGGAAATAAATGACATATACATGAAATGAATGAGACTTGCCTGAGTGTGGAACCTCTTGACGAATATCTATGCATCTTTTGCAGGTTCTTGCTTCAACCTCGTCGAATTTTGAAATTCCTCAAAGTACCCTGGTGATGGAATATCCGTCAAACCTTCAGGATCGGAACTTTCTTCGTTGGAGAGATGTGTAACCAAAGATGCTTCGTAAGTATCCATCTTTTCAGTATGGACCTACGCTCGTCTGAAGGACATGTCATATCCTGGATCTTCCTGATTATGCGAAACTTGGTTTCTGTCAAGGTTGGACTTATGTTCACTTTGAGAGTGATGTAGCCATGAGTATTTCCGAGCGCTTCTTCGAGGTCTCTGATTGAGATGGAGAATGAGTATCTTCTTGCCGAGGGATTCATCTGGATCCGATGGTTTTCACTGGAATGTTGTTGATGGTGATGTCAATATCGATCAACGTTCTTCCAAATTCGTTTCTTCTGAGATTGACTGTGGTAAGCAGTCCCAAGTCGTACATCTCTTGATCTGTGGCTGGAGGCTCAAGAAGTATTTTCGGGGTGGACTTCTTGACACGATGTGGTTCAGTACTGTGAACATGTCTCTCCTTTGTGCCTTCAACAGATAACACAATTCACGTTCGTCTTGAACTGCTTCTTTGATAGGTTGTCCAAAGAGTGTAAAGGTTCTGACTGGGAGAGGATTCTTGTGTACTCCTTCAGTCCCTAGTTGAAGCTATTGCGGATCAACCTTCTCTTTGAAAATATGTTTCAAAACTGCGCAGTTTCTTTGTGGGATGATTGACGAACCTGTTGAAGTGGCAGTAACGAGGACTTTCCATGTCTTGTTCAGTTAGTTCTTTTTGGACATGTGGCAGCTTGATTGCACCATCTTGTATCTAGACATCCAGGAGTTCGATGACTTCTTCAATAGAGCAGGGAAAATTAGGTGTCTCCGGATATTCTGCATGCTGGGGAGGAGCATGTACGTCATCCTTCCTTTGTGCCTTTCAAAGGGGTGGAAGAAGTATGCTTGCGCTGTAGTTCAGCTTTCTGTTTGCTCCCTTCTGCGATAGCATTTGCGGAAGACTGCAGGTTGTACTTCTTGTTGATTAGACATCTGCTTCCTCGAGTGTCTCGTGCTTCTTCAGCCTTTGTGGATTTCGTTCTTTCTAACAGAGCATGTGCAGTGGTTGCTGATCTCTTCGTGGCTTCGTGGAGCTATGAGAAAGTCTGGAACCGAAGATTTTCCAGTAAATCTCTATAAACCGGGAGCATGCCATTAATGCACAAATCTACCAGCTGCTGCTCCGTGACATTTGTATCATGGAAATCTAGGGCTTGGACTCTGAATCTTTTCACATAATCATCAGGATGTTCGTTGTTCCTTTGAAACATCCTTCCTAGATCAGAGAAAGTGATTTGCTCTTACACGAAGAAGTATTTTATGTAGAAAACATTAATCATCTCTCTACAATCGGTGATACTTCCCAGTGCGATGTTGTTGTACCAAGTGTATGCTCTGCCTATCAGAGACTTTGAAAATTCCTTCAGACGGACGAAATGTTGTGCTCGTGTTCGACCAATAATTATTTGGAAGAGGAATCCAATGTATGGAAGCAGGATATGAAGGTTGGTGAAGATGGACATATGATGCCTTGTCTTTTCCACGATCCTCAAAAGTGCTCCAGGTCTTCATGAATGATAAAAAATTACAGGTTCCATTGCTGGAGAGTCATCTGTAGCTTTGCGGAATTCTTCATCATGCAAAACATGGGTTGGAGAGATTTCGGGATCAGTAGTTGAAGATGTTTCTTTAACTTTTCCTTTCTCGTGTTGAGGATAAGTTCATTCAGATGCAAGCTTGTTTGTGAGAGTTTTGAGATGAGCACACAACTCTTTCTGTGCTGCAGCTACGTCAGTCTGAACCTTCATGAGATCAACTATGGCAGGTTGATTTCCTTTGGTTTCTTCAGGAGATCAACCGAAGAGTGGATTGTTGATGGCGCCAGTGCGTCACTTGCAGGGGTGATCACTGGAGCAACAATGCTTGGATGAGTGGCGTTAGCGGCACAAGAGATTGCGATATTAGGATCGGGTTTTGAACCCGGATTGGCATACCTAAGACCGACCATCCTTGTGATAATTGAGATTGCAACTGAGAGAATGATCTCCCACTGTGGTCGCAAATCTGTAGATGGGGAAAAACGATTTGTTGGTTTTTGCGGAATTGAGAACGACCGTGCGGAGGAGATTCCTTGAACCGAGCGAAATATTCAACCTCACACAGATGCACCGCTATGAAGGGCGTGCTTTAAGTTCGAGAGACCAATCTGTAGTACTCCGACCTAAACCAAGACAATGGACGTTCCAGAGTAAATTCGGTCACAAGAGAGAATGGGTTGATCTGTAGGAGGGAAGCTGAGAAATGTGTGAGATCAATGATAATCTGAAATTGTAGGTGTGTTATGAATTCAGCGTGAAATGCTCTGAATAATTTAATTTTTCTTGATTGAAAGTAATTTCTGTGAGTTCGTGTAGACAAAAGAGCGCCTGTTTGAACTTTGGTGAGAAATTGCTCGTTCAGACGATCGTTGTTCGAATGCTTGAGAACTTTTCGAATGTTGCTCTTTCAATCAGGATTCAGAGACATTATATAATGCCGGAGATGAAAACACCATGATCCCATGAAGTGTGACAGTTTGCTGGAATCAAAGAGTGGGGAAGTGGGAAATCGTGTTAAACCAATTACTCATCGTGCATAGACTTGGTTAATTTTCCACCCACTACTTTGCTGATTCCTTCAACTGATTGCACGACTTGCTCACATTCCATCGTGTGTTTGAACACATGTGCCATAGACCGCCAGACCAAAAACCTAGTTGATATCCCCCCAAGTGACACGATTGATGTCTCATGGTTAATTTAGTCAGTTGTTGATTTCATGACTTCGTGGGACAATGAGTCCACATATTTGCTGAGTTAAACATGATTTTGTGAAATGTTCTGCAACTCATGAATCGGACGTGTCTGATGAGACAGTGGTGGAATCCTCACGTTGAGGTGAGCGAGTGTTGCTCGATAATTTGTTGAATATTTATAGTTGAACCAATATTCCTAGATTTGAGTAAATATTGCTCATCTGAGCAAGTGTTGCTCGTTTGATGAATTATTGGCAGCGTGACCAAAATAAAATATTAATTAAAGCGCTAGTAGTTTAACCGAGCATAATTAATAAGAATACTGATCATGAGATCGTTGCAAAATTATTAGTGTTTGAATCTGGAATCATAATCCTTGGATTCAGAAACCCTAATTTGATCAATTGATGACCGATTGATGGTTTACTTGAAAATTAACCATGGAACGAAGGAGAACTGGCTTCATGGGACCGTGGATCAACCATGAAATTCTCATATGCTCACGTGAGCAAAAACCAAGACCTCTTTGAAGAGTTGGTGAGTTAATGAAAGAATGATTAAATGCTGGTTTAATCATTTATTGAATTACTGCTAGGTTCGGTATTAGGTGATAAAACCTAATTAATTATTAGAAAGGTGAGGGACCGACCAAGGGGTCATGAGACCGTCCCTGGGTGGTCACGGGATCAAATGATGCTCGTTCCGTCAAATTCTGAAATTATTTGGAGAGTTTTGGACCCAATACATGCAATTGCGCAAATTGGGTCAAATTGTGAAAACACGTGGGACTGGCTCATTGCGAGCCAAAAATCTAACCCTGGTCGTTCAAGGTAATGTGCTTTCGTTGTTGAGACGTCCGTATCTTAGTCCTGAGAATTTTGATATTTTCTGGTGCACGTATGAGCGAACATTTGAGAAAATATGACAAAATTAGGGTTTTTTGATAAAACCGTCAAAACTTCATCGTATGAAGAAAAATAATGAAAAAGTGAAGGAATTATGAAGAGGTGAGGGACCGACCAAGGGGTCATGAAACCGGACCTGGGTGGTCACGGGATCAAATGCTGATCGTTTGAGCAATCCCCAGATTGGTTGAAACCCTAATTAGCGCCCTTTAGTAGAATCAACGTAGAATTCTGATACAGACTCAGATTTTGCTGGTCCGCCCCTCCATTCCATACGGAAAAGAATTTCCTATCTCCCATCGAGGGAATATTTAGGTTTTAAGCTCGTTCGGGGAGTGAAAACATCCCGAGAGTAAAACTCGAGAAAAATTCAAGGGGCCGGTCCCATAATATTTTTCCTAATATGATAAAACGAAGGAGTTTTGGCCAAAATTAAAGAGTTTTGTTGAAATCAAGGAGTTTCCATGAGATGAAAGAAACATAAAAAATAATAATAAATAAAATAAGGGACGTGTAGGCGTGTGGGACAGACTCAGATTTTGCTGGTCCGCCCCTCCATTCTAGGAGCATTAATTATTCTGAGATGAGCTTGCTGGAGCTTCATATTTTTTACATAGTCAGGGTAAACTCGTTGTTTGTATCCTGAAGACATCATCGCTCTATACTAGCAGAGCAAGTTGTTTGGGAGTTGTCCATCCCGTGATAGAAATAATTACAGTAGTGTTCAGTATTCATGAGATATGCCGTTGTCCAGCTGTGAGACTACATATCTACATGCACTCTGAGAGAAAGTATTCTCAATCAAAGGATTCAATGAGAGATTAGTGTCTCAATATTCACGTCTGACTGTTGAATCAGAGGTTCGTATAATTATGGGTTTACGATTTTAGCCTTTGTCGAAAATCCACCATCTACAACATGATTTTATCAAAAATAATAAAATTAGGGAAAGGTGACATGGGACCGCTGGCCGGCCGGACATGCCCTGGTCGTGGCCGGTCCCACACCTCACGTCCTCATTATTTTATTACTTCTCTCTAGTTATGAAAATTCCTTGGTTTCTTATGAATTTTCTCTAAAATCATGAAAATTACCTAATTTCATGTATTTTTACCTAAATCACATGATTTTATCAAAAATAATAAAATTAGGGAAAGGTGACATGGGACCCCGGCCGGCCGGTCATGCCCTGGCCATGGCCGGTCCCACACCTCACGTCCTCTTTATTTTATTATTTCTGTCAAGTTATGAAAATTCCTTGGTTTCTTATGAATTTTCTCTAAAATCATGAAAATTACCTAATTTCATGTATTTTTACCTAAATCACATGATTTTATCAAAAATAATAAAATTAGAAAAATGTGACATGGGACCGCCGGCTGGCCGGTCATACCCTGTCCGTGGCCGGTCCCACACCTCACGTCCTCATTATTTTATTATTTCTCTCAAGTTATGAAAATTCCTTGGTTTCTTATGAATTTTCTCTAAAATCATGAAAATTACCTAATTTCATGTATTTTTATCTAAATCACATGATTTTATCCAAAAATAATGAAATTAGGAAAAGGTGACATGGGACCGCCGGCCGGTCATGCCTTGGCCGTGGCCGGTCCCACACATCACTTCGCCATTATTTTATTATTCCTCCTAAAATTATGAAAATTTCTTGATTTCATGAATTTTCCCTAAAATTACCTAATTTCATGTATTTTCTATAAATCATAGAAAATATTAAAAAAAATAGAAAAAAAAACGTGTGGGACCGGGTTCTAGCCGGTCCCACACGCCCCTTGTTTTATTATTATTTGGTGTTTTGTTTCATGATTTTATGATTCTGAGCAGATTCAAATACTCTAATAATTTTATGTTGATTCCATGATCAACATTCTTATTTATTTTTCTCGACTAAGCAATCGGTAAATTAAATTATTATTTTATTCGGTCCTGCTACCAATAAAT
The DNA here is from genome assembly GCA_023529315.1 of Papaver bracteatum. Lineage (NCBI taxonomy): Eukaryota > Viridiplantae > Streptophyta > Magnoliopsida > Ranunculales > Papaveraceae > Papaver > Papaver bracteatum. Next base: position 748,613 of record JAJJWX010003646.1, read on the forward strand.
TCATCAAACGAGCAATATTTGCTCAAACTGGCAATATTTGCTCGAACCCGCAATATTCACTTAAATTAGCAATATTCGCTCAGACTAGCAATATTTTCTCAGATCAAAGAATATTGGTTCAACTATCAATATTCGACAATTCAGCAACACAGTTTGCTCATTTTAGGTTATAATGGTACCTCGTCTCAGCAGACATACATTTAATCATGAGTTTTGGAACATTTGATAAAACGTGTTCAACTCAGCACTACATGAAATCATCGTCCAACGAAGTCAGCAACTGACTCCACAATCACGAGATTTCAATCGTGTCGCAATGGGGGGATATTAACTAGGGTTTTGGTCTGGCGGTCTACGACACGTGTGTTCACCCACGATGAGAATGTGAGCAAGTCGTGCAATCAGTTGGAAGAATCAGCAAAGTAATTGGTGGAAAATTAACCAAGTCTCCGCACGATGAGTAATTGGTTTAACATGATTTCCCACTTCCCCACTCTCTGATTTCAACAAACTATCACACTTCATGGGATCATGGTGTTTTCAACTCCGGAATTATAAAATGTCTCTGAATCCTGATTGAAATAACAACATTGAACAAGATTCGAACATTCAAACAACATTCGCCTAAACGAGCAATTTATCATCAAAGTTCATACAGACAATCTTTCGTCTACAAGCAAAATTCAATCATTCAGAGCATTCTCACGCTGAATTCACAACACACCTACTATCTCAGATCACTATTAATCTCACACATTTCTCAACTTCCCTCCTACATATCAACCCATCCTCTCTTGTGACCGAATTGACTCTGGAACAACCATTGTTCTTGGTTTATGTTGGGGTCGTACAGATTGATCTCTCGAACTAAAAGCACTCCCTTCTTGCAGTGCATCTGTGTGAGGTTCAACATTTCGCTTGGTTCAAGGAGTCTCCACACGGTCGGCTCTTCAATTCCGTAAAAACCAGCAAATTATTTTTACCCATATACAGATTGGCGACCACAGTGGGAGGTTAATCTCTCGGTTGCAATCCTTCATTTTCACAAGATGGTTGGTCTTAGGTCAGGATCGGTTACAAATCCTAATGCAAATATTGCTAGCACTAGAAACAATAAAGACATCCCGGAAACTGTTCCGGCCACTAACACTGATGGTGGCGACATCATTCCTCCTCACGCCAACGCGGAAGGTCATCCTTTGTTTGGTCGACGTCCCGAAAAAATCAGAGAAAATCCACCACCTATCATGGATGATCTCATCAAAATGCAAGAAACTCTTGCAAATAATCATACGGATATGGCTGCAATACAACAGAAATTATTGGACCATCTAAAGACTCTCACGGACAAACTGTCAGAAAAAGGGAAATAAAAGGAAAATCCCTCAGACACCGCTGATCCTGAGGTAATTCCTATTCATATAGTAGATGATGACGAAGCCGGCAAAGCTGCATGCGATTCATCAACAAAGGAGTCATCAAACTTCATCACTCGTGAAGACCTGGAGCGTCTTCTGGAGAACCGTGGAAAAGGCAACACATCACACGTCCATCGTCACCAACCTCCTTATCACGTCACTACACAGAGGATTCCTCTTCCTAAAGGTTACATTTCTCCAACTTTTACTCTGTATGATGGAACTGGCAATGCTCGAGAACACGTTTCCCCTTTCCTCAAAGCCTTGGGAGAACATGAACATAACCATGTTGTTCGGCTCAAGGATTTTTCAAAATCATTGAAAGGCAGAGCATACACCTGGTATAACAACATTGCACCAGGGACTATCAACAACTGGGGAGAAATGATCAGCGCCTTCTACAGGAAATACTTCTTCGTGTCAGAGAAAGTCACTCTATATGACCTTGGAAGGATGTATCAGAGGGTCAGTGAAAATCCCAATGACTACGTGAAAAGATTCTGAGTCCAAGCCCTGGATTGTCATGACCCAAATGTCACAGAACAACATCTAGTAGATTTGTGCATCAACGGCATGCTCCCGGTATACAGAGATCTGCTTGAGAATCTTCGATTCCAGACTTTCTCAGAACTTCATGAAGAGGCCAAGAGCAAAACCCATAAAGACTGAGGAAGAACGTGACACTCGATGTAGCAGACATCTGATCAACAAACAGTACAACATGCAGTCCTCTGCAAACGATGTTGCATAAGGGAGCAAGCGTAAAGCCGAATCCACGGAAAAGCATGATGCCGCTCCTCTGAAGACACAAAAGAAGGACAAATCAGAGGCACAAGCATAGACTCCTGGCCAATGCACAAAAGCTCCTGACGATGATGCACCTGACTTTACTCCGCCCATTGGAGAAGTGCTCGAGCTACTATATGCATGGATCCAAGATGGTGCAATCAAATTGCCATACGTCAGGAGAGACCCAACTGAGGAGGACATGGAAAATCCTCGCTATTGCCGGTTCCACCGATTCGTAAATCATCCGACAGGTAGTTGCAAAGTTTTGAAATGCATATTCAGAGAAAAGGCTGAGTCAAGAGAACTTAATCTTGGATCCGAAGGGGTGCATATAGATCCTCTCCCTGTTTGGATTTTTTCCATTTTCGAAGCACCGGTCAAGGAAGCTGTTTAGTCATTGATAGAGCATGTCTGCGAATTGCTCTATCTGTCGAAAGTGCAAAGAAGGGACATATTCGCGGCTTTAAATCACATAGTTTCCGGGAAATGCCTGCTGATTCCAGATGTACCTTCTGAACCTTCAGCCACTGACAAAGAAATGTATGATTGGGGACTGCTTACCATAGTGCACATTAAAGGAAATAAATTCAAAAGGGCCTTTGTTGATGTTGGTATTGCTTTCAACATCATCCCTTTGAAAACCCTCAGGGATGCTGGCATTATTAGACAAGATGCTATCCATACTCCCATAGCAGTCTGAGACCACGAAGGGATTTCCAGAGACGTATATGGCTTCATCATTCTCAAAGTTACGGAGAGTTTGGTCTGCACTGATACCAAGTTCTACATAATCCGAGAAGACCCTGGATATGAGATGATCCTTGGAAGGACTTGGATCCATGCTGGAAGGAAAACTCTGATGCCTTTAGCACGATCCACCACCGACGAAGACTCTGAGTCAGAATAGGAAGAAGAAGATGCTCCACCATTTGAGCGTCTGGAGGAAATTAAAACTCTATTAGGACTTACACAAGAACCTGGAGAAAATCCACACACCTTTTTCAGGAGCTTTCAAGCTCAGGAAAGTCTTATCCCTCCTCATGCTCCAATATTACCAATGTTCAAATATGCTACGTTGATCCAGGGACTCCTCCCCATGAACAATTTAGCAATGACTAAGAGTTACGAATGGATAAATTCACCTCGGTAATATTATGCCCGGTGGTTGGGTTCAAGGAATCTCCATGCTGATCACTCCATCAAAAAGTTTATTATTGAAGACTTAACTAAGCATGACAGACAATATGCTGGATACTCCTCTCTGCCCGAATGTCCATATGTACCACAACCATGGAATCAACGCAAAATATTTAAGGCACGAACTTCAAAGTCGAACAAATTCAAGGAAGGGGATTTGGTTCTCAAGGAAACTAAGCGGGATCTCCATTCTGCGAGGAGCTCTAATTGGGAAGGACCATTCATGATCGCTAAGTCCATCACCGGAGGATACTACAAACTGATCAACATGGATGGACGAACCTTACGAATAATTCACGAGAGTTGGCTTAAGGATTTTATCTGACACTATTGGGCATTTGAGGTACTCTGGCGTCTAAACATTCATGACGTCTGGATTTGGAATTTTAGGATATTCTTTCGTTGTATTTAAATTCCTCCAAAACGTTTGCAATACTTGCAATCAGTATTTAAATTCAGCAATTTATCAAAAATTCAATTCATATTTCTTAAAAAAAAATCTCTATCAAATCCAAAAGAAAATCCTTAACCATCTACCAATCCAAAATCATGATATCAAAACCAAAATAAAACCTCACATCTCTCAGAAATTCATAAGTTCAAGATATTATGGAAAAGGAATAAAATAAAATCAGCGAAGAAATATTTTTGCGCCTCTGCATCCTTCAAAGCCTGTAAAGCCGCCTTCTCCTTGTTCAGCTCTTCAGTCAGTCTGGCAATATTGTCTTCCTTCTCCATCACAACATCATTGGGAAAGGGTATGATATTTTCACATGAATCCTTAATAGCATTCATTTTCTTACGAAGCCATTTCACATTGAAACCAAGTCTCTCATAATTCTCCAAGTTGAACTCCCAATCAAAGAGTACATCTGGAGTTACATCATTTCTGGATCTAGTGCATATATCGCTTACAACACACAAGAGTACACTTACCTGCATTATTAAAGCATAAGCGCGCCCAGGATTCCTGTCAACAACTATGTGGCCAAATTTCTCCCATATTTTCTTATACAAACCCACATATCCAATGGGAACGCTGAATCCACCAACTAACTCATGATACGGGAGTGAGGCATCGAATGGAGGATCAAAGGAAACTCCTGCACTTGGATATTCATGTACAACTATATGGTTCTCAATTACTGGAGCGGCCTCTACAATCAAAGCAACAGTTTATTTAGTGTTTTCTGTTGGTGTCCTGGATTCTTCTATTACTGAAGCAGCAACAATCTGAGTTTCCACGGCTCCATCAACAACACTTTTACAGACTTTAAGGGGATATATAGTTTCCTCCTTATCAATAGCCTCAGGGTCACTTACTTCATCATTTCGGGTTCCTTCATTCTCAACTTCGGTATTTTGCACCTAATACGAAGATTACATGAGATTAGGATCATCCAAGCATGAAACCAAAAGAAGTCATGAACTATAACACACAAATGGTCAAGCATATTCAAAGTCATTCATTATGCATGCTAGATGTAAACAAATGGTGTGAAATTCATAAAATCATGTTTTACAACGAGCCCGCCTGAGAAGATTTTACACTGCCCTGTACAACGTGACGAACAGAGAGCAATTTGCGACGAATCAAGGGTTGAGTTATATACCATTCTCTTCGTATGGAAGTTTTCTACATCATATCAAAATTTCATGATGATTTGATAAAATAACAAGGATATGTGGCCAAAATATTAAGCAATGCGCAATCTGGAAAAGTTCTGAAAGTCTCCTGGAAGTTTACTATTTCGCCTTTTTCAGTCCCTGAACGTGCTCAGAACTTAAAAGGCTTCTTAATTGAAGCTTGGAAATTTCGTGGGCTTGAAAATAAATATGCATACATTAAAATTCCGGTTCTATACGAAGGATTTACGGTATTTTCATTAAAACTGAAGCCTGAAATTTCCTGACGACGTATTTCGCCGAAATTATGTGCATGGTCGCATGGGTTTTCATTCATTCATGCAAAAATCAGCAATTTTATACTTATATGGATAATACACATGAGAAATACTTACTAGGGGAGTCTCCAAACCACTTAGGGCTCGGCAGTGATGGAATCATCATCGATAACTCCGTTATCTCCATTCGGTTCGTAAATTTGAGAACTCTCCATATTTTCATTCGGTTCAGAATTTCGGGAACTTTCCACATCCTTGTCACTCAATGAGGAAGGAAGTGCATCAACATCCTCCTCATCCACGATAAATTCCTCCTGAATACATCAACAATGGTCACCATCAAATCATCCCGAGGCATATCATGGTGGTTTAATTTGAAAAATGATACTTACATCAACTTCCTCATCAGTATTGTGTCCCTAGGTTGTTTGAACATGAGATAAATGAAGACCATCAATAACGGATGAAGCAAAATTCTGTAACCAAATGTCTAGTGTTGCTCTTGGTAAAGCGGTAGAAGAAGTCACAGCGGAAAAGTATCAACAACTTACCAGAAAAGAAACTGGGGACTTTATGGTGTTGGGAACCAACTTGCAATTCTTACTCCTACCTTCTCCACCGTGAATAATTGCCTCGGTTTCTGAGAAATTAACTTTAATTCGGGATCTCACAGCACGACCATCCTGCAAAAAGACATTGATGTGATGATTAAAGGAAATTATACAAGCTATATGAAGAATACACAATAAATACATACCGATAAACTTCCTGGAGATGTCTTTCGCTTCTCCCCACCAGAAATATTTCTCAATCTTGGACGAGAAGCACTCATCTCAGAAGAAGGAGGTTCTTTCACTAAAGGTTGGGCTGCCGTCACGTAATCATTTAGATGCTTAAGCTGCTGGTCCCAGAATTCTATGTAACCCGGAGTCACATATGTGGTTCGATCAGCACAAGGGAACCAATAAAAGCTTCCTTTAGCATGTGTATGATCTTAACAGATCTTAAGTTGTTCCACCGATAGTTTTGTCTTCCGGAAAGTTGGAACGCATTGGTCCATACTCATCTGACGGGCGGTTTTATCAATGTTATACTCCTCCACCGAAAAATATCTATATGTAGATGATAATAGATGACCGGGAGTGCAACTCAACATAAAAGATATTTCTCCATCGCTCAAATCAGCGCCGGATTTCAAATACTTACTTTCTCCAGTATTGAAAGTCGTCAATTGAGAAATGTAAGGAGGAATCACCACCCAAGGACGGAAATTTAACTCGGACTCGTTATCTAACACATCAATAAGGCGCGTCTTCGACTGAATTTTCTTTGTAGACCAGCGCATGATCCTAGTGTTGTCCTTCTCATAGAAAATACGTCGAGAATCAGTAGAGTTTAAACCTTGCAAGATACTACGGCGAATAGGAGCATAATTTTCGAAACGTTCCCACATTAAAGCTTGGAGAAACATCATATTGGCGTGGCATTCAATCTTCATAAAGCCGTTCGAAACGCTGGAGTCTATAACCAAAGAATCCAAGTTAGAATACAAAGAGCCCAGGAATAAGCTACCTAATGGGAGTTATTCACCTTGAGCTATCTTAATATCAAAAAGGATTAGAAACGGCTTCAACAAGGTCCCAGCATCTTCAAACACGTCCCTGGACAGCCATAAGCACAAGAAAGCGGCAATGGACAACATACCGTCGGGTTCGTCAAGAGGGACATCTCGTGGCCACTAGTGTATTATCCAATGAGCATAACAACCTTTACCAAAGACCTTGTTGATCGAGGGTTGGAATTGAAATAAGGAATCGAAGAGAGAGAGTCTGAGGATCGGTCTGAAATCTCGGTAAAAAAAATTCTTCGTTTCTTCATCATTGTTTTGATTTCTTCATTTATTGTGAAATCTTAGAGTGAGATTCTTATGTATTAATTACTATAATGATTGGTTTCATTATTTTTTTAGTATCGTTCTGTACAAGATTCATCAGAGATGGCGGAAAATAAATCAACTCCGGATACTTCTGGATTGAAAACTAATAATTTTAGATCTTATTCTTCAGTACAGAGTAGTCCTTCTGTGTATATCCCAGATGAGGATATTGATGAAAGTTTGAGTGAGTGGAGATATAGTTTAATTGGAAGATTGGACTTTGTTAAAATGAAATTTGCGGTTGCTAAATCAGCGTTGAGAAAACAATGGAAGACATCAGGTAAAATTCAACTTATACCTATTGGTAAAGGTTTTTTCATTATTAAAATTGAGAATGAAATTGATATGAAGTATGTTTAGAATGGGTTTTGGATGGTTGAGTCTCAGATTTTGAAACTAAGATTATGGGAGGCTAATTTCAATCCAGCTAACCAAAAGACAACATCAACTTTTGTATGGGCTCAATTCCCTAGTTTAGGAATGGAATATTGGAAGGAGAAGATCATCATGGCTTTGGGTGATACATTTGGAAGAGCTATCAAGGTTGATGAGACCACTTTAAAGAGAGAAGTAGGTTATTATGCTAGTTTCTTGGTTGAGGTTGATTTGAACACTGAAATTCCATACAAGGTGGTGGTTAATTCAAAATACGGTAGTTTTGAACAACAAGTTCAATTTCCCAATCTTCTTAAATTTTGTAGTCACTGCAAGGTGATTGGTCATTTGGTAATAGAATGTAGACATAAGAGAAATACAATAGAATCTGAAGATAAAAGTAATGATAATGTCCAGGGTCTTAAAAATGTTTGGAGGGTTAAGGAGAAAAGAGTGCGTAATTCTGACAAGTTTGATATTTGTCAAACACCTAAGGATAAGAAGAAGTCTGTTGAGTGTGAAGGTGTTGAGGAGGTTATTGTGGACAAGATAGTTCATGATATTAAACAAAGTAATGAAAGAGTACACCTGAGCAATTCTGTGTCATCTGGAAAATTTCACAGTTTGCAGAATTTGGATAATGAGGAGTTGATTACAATTAGTCTGGATAAAATTTTGGAGGTGGCTTCAAGTAGCTCTTCAGTTCATCAGGAAGTTAAAATTGTGGGTGAAGGGGATTGTGTTAACAAAAAAGTTATTACAAAAGTTGATAAACCAAAGCCAGTAAAAAGAACCACAAGGCAACAAGGTGCTACAAATTTAGAGAACTCAAAGAAAGGTGGGAGAGGGCCTTCATCTTCTCAATCTACCATTTCTAAATGAAGGTTGCTTTCTGGAATATCAGAGTCTTAAGAAGACTTAAAGCCAAAGATAAATTCAGAAGTTTAGTTAATCAGTTTAGTCCCACATTATTTTGGATTGCAAAACCTAAAATTAGATGGAATTCAAAAGACAGTAAATGATTGAAGTTAAAGGAATGAGTCACATGATAATTCATAATTCTATAGATGAAGGAAAGGGAAATATTTGGTTGTTTTGGAGTGCCTCAATTACTACCCCTCAAGTTGTTTCTATTACAAATCAGGTGATAACTGTTAAAGTGGGTGAAGTTTTGGTTTCTGGTATTCATGCTGCATCTTTATATGTAGATAGGAGGGAATTATGGGAGGATTTAAAGAGAGTAAGCAGGTGGAATTTACCTTGGCTAATGATTTGTGATTTCAACACTGTTTTGAGTGTGGATGAAAAGAATGGTGTGATATCTCCTTTAGAAGTGGCAATGCACGAGTTCCATGATTGTATGAATTTTTGTGATCTTCTTCAAACTCCTACAACTGGAATGCAATTTACTTGGTGCAATAATAGGGCAGGAGGGAAAATAATTGTGAGTACTTTGGACAGAGACCTATGTAATGTTAAGTGGCTAGAAGCTTACCCAAATTGGAGTTATAAAGTTGGTGCAAGAGGGGTCTCTGATCACAATCCTTTGTTGGGAGCTTGTGTCAATTTTACAAAACCATCTAACACTCCCTTCAAAGTTTTTAAAATTTGGTTAGAACAAGAAGGTTTTAAGGAACTTGTTGAAGAAGTTTGGAACACTCAAATATATGGTAATCCAGCTTTTGTTTATACAAGCAAAATTAATATGCTGAAAAGAAAAATAAAGGAATGGAACTGGAATGTTTTTGGTGACGTAAGAGTAAAGATGAAAGAAGATGAAAGGAAGGTGATCAATGCTGCATAATTATCTGATAAAGATCCAAGTAACCTTATTTTACTAAATGATTTAGTTGTGGCAAGGGGAAAGAAGGATATAATCACTGAACAACATAAAGCAATGCTTCATCAAAAATCAAGAGAAAAGTGGGTCAAAGAAGGAGCAGCTAATACAATTTTTTTCCATACAACAATTAAAATGAGACAAGCCACAAATTTGATAACAGAATTGGAAGATGAAGCAGGGGCAATTATAACTTACATAAGCATTATTGCTAGACTGTTGGAGACTCATTTTGAAAACAAATTCAAGTTTGAGAAAGTTCATTTTGCTGAGGGAATTTTTGATGCAATTCCTAGTGTAATTACAGAAGATGAAAATATAATACTAGAAGAGGTCCCTACTGATGAAGAGATTAAAGAGGCAGTGTATGCAATGGATGCGAATAGTGCCCCTGGGCCTAATGGTTTTCCAGGTTTCTTTTATAGATATGCTTGGGAGATAATGGGGAAAGATGTAATAATGGCTATTCAATATTGATGGAAAAATGGTTTTATACCAAAAGGTTTGAACTCAAACTTCCCGTGTTTGCTTCCAAAGGTTAAATGTGCAAGAATTCCAAATCAATTTAGACCAATTGGTCTAAGTAATTTCATTTTCAAAATATTTACCAAGATTATAACTTCAAGAATGTATAAAGTAATGGATAAGGTGGTGTCTATTCAGCAAGGAGATTTTATAAAGGGGAGAAATATTCAAGACCAGATTGTACTTGCATCAGAAATGGTTAATGAGTTGGATGTTAAAAGGAGGGGTGGAAATGTAGGTCTTAAAATAGACATTACTCAGGCATATGACTCCTTGAGTTGGGATTTCTTGTTTGAAGCTTTGAGACAGTTTGGATTTTCAGAAAAATGGATAAATTGGTTACATATTCTGTTCAAATCTGCAAGAGTTTCTATTCTATTTAATGGGGGTCCAGTGGTTTTTTTTCAAGTTCACAGAGGATTGAGGCAGGGGGTCCCTTTGTCTCCAATCTTATTTATTATAGATGAGGAAATTTTAAGTAGGAATTTAAAGAATTGGGTGATGGATAAGAGAATAATCCCTATGGTAAATAGGGTAGGTGTTCAACCTACACATATATTGTTTGCTGATGATGTTTTCTTGTTCTTCAATGGGCACAAAAGAAACATTCAGGCCATCAAGAAACTTCTACAAGATTATCAAGATTCATCTGGCCAAAGAATAAATCAACATAAGAGTAATGTTTTTGTGGGAGAGGTTATTGAAGGGAGAAAACAACAGATAGCTGATGAATTCAATATGCCTATGTCAAAGCTACCTGACAAATATCTGGGGGTAATTCTGCAACCAGGAAGAGTGAAAATAAGTTCTGTTTGGGGGCTAGTGGAAATGATTCAAAGCATATTATCAGGTTGGATTGGAGGTCTGTTATCTTTTAAAGATAGGTTAACTCTTGTGCAGATTATCTTAAACAGCATACCCATATATAATATGGCAGTGTATAAGTGGCCCAATAAGGTTGTGAAACGATGTAAAAAACTGATAAGAAACTTTCTCTGGCCAGGGGAACCAGAAACTAGAAAAGCAATTACTCTAAAATGGGATAAGGTTTGTGTACCAATTGAGGAAGGTGGCTTGGGTATCAAAAGGTTAGAAGTAGTAAATAAATCTTTACTAATGAAGTTATTATGGAAATTGCTTGAATCAGAGGCTGAATGGGCTGTGTTTATGAGGGCAAAATACTTTGATGCTAATGGTGAGTTGAAAGGAGAGTACAAGAGATCTTCAATTCTTCCTGGTCTTAAATGGGTAATGGAGGATATTAAAAGGCACACCAGGTGGTTGGTTGGAAATGGGGAGAGAATCTCAGTTTGGAATGATGTGTGGATTAAAGATAGATCTTTAAGTGATATATTTCCAGAAGATGACTATATTGAAGATACAAGAAGTAGGAAGGTGGTTGAATTTATAGAGGATGGCAAATGGGTTATTCCACAGCAAATGTTAAAATACTTTCAACATGAAGAGTTGCCCATTGTGTCAGCAGGAGTGGATAAGAAAATATGGTCAGCTACTCTTTCTGGTGACTTTACTGTCAAATCTGCAACTGAAGTCATTAGAAATCACTATGAAAAAGAAGTATGGACTAGGAAGGTTTGGCATCCTGTTCTTCACCCATCCACAGCTAGCAATATCTGGAAATTAGTAAGACGTTTATGTGCTACAGATGGTAAATGGCAAGGGAGAGGCTATAGTTTAGCTTCAAAATGTTATTTGTGTGCAAATGATACTGAGAATTTAGATCATATCTTATGGTTCTGCAACTTTAGTCAGCTCATTTGGAAATGGTTTGGGGGTATGTTTTTGTTCATAAATCCTCAATCTTATGCAGATGTAATGAGTCTTGCTGGTTCTAAGAGCACCGCAGTTCAAGAAGTGTGGATTTTAGCAACATCTATAACAATGATAGAGCTATGGTTTTTGAGGAATAAAATTGTATTTGAAGGAGTAAAATTAGATGTTGGTACTCTCAAGAGTAAAATTCTTAAATTCACAAAAGAATGTGAATCTAAAATTACTGGTCAAAGGTGGGACTGCAGCTATGACTTTCAAGTATTTAAAAAATTTAATCTGAAGAACAGGCCACTGAGAAGACAGAATATTATACAATTGAAATTTGAACTACCTGGTGAAAATCAAATATTGGTGTGTTGTATGGGCAAGGCAAGGGGGAATCCAGGAGCAGCTAGGATTTGCTTTGTCAGTAGAGATCAGGCAAGAGATTTCTTATTTGCTGAAATAAGAGGTTTGGGAATTACTACTTCTTTTATAGTTGAATTAATGGCAGTAATATTTGCTGATGAATGGGGTGTCAAGAAAGGTTTTTAGAGTCTAATTGTCAAATCTGGTTCCAAAGCAGCAGTGGAAACCTTCCTTAAAGGAAACATTCCTTGGTTCCTGAAATCCAGATGGATTAGCATACTAGCAACTTCTCTACAATTGTCAATTCTTCACAGTTATAAAGAAATAAATACCACTGCAAATGCATTGGAAATAATGGGGGGCTGGGATGAATAAAGGAGAGAATCAACAATTCTTAAAGAAACCAAAGTTCATCAAGGAATTGGAGGCTCCAGAAATCCCTTACTTCAGAGTTTGCTGAATTTCTTGGGCTTAAAATGTAAATGGGATTTTTCTTTTGTTTTGATTTGTAGTGGGTTGTGTTGCTTTTTGATGCTTTCTTTTGTTGGTTTTGGGCTGGATTTTCCTTGGTGATTTTTGTAACTTTTCTTTGGTTTAATAAATCTATTATTGATCGAGCAAAAAAAAAAAAAGACCTTGTTGATCCTCTCCATCTCAGCTGTTAAGGTTTTGGAAACTGCTTTCTCCTCTGTCGTGCAAAGTTCTTCAGGAAAGTTACCTGTAATTGGAAGATGCAATAAAGCAACTACATCCTCTAAGGTGATGGTAAACTCTCCCCAGCTGCATATGAATGTGTGAGTTGGGATGCACCAGCGAGCAAGAAGGGCTACAATACCTCATGTGTCATGAAAGATATATAAGTCTCCAGCTGTCTGAATGGACTTGGTAACTTGTGCTCTATCCAGCATATCTCTAACATGAGGAAATCCCAGCATGTGCCTTGACCATACAGAATACTTCTCTAAGGGTCATCGAGATAGCTTGAATTTGATCATTGAAGCTTGGAAAAGACCTCGCTCAAGACAAAACCGGATAGCAGCTGGGGGAGTCACTAGTTTTTTCTGAGTAACTGTTCAGGGATTAATCAAAAGACGACACACTGGGGACTTGAGACGATTTTCAGTCTCATGAACCTCGAAGAATGCATCATCTATGTTTGGAACATTCTCGACTCTTGGTGATTCTTCTTCTTCGCCAACAGAAGTCTCATCCATACATGTTTCTTCTCTGGAGATGTCATCATCTACACACATTTCATCTCTGGAATCATCATGGGCCGGGGAATCAGACATCCTTGCATAGCAGCTGTGAAACCCACAACAATAATTATTTTCAGTCGTCTGAATGCAAATTTGGCGAGATGATGGATTCATGCAAACGGTAATTCCAACACCTAAAAAAGGTAATTCTTAACTCTCACCTATTTCAATTTCACTAACAGTAGTGATGGTGCCACAAGAGTTAGCATGCGAAATTAGTTTGTTTCTTGAAACCTGCGGTAACGAACGAAATTTCATTAGTTCATAAAAAATGATTTTCTCATAAAATCATAGACATAATTTCCATAATGTGAACATTCACAGAACTGAAATTTGAAGTTTACAACAAGACATTATTTCATCATAAATAAATTGTCTAGTTTCGAAGGTTGCTCAAAACCCACGTCTTGATTTTGCAAAGCAATAATTCATGCAACTTATTCACGTAAATTTTCAAGAATTTATTTAATAGGAAAAAATCCATGTGAATAACATATGTCATCATATCCCACATTATATGTCACGGTTGCATATATGTTAAATTTTTTTTTATTTTCCTTCGTATTAACATTTTCTTTTAAAAGCGAAGGTTTATGCTAGTTTTGTGAAAGCTCACACTTCGTGTGATAAAATATTAATTCTCATGAAAGCTCATACATAAGGTTTTATCACCGAACACAAGTTACATACACATAATATGTCACGGCTACATATTTATAAAAAAATATATTTCCTTCGTATTAGCATTTTCTTTTAAAAACGAAGGTTTATGCAAGTTTTTGTGAAAGCTCACAGCCCTTGTGATAAAATATTAATTATCATGAAAGCTCATACATAAATTTTTATCACTGGACATAAGTTTATGTATATAAAAAAAAATCTATTTTTCCTCGAATGAACCCTATTTTCTAAAACGAGGTTTACTTCGGTTTTGTGAAATCTCACAACTCTTAACATAAGGTTTTATTTCCCATGAAAGCTCATAAACAAAATTTTATTACTGGACACAAGTATATTTTCAAAGAAAAATCTCTCATAAATCAAGGATTTATTATTAGTTTCAAAACTAACGACGGAACGAACATACGTTTAATAACTAAGGGTTTTTCTACAAAACTCACGTTAACATATACCCATGTATAAAATCTCAACATGATGAAACCATGAACAACTCATGAAATCAGCAAGTATTTAATTTTTTTTTTTACCTGGACGTTGCCGGCCGGACGTTGAACGGACGGCGTCGGCGGGTGGAATTCCGGCGAACTTCTCCTGCTCTCTTCTGCTGCTACTGACGTGAGGAGAGGAAGAAGGTAGACGTGTGGGAGAAATAAAAAAAAGGGATTAATTCCTCTTATACCTAATTTTATTTCCAAAACCTAATTCCTTAAGGATTTCCTTTTTGGGCCCGACCCGTAAATCCTAAACCAACCATGGTTCCACCATCGAATCAACAGTTCTACACAAATTTATGTTTGTTGGGTGACGCCATATTATGCCACTAGATTTTGCTCAAACTGTGGTTTGCTCATTCAGTCGAAATCCAGTAACATCATATCTTATAACTAAGTTCAATTACTTATTTCTATTTACACCTGGAAAATCACCATTCAATGTTGACTGAGGAACATGACTGTTCCTCACTAAGCAGGGGACTTAATGTAGATGGTGGATTTTCGACAAAGGGTAGAATTGTAAAACTATACTCCAGATTCGGCAATCAGATGGTATTGAGGTTCATGTCTCTCGATTAAAGCATGAAAGCTCATGCCGCAAATCTCTGACTAAGAAGGCTGTCTCTCAGAGTACATGAAGATGTGTAGTCTCCCAGCTGAAACCACGGCACATCTCATGAATGATGAGCAATTTCAGTAATTACTCCGGATCCGGCAATCGGATGAGTATTGAGACTCATGTCTCTATGCATGAAATCTCATGTCGTCTCTGAAGGAGAAAGTCTCTCAGAGAAGATGCGGATGTGCAGTCTCCCAGCTGAGACCCCGGCACATCTCATAAACCTCTGATGGAGAAAGTCTCTCAGAGAAGATGTAGATGTGCAGTCTCCTAGATGAGACCACGACACATCTCATAACCCTTTGATGGAGAAAGTCTCTCAGAGAATATGTAGATGTGCAGTATCCCAGCTGAGACCACGGCACATCTCATAACACTCTGATGGAGAAAGTCTCTCAGAGAAGATGCAGATGTGAAGTTTCCCAGCCGAGACCACGACACATCTCATATTGTATAGAATCGAAAGATTGGGCGACAACGGCTTCGGGATGCGACCGGTTTTCCCCGACTATGCAAGAGGAATATGACACTCCAGCAAGTTCATATTGCTCAAACCCTCAGATGATTAATGCTCCTAGGTAGGAATCCCTTCTAGTATTGATCCACCGATTAATTATCTGAAATCGTCTGAATATCTAGCAATATTCTACAAACCATCGTCTGAATATCCAGCAATATTCTATGAATCATCGTCTGAATATCCAGCAATATTCTACGAGCCATCTTTAATCGTCTAAATATCCAGCAATATTTTACGATTCTCTGTTATATTTCATCACTTCAATTCGTGGTTCTTCCCAGCAGAATGCCACGGGTTAGTGATAAATATATGACAAAACAGGATCTGAGTATCGAATAAGCCCTGACGAAAATGGTGCAAGTGTAATTAGTAAATAATGCACAGACCAGCATGAACGAACGAGGAACCTATGCAAAATAGGAAGGAAAATAATAATAATAAAAAAAAAATATTAGCAAAAACGCCAGGGGACTGGGTTCACCAGCCGGCCAATAATGCCGTGACCAGTCCCGTGCCCAATTTTATATTTTATCATATTTTTGCTATTTTCCTGATCTCATGAAAATCCTCACGTTCGAGCAATTTTCTTTATTTCAAAGAAATTATCTAAATCACATGATTTTATCAAAAAATAATAAAATTAGGGAAAGGTGACATGGGATCGCCGGCCGACCGGTCATGCCCCGTCCTTGGCCGGTCCCACACCTCACTTCCTCATTATTTTATTATTTCTCTCAAGTTATGAAAATTCCTTGGTTTCTTATGAATTTTCTCTTAAATCATGAAAATTACCTAATTTCATGTATTTTTACCTAAATCACATGATTTTATCAAAAATAATAAAATTAGGGAAAGGTGACATGAGACCGCTGGCCGGCCGGTCATGCCCTGGCCGTGGCCGGTCCCACACCTCACGTCCTCATTATTTTATTATTTCTCTCTAGTTATGAAAATTCCTTGGTTTCTTATGAATTTTCTCTAAAATCATGAAAATTACCTAATTTCATGTATTTTTACCTAAATCACATGATTTTATCAAAAAATAATAAAATTAGGGAAAGGTGACATGGGACCGCCGGCCGGCCGGTCATGCCCTGGCCGTGGCCGGTCCCACACCTCACGTCCTCATTATTTTATTATTTCTCTCAAGTTATGAAAATTCCTTGGTTTCTTATGAATTTTCTCTAAAATCATGAAAATTACCTAATTTCATGTATTTTTACCTAAATCACATGATTTTATCAAAAAATAATAAAATTAGGAAAAGGTGACATGGGACCGCCGGCCGGACGGTCATGCCTTGGCCGTGGACGGTCCTACACCTCACTTCCCCATTATTTTATTATTCCTCCTAAAATTATGAAAATTTCTTGATTTCATGAATTTGCCCTAAAATTACCTAATTTCATATATTTTCTCTAAAATCATAGAAAATATTAAAAAATAAGAAAAAAACTTGTGGGACCGAGCTCTAGCCGGCCAGCCATGCCCTAGCCGGTCCCACACGCCCCTTGTTTTATTATTATTTGGTGTTTTGTTTCATGATTTTATGAAAACTCCCTGATTTTAACAAAATACCTTGATTTTCAACAAATCCCTTTGCTTTTATGTAAAATTCCCTAAAATCATGAAAATTACATAAATAAGGGAGAGTGTCTTGGGACCCGCGCCCATGGCCGGCCGGCCATGCCTTGGCCTTTGCCGATCCCACACTCCCATTCCTTATTTTATCTTATTTTATTTTGTCTCTCCTTTTGGGAGTTCCCTAATTTCACCAAACTCTCTAGTTTCATGGAATTTCCCTTAAATCAGAGAAAAATACATAAAATCACATAAAACTTGGAAAAGCATGTGGGACCGCGTGTCAGCCGTCCGGCCATGCCCTAGCAGTGGCCGGTCCCATACCTTGTAATTCCTTGTTTTATTTATTTTCCCTCATCTCATGTATTTTTCCCAGTTTCAGCAAAACCATGGATTTTGCATATTTTCTCCAAATGTTGCTCAAACGTGCACCAGAAAATATCAAAATTCTCAGGACTGAAACACGGACACTGTGGTGACATGGGTAATCCCCTTGACCGACCAAGGGTGACCCTGAGGCTTGCAAACATCTGGTCCCGCATGTTTTAATGATTTTAACCTAATTTGCTCAACTGCTCATATTAGGTTCAAACTCTTTCCAAACTATTGCAAGTTTGCTCAAACGACCCTCCGTTGGTCCCACACGCATCAGGAGCCAGTCTCATGACCTCTTGGTCGGTCCTTCACGTTTTCATAATACCAGGTTTTATTATTTGTCGCTCACACGAGCATTATTTCGGTAAATGATTAAACCAGCATTTAATCATTATATCACCAACTGGTCCTCAAGAGACTTTGGTATTTTTGCTCATTCGAGCATCTGGACGTTATATTATGAACCCATCATCCCATGTATCCGGTCCCATGTTGATTTGCAATAAATAATCATCTCGGTAAAATTAGGGTTTTGAATCCAGAGCTCTACAGAAACACTATTCTGAGCAGATTCAAACACTTTAATAATTTTATGTTGATTCCATGATCAAAATTCTTATTTATTTTTCTCGACTCAGCAGTCAGTAAATTAAATTATTATTTTATTCGGTCATGCTACCAATAAATTCATCAAACGAGCAATATTTCCTCAAACTGGCAATATTTGCTCAAACCGGCAATATTCACTTAAATTAGCAATATTCGCTCAGACTAGCAATATTTGCTCAGATCAAAGAATATTGGTTCAACTATCAATATTCGAAAATTCAGAAACACAGTTTGCTCATTTTAGGTTATAATGGTACCTCGTCTCAGCAGACATACATTTAATTCATGAGTTTTGGAACATTTGATAAAACGTGTTCAACTCAACACTACATGGACTCATCGTCCCACGAAGTCAGCAACTGACTCCATAATCACAAGATTTCAATCGTGTCATAATGGGGGGATATTAACTAGGGTTTTGGTCTGGCGGTCTAAGGCACGTGTGTTCACCCACGATGAGAATGTGAGCAAGTCGTGCAATCAGTTGGAAGAATCAGCAAAGTAGTGGGTGGAAAATTAACCAAGTCTCCGCACGATGAGTAATTGGTTTAACATGATTTCCCACTTCCCCACTCTCTGATTTCAGCAAACTGTCACACTTCATGGGGTCATGGTGTTTTCAACTCTGGCATTATAAAATGTCTTTGAATCCTGATTGAAACAACAACATTGAACAAGATTCGAACATTCTAACAACATTCGCCTAAACGAGCAATTTCTCATCAACGTTCATACAGACAATCTTTCGTCTACACGAATTCACAGAAATCACTCTCAATCAGGAAAAATTCAATCATTTAGAGCATTCTCACGCTGAATTCACAACAAACCTACTATCTCAGATCGCCATTGATCTCACACATTTCTCAGCTTCCCTCCTACAGATCAACCCATCCTCTCTTGTGACCGAATTGACTCTGGAGCGACCATTGTTCTTGGTTTAGGCCGGGGTCTTACAGATTAATCACTCAAACTAAAAGCAATCCTTTCTTGTAGTGCATCTGTGTGAGGTTTAATATTTCGCTCGGTTCAAGGAGTCTCCACACGGTCGGTTCTTTAATTCCGTAAAAACCAGCAAATCGTTTTTCCCCATCTACACTTCTACTTCGTTAACTTTATCTTTTCTTGCGTAACAATCCTCACTTCGGATCTTCTACTTTGTCTTATTTATTTCCTTCGCGAGATATCTTCTTGTGCAAGCCACTGCTACTTCGCTAATTATTACTTCGCATATCTAATATTCGTTAAAGTAAATATGACACTTGATTTGACTCTTCACTGACACTTCCCTGGGAATTAGTGAATAATATCTTGTTTGAAGATTCACTTCGTTGCCTCGTTCATTCTTGTTCGGACACGTGGCGAGAAGATTTTCTGTACCTACATTTTGCCTTTTCTCCTTCCATTCGCGGGGATCAAGAATGAAAAGAGAACTCCGCATTAAATTCGTAACCGCCACGTACCGGTTTTCTTGCCACCTTGTCTTCCACGTTTCTCTGTAACCCTCAATAGCCGGTTCCTCTCCTCGTATAACCGTTTCTCCCGGTCATGCCTTGGTCCACTATAAATAGCTCGCTTTTCCTTTTCTATTTTTTACTTTACCCTTTTCTGAACTTCGTCTTCTTATTCTCCGGCGACGTTATTCTCTAGAAAATCTTCCTTTATCTTCTTATGTTCTTGATTTTCCCTTCTCCCATCAGTTCTCAAAGCAATGGCTCCTAAAAAATTCCCTCCTCCTACTACTTCCAAAACCTTTGAAGATTTTCAAGCAGATTTCACAAAGAAGGGTTTATCCTTGACGCCGGCGGTGGATTCTTCCGTTTCTCCTCCGGTCATAGCCACAAAGTTCATGGAGTTGAACTACAGGTGGATTCAGGAAGAAACATGGACCCCTCCTAAAATGATCACTACGATGGGTCAGATTTGTGCCGAGTTAGTTTTCCCTCTGTATGATTCCGATAACCCTCTGTTTTACGAGATTTTGGTTAAGGTCGGCAGGGGCTTCTTTCAGTGGAGTGGGAATTCAATCCGTATTTCAAATGAGTTTGTGATACGCTCTAGTGGTGGAAAGTCTCAGATTCCGCTGGCTGCGAAGGACTTCGACTCAGCAGACTACAATCTTGACTCCTTCTTGGAAAACTATGTCGACCGAACTCAATCTCGGAGGAAATACCAAGAATAGGGTATTTATCTGAATCGTAAGTCCATGAAGAATCCATCCAAATTCCTTCTTATTGATGTCGAGACGATCAGTACCTCGAAGGATGCCCCGAAGGACCCCTTCCCTTCGTCTGACTAACGATGAAGACTGGATGATATTTCCAGTGATTGTTGAAGGCCCCCTAGTCTGGGGTTTTGTTGAGAATGGGAAAGCCCGAACTGGTCCCCTCTCCGAGCATATTCATCTTGATGCTTATGAGCCTGGACGACTTCGCTGGAAAGAAATGCCCAACGAAATAGATTTGTTGATCCTTTGCTTTATCTATCTTTGTGTTTAGTTATTTAAAATTTCTCATTTCGCTGCATTATGCTTTTCCTCCTCCTGGCTTAATCAAGGATCGATCGACTAAGAAGTCATCTACTGGATCCCCTATTTATGATCAGGTATTTCTCTTTATCTCGCTTCAGACATCTCTCATTCTCCTTTTAAAACTTTGGTGGATAATCACTGTATTTCGTAGGAGGATGACCTCGTGGAACCTCAAGCCATTGTTCCTTCACGATCTTTAAAGAAGTGTGACCGTCAAGAAATTCCTTCTGCTGCTACTAAGGTATTTTGTTATTCTTTCCATTTCGTATCCATATATTTCGCTTTATTGACTTCGCGCTTTCATACTTGTTTGTGTTGACTTCGTACTTTCTAGGATGCTTTGCCTCAATCTCCTTCTTCCAATGACCCTCTTAAGCGACGTAGGGGTCTGGACATGGATGCCTTAACTAGCGTTCATTCTTCCAGGAAATCTTCATAATCATCTGTTCCGCCTCCACCCAAGAGTAAACCTGCTAAAGTCCCGGAAAAAACCATCCTTTCTCAGATTCTGAAGCCTACTATGCCGACTCCTGTCATTGTTGTGGGTGACTCCTCTGTAAAGTCATCTATTAGTCCCGCTGGTGGGTCTCAAGGGAAAGAGAGGAAAGTCTTCGAAGTGGAAGATCTAGCTTACGCGCCCGACATGGATTTTCTGAGGAATGCTCTCCTTCTAACTCGTGACATTCCCTCTGTCAGATATGTTTCCACTGAGTCTTTGATTGCTTTCAGTTCTGATTCCTTCGTGGTTGAGGATCAGCCTTTTATTTTGAATGCTTCACTGAACCTTTCCACAAATCAACATGCTGCCATTATGGCTTTGGTGAGTATTACTTATCTTGACTTCGTTGTTTATCCCCGTTCTTTTCTGACTTATTCGACCTCGCGGGAATTTAACCGGCACATGGCTCTGCTCGTAGAGACTAGAGTTGCCCGTGAGAATTTGGAGACTTCCAAAGCTCGAATTCTGGAGCTCAAGAATGATCTTGCTGACGAAAGCGAACACTCAGCCAAGAAGGATCATAGGATTGAGGAGCTTCGTTGTAAGTTCAATTTCTTCTTTATTTCTTGTCTCGCTTTATTCTTGTCTTTACTATTCTTTTATTTTCGTCAAGCCCGTTATTCGAAGTGATATATGGATTATCATGAGGCCAAGGCATCTGCCGAAGATTCTCAAGCTAAATAGGCGAATCTGTTATCTCAAATCTGTAGTAGCAGGATTTGCCACACTACACCCCTATTAAGATTCTATAGAAATCTGAGTGAAACTAGTTGAAGATTGAAGAATTAAACGACACTTTTATTAATTAAATCTCAGAAATGTTTACAGAAAATATTCAAACTCAGAATTACAACTTTCCTTTCTGGAGTTTCTCTCTCCTCAAGATTTTCTCAACTCTAAAAAATACATCATCCTTTTCTGGACTTACTTGAACCCTTTATATAGGAAATTACATTTCCTAATTAAAGGTCTTATTTTGCCAATTTTTTTTTCTTTTGCGACAAAATCGCAGGACGTCTTTACACTTTCATGTATTGACCCATTGATCTTGCCTTATCTATATTTCTTTATTATATTGCGACAATATGACAAGCCTAAGTTTTCTCGCGAAAACTAAGCCTCGTGACATTGCCGTCTTGCGATGAAATCGCAGGACATCTTCACATTTGCATGTAAAAACCCCTTGATCTCATCTTAACTTTTTTCTCTTATGGCTTTTTGCCTCTGTATAATTTACGCGACAATATTACAGGCCTAAATGATCTTGCGATCCTAGAGCCCCATGACATTGTCGTCTTAAGACACTTATCAGCTCCCTAATGGAGGGTTCCGCCCTTATCTTCCCCCTGGTTTCCCCTTCAAGGAGGGCACATCGGCCATACAAGACTAGCTCCTCCCATCCAAATTTACCAACAACCAGTTGTTTTCGTAGCCTCTTGTCCTTTATGCCTATATGGCTTATAGTTACAAGACTGCACCCTAGGTGGGGTTTTCTTCAGGCCAAGTGCATTGTAGCCAAGACTTACCAAAAATGGCCAGGGTAGGTTCGTCCGTCCCGGGCACCCTTGGCTAAACCATGTACCTCGGCGCCTTGGTCATACTCTACACTTCTTGGAAGAGATTCTCAGTCGTCCAACTAGGGTATAACCTTATAAAGTTGGAAATCCAAGATCTCTCTCCCGGATAGGTTTTCTTTAACCCCTACATCTGTATGACTCAGGTTCCAGTAGCGGTATAACCTTGTCCCTGAATCATATAAAGAGATACCCCCTTTACAACGTGCTTGTAGGTATTATATTTGCCTCTTACGAAATTGTACTCGCGAACTAAGTTGCACTCCATAAATGTTTGTCCCATTCTCTTAATCTCTGCGAAATTTTATTCGCGCTTCTCGCGATATTGCTCGCGTAATCTTTAAAATAAAAATAGTCACTGTTAATAACCTTTAGTTATGCCAATATTTCTTAACTTACAGCATTTGTCACTGATAATACCTTTTCAAAAATAGTCTATTCCATGGTCTATCAAGTCGTTGGCCAACATCTCTTCCTTTAGGATCCATTAATTTGTATGCCCCATTTCCAATTATTTCTTTAATTAAGTAAGGTCCATCCCATTTTTCGCCAATTTTCCACCATTCTCTCGCTGATATCTCGGTGTCTCTCGCAGAACTAAATCACCAATTTGGAATTCTCGTTTTTTGACACGTTTGTTGTATTCGCGAGCTAACCTTCGCTGGTAGTTTTCCATATGATGTAAAGTCTTCTCTCTTTTTTCTTCCAGTTCATCTAGTTTATGTAAGATCAAACCAGCACTTAAATTCCTTTCCCACGCTTCTCTTTTTGTTGTAGGAATAGCAACTTCTGTTGGCAATACAGCTTTAACCCCATATGTTAAACAAAAGGGTGACATTCCAGTAGCATCTCTTCTAGTGGTGTTGTAGGCCCATATTGCATTATGTACTTGTTCACACCATGATTTGTGATACCCTTCTAATTTCTTTTTCAAAATATCTGCGATCGTTTTATTAGTTGCCTCAGCTTGACCATTTGCTTGTGGGTATAAAGGAGTAGATTTTCCACACTTTATCTTAAATGCATTGAGTAGTAATTCTATGTTTTGTCCTTCAAACTATTTTCCATTATCAAACATCAATTGTGATGGTATTCCAAATCTGTAGAAGATATTCTCGAATATGAATATGAAAATATCTTTATCACGAATATGTTGTACTGCTTTTACTTCTCCCCATTTTGTGAAATAATCTGTAGCCACAATGAGATATCTCCTTTGTCCAGAGCCAGGCACAAATGGTCCCACAATATCTAATCCCCATTTTCCGAAGGGCCATACACTTGTTGAGGATGATAGTGGTGCTCCTGGTGCATGTATCTTTTTTCCAAATCGCTGACATTCTTCACAACGCCTTGAATGTTGTTTCGCATCTTCATGCATGTAAGGCCAGTAATACCCTTGCATCTTCGTTCTATATTCCAAAGATCTACCTCCACTATGATTACCAGCATCTCCACTATGCAGCATTTTTAACACCTTTTCTCCTTCCTCCCTTGTCAAAAATCTTAGCGATGGTCCATTAAAAGATCTGCGATATAACACTCCGTCTCTTAACTCATAATTAGTTTCCCTGCTTCTTAGCTTGTGTGCCTCCAATATATTTCTTGGAGTTTCTCCTTTCGCCAAATAAGCAAGAAGTTCCTCTTGCCAATCTTTGTTTCTCTCTTTTGTTTCTATTTCGCCATTTTCTACAATCATCACATCTTTCTCTCCTTCTTTGTCAATTTTGACTGAATTCCCATCCACATCTTCGTCTTCTTTATTTACTGATGGTAATAAGAGTGTTTGAATTTTTATGCATCTCACAAGTGGGTTTGTCATCATGCTTGATATGAAGGCAAAAGCGTCCGCAAGCTGGTTATCTTTCCTTGATATGTGCCTCCATTTTATCTTTGGAATTCTCGCAGATAATTCTTCCACGAGTTTCTTGTATTTCTTTAAAGAAGGTTCATTTGTTATATATTCTCCAGTTATTTGACGAATAACCAATTGAGAATCGCTTGTGATTCTAGCATTTTCCAACTTCATTTCTATTGCAAATTTCAAAGCGTGGATAACAGCCTCATATTCTGTCTCATTATTAGTGGATGTAAATTCTAACCTGAATGAGAAAGATGTTTTTTCTCCTTCTGGTGAAATAAAAACAACTCCAATCTCGTTTCTTTCTCCATTAGATGACCCATCCACTAATATCTTCCATCTATTGGGTTCTGTCAATAATTCTTTTGGATCTCCATGTTCTTCTTCTGCCTCCATCATTTCTTCCACAACTTCGTCATTTTCCAAAGGAAATTCAGCTAAGAAATTTGCGATGACTTGGGATTTTGGCGAAGATAGAATTTCATATTTGATATCAAAATGTCCCACTTGTGCATTCCATCTTTCTACTCTTCCTGACCTTTTTGAATTCTTCATTACCGATTCAATTGGCACTTTTGTTAACACCTTGACCTTATGTGCTTGAAAGTAAATGCGAAGCTTGAAAGTTGCATGTACCAATGATAGGATTAATTTCTCAATCTTTGAATAATTTTTCTCTTCTGAATTGAATGTTTTACTAATGTAGTAAATTGGTTTCTCTATCCCCCAATCTACTCGCAGAAATACCGCACTTAGCGCATATGCCGTTGTCGCGAGATAAATTAATAACTCTTCTCCTGGTTCAGCTTTCTGTAAAATGGTTATATCCATTAAATGATCTTTTATTCCCTGAAAGGCCTTCTCGCATTCATCTGTCCATCTGAATTTTGTTCCCTTTTTGAGTATATCGAAAAAATGCTTGCATTTATCAGAGGATCGCGAGATGAATCTTCCCAATGAGGCTAACAGCCCATTCAATTTTTGCACATCTTTTACTGTAGCTGGTGTGGGCATATCGCGAACCGCTTGCACTTTTTCTGGATCAACTTGTATTCCTTCCTTTGATACAATATACCCCAGAAACTTTCCTGAAGTCACTCCAAAAGTACACTTGTCAGGATTTACTTTGATATTAAATTGCCGCATTTGTTCAAAAATATCCTTCAAGTCTTGTACATGATCTTCAACTTCCTTGCTCTTGATTAACATATCATCTACATATACCTCCAGTGTTTTGTGGATCCATTTTGCAAATACCTTCTCCACCATTCTTTGGTATGTTGCACCAGCATTTCGTAATCCAATGGGCATTTTTGTATAACAATATAACCCTCGTGGAGCAAAAAATGCAGTATGTTCTTGATCTTCTTCAGCGAGAGGGATTTGGTTGTATCCTTTATATCCATCTAACGAAGATATTCTTGCATTTCCCGCTGCTGACTCAACCATTTGGGGAATATCTGGTAGTGGAAAACTATATTTAGGACAAGCTTTATTTAAATCGGTAAAATCTATGCAAATTCTTATTCCTTTATTCTTCTTTGGGACTACTACCATATTTGCAATCCACTCTGGATACTTGGCGTTCCTTATTATTCCTGCATCAAGCATCTTCTGTAATTCTTCTTCTATCTGAGAATGATATGTTGTTGCGATTTTTCTTATTCTTTGCTTGAACGGCCTTACATTTTTGTTGATTTCTAATTTATGACATGCTACCGATGGATCTATCCCTGGCATTTCATCCATTCTCCACGCGAAAATGTCTTTGTATTCTCGCAAAAGATTTATAGTTCTTTCTTCCTCGTCTATCTCCATTCTAGTACCAATTTTTAGTATTTTAGGTTCTTCTTCACTCCCAACATTTACTTCTTTTGTTGGTTCATCTGCAGTGTAACTGGCTTCTGGTGCTGGTGTTTTTATAACTCTCGCACGTTCATCTCCTTCTCGCGAAAATTCATTGGGTATTCCTTTTCCCTCTTTTGCTCTTATCATGTAAATTTTAAATTCTTCTTCTTTTCTTGTTTCTCTCATCAATTTTCTGCGAGCTTTTCGCTGCTTAGGACGTTCTTCACAATTTTTTACTTCAATTTGATAGCATGTCTTCGCAAGATCTGTATCTCCTTTAATTTCCCCAATTCCATTAGGCATAGGGAATTTGATACGTTGATGTAAGGTTGACGCTACAGCTTTAATTGCGTGTATCCATGGTCTCCCCAATATCATGTTGTATAGTGTTTCCATATCCACCACGCATAATGTTACTTGTGTTTCAATTTCTCCAAGTGGTAATCGTACTATTATCTCTCCTTTTGGTTTTGTTATAGATTTTCCGAAACCATGAATATGATATGCTGAGATAGACATTTCTTCATCTTTATACCCCATTTTCTTAAAAGCATGATAGAACATTATATCCACAGAACTTCCTGTGTCAACTAGAGTTCTATTTATAGTCCATTTTTCTACAGATTTTATTGACTTTTCCTTCCTTATTGGTATCATGGGTACTGTAATCACCAAAGGAGATGTATGATCTAGATTTTCTTCTAAAACTTCTGCTGCTGTAAATGTGATTTCATGCTTTTCCCAATTCTTTAATAATGGCGTTTTCTTTACCATCATAATTTTTCTTCCTTCAAAATCACGTTTATGTATCCTCCCCTTAATATTTTCATGAAATTTATCGATCATTTCTCTTGACACTAATTCATACTCCAATTTCCTACAATTTTCTTTAATTCTAATCATTTTTTCTTCTGAATATTTCACCAATCTCCTTCAAAGTTTCCTTGATCTTGAATAATCCCTGTCTTCTTTTTTACCTTTTCTTCGATTTTTCTAATTCAACGTTCCCCTTAGTCGGCGCCAAAATGTAGTAGCAGGATTTCCCACACTACACCCCTATTAAGATTCTATAGAAATCTGAGTGAAACTAGTTGAAGATTGAAGAATTAAACGACACTTTTATTAATTAAATCTCAGAAATGTTTACATAAAATATTCAAACTCAGAATTACAACTTTCCTTTCTGGAGTTTCTCTCTCCTCAAGATTTTCTCAACTCTAAAAAATACATCATCCTTTTCTGGACTTACTCTAACCCTTTATATAGGAAATTACATAGTGGGTGACAACTAAGTTTTCCCCTTCTTTCGGATATATTCTGCGATCTTATCGTGGTATTTGCAATACTAATCTTCGCCAACTTTTGTAATCCTCGTGAAACAACACTCTCATAACATGTCTCTTCAATCGTCAGTTATTATGAATCTCACTTGTGACGCTCGTCACATGTTGCTGAAGAATCCTTACGACACTCTCGTGAACAATGTTATTTATATTTATAGGAATATTTGACCTTCTCGTGAAACCGTTGTTCTTATTACGAGAATATCGTTGTGGCGATATTCTGGTACTACAAAATCAACTGTTACTTGACCGAGAATGAAATTTTAAGTGAAGAGTTGGCGACGTCATACTCTCTGTCAAAGCGTCTAGCTAACGAATCTGCTGGTAACGAATAGTTGAACTTGCATCTTCATGAAGAAAATGAACGTTTGAGAGTTGAGCTACAACGAGTTAACAATCTCCTTACAACTTCGCGGAATCTTCATTCCTCAAACATGGTTCAGAATAAACATTTAGAGGAGGATAAATCTCGGGTAATTAAGAAGAAGGATAAGTCTGAAGCTGATATGCGTAGACTCATGAATGAGATTCTTTATTTAGGTGTCGAAAATAATAAGTTAAGGACTGAGAATGGTACGTTAAAGGATGATAAAGTTAAGTTAACTGGCGAGATGTCCTCTGTATTATCTCTTCCAGAAAGGCTTCAAGGTAAGAAGGCAGATCCTGCTTCCTCAGCGAAGAAAATGCCCGTTACTCCTTCTACGGGTGGTAAACTCGTCATTAAGTCTTATGATGGTGACGAACCTGTGTCCAATCTAAATAAGGACGAATATAAATCTTCTCATGAGCTCTGCAGCTTTCTTGAATCGGAAGTGTCAAGACTTGACCATTTAAACCTCTACATTCAGAAAACTTTAAAATCTGTTATTTCGCAGAAAGAAGGTAGTTCTAGGAGCTGGCTATTATATTTTGTATCTCGTTCTGCTAATTTTGTTTCTCACTTCGCTGTAATTTTTCACAGAAACTGAGGACAGTTGGAAAAATAAAGTCTTGCATCTATCTCGTCAAAGGGATGACCTCGCTAGGGAGGTGTCCAATCTGAAAAAAAAAAGTTTTGTGTGTCTGAACGAAGATTGCGACAAGATGTAAAAAGATGCTAAGAAGGTTGCGAAGCTAACTCGCAAGAATGCCCAGGAGGAAAAGATGAAATTCCTCACTGAGTTCTGCAGTTCTCTCATGGCCTTGCCTGTTCTTCCATGGATCTCGAAATCTTCTCCGATGATGAGCATGTCGTTGAAGTCGATGATGAGGATGAAGACACAAAGACTGACGAGGATGCTGAGGAGCCCAAGAGCGAAGTTCCTCAAGGCATGGAGGGTAACAGTGGAGTTAGTGCTGGTGGTACTGGTGTTGGGATTCAAGGATCTGGGAGTGGTTCTGCTGAGGGGGATGCTGGAAAACCTTGATCTTTTATTTTGATAACAGTTTAACCTTTTAATCCTTCATTTCTTAATCATTTTATCTGGGCGCTCCCAAGCTTGGGGGGCATAACATTCATCTCGTTCTTGTTTCTTGCCTTACCATATCGCTTTCCTTAATATATCAGCTTTGTTTATTTTTCTCCGTTGGCTTCAACTCATTTATTTATCTGCACTTGATCCGGTTAACATATCTAATTCGTATATCCGATAGTAATTTCTTTTGCTTTTAGTTCGCGGAATTTTGCAATTTCGTGAAACAGTAGTATATTCAAATGATCTGTATCTTATAAAGCAATTATGATTTAGTGTATTGGTTTCCAACAAGTATATACTTGCGAAGAAAATAATCAAAGAATAATAAATTAGAAAAAGTATATACTTGCCTCTTATTCTTTGGATATTTTCGGAGTATATCTGGATTTAGGGTATAAGCTGCCATTTATTGTTTGTGCGAAGTAATGGATGCGAGATGAATGCTCAAAAGAATAATAAATTTAAAAAAGTATATACTTGCCTCTTATTCTTTTCCGGATTTATGTAGCATACCTTCTGTTATTGACCTTTGTGTTTTTATTCTCCTTGCCTTGATTATTTGTTGTTTGTGCCTCAGATTCTTCTTTGCGTTCCTTTTCGTTCTTATTTCGTCTGTAATTGTACCTCGTTGCCTTTTTAGGGCTTGTTCCTGCATTATTATCGTTCTCATCGTGACATAATCAAGTTGATATAGATATTTTTGTATGCAATGCTTTGATTGCAAGTATTTCTCATTCAGCGAAGATTTTTCAAATATTCATGATTCTTTCAAATCATGCCTCTTGTCTTCCTCATGTTTTGTTTATCATCTCGCGGTCTTATTTTTCCTCCTAGTTAAGGTCTTATTTTTCCCTACCCCGTTGATCAAGGTTTTGGCGACGAAGTCTCGGGCGCTCTTTAATCTTGCGAAGTAAAGATCCATCAACCTCGCCTCAACTCGTTCATTGATATCTTATTATGCGAAAATATCACAGGCCTACCTATTCCCGTGAATACCAGCCCCGTAACATTGTCGTCTTTTTTGGTCACTCAGCTCCCTAAAGGAGGGTGTCGTCCCTTTATATTCCCTTTGAGTACCCCCTTTCTTTCGGGCTTAGGTATCAGTTATTTCGTGACTTCGTCCCCTTCGCCGATATGGCTCTTGGTTACGAAGTCACACCCTAGGTGGGGTTTCTTTGGGACCGAGTGGAGGAATCACACCATGCCATCTTCTATCTCCACTGGTTCGTTCCTATACCCCTTACCGAGTGGTTACCCAATTGGGGCCCTCGGAGGATGGGTCTTATTTTTGCCCCTATTTGATGTTACTGAGATTGTATCTGACGCGCATTAGGTCTTATTTTTGCCTCTTGCACTGTGTGCGAACTAGGTTGCATGCCACGAGGTCTCAGCCTCCCTAATTAGAGGTTTTATAATCTCCCTGGAGATTTTTTTTTTCTTTTTCATGTATTCTTTTTATTGTGGGTCTTATGCAGCCTCCTAATGAGGTCTTACTTGCCCGCTTTGAGGTCTTATTTCGCCCAATTTGTTTTTTTTTTCTTTTTTCTCGTATTTTCATTTCATATTCTGCTTTCTTTTGCCCAAGCTTCATGTTTTGCTCGATAAATACTTCATTTCATTTCTTTTTCTTTGCTGAGTTACAAACTTGCTTCTTCATTTTGTGTTACATGTCTTTGCGAGCACATCTGATGGCTAAGGATAATACTTCTTTATATAAACCAGATTCCAAGGATGATCCAGCCTCCGACCTTATCTTTTTATCTCGTCGTATATGATATTTCCTTCATCATCTGTCTCTTTTCCATGACAGTCTGCGAGTTCATAGGCTACATTTCCTACCACTCTTTTTACGATGAATGGCCCTTCCCAAGTAGGTTCTAGCTTTCCTCCAGGTCCTTTCTGATATGGCGGTATTTCCCGCAAGACTAACTCGCCCGGGACGAAACTCCTTTCTTTCACCATTTTATTATACTCGTGAGATAATCTTCGGTGATAGTTCGTCATGTGTTGTAGCGTGGTTTCCCTATT
The DNA here is from genome assembly GCA_023529315.1 of Papaver bracteatum. Lineage (NCBI taxonomy): Eukaryota > Viridiplantae > Streptophyta > Magnoliopsida > Ranunculales > Papaveraceae > Papaver > Papaver bracteatum. Next base: position 780,014 of record JAJJWX010003646.1, read on the forward strand.
TTCTTCCAAATCATCCAACTTAGCCACAATCATGTTCGAATTCAGACCTTTCTTCCATGCCACCTATTTAGTTGTGGGAAACATTATCTCGGTGGGTAAAACTTCTTCTACTCCATATGTCAAACAAAAGGGGGACATTCATGTTGCTTCTCGCCTCGTTGTTCTGTACGACCATAGTACTTTTGGGACTTTTTCGCACCAGTCATGTAGGTGCCCTTCCAATTTCTTTTTCATAGTTGATGCAATTGTTTTATTGGTCGTCTCCTCTTGCCCATTACTTTGTGGATTTAGCGGAGTCTATTTTCCAGATTATATCTTGAATGTATTGAACAACATGCTCACGTTTTCGCCTTCGAATTGTTTTCCATTATCAGAGATGATTTGCAGAGGAATCCCAAATCTGCAGATTATGTGCTTGAGAATGAAGTCATACACGTCTCTATCTCGTGTATTCTCCAATGGCTTGGCTTCAACCCACTTCGTGAAATAGTCAGTTGCCACTATCAGGTACTTCCGCTGCTGGCTTCCTGTGATGAATGGCCTCATAATATCGACCCCCACATGGCGAACGGCCATACACTCAATATGGAATTTAAACTCGTTGCTGGCGCATGTATACGTTTACCAAATCTCTGACATGCTTCACACCTTTTTGCTATGTTTTCTGCATCTTCATTCATGTGTGGCCAAAAATACCCTTACATCTTGGTTTTGTGTGACAAAGATCTCGTGTCTCTGTGGTTCCCGACATCACCATAATGGACAACTTTCATGATCTGTATTCCTTCTTCTTGTGATAAGCACCGTAGCAACGGGCCTAAGAATGACCTTCTATACAAGATTCCTTCTCGTAGCTCGTAATTCATAGACTTCCCCTTGATATTGTGTGCTTTAAATCTGCCACGAGGTAGATACCCTCTCGCTAGATACTTGTAAATTGGAGCTCGCTAATCATCATCACTTAGTTCGACAGTTGCATTTTCATTCATAATCATTAGAACTTCTTCGCCTTCCAATTCGTTTGTGACTGATGGCTGCATTAATCATTCAATTCGGATGTAGTTGTCCTAGGGATCTTCAATCATTGATGCTATGAAAGCCAGAGAATCAACATGTCGGTTATTATCTCTACTCACCTGCCTCCAGATTATATTTGGTATTTTCTTTGAATATTCTTTCACGAGTTGTAAATATTGGTTCATCACGACATCATTTGCCTGGTATCTGCCTTCTATTTGTCTGACCACCAGCTGCGAGTCACTGGTTATTCTTATTTCCTCTAACTTCATTTCGATAGCTAGGCTTGGTGCTTGTATGACTGCCTCGTATTCTGTTTCATTGTTAGTTGCTTTATATTCTAATCGAAAGCAGAACACTATTCTCGCTCCTGCTGGCGAGGTAAACACGATTCCCATTCCTCCTCCTACATTTTTGGATGATCCGTACACAAATATTTCCCACCTCCTTGGATGGTTTTCTTTTAGCAAATCCGTGGGATCTGGGCGATCTTCATCTATGTCCAACAGTTCCTCCACTCCCTCGTCTTCTTCTATTGGAAATTCGGCCAGAAACTCAGCGATTATGTGCGACTTCGTAGAGGTATGGACCTCGTATTTCAGACCAAATTGGTCAATTCGGGTATTCCATCTTTCAACTCTCCCAACTCTCTTCGCACTCTTCAAAGTTGACTCTATTGGGATTCTGATTAAAACTTTAATCTTGTGAGTCTGGAAATAAGTTCGTAATTTTTCTGATGAGTATACCAATGCTAGTATCAGTTTTTCAATCTTTGGGTAATTCTTTTCCGCTGCATTGAGGGTCTTACTGACGTAAAAGATTGGTTTTTCCACGCCTTTATCCATCCGAAGTAGCACTGAACTTATTGAATTTGGTGTAGTTGCGAGGCAAATCAGAAACTTCTCGTATGGTTTGGGTTTTTGGAGGATTGACAAGTTGATGAGGTGTTCCTTTATATTTTGTAGTGCCTGCTCACATTCTTGCGTCCATGTAAACTTGGCCCCTTTCTTCAAGATATCAAAGAAATGCTTGTATTTGTCCGAAGACCTAGAGATAAATCTTCCCAAAGCTGCTAACTGTCCATTTAACTTTTGTACGTCTTTTACTGTTGCAGGCGAAGGCATGTCCAGTATAGATTGAACCTTGGCTGGATCTACTTCGATTCCTTTTTCGGACACAATGTGCCCAAGAACTTCGCGGATTCTACTCCAAATATACACTTCGCAGGATTTATTTTCATTTTGTATATTCTCATTTGCTCGAAAATCTCTTTCAAATCCTCCACATGATCTCCCGACTCCTTAGTGTTTACTAACATATCGTCAATGTATACTTCCAACTTGGTGTGCACCCACTTCGCAAATATTTTTTCAACCATCCGCTGGTATGTGGCCCCCGCATTTTTCAATCCAAAAGGCATTCTCATATAATATTATAACCCCCTTGGGGCGAAGAAGGTTGTATGCTCTTGGTCTTCTTCCGCCAGAGGTATCTGATTGTAACCACAATAGCCATCCATCAACGCCAGTCGTTTGTATCCGGATGCTGATTCCACCATATGGGGTATGTTGGGTAATGGGAAACTATCCTTCGGAGAAGCAGTGTTTAGATCGCTGAAGTCTATACATATTCTTATTGCTTTGGTCTTCTTTGGTACTATTACCATATTTGCAATCCAGGTAGGGTACTTCGCGGGTCTTATTATTCCGGAATCCAGCATCTTCTGTAGATCTTGCTCTATTTGCTCGTGGTAAGTAATAGCTATCTTTCGAATTCGTTGCCTTATCGGCTTGATTGCTGGGTTAAGATCTAATCTGTGACATGAAATTTGCGGATCTATTCCCGGCATCTCATTCATATTCCATGCAAAGATATCAAGATATTCTTTTAGCAGCTTTATTATCCTTTCTTATTCATACGCTTCCATTGTCGTCCCAATCTTCACCAATTTCGCTTCTTCTTCATTACCCAAATTTATTTCCTTCGTGGGTTCTACTGCAGCGAAGTTCATTACCGGTTCCCCGAGTGGAGATGGCTCTTTTAATTGCAATAAAGGTTTTTCTTTGTCTTCAGGAATCTCACTTGGTATAGCCCATCCCTCTTTTGCTTTGACCATGTATATCATCAATTCTTCTTCCTTCTTCGCTTCCAGTACCTTTTTCCTCTACTCCTTCTTTCTATTCAGCCTTCCTTCGTAGTTATGGGCATCTTTCTCATTGCAATCTTTTGCGTCTTTCTGATCTCCTTTTATTTCGCCAATTCCACTTGGAATAAGGAATCAGATGGCTTGGTGATAGGTTGATGCTACTCCTTTTATCTCGTGTATCCATGGTCGACCAATCATAGAATTATAGGGAGATTCTACATCCACCACACATACCGTTACCTCAGTTTCCAAGTCTCTTGCGAAGATATTTACAACCAACTCGCCTCTTGGCTTTGATGCAACCCCGTTGAACCCATGGATATTGTATGTTTATGGCACCAGGTCTGAGTCTCTATATCCCATGGTTTTGAATGCATGATAAAAGAGAATGTCCACTGAACTTCCCGTGTCCACCAAGATTCTGTCTATCGCCCATATTTTCTTCTTCCTCGTTGAGTCATTTTCCCACTTCGTATATTCTCCGAATTTTAAAGTTATTACCAATGGGTCCGTGTGCGAAGCTCCTCCGTCTGGTGCGTCTGCTGCTGAGAAAGTAATTGATATTTTTTACCACTCTTATAATGGCTCCTTCTTCGCAATGCTAAATATTTCATTTCCCTCGAAATCTCTTTTGTGGACTCTTTTTAGTACATTGTCGTGAAAATCTTGAATGTTCTTCGCATAATGAATTATAGAGTTACAATTCAGCCTCGGGGTTCCCCTATCAATCTCAATTATGTACACTTGCACTTGATTTTGATCGTTCTTACGAGGTGGTGGTGGTGGCGGTAATGTCCCGTTATTTGCCAAAAAAATGCTTGAGCTTCCCCTTTTCGATTAGGCGAAGTATCATTCGTTGGATATTCCTGCAGTCATTCGTGCGATGACCGTGGAAACGATGATACTTGCAAAAGTCTCCACTTATTGCACTTGATAATGGTTCCACCCCAAAATTAGGCGGTGGAGGAATTTCTTCAGTTAAAACAATAGCCTCCCATATCTTTTCTACTGTCGTGTTTAGCTCTGGTAGGGCTATATCTTCAAAAGGCGGTCTTTTTTCCCCATATCGCTGGCTTGGGTTGTTTCTTCGCTGATTACACGAGTTGTCTCCCCACGAATCATAATTTCTTTGCCTTGAATCATTATATCTCGGATGTTGATCAATCCATTCTTGATTTCCACTAGACACTGCTACCAACTTTGCTGGGATTGTGGTTAAGGGTTCAGCTTCTACGTATGGCATGATATCATTCACTGCATTTGTTACCCTAGGTAAAAGTCGCGAACTCCCCTCCTTGGTATGTATTGGCATTATCTCGCTGACCTCCTTATGTTTTTCTTCTAGCGCTACGTACTCATCCTGATACTCCCTGAGCTCGTTCATTGTTATTGTATTTCGGATTATGAATATTTGATTGTGTAAGAGATCCATCGGGATCAGAGCATTCACAAATGCTAGGATGAAAATCCTCTCATCTACTCTTCCTGCGAGTTCGATGCATATCGTCCTTCATCTCGTTATCAAACTTCGCAAACTTTCCCCTGGCTTTCTCCTCAGGTTAAATAGAGTCTCTATTCCCGGCCTCATCGCATTATTGCTTATGTAAGTCATTAAGAATATCCTTTGTAAGTCTTTGAATGATGAAATCGACCCTTCAGCTAGCCCATCAAACCACTTCTAAGCTTCCCTAGTTAAACTTGCAGGGAAATACTTGCATAATACAACTTCGTATTTCGCCCATTGCATCAAGGATAGAGTATACTGCTTCAAATGTTGCACTGCGCTGCCCGTTCCGTCGAATACACTCCCGAAGGTTGGTAACGAGCATTTTCTTGGAATTCTTGCCTCCAGTAGTTCGTGTGAGAATGGGGATCTGCCTTCCTCGATTATCGCCTCTGCTAGTTGTACTTGTACTCCTCTCCTCGAGTTGGTAAGTAATAACCTCATGTCCTGGAGTTCGTTCATAACCGCTTGATTGATCTCGTCCCTTCCGTCATATCGCCTACGCTTTCTCCTTCTTCTTTCTCGTCTATCATCCTCCTCTATCCTTTCTTCTTCCCGCCTCCTTCTCTCTTCCTCACGTCTCCTCTCTTCTTATTCTTCATATCTTAGCCATTCTTCCTTGCGCAGTCTCTGTTCCTCGCGGAGTCTTTCTTCTTCCCGAATTCTTTCCTCCTCACGAATTCTTTCTCCTTTACGAAGTCTTTCCTCCTCGCATGTTCTTTCTTCTTCGAAACGCTGTCTTTGATCTTCCCATCTAGTTTCTTCAAGGGGTCTCCTAAGCCTTTTTTCTTGGATGCTTTCTCTTCTGCGCCTCCTCCTTCTTTCTCTTCTGTCATCTCATTGTTCCTCCTCCGGTATTCCTTCCCCTTGGTGTATATTTCCCCCTGCACCTACTTCACCTCGCGAATCATGAACAGTTCTTTCTTCGTTGAGTTGATGATTTTGCTGCATCAGAATTTCATTCTGCCTCATGAGTATGGTTATTTTCTCCGTCAAATCTCTCTCTCTCTCTTTCTCTCTCCTGATGCAGAACCTCCCTGATCTGTTCTAACGTCATGTTTTCCTCATTAATGTTCTCTTCTTTGTTTTCTTGTATAGGCTCTTCTTCCATCTCCGTTTCGGTGTTAGCGGTATGGATCGATCCTTCTCGATAACGATCTCCATCTCCATGTTGAGTTGCACCTCGTCTTTCTCCCCTGTTTGACATCTCACCTCTCTCCATTCTTCCTCCTCTTCTCTCCGCTAGACGTAAACTCCTTCTTGATGCAATGATACGTTGTGCTCGTTCCAGTACTCTTGCCATAAACAGCCTCCGATATTAGCTTTTATTCTCCGATTCTCCGACACCCCTTCTTCTTTTTTTCTTCTTTTTTTATTTCTGACCAGACCTAACTTGTTTACTTCTAAGATGACCAGATCTAACTTGTTTTACTCTCAGGGCAATAGATCTAAGATCTGTTCTTTTCTCTCAACACCACTACAATTTCTAAGTTTCCAACTTCTAACTTTATGAAAGAACAACTCACCAAATGATTTTTGATGAAAAACTTTGAAGATGATTACAACTTTCTCAATCTATCCCAAGTGAGAGTAAACTCTTGACATGAGATCCCTGTTTCTGGACGCCAAAATGTAACTACGGAAAATCCATAGTTACACCCACTTACTAATTTAGATTACAAAGAGTAAATCACACGAAGTGAAACAAAACTTTTATTTCTATTATTAGTTAATGAATGGAATATACAAATCACTCAGGAATACTCACAAGAACCCTAAGTTGTCTCTCTCAATAATCTCTCACTTATCCCTCAAAACGTTCCAACCCCTATTACAATGGACCAAATCCTCTATTTATAGCGAAAAATACATAATGGGTTACAGCTCATTTTACTTCGCCCAGAGTCATACAGTTCACATGACTGTATCTTTTACCTCGCCAGAACCATTTTCAATAAAGGTTTTCCTACCTTTTCGCCTTAAAGATCGGTTATTGTCGGGGACATCTGTCCTATTTCTTGCGTAATAATCCATATTTCGGATCTTCTACTTCGTTAACTTTATCTTTTCTTGCGTAACAATCCACACTTCGGATCTTCTACTTTGTCTTATTTATTTCCTTCGCGAGATATCTTCTTGTGCAAGCCACTGCTACTTCGTTAATTATTACTTAGCAGATTTAATATTTGTTAAAGTAAATCTGACACTTGATTTGACTCTTCACTGACACTTCCCTAGGAATTAGTGAATAATATATTGTTTGAAGATTCACTTCGTTGCCTCGTTCATTTTTGTTCGGACACGTGGCGAGCAGATTTTTTGTACCTACAATACCTTTATTGGCTATGTTGATTGCACGTGCTCCTTATCATTCCATCTCGTGCAATAATCTTATTTCTGACGAAGTATTCTTTCCTTCACATTCTGCTTGTCTGCTTCGTGCAATATTCACGAGATGGCTTGGACCTCTGTCGAAGTAATCTTCTTCTTTCTTTTCCTTTGTCCGTTGCTCCATTGTATTTTGTAGTATAAGTACTTAGTTCAATGAATTTCCTCGATATGATACTTCTAGGGATTCTTTCATTTGATATTATTCAACGCAACAATTTTTGGAGTTAGAGATTGGAGGATGAGAATGCTTCCCTTTTAGTTGACTCGTTCGTGATCTCTATGTTACCCGTCAGGGAATTGTTCTACTGATTAAGGTGCTTGCTGCTACGAGCTGAATATATTGCCGAAGTAATGCATTCCAGCCTGACTGATGAAGTTGATAGCTGACGAAGTACGTTTTTCTTGTCTATTCCTTTGCTCGTGGTTCATGTGGTTGTTTTCCTGATGAAGACATCATTGCTCCTCTATTCTTGTTCTTTGCTGGTGGTTTGAATTTGACTTGAACTGGCTCTCTTAGTACTTGATCCACTTTGACTTTGATGATGAACTTTAGAGAAATTTGATGCCCTAATAAGTTTACAGGTTGTGACCGTTTCTCCGCTGCTAGTGACTCCTTCGCCTTTGGAGTATTTCGTCTTTGAAGTTTTAACTACTTTGCATGTGTCTGCTAGCTCTTCTTTTGTTGTTTATTGGATGGTTGCTCGAGTTGAACTCTTCTTTGTGCTACTAGCACTCTTTCGCTATTATACATGTCCCCGTGAGTTTCAACTATGAACAGTTAATAATTGGCAAAAGAAGTTAAATAGTACTCAGTATCCTCATTATTTAAAATTGTAATAACAAATCTAATCAATGATTATTCCTACCATTATATGGAGGTTAGATATAAATATGAAATCTAGTAACTAATAAGAATTAATCATATCGGGAATGATACTTGCGAGATTTTTCTAATTGATCTTTGTTTGTGTAATTGTATTGTAATTGTGTAATTGTATCACATTGTATCAATAATATTGAAATAATTTTATGTGATTGAAAATGTTGGTGAAAATCATTTTTGCGAAAACGTTGTGCGATTGGAAATGTGTGTAAATAAAATGGTACTTAGCTTTAATATGGTTCGCTGCCTCATGCTTCTAGACGTTTCTCACTGGCTTGTGTGGACTTGGTTTATCTTCCCATTATATAGTTGACGAAATAAACTTCATGAAGTAGTTTGTTGTTGACGTTAATCTCCATACATATAAAATACATCGCATAGAAAATACTTGAAGAAAAATATTCACGAAGTAGAGACTGTGGCTGAGCTCGACTCTTTGCCTTCCATAAGAATATTGTTGACGAAGTATGTACTACTGTTACTTCTTCTTTATTCATTGAGAATAGTGTTCTTTCACGAAGTGGTTCCACTACTGTTGCCATATTTATCATATTTCTTCGTTGGAATGGTTATTGTTTTTGCCAAAGTTGAACTTGTCTTGTTGAAGTGGGTGACGAAGTTAGTTGGTTGGTGCCTCTACCTCTGTTTTTCTGTCAAGATTTCTCACCTTCCACGAGGTATTTGCTGCTGAAGATTTTGCTTAAGTTATTGACGAGGTAAACATGAGTGTTGCGTCAGTTTTCTTAGATGCTGCTGATAAGTTTTGTTCTTTCGTTTACAAACCCTTGGCTGAAACTCGGAGCTAATTGGCGTAGTAATTCTCTCTTTGAATGTTGTTGACGAAAGGAAATAATTCATTGGTTCTTGAAATTATTATCATACGAACTGACTTGCTAAGAACTTCGCAGATCCGTTTTTGATAACAAATCTGAGTTTTTGATAACCAAATTATAGATGTGGAAAACAGATTCATCCTTGAATGATTCTTGGTGAAGACTGCAGCTGATAGTTGATGTAGCTTTTAGATCTCCGTATTTGGTAGATTTGATTTTCGTGAACTGCTAATGAGGCTATTTGGCTGTGTCTTTCAATTTTCTCCCAAAACTTAATAAACTCGGTGATTTACATCACCAACAGTACCAGGCTTCGTAGAATTTTCTTGGACCAAAAAGAAGGTAGGATAAATCCATTACTCTCCCTGTTTCTAGCATCAAAAATGTAACTATGGAAAATCCATAGTCACACCCAAATTTCTATTTCTTGTTCTTCATCTATTTCTACTTCAAACTTCATGAAACAATTTCTAGATCCAAACATTAACTCACGACCAAAATTAAATATAAGTGCTAGAATGTAAAGAGACACATAATTTTTACGTGGTTCGATCCATAAAGGGATCTACATCCACGGATTTCACTATGATTAATTGATTTCCAAGGTGTGACTTCATTAATGAGTTTTTGGAGCTCTTCTAGATCTAGTTTTGGGGAAGAAGAAGATAAGATCCATTCTCTCTCCTAGATATTTTCTTTATGTACTAGAAAGTAGAAGTGGATTTACATAAATGTCATTTACTTACAAATTAAGGAAACTAAGCTAAGATACTATGTAGACTATCCTAGCGATGTTAAGTTACTCCTTCCTTCATATGTCGCCACGCGTCGAGTGTGGTTTTTGGTATCTACAGTAATAACAAAAACTACTAATATAAATTAAAAACTTGGCCATGTACATAGATGTCGGTGAGTAAAGCCAGACATTCAAAGATTAATGAAGTAGCAGATACTCTAGCAAAAAAATCTACGTCACTTAGTGACAGTAACTGTTATGACAATCCTCCATATTTTCTTCTTAGGATACTGGAAAAGGATAACTCAAATGTAACAAGTTAAAAATTTATTAAATGTTTTATTTACTATTAAAAAAAAAAAAAGATTATACTTTAGAAAGGGAAACCCGTTCGAAGAGTGGGAAACAAAGATACAAAAAGGGAAATACCTTCAAAATAAAAAGAAAGAGAAATACCTTCAAAATAAAAACAACCATAAGAAAAATATTTTATTGTTATTGCATAAGGATTGTAAATGTGCAACACAAAACACAGTGCGTTGGATTCATTCAATGCATTCTTATTTGCGGGGGTAAAAATCATTAGACTCTATTTCAAGCTTTACTGCATCAATTATAGATGGTGTTTTCTCTACACGTGGTGATCCATTAGCTTCAGGTATCCAGGACACCATGAAGCTTGGTGGGTTACGATTCTTCATATTAAAATAGCATAGCATTCAGGAAAGGACCCACCACTTTACGGTATTTTCTCTAAAACCCAGATCCAACAACCTTGAACCCTTTCGGGAAAATGGTGGGTCATTTCCTGAATGTGAATCCAACCGTTGATTTGATCATCAAATGGTAAATAAGCCGTTTGAGCGGGATAGCTTCCATCAAAATGGTGCGGGACATCACTGCTCATCAATTATCAATTAGTCTTTTCAACATTCAGATATTGGTTGAAAGATGCAATGACAATGTAGCAAACCATTCGTCTTGTTTCCACCCAAAAACAAATATAACTGACACAGATTATCCAACTTTTTTTTGAAGCATGTAATTAAATAAAAGGAAATTAGTTTACAATTTGTCGTGGGTATTTGGCACCCACGGAGTCATGAAATAAAATTTGACTAATAAAAGATGGGATTGCCTGGTCCCATATTTTGGTTGATAAGCTCCCCGTTTGACTTCCATCTGCCGCATGATTGGCTAATCTGTCTACCGCTTGATTTCCTTCCATGTAGTTGTGCTGAATTTCATCTTGTGGGATCTGTTGAAATCTTATTTTTATTTATTCAATCATCCCTGACATGTGCCAAGGTGGTGGTGTAGATGAAGTGATGAAACGTATAAGGTTTTTTGAGTCGGTTTCAAAAATAACTCTTGGCCATTGCCTTTTTGTTGTTGTTCTTGATGCTAATAGCAGAGCCCAAGTTTCTGTAGTTAATGCAGTCGTAATTCCTAGTGGCTGAGATAGAGCCATTATAGTTCGTGCATCAGAATCTCTGCATACGAACCATGCCCCCGCAAATCCTGGGTGACCTCTGGATGCTCCATCTGTGTTAATCTTAATCCAGTTTATTTTCGGAATGGACCATCCTATCGATATTGTTGATATCCTTTTATCCCATGTCGGGTGGTTAAATATCGGTGCGTCTCCTGGTGTGAGCGGTGGTGAAGAGTGTAGTGCCCCATAGAATTCTTGTTGCAGTTTCTGAGCCCATGCTAGTATTTCTTCTGAAGTTGTTTGCTTTTGTTGGTATATTAGGTTATTCCTAGCTAGCCATAAGGTCCAGAATAGAAAACATAAAGAGGAGATTACAGATGTTGATGCAGGTTGTTGAAGTATTTTGGAAATGGTTTTCTGGGGCGTTAAGGTGAAAGTGTGTGGGGGGTTGGAGTTAGGTGAAATTGATATTTGAGCGAATAAGGTATTCCAGGAGGTAGTTTCTGTTGGACAATGGATTAGAATGTGACTTGCTAATTCTGGGTCGGTGTTGCATCTGGGGCATATGTCTGAGTTTGTCAGATGGATGTGATACAAGAGTGAGAAGGTTGGTAATCCTTCATTGATGGGCTTTCTACAAGAAAAGCCGAATTTTTGGTGGACATGGTAAAGTCCATAGGAATTTGGTAGGTGGTAAAGGGGTGTGAGTTGGTTGACCATGAATTAGGCATTTGTATCCCGATGAGGTAGTGTCGTTTCCGGATTTTGAGTGTGGTCAGATAATTTTTTCTTGGGGGCTATTTTGGGGGAGATGGATGTTCATGATTTTTTGGATTATATGGCTGGGGAGGGTGCGTAATTTTTCATGATTCCATGAGTGGGAAATTGGGTCGATGATATATGCTACCATTCGGATTGGTAACATTGTGATGGATCTAGAATTGTTGAGTGTGGAATCCAATTGGCTTCTATCGGTGTTGATAATCCATTTCCAATACGATTGAAAATCAAATTATGCATGGTATGGACAATTGAAGCCAATTGTCCTCCATTGAGGACTAGAGGAGGAAGGTATGGAATTAATGCCCTGAAGAATTAGTTGTTGATCGAGATATTTTTCACTGAAGAGACTTCCGCAGATAGAGTTAGGTTGTTCATGTAAATTCCAGATTCTCTTCATGAGAAGTGCCTTATTATGATCGCTACTCTTTCTTATTACTAATACTCCTTCTGAAATAGGTTTTGTTACTTTATCCCAACCTATAGGGTGAAGTTTTTTAATTACCGAGTCACGTCACATGAAAAAAATTCTGGTGATACGATCTATTTGTTTATGAACATTCCTGAGTAGATTTTGTGTTTGCATAATGTGGTTTGAGGTGGGAATAAGGGAGGTTTTGATGAGAGTGAGTCTTCCTGCTGGAGTTAGGAATTTTGTCATCCATCCTTTAGCTTTTCAGGCTAGTCTTTGTAGTAGGGGAGCGAAGGCTTGATTGGAAGATCTGCCATGTTTGAACTGGACTCCTAGGTAGGTTGGAGGTTTTGAAGTAGTTGGCATATTGAAGAATTGATGAAGTTCATTTACCTTGATCGGGTTTAGATTTGGGTGGTGGATGATTATTGATTTGGAACTGTTAACTATCTATCCAACAGATATGCTATAGGAGTGGAGTAGGGTTTTAAGGTGTTGGTTACTATGGTTGGAAGCTTTATATGTGATCAATAAATCATCTGCATACATTAAATGAATAATTCCAATTTTCTACAATCCTTTTTGATTCTGATCATTCTTCCTTCAATTACCTCACCGATTTACTTAATGATTTCCTTAATCTTGAACAATTTTTATCTTCTTCTTCGCTTTTTCTTCTATTTTCGTTAATTCAATCCCTGTTTCGGGCGCCAAAATGTAGTTGCAGGAATTCCTACACTACACCCTTGTTAAGATTCTATAGAAATCTATTGGAAATCAATTGAACTTCAAAGATTTAAACGACACTTTACTATTCAAATCTCATAAATGTTTACAGAATTGGGAGAAATCAAGATTACAAATATTCTCTTGGAGTTTCTCTCTCCTCAAGACTCTTTCAACTCTCAAAAATACATCATCCTTTTCTGGATCTATCGAGCCCTTTATATAGGGATTTACATAATGGATGACATCTAAGTTTTCCTCCTATTTCGGATCTATTCTGCGATCTCATCGTGATCGCTATAATATTCTTTATCTCAAGAACGATGACCATCGCAAGATCAACGTATTATTCTTTTACTTCTTTCATCGTAAGTTTCTTTTGAGTATTCTGTGACGTTCGTGAGACGTTGTTAAAGAATTGGTAATGACGCTCTCAGAAATGTTGTTAATATCGCAAGAATAGCGTTGTAGCGATATTCTGGTCCTACAATAATTGAAGTTTATTATAAGTTTTCGATTGATTTGATTGACTAACGGTTGTTGAACTTTGATTGCACCTAGTTTGTTTATGCTTGAGAATCTTCTCTCCTGATATAAGATTCACTCAAACTAGATCGAAGTATCAATGGGGATCTTTAGATTGTGTGTAGATCTAAAGACGTCTTGTGATAATCCATTGTTAACAGACTCCGTTCTGTGTGTGATTAATTATAAGAGATTCAAGTTGTTTGTGTGCAGGTGTTTATTGAAGATCTAAGAAGATTTGAAGACAAAGAAGATTTCTTATTTGAATTCATAATCTTTGGTGTGCAGAAAACTTGATCGGATGGGGATCCAACTATAATCGGTTTATCTTTTGATAAATTGGATTGATTAGTTGCGTAGACCGGCATCAATATTGAAAAAGCGGGGGTCTAACAACCTCACCCAATATTTCAATTAGAAATCTGTATGGACAACTCCGAGTTGTTGTCTAGAGAATAAACTAGACTTAATCAATAGAAAATACTCAAGAAGTTATTATCTCAATCTCTCGATTTTATTTACTCAAGCAAATACGATTCGCGAGCCTAATCAAAGAAAGATAACTTGGATGGTACCAAAGACCAATATCCAAGTGTCAATCAATTTAAATCAACAACCAATAGGTCGGATATTCTAATCGATTGAACAACGCACAACCTGTATTATTTCAATTATATAAAAATATAATGCGGAAAATAAATAACACAAACACTAAAATTTGTTAACGAGGAAACCGCAAATGCAGAAAAACCTTGGGACCTAGTCCAGATTAAACATACACTGTATTAAGCCGCTACAGACACTAGCCTACTCCAAATTAACTTCGGTCTGGACTGTAGTTGAATCCCAACCAATCTCACACTTATCCAAGGTACGGTTATGCTCCTACGCCTCTGATCCCAGCATGATACTGCGCACTTGATTCCCTTAGCTGATCTCACCCACAACCAAGAGTTGTTACGACCCAAAGTCAAAGACTTTAATAAACAAATCTGTCTCACATAGAAAAGTCTACAGGTAATAGATAAATTCATCTCCCACGAATAAACCTATGAGTTTTGTTCCGTATTTTGATAAATCAAGGTGAACATGAACCATTCTATAAAACCAGACTTATATTCCCGAAAAACAGCTCAGTTTCATCAATCACCTCACAATAAACTTAATCGACGCAGCGAAGAAGATTATTGAGGAATCACAAACAATGAGACGAAGATGTTTGTGACAACTTTTATCTTGCCTATCAGAGAAAGAAATCTCAAGCCAATTATTACAATTGTACTCGTACGATAGAAATATCAAGATCATATCTCACAACTACAAGAAAAGTAGTATCGGCCTGGCTTCACAATCCCAATGAAGTCTTTAAGTCGTTAAGCTGGTTTTAAAGAAGACCAAAGGTTAAAGGAGAATCGACTCTAGCTTTAGCAAACTAGTATCACACAGAATGTGTGGGGAGTAGGTTTCCCAATTGTTAGAGTTCTCCCTTATATAGTCTTTCAAATCAGGGTTTGCAATCAATGTTAGCTTAGTAACAAAGCATTCAATATTCACCGTTAGATGAAAACCTGATTAGATACAAGCTAATATCTCTCAACCGTTAGATCGAAAAAATAGCTTGTCATACACACATGTACTTGACGTTTTGAGTTCGTGTAACCATACCCAAACGTGTACAATTGTTGATTCAATATTAGTCAACCAAATGGTTAGCCAAATGATAACTTTCATATCAACCATATTCTTCTTCACCATAACTAGTCCAAATGACTCAAATGAACTAGTTAGAGAGTTGTTCAATTGCTATGATATCTCAAGTATTACAAGAGACACAATTGAATCAAAAATGGTGTGATTCACTCGAATCATTTCATGAACTATAAAGCCATGGTTTGCAAAATCATTCATTAGTAATTTAAGATAAGTTCATGAACAATGTTTTCAGAAATAACCTCTTGAGTTTGCGGACTGAGTTTTCGGACTCAAGCTAACCGGTTGAAGTTAATAAACTCCAGCAGAATTTCTCGGGATGAGAAATTCCGTCAGTTCGTGGACTGCACCTGAGCTTCAACTTCAGCAGATATTCTCGGGTTCGAGAACTTACACCAGTTCGCGGACTGGGTTGGTGGACTGAGTTCGCGGACTGAGTTGCTACTCATGTTCCGGTTCCACTTGATTAACAAAGTTCGTAAACTTCGGTTCAAGTGTTAAGGACTTATACATATATGTGTTCCACAACAATGTTTATATTCCACAATGTTTATATAGTCTAAACTCTCATTTCAATCATTGAAACATTCTCAGAGGAGGTTATATAGTTGTTATTCACAAACTACTTTTTGTCAGAGAAATTTCCAAAGTGATTGAAACATAACATGACTTTCGTCACTAGGCAAAGATGAACTTGGCTAAAGCGAAAGCTTTACCAACACCCATTTCGAGAAATAGATAAGCGAGATATACTCAGCTCGGAATGTCACATGTATATATCTTTAGTATATATAGTAAAACGACTTTTGTCTCAAGATAGGAGATAGAGTAGATAGACTTTTGACTGATAGATAAGTTCAAGTCTCTACATACCTTTTAGTCGATGAAGATCCACTGGTTCCTTGAGTAGTCCTTCGTCTTGTATGATGATCGCCATGGAGTTCTTGAGCTCAACTACACTTTCTATCCTAGTCCGAGACCTTAGATATAGTAGACTAGAAATCAATACTTTATAGTTTTGATCACTAAGATTGACAAACATGCTTGAGATAGCAACGCATGCGAGTTTGACCGAGCAGTGATATAACAAATATATTTCTTTGTGATTCAAAGTATTAATTGCATAGTCTAAATAATTACTTTGGTAATTGTTGAGTAGATTGATCTAAGAACTCGATATTAAGTGGGAAACTGCCACTCAACCAAAAATTGACTGCCCTTGTTATTGTTGTGACTAAGTCAGCAACAACAGTGGAACCTTCTCCGCAAGTTAAATATCCCCAAAAAAAAATGTACAGTCTATTAAATATAAGAGGGGAACCTCTCACACTCTTATTTTCACACTATCTCACACTTTGGACACTGATATTTATTCTAAAAACCAAATGATAGTGTATCTGAAGATAATATTTTGGGATATGTTCATCTCGCTAAGCTCTATATACCAAAAATAATAATAACATTATGAAAGGGATAACTCCACCATCTAATACTTTGAAAATTAACCGCCAAAAATCAAAAAAATTTCAACCATTAAAATTAAAACTGACATATTGGAAGGTTTTGTATTTCAGAATATTCTTATGTTTATGATATGTAGAGCATTATAAATTTATAAAAAGAGAATATTGTCAACTGAAAACTTTAACAGTCAATCATTAGTCCAGATACTATCCATTAATAATTGATATATTGGGTACCAAACTAAAGTGTTGGTCTTTGTTATTCCATTTGTAGTTAAGATAACCACAAGTATCAATATGATATGTTACTCCCCCTTAGTCTATGCTTTACTCTTTCATTAGATATAACGTTTAAGCACCCATGTTAGAGCATTTCTCCGTCGAACTCGCATGCGTTGCTATCTCAAGCATGTTTTTCAATATTAGTGATCAAAAATATATGTCTTGATTTTTAGTTTACTTATGACTAAGTCTCGGTTTAGGATAATTAAGTATAGTTGAGCTCCAGACTCCATGGTGATTATCTTACGAAGACGAAGAACTACTCAAGGAACCAGTGGAACTTCATCCGACCAAAAGTTATGTGGAGACTTGAACTCATCTGTCACTGAAAAGTCTGTCTAATATATCTCTTACTCTTGAGACAACATTCGTATAAGTATGATAGTTTTTATACATACACATTTCCTATTTCGATCCAAGTTTACTTGCCTATCTTTTTCTCGAAATATGTGTTGGTAAGCTTTAGCTCTAACCACTTTTTATCTTTACCCGTGACGAAAGTCATGATGACGGTTTAATCTTGAAAATAGCTTTAATGACGATAGTCGTGAATAACGATTGTTATAACATTATAGAAGAATGTTTCAATGATTGAAATGTAGAGTTAAGATTACGTAACCATCTATGGATACAAGCATATATAGTGTGTTCGTACATTAGTGTATAAATCCATAAATCGGAAATCAAGTGCGTGCATATGTGTGCATGCATTATTGGTGAAGGAGACAGGTTAGGTACGCGTACCCGTACGCTTATTGGTGGAAGTTTTCAAACCGAAAATTTATGCTGAGTTTGTATGTTTGCAAACTGTCAAACCAGTCACCTTAGGTATGCGTACCCGTACTTGTACCCACGGAAGTTTTCGAACCGAAAATTTCTGCTGAGTTTATAAACTCAAATCCGGTAGCTAAGGTACGCATACCCTTACGCGTACCCAAGATGGTTATATTTCTCAAATCGGTAAGCTCATGAACTTAAACAATAAATCAATAAGGAATGCAATCTTTGCAAAACGTGGTTATATTGTTCATGAATTGATTCGAGTGAATCAAACCGATTTTGTTTCAATTGTGTCTATGTATAAATATCTAAGCAATTGAATAACTCTTCAACTAGTTCTTTTGAGTCATTTGAACTAGTTGTGAATAAGATGAATATGGTTGATATGAAAGTGCTCATATGGCTAACCATTGGTTAACTATTTGTGAACCAACCAAACGTACACGTTTAGGTACGGTTACTCAAACCTAAATGAAATACATTTCATTTGTGTATGACAATCTAAGTTTCAATCTAACGATTGAAAGAAATTATCTTGGATACATCAGGTTTTTCATCTAACGGTGAATATTGAATGCTTTGTTACCAAGGTAACTTAGATTGCAAACCCTGATTTGAAAACTATATAAAGGAGACGTTTAGGAACTGGAAAAACTAATCCCCACACCTCCTGTGTGATACTAGTTGGTTTTGCTAGAGTCGATTCTCCTTTAACCGTAAGTTTCTTCTCAAGACCCTGTCGGTTAACGACTGAAAGACTTCATTGGGATTGTGAAGCCAGACGAAACTACTTCTCTTGTAGTTGAGCAATATGATCTTGCCATTTTCTATCGTACGATTTCAATTGAATAATTGGCTTGAGATTAAATCTGATAGGGAAAGATAAAAAGAAATCACAAACATCTTTTTCTCATCGTTTGTGATTCCGCAATATCTAGTTTCGCTACCATACGATTTAAATTATTGTGAGGTGATCAATAATTCTAGGCTGTTCTTCGGGAATATAAGTCCGGGTTATTAATTAGTTCCTGTTCACCTTGATTTTATCAAAGACAGAATAAAACTCATAGGTTTATCTGTGGGAGACAGATTTATCTATTATCGTAGACTTTTCTGTGTGATACAGATTTGTTTATTAAAGTCTTCGACTTTGGGTCGTAGCAACTCTTGGTTGTGGGTGAGATCATCTAAGGGAATCAAGTGCATGGTATCATGTTGGGATCAGAGACATAAGGAGTGCCACTGTACCTTGAATCAGTGTGATATTGATTAGGGTTCAACTACAGTCCAGACCGAAGTTAGTTTGTAGTAGGCTAGTGTCTGTAGCGGCTGAATACAGTGTGGTGTTCAATCTGGACTAGGTCCCGGGGTTTTTTTTGTATTTGCGGTTTCCTCGTTAACAAAATTTCTGGTGTCTGTGTTATTTCTATTCCACATTATATTTTGTTATATAATTGAAATATCACAGGTTGTGCGTTGTATCGATCAATTGTGAAATCCAACCTTTGGTTGTAGATTGGAAATTGATTGATCCTTGGATATTGGTCTTTGGTACCATCCAAGTTTATTTCTCTTATATTTGATAAAGACTCGCAGATTTATATTTGCTTGAGTATAGATCAAATCGAGAGATAGAGATATTAACTCCTTGATATACTTTTTATTAAGATTGAGTTTGACTATCTAGTTGATTCCCTTAAAAGTATATTAGAGTTAGTCCATACAGATAGATAATCGAAATATTGGGTGAGGTTGTTAGACCCCCGTTTTTTTAACCATTGTCCTTTCCTTAGGGATACCAAATCACTTGTTTCCTCCATATATTTCTCTCCCTTTTTGTCAGAAAATGACAAAGGTACGAGCAAATAAAGGACAAACCGAAAGGATCTTACAAGTCTAAAAGACTTGCATAACCTATAAGAGTTAAGCACGAGGGTTCCACACACCATTTTAGATAACCAATATCAAAACCGAAACTACAAAGTAATTTTATATTGATATGTTATCAAGGAAATAATTGACTAAAGAAATTTTCCCTTATAGTTTAGCAAATTAAAAATTGACTAAGTATTTTGGGGTAAAAACTGTTTCTGCTAGTTTTGGTTAATTTGGGTGTGTTGATGAGAAACTAATTTAGACCTAAACAAATGCACTGTACGGGAGTACTTTAGATTCGAGAGATCAATCTGTACAATCCTGGCCTAAACCAAGAAATGGTCATTCCAGTCTTACTTCGGTCACAAAGTGAAAGAGAAGGGTTGGTCTTAGGGAGGAAAGCAAAGAAGGTGTTGAGACCATAATGGTTAATTCTGAAGATGTGGCTATTTATGAATTGTATCAGAATTTGAAACTGGCTTGCGGAATGTAAGCTATCATTTCTTTTGTGTTTTTCTGGATACTGAGTTGTTGTTAACCAAAACTCTGTTATCTGGTAAAAATAAGTAGAAACCTATTTATACAAGTCATAATTGAACGCACCCTGATCTCGCAGGAAGTGGGATTAATTGAGTGATGGAGAAGTGGGGTAATGTGTAAATGCTAGAAACCACGTCCCAACTATGAAGGAAACAGATTAGTTTACACCCACTACTTCTTGCCGCCACTAACTGCCCGCTTTCCTAACACTTTCTTATAATGGGCGTGTTGCACGCCGCACGCTGTAAACTTCCAGACCAATACCACGATGAGTATCACCCAGTTTATGATATGTTTGATGTCTCGAGTATTTTCGTGGGAAATATGTGGCAGATTGTTGAGCGGGTCTCGTATGCAAGACCTAGTTATTCTGATTAATTGTACGCCAGCTAGGTCGCAAATAGCCATGTGTGGAAAGTAAGTCAGGAGACTTGCCGCATGAGAATGGTGTGTGACGCTATTAGGTTAGTCTTGGTTAGTCACTTATGAATTACCATAGGCCGGTCAATTCCATGGCGAATTTAGACGGCTGAGATTGTAATTCATGAGAGAAGGTGTCCGTTGATTATGGCCACATTCTGTTGGCACCTGGTGATGGATTAGTGGCGCCATTGGCATGGTGACACGTTTGGCACATGCCAGTGGTATAGTAGCACGAATAGCGCTTGGCGTAGCCGCGGTCATTATATCTTGGCATATTGGTGTTGAATCCAAATATGGCTTGTAAATATTGGCTCTTACCCTAATTAGCGCGTGTGGCATGTGGCCGTGGCATAGTGACTTTCTTTGTGCAGATGGTGCCATGGCCGCGTCAAATAAATTATAGCAAGTCCATAATGTGGTAAAAACCACATGCGCAAGGATATCCATGGGTGCCATAACATGGCGCCATTTTTAAGTTTCATAGGTTTAGAGCGATCTAATTGGCCGATAGAAAAGAGGGCCGACAAGTATGGGCCCGACCACTTTTCATGTGCATGTGGCGTATTTAGAACGACCTGATTGGCCTATGAGAAAGAGGAGGGTCGGCAAGTAGCATGGGGGTGTGGCCATCTGCAGGTGGCGCTAGCTGGCCTATGACACATCCACACTTCCCTTTATTGCTGCTCCTATTTTCAGCCGCTCCTCTTTTATTCCTTGTTTTCTGATTTTGGGTAGGACTTTGCGCCTACTAATCCATGACGGATCAATTGCCTAGTTTGCCTAGGTTTAGATTTGACCAGCAGGGTCTGATATACTGCACAGGGCACAAAAAACCTAATTTTTGCAAATTAATTAGGTTGATATTGAATTTTGAGAATTATCACAAAATTGATTGGATTCTGCGTGTTGACACAGAGTTATTTATTGCGAGAGAGCAGCATGCTTTCTGACTGATTACTTTTATGCAAACCTCAACCTTGATACTTCGGGAAATTTATGCTACTCAGCTGCGAGTGAACACTAATTGTCATGTCATATTAATATTAAGGGTTCAGCCATGGAACACATCACATAAAGTATTCAGTGAGTCCTATTTTAATGAATAATACAGGTAGGGTGTCGAAATTTACAGAATATCTGGGATTGTTGCTACATGCACCATTCTGGATAAATTTCATGTAAACATATTGAATTGCTCAACTAATGCGCAAATGAAGAGGTTGTGTACTCATCACTTTTACTTGGATCTGTCTCTTTGCAGAATGACAACATAATAAATGTAAGGTTTTACAATTTTAGCCCTGAACTAAAAACCACCATCAACATTAAGTCCCATGCTTAGCATGTAACAGTGACGTTGTTGCGGGGTAAGCATTAGATGGTGACAAACGAGAGTAAAGTTGAAAAGGCAAGACATGTAGAGACTACCAGAAAAGTTTGATTGACCCTTGGTAATAAGCATGAGCGATGGTCTCCGTTCTAGCATGCTTCTGGCTTAGCCATGGAGTACTGGTGCAATGAAATGTTGGCGCCGCGGGCTATTTGTTCCCCTTCGGACAATGACCTCCATACTGGCACTGCGACTTTGGCCCTATGGTTTCGATCGATGACCCAGCCGTTTCTTTCCGTGCGCGAGTCCAAGATGGATTCCTTTTTGCCCTCGAATTCCAAAAAACGATGTGTATATAAAAGGCGTTACCCTTTTTTTTTTCCCCGTTGGATTTGCTTCTGCGTCCTCGTGTTAGCAACAAGGGTATATCAATCGGGAGCTGATCAGTGGAAGGAAAAGTAGCAGTACAAGGAGACAAGTATATTTCAGGTATGTATTCCAACGTCTCTTCCATTTTGTTTGCTCTTCCGTGTTGATGTGAACCCTAGCCGCAGGCGTGACTTCCATGAACTTGCAAACTTATTCCAATATAAATGATTCCTCTTTGCTAGTAGTATTGTAGTAGTGTTATCCACGACATTGACAGCAACGAAACCGATCATTATGAGTATCGCTAGAAAGACAAGCAAATAATTCATGGGCGGGTGGTTCCTTCATAAAACCTTGCCTTAGGGTTTTTTTTTTTGGTCGTGAGCACAATTCCCGCGTCAAGACACAGTTTTCAGCCGAGAGCTAATTCCCACGGCAAGACACATATTTTGTTTGATGGGGCATCAGTCCCCATTCTTTTTGGCCATGGGTGCCATGGCCTATGGCCAAAGAAAATCTTCCCATGGAGAATTTGTTGTTGGCTCTTGATCATTAATGGCAAAAATCCTCATGCATGGTTTTTCTTCAAAGTAGTAACTCTTTTCATGTTTTGCTTCGTTGTAGTTACTCCAAAAGTGAAAAGTAGCATAAGGAATTTTTGTCAAGATATCACTTGGAGATGGTTCTGCTGCCA
The DNA here is from genome assembly GCA_023529315.1 of Papaver bracteatum. NCBI lineage: Eukaryota > Viridiplantae > Streptophyta > Magnoliopsida > Ranunculales > Papaveraceae > Papaver > Papaver bracteatum. Next base: position 802,868 of record JAJJWX010003646.1, read on the forward strand.
TGTCGAGAAATGCTAACAACTCCAAAGATAAGCCAAACATAGACGATGAATTTTTCACAAGGTCTTGTACAATCATGAGGACCCATCCCAAACATGTGACAACCCTTCTGACTAGTTTAGAGAATGGTGGAGTGTTCTAGCTGGTCTATCCAAGGCGGGTAATAAGGTTTTGTCTCCATAAGAAATAGTACCCAGCTTCTCCCATTGACTTCAAGATCTTTCATAGCCCATTATGTTCTTATGATAGATGGATGAAATTCATGATAAGTCGTGACCATGTGAGGGCTAATCTGATTGAGGCGCAAATCATGAATGATTTCATGGCGTCTGAGACACTTTAGATTAGGAAAGACGCTGCAGGTTTAATTACTTTCATCTCTAGATGGTGCGCGGAGACTCACGCGGCTATATGCAGATGGGGCGAAATGACTATTACTTTGGAAAATATAGCCGTCCTATTGAATCTTCTAGCAATTGGGAATCTTGACGTTATCTTTTCCGAGCAAGAAGAAAAAATGCACGCAACTCTAGTAACGAAGTCGACATGATATCTTAGGAAGGACTATGAGGAAAAGTGCTTTTATACTTGGTGGGTGTCTGAATGGTTCCCTAAGGAGTCGGAGCCGGATCAAGTGTTGGATAACACGCTCAGTGTTTCTGCATTTTTAGCCTTGTGGTTATCCAGAGATATTTTTGATGATGGATCTGGCAAGAAAGAAATAACACAGAAGCTCGTCAAATTTGCTATCAAATTGGCGAAAGGCGTTGCTCTTCCCATAGGCAGTTTGTTCCTTGGCTCATTGTACACACATCTGGATTATTTGGCAGTGGAAATGTATGTTTTTAATGGGTATATGAAGGTAGACTCGTATATCCATGTCGCCTTCCTCCAAGCATGGTTGTGGGAGCATTTCAAAGATTATGTTCCTAATCCAGTAACTTCACTTCCTGGTACATATGGCGGCTCTAGGATACTTCGTTGGTTGAAGAGGCGTCCAAGACCTGGTTCAAAGCTCATCGATTTCTTTGACAATGCATATCTGATGCGTTTCGTAACCACAAAATATTAATTAATATTTTTCCACCTAATTAACAAGTAATATAATGTAGTCAAGTTCGTTCCCACGAGGAGCAAGAGGTTTTAGTTATCTTATAATGTCACAAAAGGGGGTTTTGGTTTTAGATTTTATAAAGCAAAATAAATAAACAAAGCAATTAAAAAGATAAAGTTGAAATCAATAAGAGAGATAAGATCAATGAATCCTTCTTCGTTGCAAAACAATGACTCAAGTTATGTTCTTTTCCACTTTTTATTAGTCACATATTATCACCAACCGTAGATATAGCAGCTAGATCAGTGTTAACCCCTAAATCCCTTGTATCACCAGATCCGGAAGTTCTCGACTACTGGATTATATTTACCAAACCACCTAGTAGTAGATCACTCAAGATGTAATTTAGTTAAACGCATCAAATTTTGGCGCATATCCAATCAACTTTCATCCCTGGATTTCGGTCCACATGTCCATAGTTCAGGAAGACGTTTTTGCTTCCGCCCCAGACATGACATTGGTTTATGATGGAAAGAACATGAGCATTGGGGAAATTGTGTTCATGAGAAGCTGCATACCTGGATATGTACTGTCTTTTTTCAAGGAATCTTTTGAAGTGGTTCCTTATAACATCGACATGATTGCTCGTCATATGGGTTTTGATCAGGGAATTCCATTCCGCCGTCTATTAACACCTCCAAAAGAATTTTTGCAAGCCGTTTTCGACAGCCGTGTCTTTTCACCTCATAAAAGTCTCCCCTTTCTGCTCCCAGGACGAAAACCGGTGATAATCTCTAAATATAATGTTTTCTGGGAGGAAGAATTCCTCGTTATTCATCAATTTTGTGCGAGTATGTTGTGACAGATCCACGTGGCAAGCCCTCCTCTAAGATCTTAGAAAATCACAAATTATTGAAGCAGCTTCCTTCGGGTAGGCGGAAATCCTCTAGCCCAGATGGAATCAATCCCCAGGAAAAGGAAATAAGGTCAAAAAGTCACGCAGGCGGCATCCGATCGGCTTCGACGGCCCTTGTGATCTACAGTTCTTCCAACATGCAAGTATGTATGATTTTCTTCTGATTTAGCCGATTGCATAAATATGATCAGGGAATTCCATTCCGCCGTCTATTAACACCTCCAAAAGAATTTTTGCAAGCCGTTTTCGACAGCCGTGTCTTTTCACCTCATAAAAGTCTCCCCTTTCTGCTCCCAGGACGAAAACCGGTGATAATCTCTAAATATAATGTTTTCTGGGAGGAAGAATTCCTCGTTATTCATCAATTTGTGCAGTATGTTGTGACAGATCCACGTGGCAAGCCCTCCTCTAAGATCTTAGAAAATCACAAATTATTGAAGCAGCTTCCTTCGGGTAGGCGGAAATCCTCTAGCCCAGATGGAATCAATCCCCAGGAAAAGGAAATAAGGTCAAAAAGTCACGCAGGCGGCATCCGATCGGCTTCGACGGCCCTTGTGATCTACAGTTCTTCCAACATGCAAGTATGTATGATTTTCTTCCTGATTTAGCCGAATTGCATAAATATGTTGGATTTTCGTTACAGAAAATCTCTTATTCTTAACTCAGGGTCTTGACAACATGAACTCCTTCGCCAAACTTGCACGTGGCCAGAACATGGAACCTTCTGAAGAAAAATCTGGCGATACTGAGCCTTTTGACGATGGAGATGAGGATGAAGAAGAAGAAAGCTCATGATTAGGTGGTGATAGGAAAAGCGTTTCAGAGTGTAACAACGAGTCTTCTTCCAGTGGGCCCATAGATGAGTCGGTGAGTTTTCCCCACATTTTTCTTCTTGGACTATTTATTTACACAGAATAAATATTCAATGGGTGATATTGCAGGAGGAAACCGTCCTTGAAGATAACCCTGAGATGGAGACTCATCATAATGATGATGTGGCTGCATCCTTGTTCGTATAAACCATGCCTATCGATAATCCTGAGACGGATATTGATCGTCATGAAGATACTGTCATGCCTCCATTAGTGGAAAACATTTCCATGGCTACATGAGCGATTATTCCCAAAGAATCTTCGCTGGTCGCGGATTCGGATTCGGTTGCAGGTGTCACTTTCGACCCTCAATTTTTGTCTCCTTTTGATGGTCATGTGTTGATCAGAGGATTCAATGTACCAGCTAAGTATGCGGAGTTGTATACCTAAATATGGCAGAAGTATGGGCACACTGCAACAACTAAAAAGATCACCAGCAAATTTTCATTAGTTAAGCACGTGGAAGAAGCCATATCTTCAATTCATGATATGTGCAACATGACCGGCCACACCATTTCTGGAGATGTAGTCTCAAGCTGGGAGTTTACCGCCCCCTGGTTCTGTGAAGAATTTTCTAAGATCCAAAAACTGCAGGCTGAAATGGTTGAAGGTCCCTCCGCGAATTTGATTAATCAACATGAGGCAGAAATCGAGAAGTTATCTCAAGAGTTGAAGTTGAAGCAGGCGGCTCTTCAAAGCATGAAGGATGTTTTCTCCAAGAAGAATGGGCTGTTGTTGGACAATTTCCCTTGAATGCTTTTATTTTTCTGAACTTCTTCCTCTTAGGTTTTTTTTTGAAAGGCAAGAGACACCACTTTTATGGTTTGATTTTCTGGTTTTTGGATTGGTAGATGATTTCTTTATAAGAATCCTTTGAATTGATTTATTTTTGGAATGGCTTTATAAGTAATTTTTCTAAACGTAATTGTACTTGGATTAACTAATATGTTGGGATCCGCATTATGAATGCAAGTAATGCAATCATTCCGGAGAAACTGTAAGTATTGCATTAAAAAGGGTAAATATGGGAGCGATACGAAATCCTGGAACAATTGGGCTATTTAGCTTCTGTTGAAAATATGGAGATGACGCATGTGTCAGATCTCTGATGAATTCAAAAATGATGGGTTGTGTAAACATTAATTGACAAAACTTACTCGCTTAGGGGCCTCCCAACGAAACTAAATTTTCCGCAATCCTGGCCCCGAGAAGTCCCCAGTCATTTTTTATTGTCTTTGTAACATCTTTATGTCGATCCACGATAACGCGGAGAATCTTCAGTTCCCAGGCGCAATTCTCATGAATCAATCTTTTCTTGAACAATTCGCTTCATACCATTTCACTCACTGGTAGGATGATGGATAAATCTGTGATAGTGGCAATACCTTGAATCTAACATCTCTTGATCAGTTGGTGGGCGCCATACCGGGGGTAGTTGGACTGCTCCTTCTCGCACCCAAACTTCCAGTATTCTAGAAATTTTTTTATAGGAAACGGTAAGCATAGATGTTTTGAGTCTAGCTTTTCTCGTATCAGGGGATGCTATGGTGGAGATTCTTGTAGGCTTTGACATGAAGCTCTTTTCGAGGACGAAATCGATGCTTGAGTGGTCATTGATTCGTAAGCGGGCTGTTTTCTTCTGCCATATTATTGAAGGGTAATTTCTCTTATGGGGCATGCATCAGTGACGGTGATGCAAAGTGGTTGGGCTGGATATTTTTTGTTGGCGCACCGCTCGTCTCCATGGGAATCTTGGCAGATTTTACCTTCTTCAGGTTCTTTTCTTTTCAGTAAAGCTGTTGTGGCTATGGATTGTTGGACAACTCTTTGAACTTCTGCAAGGGTGTGGAGATAAAGGTTTTCCAACAAATCTTTATAGGACGGCTTTTTACTTTTGTCTTGTAGATATTGTGGTGCACCTGGAAAGTTTTGTAGTTGCAGGAAATCCTACACTACACCCTTAGTAAGAATTCACAAAGATTAAGACATAATTTGAAGATAAAGAACAATATTTTTTATTAATTTGATCAAGAAAGAATTACAGGAAATATAAGAAATCAAGAATACAACTGCCTTCTCTAAATTTTTCTCTCTCCTCAAGACTTTCTCATCACTCAAAAGTTATCTCTCCCTCTCAGATCTACTGGTCCTCTATATATAGGGTAGTTACATAGTGGATGACAGCTAAGATGTGCTTTAATTTCGGATCTGGCCTACGAAACGTTCGCAACAGCTATTATATCAACTCTCGCAGGTACATTAACCCTCGCAGAATCATTACGCTCTTCTCGTGTTTTGGCTGTCATCATTCATTACGTCACTTATTAGATCATCCTGCAACACTTTCAGTATGTTGTTAAAGAATCTCGCAGAATAACTCGCAGGAATGTCATTAATTCTCGCAAGAACAATATAGTGGCGATATTCTGGTCCTACATCTTGCCTCTTCTCATGTCTTTTCTGTGAAGAAGGAAAGGTCATGACAATAAAAATGCCTTAACTATTCATCTTTCCATTTTATTTTCGCTTTGGCACGTTTCTATATCCTTCGCTAGATTTATCACATGTATTATTTCTTCCATTCAATTTCTGACACATCTTTTTCAACCGTTGCGTTTCAGCCGTTCACATCTTCTCTTCGTATTAAATACATCTATCTTCTCGAGATTCTTCTTCTTCTATAAATACTTCCTTCATTCTTTTCTTTCTTTCTTTTTACCTTCTTCTTTCTTCGCTCTGCAAATTTACTGTTCTTCCTTAAATTCCAGATCTGCTACTGTAGTTTTTCTTCCTATTTTGATCTTCGATTCTTTTTCTACTCTTTTTCCATTCCCATACTAAAAAATGGCTCCTGTTAGTCGTATAAATCAAGCTACTTTTGAATTTCATCAACAGAAACTTCAAGGTCTAGGTTTTAAATTATCTACCATCCCCAATCAGTCTCCTAGATCTGAACTTTCTATCAATTTATTTTCTGATCATCCTTATTCCAGAGAGAAAATTATGGTCTTGCTAGGTCAGTCATAATCTGGTCTTCCCATTCCCCTTTTCAATCCGGAACTTCCCTTTTTTTATGAAATTCTCTCGCATAAAAAAATTTAGCGAGTAATATACCAGTTGAGTGGAGATTGTATCCGTCTGTTACTTGAGTATGCTACTCGCGGCGCCGGTAAAAAATATCTATATCCTGAGACCGCGAATAATCCCAAATTTAAAGACATTCCTAAAAATTATACCGTGGAGAACTTTTTCACAAATTATGAAGTGATCCCCATGAAGAAGGATAGAACTTGTTGGGGTGTCCGTCTACAAAAGAAAGATGGCATTGCTGACGAAAAGGTTCTTATGATGGACATTGACTGGCATCCAGGCAACAATTCATCCCCTCACTATTCTAAAGATGATAAATGGTGCAAATTCCACTTGATGTTAGAGGGTTCTTTTATCTCTGGTACTCATAATTTACCTGCGAATCTCGCAGAGTGTCGATCATGGATCTTTAATTGGTCTGAAAAAGATTCTGAGATGTGTTCCCAAATTATTATTATTGTTTTCATATCCTGATATGTATTCTCGCTGATCATTCCAATTTTTCCAGATTAAAAAAATGAAACTTAGCTACCAGAACACTGGGAATCCCAACATTTATTTGGATCTTAAGTCCTTCACGGATGAAGTAAGAAATACTCTTTACTCATTCTGAACAATATATTTTTGCCTCAATTTCTTATCTTCATCTGTGTTTTTTTTTTTGAAGGTTATTGAAGAAATTGAACCCATAAAGCCTGCGAAGACTAAAGGGAAAGACAAAAGCAAAGACGGTCCTCGCAAAGAAAAATCTACTATTGTTCGCGAATAAAAATCTACCGTTCCTCCTAAGGGTAAACCCATTGTTCCTCACAAAGAAAAGTCTACTGCTCCCCCTTTGAAAAAGAGAAGAACTCAAATTCCTACACCTTCTTATTCTCAATTTAGTGAGAGTTCCAGCGAGAATACTGATGATAATGATGATGATGCTGGTACTTTCACCGTGAGGGAAAATTTTCAACTTGAGTCTTCTATGACTCAATTATCTCATATATTTGGTAACCCTCGCGGCATTCCTCATGACTTTGGAGATGAAGCCATTAATGAAACATGCTTAGCTCACGCAAAGATTTGCGATGCTACCCTGTTAGTTGACAATGATTCTCTTGAAGGAATTTACAGATCAATGTCTCCCAGTCTTCTGAATTCTCTCAGTATTTTGGTATATTTTTATTCCTTCACTTCTTTCTTTTATTCCGAAATTCTAATTAAATTTATTTTGACAAACCTCACAATTTCTTCGTAGACTGGTAGAGCTTCTTTTGCCGTTGCCTCAGACTTGGAGAGGAGGTGTGCATCTTTTCGCGAGAAAAATGATGTTCTTCGCAAGAAGAATGTGGATTTGGAATCTGAGTCCGCTAATCTTCGCGGGCAATTGGAATCTGGGTTAACTGACCTTCAAGAAAAAATCAAGCAGTTGGAAACTAATCTAACTTTCTCGCAAGAAAAGGTTGCAAGCCTCCAAGCTGCGAATGATCATTTTATGGTAAGAAATATTTCCCTTTATTTTTACCCTTGTATTCCTTTGCATTTTGTTCTTATTATTCTTCTTCGCAGATGTTTATGGCCTTTCTGACGAAGTTGTATTCCTTCGTTCTTTTCCAAACCCAATAGATGATGATACACTTCTCAATCACCTTAATGAATCCTTAGTTAGTTATTCAAATGAACAGATTAATTCTCTTTCTGTAGATGATCTTAGATCCAAATTTCATCTTTTAGCAATTGATCATAGATCTAGCTTGAAAGCGGCCAACGCATCTAAGCGTCAATATCTTAATTCTAAAGAAGAAATCAAGATTCTAAGAGCCCAAAAAAGTAATCTTATAGATGAAAGGGATCGCATATCTAGACAGGGAGCACAAACCTTAGCGGGTTTTCATAAAACCCTTCTTGAAGTCCAAATTCACAGAGATAAACTTATCCGCGAGAGAGATGATCTTGTTAAAAGAGAAAACCAAATCCTCTCCCGTCTTCTTATTAATGATGATGATGAATTTGCTTGGGATGCGAAAGTTCTTGATAATGCCAGGAATAATCTAGGTGTAAATGTTAGTCTTCATGCTAAACAAGCAAATTTGATTAAAGATATGATCACTGAAAGAGAAGGTTGTTTATTATTATGTAGTTGCAGATTATCTCACAACTACACCCTCAGTAGAATCCATTAATTTGATATGATGATCTCAATTATTTGATGTGAAGATGAAGATTAAAGTACTAAATTGTAAAGAGACACAAAGATTTTTACGTGGTTCGATCAATGTGATCTATATCCACGGTTCTTCACTAGTGATTGTATATAATTACATGATTTTACAATTGAGACTCCATTAAAGAATATTTGGAGCTCTTGAATTTTGGGGAAGAAGATGATAAAGAAAATACCTCACTAAAAATTTCTCTCTCCTCCTAAAATTATCCTCTCTTACTAAAAAGATATCCCTCTCAAAATGTGTCTCTCCTCTCCTCTCATGTCTAAATGGCTATTTATATAATTTTACATATTGGATAACAACTACTTGTCCCTTAATTTCGGATCAAAGAATCATCATATGAACCTTCGCAAATTCACTTCACGAACTTCCTTTACTCGCAAAACGTTCTTTGCTCGCAAGATGTTTTTCTCTCCACAATTTCGCAAGTTATCATTTGTTGTGATATTCCGCTCCTACATTTTGCCTCTTTTTTCTTGAATATTGCTTGAAGAGCGATTTTTAAGAAAAAATCCGTTGTTGTAGTAGTCTTTGATCTTTGTTGATGAAGGAACGAGCGAAAGAATACTAGTCTTGAAAAGTATATACTTGCCTCTATTCTTTTGCGAAGTCCCGGAATGTTGCGAAGTAGATAAGAAGTATCAACCATTGAAGTATAAGAAGTATGAAGTATCCTTGAAGAAGTATAAGAAGTACTTAATCCTCGAAATATATAAGAAGTATGAAGTATCCTTAAGAAGTATAAGAAGTACTTAATCCTCTAAATGTTATAAGTATTGCGAATCTATCATGTGAAACTCTCACTCCATCTTTTTTTCCTCATGCTATGCTGTAATGCAAATAAAAATTTAGATTAGTATTCAACATTTCTTTTATCAAAATTTCTTATTTTTTATTTATATGCTACTTCAAAATCTTTTTGTATGTTTTGATTTCCTTTGTATTATCTATTTCATCTCTCTTGAAAAATATTTTTCCATGGAAATGATCCTAATAGGTACCCCCTCATATGACGCACTGAGGTTCTTTGCCTTTTACGAGTATACGCCATAAAGGTTTGCCAGCTACTACTCTCCATGTCGAATATCATATCATTGGAAATAAAGTAAATTTTTCAAGAGAAATATATAAATTGATTTGTGCGAGATGTTTTTCTCGGTTTCTTTTGTAATTGTGAAATCTTGAGATCTTTGTAATTTATTTTGTAATTGTGAAATCTTTGTAATTCTACGATTGTATAGTGTTTTGTAAATCAAATCAAAAATCTTTTATTTTTTGTAAGTAAAATGTTTAAGGAAAGAAGTACTTAGCTTTTGTGGTTTGTTGTTGTCTCTTGCGAAATATATGATTTGCTTGCGAAGCTAGCATCGTCTTGCATGTTCTCACAGCATACCAATTATTCTAGCCCACTCTCGCGAAATAAAATTCTGCTGCTTTGCGGACTTTTGCGAAGTAAAACATTTTCACGAAGTAAATGAACATTTGCGAAGTGTTGGTGCTGCGAACGTTCGCAAAGTGAATATTTGCGAAGTGTAAAAAAGTAGAAGCGCTGCTTCTGCGAACATTCGTAAGATTTGACCCTACGAAGATGATATTCGTAAGTATATGACAAAAAAGAATTTTGATGGGGACCATATTCGTAAGCACCATCTTCGTAAGAATTTTGATGGGGATCATCTTCGTAAGTATATGGGACCATCTTCGTAAGTATGTAGTTGTTCGTAAGCACCATCTTCGTAAGTATGTAGTATATCTCCAACCGATCCAAACTTCATGAGTAGACCTTCAACGATTCCTGGTGACAAAAGTTGAAAAGGAACCCTTACAAGAGAAATCCAAGCTGGGTTAGTGGCGTTAACAGATGGCCACCACCACATGAATTTAATTTCTCCGCTTAGAAATTCTATACTCTTCTGATTAATGATCATATCATACTCTCTTGCAGATGAGGTGAAGAAGATTCCAATATCAGGACCAAAATTTTATCATGAGTATGAAAAGAGGCTTTAATTCGATCCTCCAATCTGTAGGTTCCTGGTTATTAATGTGTGTTGGTAGTAGGGAATCCTTCTTGTTTAATTTTGATGTTGATTCCTTTTCTTGCAACAACGAATTTTCTTCCAAATTTCCCCATTGAAAATCTGTGCTTGGTAGTATTTCCCATCTTACATCGCAGTATTGTTTTAAAAATTCATCGTGAATCGTTTTTTGAAGATGAAATCGTGTTGCTGATAAAAACTTTGGCTGCTTTCATGTTTAGTTGTATTTTCTTCAACTCCTTCGAAGTTCTGCTGATGTGTTTGTGAATGCAAATTGTTCACTGAAATTTCCACTTTTTGACTTGAAGCTTATGGATACAGTGATATTTTTTGATAATTGTACTAAACTTTACTGGAACTTTCTTGAATTAAATATCAGGTTGGATAAATCCATTACTCTCTCCCTGTTTCTAGCGCCAATTATGTAGTTGCGGATTATCTCACAACTACACCCTCAATAGAATCCATTAATTTGATATGATGATCTCAATTATTTGATGTGAAGATGAAGATTAAAGTACTAAATTGTAAAGAGACACAAAGATTTTTACGTGGTTCGATCAATGTGATCTACATCCACGGTTCTTCACTAGTGATTGTATATAATTACATGATTTTACAATTGAGACTCCATTAAAGAATATTTGGAGCTCTTGAATTTTGGGGAAGAAGATGATAAAGAAAATACCTCACTAAAAATTTCTCTCTCCTCCTAAAATTATCCTCCCTTCCTAAAAATATCTCCCCCCTTCTCATGCCTAAATGGCTATTTATATGATCTTACAAAAGATGACAGTTGTGTTGTCCCGCCATTTCGGATTTGAGAATTATCTTGCGAACCTTCGTAACTTCACTTCACGAACTTCCTTTGCTTTCCTCGTGATTTCCTTTGCTCGCAAAATATTCTTTGCTCGCAAGATGTCTTTTCTCTCCACAATTTCGTAAGTTATCATTTGTTGTGATATTTCGCTCCTACATATTCCTTTTTAATATCTTTTTGTCTCTTATATATTTCTGTCAAATCTCTGATATGTTATTATATACCCGCAGAATGTGAGAAGTGATATTCTACCAGAGTTGAAGAACTTGATGCTGAAAAAGAAAAGCTCGCGAAAGATCTTGCTTCTCGCAATGAAAAATGTTCAAGGTTGAAAGAGCAACTAAAAATTTCTACTGCGAATTTTAACAATGCTCTTGCTGTCGTTCGCAATGATTCCGTCAAGAAGGTCTGCGATGCTCATAATATTTCTCATTCTTTGTATCCTTTCCTCACGGAAGAAATCCCAGCGAACACTCCCTACCTAATTATCTCTGATAGTGAAGCTGAAGAATTTAGTGGAGATGATAATGAAGATGAAGAACAAGAAAAATCTGGTGAAGACGATGATGAATCGAAGTAGTCTTGTTTTCCTCTTTTTGGTCTGTTTTATAAGATTTGTAAACTTATCTCTCTTTTTTCTTGTAGATTTTTCCATTTTTAAATACTCCTTTGTGTATAAATTTCCCTTGCTTCTATCTGTGTACATTAGAAAACAATTTCTTTTTGCAATATGGTTAATATAATCATCAATCTTTAACTATCTACACAGATTTATCATATAATGATGAATAACAATGTTATTATTTTATGCATTCCCATACTTGCCTCTGTTATTCATCTGCAATATGATGAATTCAGTAGAATAATCATCCAGAATTATTGCCATAATCTCGCGGCTATTCTGTGTTTTCTGATAATCTTTAGTGTGGTCTTATTTTTCCTTCATAATTAAAGGTATTATCTCGCCATGTTTGATCTTTGCGACAAAATCGCAGGACGTCCTTACGTTTGCATGTAACAACCCATTGATCTTGCCTTAACTTTATTCTTTCAGTATTCTGCGACAATATGACAAGTCTAAGTTCCCTTGCGAGAACAAAGTCTCATGACATTGTCGTCTTGCGATGAAATCGCAGGACGTCTTTACACTTGCATGTAAAAACCCATTGATCTCATCTTAACTTTTTCTAATGGCTTGTTGCCTCTGTAGAATATTTGTCACGCGATAATATGACAAGCCTAAATGTTCTTGCGAATCATAAAGCCCCATGACATTGCCGTCTTAAGACACTTATCATCTCCCTAATGGAGGGTGCCGCCCTTATCTTCCCCCTGGTTGCCCCTTCAAGGAGACGTACTTCTGTCATACAAGACTAGCTCCTCCCATCCAGTCCTAGCAATAACCAGTTGTTTTTGCAGTCTCTTATCCTTTATTCCTATATGGATTATAGTTACGAGACTGCACTCTAAGTGGGGTTTTCTTCAGGCCGAGTGCATCATAGCCAAGACTTGCCAAGAATGGCCAGGGTAGTTTCATACGCCCCGGGAACCCTTGGCTCAACCGTGTACCTCGGCGCCTTGGTCATACTGTGCACTCCTTAGGAGAGACTCTCGGTCGTCCAACCAGGGTATAACCTTATATAGTTGGAAATCCAAATTACCTCTCCTGGATAGGTTTTCTATAACCCCAATCTCCATGACTCAGGTTCCAGCAGCGGTATAACCTTTCGATGAATCATGCTAAGATATGCCCCCTAATATGACGTGCTATTAGGTCTTACATTTTCCTCTTGCGAAATTGTATTCGCGAACTAGGATGTACGCCATAAAGGTTCGTCCCATTCTTGTGTCTCTTTTGCGAATATCGCACTGTCTTATGCTTTTGCATTTAAATTCTTATATGATCTTTCAATGTCATCTTTTTCTTTCAACAAGAAATACATTTCTTGAAAATGAATAAAATTTTCTTCAACAAGCTATCCATGAAAATTCTCAAACTGAGATTTTTACCTTTTCTACTTACTACTCTTTGCTTCCGTGTCTTTATTTTTGCTTCATTCGCGAGTTGCTCGCCAGTCAGTTCATTTCTGCATACACAAATCTTTCATCATTTCATCTTCTCGCCTTTCTATCGCATCCACCATTAACCTTTCACTTCTTTGATGTTGTTTAACGTTGTTTCTCCAGTTTATGTTCCTCGCAATTCTTTGCTCGCAGGATTCAACATCCATTTCGTAACATTTCTTCCCTTCAGTCTAATCTCCTTGTATCACTCCAACACCATGGGGATGGGGAAATTTAATGCACTAGTGAAAGGTCGATGCCATACCTAGTATTCCATGTAACCAAGGTCATCCAATCAAAGCATTGTAAGGAGATTCTATATCAACCACGCAGAACTGAATTTTAGAAGATATCCCTTTTAATGGAATTTTCATGGTAATCTCCCCTTTAGGTTTGTTTGTTGTTCCATTAAAACCATAAATTTTATATGTTGACGGGATCAAATCTTCATCTCTTCCTCCCATTATACGATAAGTATAATAAAACAAAACATCCACTGAGCTTCCAGTGTCAATCAAAATTCTATCAATAGCCCATGAATCATTTACTTCATCATCTTTATCTTCTTCTTCATCCTCTTCTTCTTCTTTGTACCTTGGGTTTATTTCTAATCTCACTACTAATGGATTATCAAGCGTTTTACCTGGCTCAGGTGCTTCTTGTGCAGTGAAAGAAATAATATGCTTTTGCCACTCCTCTAATGGCAAGACTCTCGCAATGTTTATTATCTCTATTCCATCTATGTCTCTCGCAAAGACTCTGCTTAGAACATTGTCATGGAAATCCTCTACTGTTTTATAGGAATGTACAATGGAATTACATAATAGATTATTTGCTTTATCCCCCACTTCGATGACAAATGTTTCTGCTCCCTTTGCGATATTTACTCTGCGAGTTTCTGGTGCTGGTGGTAATTGCTGAGGTTGTGGATGTCCTGTCAGAAAATGATTTAACTTTCCCTGCTCAATCATCCTCAAAATTATTCTCTTTACATTCCTGCAATCATTTATTGAATGGCCATGGAAATGATGATAAGGGCAAAATTCTTGATTTCAGTTATTTGGATGTGGCTCTTTTCCCATATTCCAGGGTGATGGTATGTTTTCCATTAATATAGTAGCCTCCCAAATTTTATCAATACTAGCATTTAGAGGTGGCATTTTAATTTCTTCCCATATTATCCTCTGATTTCCTTGCCCTCTAGAATAATTTTGCCTTTGTCCTCCATAAGTTTCCTGAGACTGATCAAGTCTTTGGATTTTATTATTTCCACCACGATTGTAATAACTCTTTTCTCTTTCAAATTCTTCTTGGTCTCGACTTCCCATAGCTATTAATTTCTGCTGATTACCAGTCACCATCTTTTCTTGTTGTGGCTGCGAAGTACTCGCCACATTGTTTATTATTTTAGGAAGTAAACTCCCGCTCGCTGCTATTGAAGTGGTGTTTGCGACTGGATATGATTCCATCTTTTTTTTTTCCTCCAAAGCAATGTATTCTTCTTGTAGTTCTCGTAGCTTAGTCATTGTGATGGTATTTTTGATTCTGAAGATTTGTATGTATAGCAGATTGGTTGCGAACATTGCATTAATAAAAGATAAAATAAGGTATATCTCATCCAATCTTCCTGTCGTTTCACTACACATTGTCTTCCATCTTATGGTTAGGTGTTTCAGACTCTCGCCAATCCTCTGTTATAACCCAAATACATCTTCAATACCGGGTCGTGAAGAATTGTTGCTTATATATGCTCCCAGAAATGTTGCTTGCAAATGGTCGAAAGAAGTTATTTTATTTTTAGGTAAGCCTTCGAACCATTTTAATGCCTCGCCAGTCAAACTAGATGCAAAGTACTTGCATATTACAGCATCATGGTTTTCCCAGTGCAGCATACACCTAACATAAGCCTTAACATGTTGAACAACACAGGTAGTCCCATCGAAGATACTAGTTAATGCTGGTAAATTGCATTTTGGAGGGATTCCTCTTAATTGTACTGCTTGAGTGAATGGAGTTCTCGCAGCTTCTTCAATGGCTTCATCGAGTTGTCTCCTGCCTCATTCTCTTTTATTATTCAACATTCCCCTCATTTCTGCTAATTCTTTTAAAATTTGTTCATTTCCTACTAAATTTTGCTCCATCGGTCTTTTCAATGCAGCTTCTTTTCTTCTACGTTCATGTCTTTCTTGTCTTGAGAGATTTTGTGTACCTTCATCTGCATCTTCAATATGCCTTCTTCTGTGATTTTCCTCCTCAACACCTTCTAGATTTCGCAACTGATTATGCCTCCCATTTTCTTCTCTGCGAGTTTCTTCATTTCTCATCGTTTCTCTTCGCTGTCTTTCTATTATTCTTTGTATTCTATCTAATTCTTCATTGATATTATGGTTATGGAGATTTTATATGCGTCTTCTTTCTCGATTGTCATGATTATTCTGCCGTATTTCTTCTTGAAACTCTTGTTCTTCAATTTCTGCTCTTAATCTTTCTCTTTCACAAGCCAGACGTGCTTGTTCAGCATAATGTCTCTCAATTTCCTCCTCAATGATTCTTTGATTTATTTGGATTTCTAGCCCATGTAATATTCTTCTTCCTTCTTCTCAATTTTCTTCACCATCTTGGTTATTTCCTACCTCTTGATTTCTATTATCACGTCTACCATTCACAGTTTCTCCGCGTGGAATGTAGCGATCACGAATCATCTCTTCTTCTCTATGATGTTGCTCTTCACTTGGATTTTGCATTTCCTCTCGGATATTTGCTCCAGCATTTCTCATAGGGGAATTTTTCCTTAGTTCTTCTCTGAATAATCTTGAACTTGATCTAGCAGTACTTCTTGATCTCCTACTTTGCAACCTCAGATTCTCCATTCTTAACTCATGATTCTGTCTTGTTAAATTTGCACGTTCTTCTGCTTCTAATATCCTTTCCTCTTGTATTCCTTGTCTTAAATCATCTGTTGTTTTATTTTCGCCTTCTCCATGAATTAATCTTTCAACCATTCCTTGATCAATTTCTTCTCTTCTCTCATTTCTTAACTGTCGATCTTCTGCTTCCTCCATCGAATTTGATCGCCAAGTATGCACGCTAACTCTATCATAATCCATAATTCTATCTTGTATTGGTGTTTGCTGATTTGGTTGTTGAACTTGATTTTCTCCTTCATTCCTTGTTCTATTTCTTCTTGTTATTACCCTTGAAGATTCTCCCATTTCATTTGTTTCTCCTCCTGCAAGTCTTTTAATCCTCCTTACGGTTGTCGGTGGTTCTGATGTGTTTCTTATTCTTCTAGCCATTAATCTTAGTAGTATGTTGAATGTTGCGTAAGATCTTTCACTAATTAATCCAAATTCCTTCCAATCACAATGTCAATTTTTATCTTTTTCTTCAAATAATCATCAATTCCTCCCTGTTTCGGGCGCCAAAATGTAGTTGCAGGAAATCCTACACTACACCCTTAGTAAGAATTCACAAAGATTAAGACATAATTTGAAGATAAAGAATAATATTTTTTATTAATTTGATCAAGAAAGAATTACAGGAAAAATAAGAAATCAAGAATACAACCGCCTTCTCTAAGTTTTTCTCTCTCCTCAAGACTTTCTCATCACTCAAAAGTTATCTCTCCCTCTCAGATCTACTGGTCCTCTATATATAGGGTAGTTACATAGTGGATGACAGCTAAGCTGTCCTTTAATTTCGGATCTGGCCCGCGAAACATTCGCAACAGATATAATATCAACTCTCGCAGGTACTTTAACCCTCGCAGAATCATCACGTTCTTCTCGTGTTTTAGCTGTCATCATTCATTACGTCACTTATTAGATCATCCTGCAACACTTTCAGTATGTTGTTAAAAAATCTCGCAGAATAACTCGCAGGAATGTCATTAATTCTCGCAAGAACAATATAGTGGCGATATTCTGGTCCTACAAGTTTCCTCCCCTGGTTTTGTGAAACTATCTTGGCTCTTTGTCATCGGCATAATTAAATTTATTGATTCTCTTCTGCTCTCGCATGACACGGCTACGTGTTCTATCAGCATCCTCATTAGTCGAGGCACAGACCTTAGCCAAGGATTTAATATCTTTCGCATCATCTCTGAAATCAGTAGGATCCTTCGGGTAAATGTTCACTGACTCTTTCCACAATCGGCTTATCATACTCTTCAGGATACGAAGCGTCTCATTTTGCCGCTTGATAATATCAACTTGGTTTGCGGCCAAATCTTCTAACATTTTCGTTATGCTTTCCATGGTAGTTGGTCTCTGAGCAGTCATTGCTTTGGTAAGGTTAGGACGATCAGGATACAAATGAAAAGTTTAAAACTTTTGATTGAAATGAACTTCAGTGAGTGATTGAATTAGGCCCAGGACCAACTAGAAGAAAAATGTTTTGCAACCGAGAGATTAATCTCCCTCTGTGGTCTCCAGTTATTTTGGGGTAAAAACTTTTTCGGCTGGTTTTGATAAATTTGGGTGTGTTGATGAGAAACGAATTTAGACCTAAACAAATGCACTGCACAGTAGTACTTTAGATTCGAGAGATCACTCTGTACAATCCTAGCCTAAACCAAGAAATGGCCATTTCAGTCTTGCTTCGGTCACAAAGTGGAGGAGAATGGTTGGTCTTAGGGAGGGAAGCAAAGAAGGTGTTGAGACCAGAATGATTAATTTTGAAGGTGTGGATATTTATGACTTGTATCAGAATTTGAAACTGGCTTACGAAATGTAATCTATCAGTTCTTTTGTGTTTTTCTGGATACTGTGTTGTTGTTAACCAAAACTATGTTGTCTGGTAAAAATAGGTAGAAACCTATTTATGCAAGTCATAATTGAACGTACCCTGATCTCGTAGGAAGTGGGAGTAATTGAGTGATGAAAAAGTGGGGTAAGGTGTAAATGCTAGAAACCATGTCCCCACTATGAAGGAAACGGGTTAGTTTACACCCACTACTTCTTGTCGCCACTAACTTCCCGCTTTCCTAACACTTTCTTATAATGGGCTTGTTGCACGCCGCACACTGTAAACTGCCAGACCAATACCCTGATGAGTATCCCCCAGTTTGTGACATGTTTGATGTCTCGAGTATTTTCGTGGAAAATATGTAGCATATTGCTGAGTGGGTCTCGTATGCAAGACCTAGTTATTCTGATTAATTGTACGCCAGCTAGGTGAAGGATAGCCATATGTGGCGTGTAAGTCATGAGACTTGCCGCAAGAGAATGGCGTGTGACGCTATTAAATTAGTCTTGGTTGGTCACTTAGGACTTACTATTGGCCAGTCAATTCCGTGGAGAATTTGGACGGCTGAGATTGTAATTCATGAGAGAAGGCGGTCGTTGATTATGGCCACATTCTGTTGGCACCTGGTGATGACATAGTGGCGCCAGTGGCATGGTGGAACGATTGGCACATGCTAGTGGCATAGTGGCGCGAATAGCGCCTGGCGTAGCCATGGTCGTTATATCTTGGTATATTGGTGTTGAATCCAAATATGGCTTGGCAATATTGGATCTAGTTTCCATATCAAACTTAATGCCCTAGGTAGCATTATTTGGCATGGTTGGCGTAGAAATGTTACTTAAATTAGGGTTTGGCATGCCAAAACCCTAATTAGCACGTGTGGCATGTGGTCGTGGCGCGGTGACATTCTTTGTGCAAATGGTGCCATGGACGCGTCAAAGGAACTATGGCGAGGCCATAATGTGGGAACGACCACGTGTGCAAGGATAGCCATGGGTGGCCATAGAATGACGCCATTTTTAGGGTTTCATGGGTCCCGTATAGCTCGTGACATGTTGTGGGGACAAAGTGACGTAATTTGGGCCACGACTGGAAATTAGGGTTTCGACTAGTGCCGCTAAAGCAAAAGTCGTGCTTCTGACTAGAATACCCTGATTGAAGTTTGTTATGGGATTGGCTAGGAAAACAAAGTGGGTTAGCGCGTATCTGCACCATTTATGGCACATTGGCATGCTATTACGGTGGAGTGTCATGTTGGCATGCCGATTAGCACGTTGGCGTGGCATGGCACGTTTGGCACGCTGATTAGCATGTTGGCGAGGTGGTTGTTTGACATGGTTTGGCCTTTTTATGCGTGTGGCGGTTTTAGAACGACCTGATTGGTCAATAGAATAGGGGGCAGCCAAACATAGGAAGTGGCCACATCTCTAGTGCGTGTGGCACATTTAATGCGATATGATTGGCCGATAGGAAAAAGGGCCAGCAAGTATGGGCCCGACCACTTCTCATGTGCATGTGGCGGATTTAGAGCGACCTGATTGATTGATGGGAAAGAGGAAGGCCGGAAAGCAGCATGGGGGAGTGGCCATCTGCAGGTGGCGTCGGATGGCTTATGGCACGGCCACACCTCCCTTTGTTCCTGCTCCTATTTTCCGCGACTCCTCTTTTATTCCTTGTTTTCTGAATTTGGGTAGGACTTTGCGCCTACTAATCCATGGCAGATCAGTTGCCTAGTTATCCTAGGTTTAGTTTCGACCACCAGGGTCTGATATACTGCGCAGGGCACAAAAAACCTATTTTTTACAAATTAATTAGGTTGATATTGAATCTTGTGAATTATCACAAAATTGATTAGATTATGCTTGTTGACACAGAGTTATTTATTGCCAGAGAGCAACATGCTTTCTGATTGAGTACTTTTATGCAAACCTCAACCTTGATAGTTCAGGAAATTTATGCTACTCAGCTGCGAGTGAACTCTAATTTTCATGTGATATTAATATTAAGGGTTCAGCCGTGGAACACAACATAGGAAGTATTCAGTGAGTCCTATATTAATGAATAATACAGGTAGGGTGTCAAAATTTACAGAATATCTGGGATTGTTGCTACATGCACCATTCTGGATAAATTTCATGTAAACATATTGAATTGCTCAATTAATGCGCAAATGAAGATGTTGTGTACTCATTACTTTTACCTGGATCTGTCTCTTTGCAGAATGACAGCATAATAAATGCAAGGTTTTACAATTTTATCCCTGAACTAACAACCACCATCAACACTAAGCACCTTAGTTCTTTTGCTAAACTGATTGTACAAATACAATCGCTTGTCTGATAAGACCAAAATAAAGATTAGAATTAACTCTATTTTTCTCATCAGGTTCTAATTATTCGAACAATAACTTAGACCTTTCTCTTTAAACAAGACAAGTACTAGGTTAGTTAACTAGTATTTATTGTTAAGGTATTCGATTAGACTTGAATAGCCGAATCTTCCACTTTAATAAGTCTAACTAAGATCTAAATTAACTTAGTTTCTCTTATCCGGAATCGAATTGGACTAAATAATTGATCCCGAAAACCTTTTTGTTAAGCCATAAACAATTCATACAAACCAAATAAATCAACTTGCATAATTATTTATCTCAACCGGAAGCAATTGAAACAAACATAGAAATTAAAGCACCGCAATTGCACCGAAATTTTGTTAAGCCTAAACAATTGATACCAAACAATAAAGCAAGATAATAATATTTTTTCTCAACCGGAAATAATTGAATCACACACACATCCATACACAAATAATGGAATAAACATCAATTGTACCGAAATTTTGTTAAGCAAAAGCAAAATATATGCAATAAAATCAGGCTTTTCTTAAACAGGAAAAACGATTAACTAAAAAATTCGTTACCTCAAGTTTCGCATCCTATTTTCCTTTTCTTTGCATCTTTCTGTGGAGGAATATCACTGTGTTTTCATCCTCTTAAAGACAAATTAACAACAACAAAAACCAACATTTACCAGAGAAAGGTTGAAAATCGATTTGAACTTATGCGATGCAAAAGTTGAAAACCCGAAACACATATGCTTTTATGCTAAACCAAAAACGATTCAACATATTGTGACTTTTTCACACATGAGTTTCAATCGGAACCCCTTATGATCCTTTGATAAAGCCTACCAACATGGGCTAGAACTCAATCCCTCTAAATCAAAAGTCACCCAAACCATAAGGGTTCACATCATATGAGATCGAATATTAAAGTTATGAAAATCTAAATCAGACATCCCAAAAATCTAGAGTACTCATATGTATACTAAACATTAGTATTTTGTGATTTAAATATGAGCTACAACATCACAACTTTCTAATGATTTTGATATAACAATCACGAATATATGATCCAAATATCGTCTATACTCAAAAGTCACTAATCATAAGAAAGTGAGCCAATATATGAGACTGAAACGCAATGGTTTATCTCATAAACTCAAATGCAGTATACCATAAGTAGTTGCAGGAAATCCTACAATACATCCCTCACAAGAATTCACAACAATCAACATATTTCTTAAGATCAATAACGATAATTTTTATTAATTGAATCTAGAAATTTTACAAGAAGGAAGTGAAATCAAAAATACAACACTGTTTTGGACTTTCTCTCTCCTCAAAACTTTCTCAACACACCAAAAATTATCTCTCCTTCCTTAAGCCTATTCAGCTCTTTATATAGTGTATTACATAATGGATGACAGCTATGTTATCCCTTATTTTCGGATCTGGCTTGCGATATTCTCGCAAGCATTCTAGTGTTAATTTCTCAAACATTCTAAATTTCGCAGGATCATCATACTTTTCTCGTGTTTAAGCTGTCATCACCTATTACGTCATTTCTATTAGTCAACCTGCGACGGCTTCACAGTGTACTTTGATGCTGATTTCGCAGGAGTACTGATGTTGCGATATTCTGATCCTACATCTTGCCTCTTCTCATGTCTTCTCTGCGAAGGAGAGGATGTCATGAGAAATTTTACTTCAAAATTCCGCAACTGCTTATCTTTCCATGTATTTCTATATTGACACGGTTTTTTACTTTACGCAAACTTTGTTACACGTATCTCTTCTTCCACCTATCTCTTGACACGTCTTTTTCAACCACTGCTTCTTAACCGTTCACGTCTACTCTTCGCATTAATGTGTTTATTTTCTCGAGAATTATCCCATATATATATATATATATTCTTCATATTCTTATTTTTACCTTCTTCTCAACTTCTCTGCAATTTTACTGTTCCTCCGCAAATTCCGCTTCTGCTACTGCAAATTCTCATTCTTCCTTGTCTTTCGCTCTTCATTCCTTCATTCCCATACTCAGATATGCCTCCCAGTGGTCATAAAGCTAAGATTTCTCTTAAGGAAATTCAGAGAATTCTCACGGAGAAAGGTTTCACATTATCCACTAATCCTCATCAAGAAGCTACTTCTATTATTTCCTCTAGGTCAGATCCTCGATGGCCTTCCTATCCCTCTTTATGATCCAAACCTTCTTCTGTTTTATGAAATTCTCTCCCACGCGAAGTTCTCGCAGGCAATATATCAATTAAGTAGGTATTGCATTCGCTTAATGCTTGAATTCGCCAATCGTGGTGCTGGCAAAGGGTCTATTTATTCAAAAGATGTTAGGGATCCTGAATTTAAGGAATTCAAAATTCTTCCCGAAAAATATACTGCAGAGAGCTTCTTTGATAATTATGAATTAATACCTATGAAGAATGAAAAAACTCGCTGGGGTGTTCGCTTGAATAGGAAGGAAAATATCGACGATGATAAAAAAACTTATGCATGACATTGATTGGCATTCTGGTAAAAATGAAACTCCTCGCCAATCTAAAGATGAAAAATGGTGTGTTTTTCCACTGGTTCTGAGGGGTCCTTATATTTCTGGTCCAAACATGCTTCCTACGAATCTCGCTGCTTACCAACCTTGGGTATTTAATTGGCCTGAGAATGAAAAAGAGGTGTGTTTCTGTTGTTCAGTTTATTGCCCTCATTCTTCTCTATACTTATTAATCTTGTGAAAATTTTAGATTAACAAATTAAGAAGAAGATACAAAAGAACTGGCAAGGCAAGTATCCTAGAAGCACTTCGCTCAATCACGGATGAAGTAAGAAATATTTTCTTTTATTATTTTTTAACAATATTGTTGCCTCTGTTTCTTATCTTCATTCGTGTGCGTAGACTGGCGTTGTGGTTGTTGAAAAAAGAGGATCTAAGGCTGCTAATACCAAAGGCAAAGGAAAAGGCAAAAGTGCTCCTCGCAAGGAAATATCCGCTCCCCCGCCTTCAAAGGAAAGAAAAGTCTGTTCTCCCTCTCCTTCAGACTCTCATTCTGGCGAAATTTCTGCTGATGATGATGGTGACGATTATGTCGCAAAGGAAAGTTCTCCACCTGAATATTTTATGGCACAATTGTCTAGTATCTTCTCTAACTCCATGCAAGGGATTGGAGATGATGATCTCACCAACACATGTAAAGCTCTTACGAACATTTGTGAGCGCCTTTATTGGATGGTGATCATTCTCTTCGCGAAGTTTCCAAATCAGTGACTCCCAGCCTTTTGAATTCACTTGGGACTCTAGTATGTCTTCATTTCTCTGTTCTTTCATAATTATGATTCAAAGTTATAATCTTTGTTTTTTTTTGTTTTTTTTAACTTCTTTTGTAGGCTGGTAGGGCCTCTTTCGTTGTTGCCTCAGATTTGGAAAGAAGCCGTGCTACTCTTGAGAAGAAAAGTCTTGAACTTCGCAAGAAAAATGAATAATTGTTGGTTGATGCTGCTAGTCTTCGCGAAAAGAACAAAGTATTGGAAGTTTAGTTCTCCAGTCATAAGCATAAGATTTCTGATCTTCAAAATGCGAAAAATCAACTCTATGGTATAAAATTCTTCTTCTTTCTTTTTACTTCGGTTTCCCGTTGTTTTCTCTTATTTGATTTGTCATTTTCGCAGACGTTTACGGTCTTTCCGATGAAGCTATTCTTATTCACTCATTTTCCCATCATATGGATGATGACACCATTCTTGATCATCTTAATAATTTTTTGAATAGTTTTTCAAATGACAAGATTAAATCCCTTTCTATAGATGAACTCAGATCCAAACTTCGCCTCCTAGAAATTGAACATAGATCCAACTTGGCTTTAGACAATAGATTTAAACGCCTCTTTCATAATTCCAAAGAGGAAATCAATAGTTTAAGGGCCAAAATAGTAATCTCATATATGAAAAAGATCGTATTGCTAATCAAGGTGCTCAAGATTTAGCGAAATTCCAAGAAACTCTTCTTGAAGTTCAAGTTGAACGAGATGAAGTTAACTTCAAAAATGCTATAATTAGCGAGAGAGAGAGTCAAGTTCGCTCCCGTCTTTTGATAAATAGTGATGATGAATTCGCTTGGGCTACGAAAGTTCTAGATGATGCCAGGAATAATCTAGGTATAAATGTTAGTCTCTAAGTTGAGCAAACTGCCTTGATTAGGGATATGATCTCTGACAGAGAAGGTTGTTAACTGTTTTTCCTCGTTAATTATTTGTCTCTCGCAAATTTCCACCAAGTCACTGATTCACTGTTGTATGTTTGTAGGGGCTGAAGAAAGGTTTCGCAGAAGAATTGAAGAACTTGAAATTGAGAAAGCGAAACTCGCAAAGGATTTTGCTTCTCACAATGATAAATGTTCTAAGCTGAAGAGCCAATTGAAAATTACTGTTGCAAACTTTAAAAATAATGTTACTCTTTTTTGCAACCAGACTATTAAAATGGTTTGTGATGACAATAACATTCTGCATTCCACATATCCTTGTCTTTTAGATGAAGTCCCAAAGAACACTCCTGATTTGGTCATCTCTGATAGTGATGCTAGCGAAGAAGAAGAATCTGATGAAGATGTAGAAGAAGAAGAGTCTGATGAGGATGATGAAGAATCAACCAAGAAATAATTTTTGCTTCCTTTTTTGATTTTTTGTATTATCTATATATTTGTCCTTTAATCTTCTATTCTTGTAATTTATCACTGTGAATTTCTTCAATCTTCAATACAAGTTCTATTTCTTTTGTTTCTTCCTGCATGTGTTAGGAAAACAATTCTTTCTCGCAATATGATTAATCAATATATAATTTATTTTTCACTTTGTGCGCAAATCTATCATATGGAGACAAATAACATATTCTCATTTTATGCATTCCCGTACTTGACTCTGTTATTTGTGTTCAAATGAGAGATTAAGCAAGTTACCTTTGTACAGTAAGATTGTTGCGAAATCTTTCAGTATATGCATTCCCAAATCTCGCAGTTATCTCTGCATAATCTCACAATCACATATTTTAGAATTGCAATTTTTCTTGTATTCTGATGTGGTCTTATTTTGCTTTCCTAAGTAAAGGTATTATTTTTCCACCTCTTGTCATTGCGACAAAATCGCAGGACGTCTTTGCATTTTCATGCGAAAACCCATTGATCTTGTCATAACTTTTTTCTCTTGTCATTTTTGTTGCGACAATATGACAGGCCTAAATATTCTTGCGAAAGTAAAGCCTCATGATATTTCCGTCTTGCGACGAAATCGCAGGACGTCCTTACAGTTTCATGTACTGACCCATTGATCTCGTCTTATCTTTCTCTTTTGTATTATTTCCTCTTCAGTATTGTCGCACAAATATGACAAGCCTTAATACTTTGTGAGTAAAAAGCCTCATGACATTTGCGTCTTTAAACACTTATCAGCTCCCTTATGGATGGTGCCGCCCTTATCTTCCCCTGGTTTCCCCTTCAAGGAGACGTACCTCTACCATATAAGGTTGGCTCCTACCATCCGGTCTTAACAACAACCAGTTGTTTTCGCAGCCTCTTATCCCTTTTGCCTATCTGGCTTATGGTTACAATACTACACCATAAGTGGGGTTTTCTTCAGGCCGAGTGCATCATAGTCAAGACTTTCCAAGAATGGCCAGGTACGCTCCAGACACCCCCAGGCACTCTTGGCTCAACTGTGTACCTCGACGCCTTGATCATATTCTGCACCCCTTAGAAGAGACCCTCAGTCGTCCAACCTAAATCATAAGTCTAGGTTGAAAATCCAAGGTATCTCTCCTGGATGGGTTTTTATTTACCCCACATCTCCATGACTCAGGTTCCAGTAGTGGTGTAACTTTTTGCTAAGCCATACAATAGTTACCCCCTTCGATGACGCACTTTAGATCATACATTTACCTCTTGCGAAATTTTAATCTCGCAAACTAGGGTGCACGCCATAGTAGGTTTGCCCCATTCTGATTGTTCTGACTATTCTGTTTTTGCATTTCAGCTCTTATTGTAATTTCTCAATTCTCGTCTTTGTCATTCCATAAAATATATTTTTTGAAATTTTTTGTAACAAATCAGTCATACATTTTTCTTTCTTTTCTCAATTTTATTCTGATATCAAATTCTAAGTTTCTTCCCTTTGCTACTTTCTGCCTCTACATCATTGATATTTTCTGCGGCTTTCTTGCTTTATGCGAACATTTTGCCACTTCCTATTTTCAGCAACATTTTTTCTTTTCTCTTCTCTATTGCATCGACCATCAATTTTTCACTTCTCTGCTTTTCTTTAACGTTATGTTTCCAATTTTCTTTCTCTGTAGTTCGTTCTTCGCATGACTCAACATCAATTTCATAACACTTATTTCCTTCAATCCAATCTCCTTTTATAATTCCAACTCCACTCGGATGAGGGAATTTGATGCACTGATGAAATGTCGATGCTACGCCTAGAATCCAATGTAGCCAAGGTCTGCCAATTAAGGCGTTGTGTGGTGACTCCACGTCGACAACACAGAACATAATTTCAGAAGATATTCCTTTCAATGGAATTCACATAGTGGCTTCACCTTTAGGTTTATTAGCAGTTCCGTTAAAACCATAGATTTTGTAAGTTGAAGCTATCAAATCTTCATCTTTTCCACCCATAGTTTTATAATCATGATAGAACAAGATATCCACGGAACTTCCAGTATCAATTAAAACTCTGTTGATTGCCCATGAGTCCTCAGCTTCATCATCTTCATCATCACTTGGTTTTGGATTAATCTCTAATCTCACCACCAATGGGTTTTCATGCATTTCTCCACCTTCAGGTACTTCTTCTGCGGTGAAGCAAATAGTCTGCTTTTGCTAGTCTTTTAATGGCAAGACTTTCACAATGTTCATTATTTCTCTCCCATCAGCATCTCTTGTATAAACTCTGCTCAGAACATTATCGTGAAAGTCTTCAATCATTTTGTATGAATGTACAATAGAGTGACAAAATAGATTCTTCGCCTTTGCTCCAACTTCTATTACAAATATTCTCCTCCCTTTGTTGTATTAACTCTGCGAATTTCTGGTGGAGGTGGTAACGGTTGAGACTGAGGTTGTCCTATGAGAAAATGATTTAATTTTCCCTGATCTATCATTCTGAGAATGATTCTTTTTATATTTCTGCAGTCATTTGTTGAATGTCCATGAAAATGAAGGTAAGAACAAAATTCTAGACTTCGGTGATTTGGAGGTTGATCTTTTCCCATATTCCAGGGTGCTGGTATATTCTCCATCAAGATTATATCTTCCCATATTTTTTCTACACTAGCACTCAGAGGTGGTATCTTGATCTCTTCCTATATCATCTTATGATTTCCTTGGCCTCTGTGATAATTTTTCCTTTGACCTCCATATGTTTCTTGCGGCTGATCAAGTCTTGGAATCTTATTATTTCCACCTCGGCTATAGAAGTATATTTATCTTTCAAATTCTTCTTGATCACGACTCCCCATAGCTACTAGATTTTGATGACTATTCTCCATCATCTTTTCTTGTTGTGTCTGCGAAGTGCTCGCCACTGTGTTTATCAACTTGGGTAACAAGCTTGCATTCGCAGCTTTTGAACTTGTGTTCGCAACTGGGTTTGATTCCATCTCATTTTGTTTTTCCTCAAGAGCAATATATTCTTCCTGAAGCTCTCGCAATTCAATCATTGTGATCGTGTTCTTGACTCTAAAAATTTGAATATACAGCAGGTTGGTTGCGAACATTGCATTAATAAATGATAAAATGAGAGATCTCTCATCCACACGACCAGCCATATCACTACACATTGTCTTCCACCTCGTGGTTAAATGTATGCGTGTCGTAACCACTACAAATTAATTAATACTTTACTACATAATTAACAAGTAATATAGGGAAGTCAAGATCGATCCCACGAGGAGCAAGAGATTATTAGTTGTAAAATTGTCACAAAAGGGGGGTATTGGTTCAAGATTTTAAAAGCAAAAGAAATAAACAAAGTAATTAAAAGTGTAAGTTGAATTCAATAAGAGAGAATAGATCAAGGAATCCTTCTTCGCTGCAAAACAATGATAAAGTTATGTTCTTTTCCACTTTTTATTAGTCATAGATTATCACCAACCGTAGGATAGCAGGTTCGCTTAGATAACCCCAAAATTCCTTATTTCACCGAGTAACAAGTCCGCTTAGTTATCAGATTCTATTCAAAAGAACCACCTTGAGGTTCGCTTACAAGATGTAATTCCCCGAACGCATTAAGATTTATGAATTTAGGTTAAGTACTAGTAGTTAGACTCGGTTCGCTTGGTCCACTTTTTAGCGTTGTTTTCACACACAATTGCTCCACAGAATCCCTCCGCAAGGTCTTGTGTTTTCTACTTGTGTAAAGAGTCAAGAAATTATTACGTATTCCCTAACTTTCACTAGCTTTAGATTAAATTAACAAATCAATTTAGCATGCACTCCAAACAACCTATCAATCAATCATAAACTTTAATATTAGTAAAAACAAATGATAATAATATGAAAAACTTCAAAGTAGAATTGAAACAAAAACTCAAACCATATGTCAAGAACTAGGAATTCATCCTCAATCAATAAGAAATTTAGCTACTCATAATTTGGAGTTCACACAATAATAATAATAATTAAGGAAGAAAGAAAAACTTATTGAAAAGATGGTGGTTGCTCCTTCCTCCAATCCTTGTGCACTTTTACTCCTTCTCCAAAGTAGATGTGTGTGTAAAAGTTTTAGAGAACTCCTTTATTTATAGGCTTCAATACTCTCCATATCTTTGTAGGAAAAGAATCCTCATTCCATAAGAACACCACTTTCCCAATTTGAGCCATATTTCAATTTCTAGTCCGATTCTCCAAAACTTCCAAGTTTTCATCCAATTCCCAATTCTAAGTCTTCACACACATGAGAGAAGTCCACACAAAATTCTGTATTTTTGCTCACCGGAAAACTGGGATTTTGGCCGGAATTCGTCATCGTCGGCCACCTGAGATTCTCCTCTGGTAGATGAATATTCCGTCAGTCCACCGTTAGGACTAATGGTCAAATAGGTCAACAGTCAGTCAAACTGTTAGTCAGCGAGTCAAAGGGAGGACGAGTTAGCTTCTAGTCAGCTTCTTAGTCAGGCTGAGTAGTCTGAGTTGGGTCAGATCGGCTCATCGAACTCGTTCTGGATCAGTCGCCGTCGGCTACTGATTCGACTCGCCGGAAGGGAAAATTGGTCGAGTTTCGGCTAATTACAGGACTTTCCCAGGCCGATTTCAGGATGTTCTTCCCCTGCGACAAATTCATCAAATAAGCCTAACATTCATCTAAATTGTCAAGCCTTCATTCACGCAACTGTAGCTCCATTTTCTTAATCTTTAGCAGCTTGTAACACCACCAACACAAGTTACAGAACCCATTCTTCACGGCATCAGAATTTGTTCTTCAAAACTGTATCAAACCTGCTAACAGCATCTGCCAGTTTGTAGCACCACCACTTACTCTTCCAAACGAAATCATCATCAGATCTCCCTTTTAAGTTTCACCCATCTCCAAGAACAACAACACAGAATCCTTAATTTTGTAAACCCAAGCTTCTGTAGTTATCAACTTCTCGAATTCACTCAGCAGATCTTCAAATTATTGTTCAATCTTAACTGGATCCCAAATCCATATCAGACCCAACCTTCTCCATATGAATTATTACAAACCCATTCTTTCCCAGATTATATTGAACCCATCTTCAATTTCTGAATCAATTTCCAAACCCTTAAAATTCAACATTAAATCGAACCCTTAACCATCCATCGTCTGTCAAACCAGCAACCCATAAATTTAAGATGAACTCAGCTTCAGATTCACCCCGGATTACTTCTGGGATTCACAACAAACCTAAATATCTCTACCGGAAGCTGCTGCATCTCAGTTATTCTTCGAGCTCAATTCTTCACTACCAACTCCAATTGAAACCATGTTCTATCTCAGATTCAGTTGCAGAACTCGTTAATCTTTCAAATTTCTTCTTCAAATTTCTCTGCATCTCTCGGTTTTATTAAGTAGTCATGGCTGCTTTCTTTCTCGATTTCAGCTGCTTAATGATTTGGGAAGAGAAAGGCCTATTCGACTTAGGGTTAGGATATAAAGCTGGGTTTGGATCTGGGATAAATTATGGGCCGGCCAATGACATACCTAGTTAGCTAGATATGTGCCATGAGTATCTAATGAGGTGTTATTAACACTTAAATTGATTTCCCCTTAACCACCGCTAGACTGTATTTAACACTCCTCTGAGAGAGTTCCCCTTTAACCATGGCTCGTCTCCCGATAGTGTTTTCCTGTGAAATGACAATCCTGCCCTTTTTGCTCAATTTGGATCATTTATTCTTCTTTTCCTCCATGCGACTCCAAGTACCTAATAACTCAAAAAAACACGCGTAAAATACATAATTTTGAAGAGAAATAACAAAGAAAGCATAAACTCTATAGATAGTAAATACGGTGTATTATACACCTATCATTAAATGCTTCAAACTTTCGCCAACCCTTTGTTTTAACCCAAATACATCTTCAATACCAGGTCGCGAGGAATTGTTACTTATATACACCCCTAAGAATGTAGTCTGCAAATAGTTGAAAGATGTTATAGTATTCTTTGGTAATCCTTCAAACCACTTTAAGGCCTCTCCCATTAGACTTGAAGTAAAATATTTGCACAATACAGCATCATGATTTTCCCACTGTAGCATACATCTCACATAAGCTAATATGTTAAATTGCACAAGTTGTCCCATCAAAGATGCTAGTTAACGCAGGCAGATTGCACTTTGGGGGTATTCCTCCTAACTGTACTTCTTGTGTGAATGGAGTTTTCGCAGCTTCTTCTATAACTTCATCTAATTGTCTTTTGCCTCCTTCTTTTATGTTATTTAGCATTCCTCTTATCTCCACTAGTTCTTTTAAGATTTGATCGTTTATTCCAGGATTTTGGTCCATTGGTCTCTTTAATTCTGCTTCTCTTCTTCTACGTTCATGTCTGTCTTGTCTTGCAAAATTTTGATTTTCTTCTTCATTATTTTCTTCTTGTCTTTCCATGCGATCTCCTCTTTCATCTCCTTCATGAATTCTCCCATGATTGTACCTCTCATTTTCTCCTCTGCGGTTTTGGTCATTCCCTATCAATTCTCTTTGTTGCCTTTCAGCTCTCCTTTGTATTCTATCATATTCGTCATTGATATTACCATTATTGCGATTTTGTTCACGCCTTCTTTCTCGATTATCATGATTGTTCTGGCGTATTGCCTCTTGGAGATCTTGTTCCTCCACTTATGCTCGTAGCCTTTCTCTTTCACTAGCCAAACGTTCTTGTTCGGTGTAATGCCTCTTAATTTCATCTTCAATTCCTCGTTGGTTTCTTTGAATTTCTCTTCCATGTAACATCCTTCTTCCTTCTTCCTGATATTCTTCGTCATTTTGATTATTTCGTTCTTGACGTAATCCATTCCCCCGATTTCTTTCATTTTGTCTGTTATGTTGAATTTTCCCATGTGGAATGTAATGATCTTCAATTATTTATCTGCTCTCGCAACATTCTTCACTTGGATTTTGTATTTCCTATCGATTTCCTTATCCAATATTTGTCATAGGCGAATTTCGCCTTACTTTACTTCTAATTGATCTTGTAGTGCTTCTTGACCTCCTATTCTGTAATCTCATGTTTTCCATTCTCAGCTCATGGTTTTGCCTTGTCAAATTTGCGTGTTTTTCTGCTTCTAACCTCCTCTCTTCGTGTATTCTTTGTCTCAATGCCTCTAATGATTTAATTCTTTCATCCCCATGAATTATTCCTTCAACTGATTCCTGATCTCTCTCTTCTTGTCTACCATTTCTTAATTGTTGCTCTTCTTCCACTTTTTCTGCTGAATCTGATCGCCAAGTGTGTACACTCACTCTATCATAATCCACAGTTCTATTTTGTATTGGCATACGCTGAGTTGGTTGTTGAACCTGATTTTCTTCATTGTTTCTTGCGTTCATTCTAGATAATTCCCCAATTTTATTTCTCCCTTCTCCAGCAAGCATCTTTCTCCTTCTAACAGTTGTTGGTTGTCTTGAAGCATTTCTTCTTCTAGCCATCTTTTCATTCTTAATGAATTGTTGAAAATTATATGAAATTATTCACCAATTACTCCAAATTCCTTTAAATCACAATTCAATCAGAATTCATTCAACTAGTCCCTGTTTCTAGCGCCATTATGTAGTTGCAGGAAATCCTACAATACATCCCTCATAAGAATTCATAACAATCAACACATTTCTTAAGATCAATAACGACACTTTTTATTAATTGAATCTAGAAATTTTACAAGAAAGAAGTGAAATCAAAAATACAACACTGTTTTGGACTTTATCTCTCCTCAAAACTTTCTCAACACTCCGAAAATTATCTCTCCTTCCTTAAGCCTATTCAGCTCTTTATATAGTGTACTACATAATGGATGACAGCTATGTTGTCCCTTATTTTCGGATCTGGCTTGCGATATTCTTGCAAGCATTCTAGTGTTAATTTCGCAAATATTCTAAATTTCGCAGGATCTCATAATTTTCTCGTGTTTAAGCTGTCGTCACTTGTTACGTAATTTCTGTTAGTCAAACTGTGATAGCTTCGTAGTGTACTTTGATGCTAATTTCGCAGGAGTACTGCTGTTGCGATATTCTGATCCTACATCATAAATGTTCAACAAAAAACAAAGTATTGCAAATACCTTAATCTTGTAGGAAATTGAATTACGAAACCAACGCAAAAATAATGAGGTCATTCCGAGTTCGGACGAAGAAGTTATGGGCAAAACAATTTTACATTCCTTCGTATGGACCAATCACTAGGACCGGTTATAGTTCTCATAGTTCTCACTAGGATCGGTTACGGCATAAATCCATACACGAAACTGTTTTCAACATAACTTTTGCATACAATGTCCGAATTCAGTGATTTTTGGCTCCTTTTAACCATAAAAACAAGAGCTACACATATATCATCAATAGATATCAACATAATAAACTCAAAATTACCATTTATATCAAAAGATATCCTAATCCGAGACTTAGTTATAAGTAGACTAGAAATCAAGACTTATAATTTTGGCAACTAAACTTGACTACAAGATTGAGATAGCAACACTTGTTATGTCGACCGAGGAATGCCCTAACAATCTCCTCTTTTGTCAATTATAGTGACAAAACTATCAATACATATGGATTACAAAACAAATAAACTTTGTAGCTTCTCATCCAAATGCTTGATTTCCTTGGTTCTTCAACATTACTCGAAATCTTTGTCACTTCCAAGTACTCCAGTGATGTGTTCAACTCAAC
Source organism: Papaver bracteatum (assembly GCA_023529315.1). Lineage (NCBI taxonomy): Eukaryota > Viridiplantae > Streptophyta > Magnoliopsida > Ranunculales > Papaveraceae > Papaver > Papaver bracteatum. Next base: position 836,426 of record JAJJWX010003646.1, read on the forward strand.
ATCATAGATGTTAAATATCCATAGCTATAACAATGAGAAAATAATACCTCTCAATCATTGTTATACAGTGTCATAGTATTATTACACGGTATCAAAGTCCAACTGTATCACAACTTTGACAACAATACTATGGTGATATGTATCACTCCCCCTTAGTCAATACTTCATCTCACATGAAAACCACTCCCCCTTACATAATGATCCGTAAACCATATGTATTTGTAGTGTGAACTACACATTAATTCTCCCCCTTTTTGTCAATAAAAATTGGCAAAGGTACGAAAACTAGCATAATGAAATTCTCATAGAGATACTTCATGACTAAAAGAAAACATATCAAATTTGTTTAGACGCAATCATATAGTCGAAACTAAATGCATTCATCAAGGAGTTAATAGAGATACAAGAAAAATCCTACAATATTCCACAGCCGCACTCCCCACAAAGATTTGTCAATCAAGCACGAGTTCAATTAAGAACTCTCTCCCATAAAATGTTATTCCCGAAAGAACAACAAGAGCGACCTTACTTTCACAAGAAATAAGGATTTCTTTGGACATTAACAAATCACATGAAACATGAATTTGTATCCAAAAATACTCTATTAAATTAACCACAAGAAAAACCATGATTAATTTAATCAGAAATGCTCAACATAAGAGAACTTACAGAGCCACATAGTACTTTCACATAGAAGTGGATCAGGGAAAGGCCAATACTAGGGAATATTCAAAGATTCATTCTGTTTTTCATCAATATTTGCATAAAGACATATAATAGACTTAATCTTTGCAATCAAAAGTTCATCCTATCTTCATCAATATTTGCATAATGACATAATAGGCTTAACTTTTGACATAACGGGACAATCATAGTTCACAAACGCAAACACACATATCCCATAACAAGTCGCAATATATAAAACCATAAAGATTATTACTGCAAAATCATCTTCCAAATTAACTTTAGAATTTAAATAAATAAATCTAAAAACATTGCAAGATGAAAATCGTTGGCAATAGATATGTGTACTCACAATAATTGTTATTCCAAACCCTAGTTATCCTTCTTAAAACACAAGAATAAATTCTCATAAGAAGTTTCCTAGAAAAAATAAAATAAATAACAAGGGATACATAATTTACTCATCATCGGAAACCATCCAAGAGGCTTGAATCCTATCCATATCTTCCTTGATCTCGGGAAACTTAGTGGCAATCACATGCAATTATTCTTGCACGCATTTCACCTTGGAATTGATCTTACACACACCCTTGTGAATTTGATGAAGAAGACTCAAGGTGGTAGGATCACAAGATCCGTTAAGGTAATCTCTTCTTTGCCTTTTGCAATCATTCTCCTTCATATGTTTGAAAGTACAAGGACGAACAAGTTTGGGAGTTCCAATAGGAGCAATAGAATATGCTCGACCAATTTTCTCAATTAAGAAAGGAAAGCCTAACTTCTTGTTGGATGACGTCATTGAGAGAATTTGAAGAATGGTGAATCCACAAATATCAAAACTTCGAGAACCCAATTTAAGGAAATAGACTAACTCCGCTAACTCAGGACTCCACCAAGAATTCTCAATTGTGGAGGGACAAAGATTAGATATACCAAGTTTTCCGAAAGACATCAAAGTAAGACTAATATAATTAGTAGGAAATTTCCCTTCAATCCAATCAACACTCTTTCCACAAAGACCATTAGAAATGGTTTCATACGATGGTCTTTCTTCCCTTTGTCTAGGAAGGCGAAAATTACCCAAAGGAATTTTGGTAATCCTTGAAATCAACTCTCTATTAATAAGAATCCTTTCTCTATTTATCATGGTCTTGAATTCCATGTCATCAAGATCATGGATGTTAGCATAGAAGATTCTTATGAGAGTATCAAAACCTTCACCAAGACCATTAAAGATCTTTCCAAGATTAAATTTTTCAAAACAAACCAAATCTTCTTTATGACCACTAACCATATCCAATTTCTTTTCTAAAATGAAACAAATAGAAGAAATCCTTTCAAAGATCTTACTACTAGAATAATTGATAAATCTAATTTTAATAGAATCTTGATTTTGAGGTATAGTTATTCTAGAAGATGATGAATCCAAGTTTTTTGAAACCTTCTTTGAAACCTTGAAATTTCCCATGAGACTTAGAAAATGAGGGTACAAGGAGAAGGAAAAACTTACTTGCAAAGCTCCTTGAAGATGAGGAAAACCTTTAGCCACTTTTGAATCTCCAAAGAAGAATTTTAATGGAGATAATTCATGAACCCTAGAATAGTTCACGTACGTGGAATAGAAAAGGAAGACGAAGGGTACGCGTACCATACTTCATAAATACTCAATAATGGGCTTGGACCCTTTTATGAACCACGACCCCCAAAAGGAAAGCAGGATTTCTTAAAGCGTTCAATAGCCAAGGTTTGCACACTGAAATGATTGATACAGTGCAGTGAAAGGATAGTAGAAAAAACTACATCACTTTTACTAACCTTGGGTGGAGAAAAAAACTTGCCAAGGATTTTTTCTCAAAAAAAGATTAAAACAATAAATTAACCCAAACACAAAAATAATCAAACCGTTACTTGGCCCATCTCAAGTTATATACAAATGGGGTAAGCCAAGCTTGTTACCAAGAGGATAGATGTGCAGAGAGATCCTCATGCACCTTTTTCGTTTGATATTTGTGAAATATACCAGAAGTATAATCATAGTAATGATGATACTCAGGGTTAATAGAATTTTTTAAATCCTTTTTCTTATGACCAAGGAATGACGTTTTCCGACAATTAGAACCTACACCAAACTCACCGGAAATCTTTTTATCAATTTCACATGAGTTGGTAGTAAGCATGGTTCATACATCATGAATATATGATTTGAGACGTACAAAACTTTTATCAGAAAAATTATTTTCCTCAATCGAATTAAGCTTTTCTAAGAATTTAAAAACGCTTTCAAAAGCTCTAAATAGATCTTTGTCAATTAATTCATCACGATAATATTCCTCAAAAAGATTAAGAGTAAATCTATTGAGATTCCATAACTTTGAGCGTTGACAAAGTTTTCTCGAACAATATTTCTTAGAAGAACTTTTAATTTTTCCCTTAGACTGTTTCTCATCATCTAAGTTTTCCAAAGTCTTAGATGGAAGGTGATTATCATGAGAGACCAGTGGTCTAATAGATAATAAGCTCCGTATAGTCTTTAAGGAATTATGGCGTGCGTTACAGATGCCAAGAGCAAGTTTCCCAAAGAAATTTCCCATAGGGACATACTTTAGGGATCAGTCAAACACAAACTTATTAGGTTTATAGTGTTTGCCTTCTCTGATACCAATTGAATAAGAGGGGGTATAACAACCACACCCAATATTTCTCTTAGCAATCTTTATGGACAAACTCCAATATACTTTCAAGAGAATCAACTAGACAGTCAGAATCAATCTTAAGAAAAGTATATCAAAGAGTTATATCTATGTTTCTTAATATAATCAACAAATCAAATAGATGGAAACCCGTGAGCCTGATTATTATAAGAAATAACTTGGACGGTATCAAAAACCAATATCCAAGTGTCAATCAATTCAATCAAAAACCAAAGGTTGGATTCATAATTGATTGAACTTACGCACAACCTGTGATATTTCAATTATATAGAAAATATAATGCGGAAAAAAAATAACACAGACACCAGAAATTTTGTTAACGAGGAAACCGCAAATGCAGAAAAACACCGGGACCTAGTATAGATTTAAACACGACACTGTATTAAGCCGCTACAGACACTGGCCTAATCTAAGTTAACTTCAAACTGGAATGTAGTTGAGCGCTAATCAATCTCAAACTGATCAAGGTACAGTCGCGCGTTCCTTACGCCTCTAGAACCACGCCGGATTATGCGCACTTAATTCCCTTAGCTGATCTGACCCACAACTAAGAGTTGCTACGACCCAAAGTCGAAGACTTGATAAACCAATCTGTCTCACATGGAAAAGTCTATTGAATAGTTAAACTCCAATATACTTTCAAGAGAATTAACTAGACAATCAGACTCGGTCTAGAGAAAAGTATGTCAAAGAGTTTTGTATCTCTATCTCTTAATTCAATCCGCAATCAGCAAATAGAAATTTACGAGCCCGATTGAATATAAGAGAAATAACTTGAATGGTACCAAAGACCAATATTAAAAGATCAATCAACAACCAAAGGTTGGATTTCCCAATTGATTGATTCAACGCACAACCTGTGATATTTTAATTATATAACAAAATATAATGCGGAAAAGAAATAACACAGACACCAGAAGTTTTGTTAACGAGGAAACCACAGATGCCGAAAAACCCCGGGACTTAGTCAAGATTTGAATAGCACACTGTATTAAGCCGCTACAGACACTAGCCTACTACCAATGAACTTCAGATTGGAATATAGTTAAACCCTAATCAATCTCACATTGATTCAAGGTACAATAGTGCTCCTTATGCCTCTGATCCCAGTAGGATACTAAGCACTTGATTCCCTTAGCTAATCTCACCCACAACCAAGAGTTTCTATGACCCAAAGTCGAAGACTTGATAAATAAATCTGCCTCACATAGAAAAGTCTATTGGAATATATAAATATGTCTCCCACATAAATACCTACGAGTTTTGTTCCGTCTTTTGATAAATCAAGGTGAACAGAAACCAATTAATATACCGGACTTGTATTCCCGAAATATAAATCACCTCACAATAATCCAAATCGATTAATGAAACAAGATATTGTGGAATCACAAACAATGAGATGAAGATGTTTGTGACTACTTTTTAATCTTACCTATCGGAGATAAATCTCAAGAAAATCTTATTCAATATAGTACTCAATTACGATAGTAAAAGTAAGATCAGAACACGCAACTACAGTCTGGCTTCACAATCCCAATGAAGTCTTTAAGTCGTTAACTTACAAGGTTTCGTGAAAAACCTAAGGTTAAAGGAGAATCGACTCTAGCTTATGCAACTAGTAACACACATGAGGTGTGGGGACTAGGTTTCCCAGTTGCTAGAGTTCTCCTTTATATAGTTTTCAAATCAGGGTTTGCAATCTATGTTACCTTGGTTACAAAGCCTTTAATATTCACCGTTAGATGAAATCCTGATTAGATTCAAGATAATATATTTTAACCATTAGATCGAACTTAGCTTGTTATACACAAGTGAAATGTACCCTCATTTAGGTTTATGTAACCGTACCTAAATGTGTACACCATGTTGTCTCAACAGAAGTTAACCAAGGTTAGCTATATAAACACTCTCATATCAAACTTATTCATCTTAACCATAACTAGTTCAAATGACTCAAATGAAACTAGTTAAAGAGTTGTTCAATCGGTATATTCTCATAGAAGTATACAAGAACACAATTGAAGCAAAATCGGTTTGATTCACTCGAATCAATCATGAACATTATAGCCATGGTTTGAAAAGAATGCATTCCTTAATATATAAATGTATTAGTTCATGAGGCAACTGATTTAAGAACTTTAACTACTTAAGTATGCATACGGGTACGCATACCTAAGTAGCTGGTCTGAGTTTGGGTTCGCCAGTATGCGAACGGGTACGCATAGCTAAGTACACTTTCAAAACCCAACAGAAATTCCCGGACCTATACCTTACGCAAGTATCCGTACCGGTACGTGTACTTCGCACCTGGAATTCCATAACTATAAGTACGTACGCATATGGGTATGCATACTATAGCTCCGGTCATGGATCACATACATGCAAGAATTCATACTATGTTCATAATCCAATAGTTCTAAACTCTATTTCAATGATTGAAACTTTCTTAGAGGATGACAATAGACGTTTTCACACACTATTAGCATCAAAGCAATTTTCAAGTTATTGAAATAATCATAACGAAACATTCCAAGTCTACACCAAATGATTGTATCACACAAACCATGTAAGATGTTACTCGACGATTTTCACATGATCATCTTTTGACTTTCGTCAAGAATATAAGATGAACTTAGTTGAAGCGAAAGCTTACCAACACATATTTCGAGAAATATGTAAGCGAGTTAAACTCAACTCAAAATCTCAAATGTGTATAATGGAAAACCATATAGTAATACGACTTATGTCTCAATATAGGAGATAGAGGAGAAATAGACTTTCCAAGTGATAAATGAGTTTTAGTCTCCACATACATTTTGTTGATGAAGTTCCACAAGCTCGTCTTAGTAGTCCTTCGTCTTTATTTGATGAACGCCATGAATTATAATGCTCAACTACACAATCTATCCTAGTCCGAGACATCACTATAAGTAGACTAGAAATCAAGACTTATAGTTTTGATCACTAACATTGACAAACAAGTTGAGATAGCAACGCTTGTGAGTTTGACCGAGCAGTGCTCTGACAGTATGGTAGTAAAACAAGATATTGTGGAATCACAAACGATGAGACGAAGATTTTTATGACTAATTTTTATCTTGCCTATCGGAGATTAAATCTCGAGAAAATCTTATAGAAGATAGTACTCAATCACGATAGAAAATAGCAAGATCAGAACGCGCAACTACAGAGAAAATAGTTGGGTCTGGCTTCACAATCCATGAAGTCTTCGAGTCGTTAACCTACAGGGTTTTAAGAAAACCTAAGGTTAAAGAAGAATCGATTCTAGTCGCAACTAGTATCACACATGGGGTGTGGGGATTAGGTTTCCCAGTTGCTAGAGTTCTCCCTTATATATTCTTAAAATCAGGATTTGCAATCAATGTTACCTTGGTAATAAAGCATTCAATATTTACCATTAGATGAAAACCTTATTAGACTCGAGCTAATATCTTTCAACCGTTAGATCGAAATTAGCTTTTTACACACAAATTAAAAGTGACTTTATTTAGATATGAGTAACCGTACCTAAACGTGTGCACCTTTGTTGGCTCAACAATGGTTAACCGAAGTTATCCATATAAACACTTTCATATCAACCTTATTCATATTAACCATAACTAGTTCAAATGACTCAAATGAAACTAGTTTTAGAGTTGTTCAAATGTTTATATGCTCATACAAATACAAGACACAATTGAAGCAAAATCGATTTTGATTCACTCGAATAAATTCATGAACATTATATCCACGGTTTCCAAAAGATTGCATTCCTTATTATATAAATGTATTAGTTCATGAACAAACCGATTTTAGAACATAACCCACTCAAGTATGCAAACGGGTACGCATACCGGATTTGGACTGTGTTCGCCAGTATGCAAACGGGTACGCATACTATTGTACACTTCCAAACTTCAGTTAAGTCCAGTACGCATACAATAGTGCCAGACTTCAACTGACTTCGCCAGTACGCATACAAGTACGCATAATCTAGCTCATGGACTTTACCTGACCTCGCCAGTATGCATACGGGTCTTGGACCAACACATATGCAAGTACGCATACGGTGCTTAAATCTAATTATGGTTAAGTGTTCTAAACTCTCATTTCAATCATTGAAACATTCTTAGAAGACGAAAATAGCCGTCTCACACAAACTATTAGCTTCAAAGCAATTTTCAAGCGATTGAATGATCAATACGAAACATTCCGATTCTACATCAAATGACTGTCTCACACAAATCATGTAAGATGTTACAAGGAGATTTTCACATAATCATCTTTTGAATTTCTTCAAGAATATAAGATGAACTTAGTTAAAGCGAAAGCTTACCAACACATATTTCGAGAAATATGTAAGCGAGTTAAACTCAACTCGAAATATCAAATGTGTATAATTGAAGTCTATATAGCTATACGACTTTTGTCTCAAATATGAGATAGAGTAGATAGACTTTTGAGTGATAGATAAGTTCAAGTCTCCACATAACTTTTGTTGATCCACAAGCTCCCCTTAGTAGTTCTTCGTCTTTGATCGATGAATATCGTGAAGTCTAATGCTCAACTAAATTTTCTATCCTAATCCGAGACTTAGCTATAAGTAGACTAGAAATCAAGACTTATTGTTTTGGCAACTAAACTTGACAACAAGCTTGAGATAGCAATGCTTGCGAGTTAGACCGAGTAGTTCTCTAACATTAATCATCCATCATTCTCAACTGCCCTATTTTCTCCGCCGTCGGATCCCAACAGGTTTTTTTTCTCGAAAATCTCTATATAAGGGAACTCTAATTCTCAATTCAATCTTGTCCCAATCAATTGAGTTTAATTGATTTCTTATCTCTCTTCTACTACACTTCTTTGATATTTTCTTAACCTTGTACTACTCAAGTTCTTATATTTTAGTTTGATTGAAAATGGTTAATAATTATGTTGAAAGAGAAGAAATTGATCTTACCGCTGCATACATTTATGTTGGTTGTGATTAAATTATTTTTGCGCCACAAAAAACCATTTTCTTTTGGAAAGGTATTCATGAAATATTCGCCGAACGGAATGAAAATCCTAATGAAAAGGATCTCGGTGCCTTAAAAACAAAGATGAAAGTAATAAAAAAAAATGCATAGAATTCCTGTCAATTCTTAACAATATATATCGACAAACTAAAAGCGGTGCTTCACATGAAGATTTGATAAGTTCTACCAATTTATTAAGTTTTATCCGTTTGATGATATTAGTAATTACCTTATTTGTTTTAAACATAATATTTTAGACATGAGATTCTCGGGAGCAATTTCAGAATCAAACAGGGCAACCATTCAAGTTTGATGCTTGTTATGAAATGTTGAGACTGAAAGTCCCTGGATTTGATTATCAGCTTACTGTCGCACAAAATAGTGCCATGTTTGACATCCATCAAAACTTTATACCAATCGAATATGGGGTACAAGTAATGCCTAATAGGGAGACGCGTTGGAATTACAAGTATCAGGCGAGGCCTATCGGAACTAAAAAAGCCAAAAAGGAAGAGAGGCTAAAGAAAGATCGCAAGCAATGTATATTCAGGGAAGATGATGGGGGAAGTTCTTCGATTAAGATGGAAGAAAAAAAGATCTATCAACATAATGCGAATATTTTGGAGTATGTTAAGGAAACACGATCGAGGAGGGAAGTGATCAAAGCGGAACAAGAATCCTAACCCCAAACAATTTGGGCTTCTAACCAACAACAAAGTTATCAAATGCATCAACAATAGAGTTATCAAATGCACCAACAACAGATTTATTAAATGCACGAACAACAGAATTATAAAACGCAATTAGAACAAGATAATGTAATTATGGCTATGGATCTAAGTAAGTGAGCTCCTTATGAGAGAAAATATTATCGACGTAAGCAAAAGGTTATTTTGAAGAGGATGAATGTAATTAGCATTTAAGATTCAGAAGATGATGAAGTTATCTACCTCTAATATGTGTTTTTTTTTTTTACTTCGAGTCTAGTTTTAAATAAAAAGTATTGTTTTTATTCCTAGTTTGTGTAGTTGTGGTCTTAATTAAAATTGTTATTTAAATTTAGTTTATCGAACTTAATGTAGTTGTTCTTTGAATGGAAGGTTTATATATGAGTAACCAAGGGATCAATTTTTTTGAATTAACACTAACGACTCTATTTTTTGGAATTAACACCAACGTCTATGTCATAATATGTCTTTTCAAAATATACTTCCGCCAAAACCGACTCTCTAAGATGTAGGAACATTTAAATTAATTATTTTTCTCCCAGTGGAGGTATATAGTCCCGAGATGTATACTTTTCAAGTAAATAACGCATATAATGAATTAACATGGAAGGTAGAGTTAGCTTGCCCCCTTGTGACAAAATCTCAGCCCCCATCCGCTTCGGCTCCCTTGGCTAGGTTACCCATGAGGCTCGCTGGTAGGTTACCACGGCAACATGTTCAATTAATGTAGTAGTACGTTGCTGGAGCTTAGCTTGTTAGGCTTCTAAATAGTTAATGTAATACTCTTTATCTAATAATATTAAAATAAATAAATTAGTGTTTATGTTATAAACGTGTAATTATGTTAAGAACTAGAAATAACCCGTGCCGTAACGGCACGGCATAAGTCAACACAGTTTTTGGTCATAATAACTTAAATATATAAATACTACGGACTATGATAAGATTTATTTTAAACCATGAGAACTTGTGCCTATGAAAATCTAAGTTATTTATCACCCAAATAATTATGAATTCGGTACACTTGTAATTGATTAAAATAATAATTTCTGATAAAATGTTAGGTTGTCCTAAAATAATATTTTTTTTAGTTGATCCCCAAAGATTGGTGGTCTTTGATACTGCTTTGTAATGTATTCAGACCATTATGCTGAATCCTCATCGAAATTTACAACCATTTCTGGTTGAGACTAGGATGATCGGATGCAACGTTTGTCTCTCAAAACGTTATATGACCGTTCCATAACGACACTTCCTTAATCTGACTGATGTATTTTTTTCTTCCAGCATTTTAATTGTTCAATTCCCGAGAGTTTTATATCTTCCTTTAATCTAAAATATTGTTCATAAATACATAATAAAATTATCCATATATATACATATATATCAAAATATGACAACCAAATTATTTAAGTAATATATAGTCTACATATTTATATCACTTTCCATCAAATTTACCTTGCAAACACTAAATCTAGTTAGTTTTTTCTTGAAGCAATAAATATAGTTAATGCATATCATTGAATATCTTACACAAAATGAGTAAATGTACAGTTAGGTATCCTAATCGCCAATTTACGTTTTATCCGGTCCAAAATTATCTTATTATCGTGTTTGTAACCGTAATATATATAGCATAAGCATTTTTTGTTTGCTTCTACATTTAATATATTTTAATTAATATCTTGAGTTATGTTATCCATTAATTAATATCATGAGTTATGTGATCCATTAATTAAAGATCAATAAATTAAGATTTATAATGGAAGAGGTTACACACACCATGTGTAGGTACCGAATATCACAAACTTACGAACATCGTGACAAATATAAGAGCAAAGAGTTACAAAAAAATACGAAGATAGAAGAAGCACGGGGAAGTATGAAGATTTGCGAAGATAGAATAATCTTGCGAAGATGAATTGCGATACTTCGCAATTCATATACAGCTGTACAAATTTCACTATAAATAGGAGTTCAAATGTAAAATTCAAGAGGTTCTTTTGGGTGAGTATTAGAAATTATCTTAAAAAAGAAAATAGAAAAAGTTGTAACTATTCTAGTTCCATTTAGATACTTCTTTGTAATCAATTGAGAGAATTAATAAAAAAGTTGTCATTCAACATCAAGAACTTCAAATTTTACTAATTCTATTGAGGGTGTAGTTGTAGGTTATTCTGCAACTACATAATTGGCGCTAGAAACAGGGACTTGAGGATTGTGATAGCCAAAATTTGAAGGAATTGTGGAAAATTTGAAGATCAAATGGAGTCAGTGGATGGAAATTGCAAAAAAGAAGAATGTAATATGATCACAAAGACAATGATTGATGAATTTCATAATAACATAAAGGGAAAGATATACAAGCGAGATTGTAGAGGATGAAAGATCATGGAGGAGGAGAAAATAACAACTTTAGAAGAATGGGAAAAACAGAAAATCACATTTTCAGTAGCAGAAATTCCAAATGAAGACTTGAACCACACTTCACCATTGGTGATCACAGTTCCAGTCATGCGAGAACAGAAGAAAGCTATAGAAAAATGGAAATTAAACCGAATCTTGGTTGATACAGGGAGTTCTGTTAATATCATATTCTATCGTGCGCTTAAAGGGATGGGAATTAAAGATGAAGAAATCACAAATTCAAAATGTCTCATTCATGGATTAGGAAAATCTACAACAAAATCTAAGGGGGAAATAGCACTGCGAATATTGCTAGGAGAAATCGAAACACATATAGTCTTATGTGTGATAGATATGGAATTTCCATATAATATGCTGATAGGAAGGTCGTGGATTCATGCGATTAAAGCTGTTGCTTCAACATTGCATCAGAAAATCAAATTTCCTACACCAAATGGAATACAGGAAATAAAAGGAGATCTTGATAGTGCAAAATTTTGTTATCAGATTGAAGTAAAACAGTGTGGGCAGAGAGCAAGAAAGAAACAGTTTCGTAGAAAACTTGCGAAGGAGGTAAAAAAGGAAGAAGAATTCAGAGTATATACAATAATAGCAAAGGAAGGGAGAGGAATACCAAGTGAGATTCCAGAAAAAGAAGGGGAACCAGCAAAAATAATCAAAGAACTAACACCTATGGGGGAGCAAAGTACAAGCTATGTTGCAGCTGAACCAACTAAAGAAGTAAATATTGGAAGTAAAGAGGAGCCTTTATTCTTGCGAATTGGAACTAAGATGGATGAAGAAGAAGAAAATAGAACTATTGATCTCTTACGAGAATATAAAGATATATTCGCAGGAAGTGTAGATGAGATACCAGGAATTGATCCATCAGTGGCGTGTCATAGATTGAACATCGATAAAAACGTAAGACCATTCAAACAAAGAATAAGGAAGATATCACAAAGTTATCATGCACAGATAGAAGAAGAATTACAAAAGATGCTGGATGCAGGAATCATAAGGGAAGCAAAATACCCAGAATGGATTGCGAATATGGTCATTGTTCCGAAAAAGAATAAAGGGATAAGAATTTGTATAGATTTCACTGATCTAAACAAAGCCTGCCCTAAAGATATCTTTCCATTACCAGATATACCACAAATGGTGGAATCAGCTGCAGGACATGATAGAGTCACTTCACTTGATGGATATAAAGGGTATAATCAAATATCACTCGCAGAAGAAGATCAAGAACATACTGCCTTTTTTGCTCCAAGAGGTTTGTATTGTTATGTGAAGATGCCATTTGGTTTGCGAAATGCGGGTGCTACATATCAACGAATGGTTGAAAAAGTGTTCGCAAAGTGGATACATAAAACTTTGGAAGTATATGTAGATGATATGTTGATAAAAATCAAAGAAGCCAAAGATCATGTGCAAGATTTGAAGGAAATATTTGAACAAATGAGAAAGTTCAACATCAAATTAAATCCTGAGAAATGTATAATTGGAGTTGCGTCTGGAAAATTCTTGGGATATATAGTATCAAAGGAGGGAATACAAGTTGATCCAGAAAAAGTACAAGCAGTTCGTGACATGCCAACACCTGCAACAGTAAAGGAAGTACAAAAGTTAAATCGACTCTTGGCTTCACTTGGAAGATTTATTTCGCGAATGTCAGATAAGTGCAAACATTTTTTCAACATACTTAAGAAGGGAGCAAAATTCAAGTGGACTGATGAATGTGAAAAAGATTTTCAAGGAATCAAAGAATATCTCACAAATACATCCATATTACAGAAACCAGAGAAAAACGAAGAATTATTGGTATACCTCGCAACAACTCCATACGCTCTAAGTGCAGTTCTGTTGCGAACAGACGCAGGAATAGAAAGGCCCATTTACTACATTAGTAAAACTTTTAATGCAGCAGAGAGAAATTATTCTAAAATGGATAAGTTAATCTTAGACCTGGTTTATGCATCATTCAAGTTACGAATATTCTTCCAAGCACATGTGATAAAAGTGGTAACCAAGGTGCCAATTGAATCAGTTATGAAGAACACCAAAAGGTCAGGGAGAATAGAAAGGTGGAATGCACAAGTAAACCATTACAAGTTAAAATACGAAGTATTATCATCGCAAAAGTCACAAGTCGTCGCAGATTTCTTGGCAGAATTTCCTTTGGAAGAAGATGAAGCAGTAGAAGAAATGATGGATGTTGAAGAAGAGTTTGGGAATCCAAAAAACTTGTTAACAGAACCAAATAGATGGGAAATTTTAGTAGACGGATCATCCAACAGTGAGGGGAATGGAATTGGAGTTGTGTTTATCTCACCAGAAGGAGAAAGAAAAACATTCTCATTCAGACTAGAATTTGCATCCACGAACAATGAAACAGAGTACGAAGCTGTAGTGCACGCATTGAAGATCGTAATAGAAAAGAAGCTTAAAAGTATAAGGATAACAAGTGATTCGCAGCTGGTAATTTGTCAAATTAAAGGGGAATATACCACAAATGAGTCTTCCTTGAAGAAATACAAGAAACTTGTTGCTGAATTATCTGCGAAGATACCAAAATTAAAGTGGAGGCATATAACAAGGAAATACAATCGACTCGCAGATGCTTTTGCATTCATTCCAAGTATGATGACAAATCCTAATACAAGAAATATCAAAATTCAGACGATTCAACACCCATCGGTGAACAAAGAAGAAGAAATTGAGGAGGCAGTTGCGATGGAAGTAGAAAGAGAATTACCAAATAACATCGCAGATTGGAGATAAGAAATTCATGCATATCTCACAACAGGAGAAGTATCCAGGAAAAGACTAGAAGCACATAAATTAAAGAGTCGTGCAACAAACTATGAGCTACGAGAAGGAATTTTATACAGAAAATCTTTCAGTGGACCACCTCTCAGGTGTTTAACTCGTGAAGAAGGAGAAAAAATATTGAAGATGTTACATGGAGGAGAAGCTGGCAATCATAGTGGGGGAAGATCTCTAGCGTACAGAGCAAAGATACAAGGATATTACTGGCCTTATATGCATACAGACGCAAAATTGTTCGTAGAAGATGCAAGGAATGTCAACGACATGGTAAAAGAATTCATGCACCAAGGGCAACATTAACTTCTTCAACAAGCTGCTGGCCTTTTGGGAAATGGGGGTTGGATATTGTTGGACCATTTCTGCCTGGATCCGGACAAAGACGATACTTGATAGTCGCAACAGATTATTTCACGAAGCTCGCAGAAGTAAAAGCAGTACAACATATTCGTGATAAAGATGTTTTTACGTTCATATTTGAGAACATCATTTGCAGATACGGAGTTCCTACGATGATTAGTATCTGATAATGGAAAACAATTTGAAGGGCAGAATATAGAGATGTTACTAAGTGCTTTTAGGATAAAATGTGGGAAATCAACTCCATTATATCCACAAGCTAATGGACAGGCAGAGGCAACAAATAAAACAATCGCAGATACAATCAAAAAGAAATTAGAAGGACATCTCAAAGGGTGGTGCGAGCAAGTACCTAGTGCAGTCTGGGCATACAATACAACTAGAAGAGAGGCAACTGGAATGTCTCCTTATTGCTTAACATATGGAGTAGAAGCAGTATTACCAACAGAGGTTGTAATTCCGACAACAAAGAAAGAAGATTGGGAAAGAAATTTAAGTGCAGGGGTAATATTAAGCGAACTGGATGATTTGGAAGAAAAAAGAGAAAAGGTGTTGCACCATATGAAGATTTATCAGGAACGATTAGCTCGAGAATACAACAAGAGAGTCATTAAACGTGAATATCAACCAGGTGATTTGGTCATGCGAGAAACACCTCCATATCAGAAAGAAAATGGAGGAAAATTAGCACCAAAATGGGATGGACCATATGTTATCAAAGAGGTTGTGGGAAGCGGAGCTTATCGGCTGATGGATTTGAAAAGGGAGAGACATGGGTTTGAGACTTGGTAGACCTTGTAATAGACTGTATTTGAAAAGGTATTATCCATAAAACTCATGATAAATTTTACGAATATTGTTTGCTCGCAGGAAATATGCAAAAATTACGAATTTCAAATTTTTTATTGCGATTAACTTTCATTAAAGAAAGACGCACACATTAGTTTGCGAAGAAAAGACCGCAATTTGCGAATAAAAGACCGCAATCTGTGATCAACTTTCAAAAAAGAAAGAAATCCGCAGAAATATTACACAGGCAAACCTTTGTGTCGTACAACCTATTTCGCGAAGCAACATTTCGTAAGAGGCAAAGTCCTAAAGTACGTCATTTAAGGGGGTACCTATAAGCATGGCTCAGGGACACCGGAACACCACCAAGGCACCTGAGTACATGGAACTTTACGGGGTACAACCCAATAATGGGGTACCTATCCGGGTTAGACACCTTGGATTCTCACCTAATCTTGCGACATTACGCAATATTATGCGGTGTAACATGATTTAGGTTGGGCGACTAAGGCATACTTTCTTTCCCAAGAAGTGCAGAAAAAGATCAAGGCGCCGAGGTACACGGTTGAGTTAAGAGTTCCGGGTGGGCTTGAAGCACATCTGCCATTTTTGACAAGTCTTGGCAAATGATGCATTTGGCCCAAAGATACCCCATAGGGTGCAACCTCGTAACTATAAGCCCTATAGGCAAAAAGTATAAGAGGTTGCGATCAAAAAATGGTTGTTTGCAGAACCGGATGGGAATAGCTAACCTTGTATGGTCGATGTACGCTTCCTTGAAGGGGCAGCCAAGGGGAAGATAAAGGGCAGCACCCTCCATTAGGGAGCTGATACGTGCTATAAGACGCAAATGTCACGAGGCTTCTTGTTTGCAAAAACATAAAGGCTTGTCATATTTGTGCAACAATTGAATTTCTGCGAGCATTCTAAGAGAGAAACAAAACATACAAAGAGAACTCGCAGAACATAACAAACAAGTTAAGATGAGATCAATGGGTTATTACATGAAAGTGTAAAAATGTCCTGCGATTTCATCGCAAGACGACAATGTCACGAGATTGTATATTCGCAAGAATGTTCAAACTTGTCATATTATCGCAAATACGAAAATATTATCAAAAAAGAGGTGGCAAAATAAGACCTTTACTTAGGAAGGCATGATAAGACCATAACAATTATTGAAAATTATTCCATCAATATCATTGAAGAATTTTTACAAAAACATATATCATGAAGTTCTGACAAAGAAGACAGCTCCGTCAATATCATTGAAGAATTTTTACAAGAATATATATCATGAATTCCTAACAAAGAAGACATCCCCATTGAAGAATTTTCACGAAGATATAACAAAAGATGCGATTTTGATCGCAATCAAAAACAGATGGTTCGTACTTATTAAATTTTACGAGAATTACATACTTCTTATACTTCTTCATATATTGAATATTTCTCCACAACTTGAATACTTCTTATAATTCTTCAAGAACGTCTCATATTTATTATACTTCTTCAATTGATATTTCACATTTATCAGATTTTGCGAGGATTAAATACTTCTTATACTCATTCATACATTGGATAATTCTTTACGGATTGAATACTTCTAATACTTCTTTAAAGATATTTTATACTTCTTATACTTCTTAAGGATATTTCATACCTCGTATTTTTTATACTTCAAAGGGAGGATTTCTTGTTCACAATCACAACAAGCTGAAGCTTCGTAAGTTGAATTAGGGAAGATATTCTAATACTTCCAACAATGTTTAATCATCTGAAGAGCAATAATAGGGGGAAAGGAGATACTAAACTATATTCTTTGAGTTATACTATTTCTCTTCATATGATAAAATGATGTAAATAAGGAAAGCATTCGATTTAAGAAATGTCAAATTAAGAAAGGTCAAATCACCTTCGCAAAATATCAAATGTACTTCTGAAAAGAACAAAAATAGTAGGCATAATTGTTTGCAAAAATAAAACCAACAGTAGCTGAAAGAAGGAGTTCAAAGGAAAGGAGAATAAGAGAATGAATGATAATTTGAGAAAGAATATTATTATGATTCATCAACACTCTGTGCTGGATCTTTAAGATGAGCAGGGTCATTAGCAACTTTCTACTTTTGCGAAATATCATCCTTTATAGAGTCTGCAACAGGAACATCTCTTTGAGGAACAGATTCATTTTCACCATCAAATCCTTCATCATCACTCTCATAATCAAAATCACTATCAGGATCACGAACAACTTCATCATCAGATATTTCACGAGGAGTAATCTTCACAGGAGGCAAGGATCTTGATAAGAGAATGTTATTCACAAAGACTTGAGCTTTCAGATGACTTTCACGAAGTATAGCTTTCTGATGGTTGGTATCTTCGATATCTTTGGAATAAGCAAGATAGTTGAATCTCCGAGTACCACGATCACGAGAGTTGATTAAGCGAGTAGAAAGCAAAGCATTTTTCTTACGAAGCTCAGAACAGGAGGCTTCTAATCCAGCTTTATCATTGCGAAGGTTGTTCTCAGATTCTGCGAGTAAAATAAAATTTAAAAGGTCAAATTTGAGAATATAACAAAATTTAAAGATACATCAGAGGCAGTCAAATTTTAATGACTACCTTCTCTCTGAGAAATAAGAGATTGAGCTAAAGATAGACAACAGTTCTTCATTTGATCCATCGCATTATCAAAACCATCACCAACTAATCCTTTAAGTCTAGATTGAAGCTTCTGATCTTTAGAAAGAAGAAAATTTTTATCCTTCGCAAGTTTGGTATTAAGACTTTTTAGTTCAGAATAATCTTCTTCAAGTTGATTCTTCTTAGTACTTAAGATTATATTCTTATTAATAAGGGACTTCTTCTCAACGGCGAAAGAGCTTCTCTCTGCATCTGAAGACTTCTTTAATTCCTCAAGTTCACCTTTTAACAAAGAAAGAAGATTTTCTTGATCGCAACATTTATTCTGAAGAGTATCTAATTTTTGCGAAGAAACAATCATTGTATTCAAATACGAGCATTTCTCTTCTGATAAGGTTTTGTTCTCTTCTAATAAGGTTTCTACCCTCAAGCCGACTTTAGTTAAAGAAGAAGTAAGTTGAGATATGTCATCATTCAAAAAAATTCGGTCGTAAATCAGTTGGGTATTCTCTTGAAAAAGGGCATCAAAATTATCAAGAGCACACGAATAAAGATTAGATAAATGGGAGAATTGGTTCAAGAGGCTTTCATGCTTGGCTTGATATTCTGTTGCATCTGATTCATGGCGAAGTACCAATCTTCTACATTTCTGGATGGATTCTATAAAGGGGAATGGGTTTTAATGGGTGTTTCAGACATATGAAGAACAAAAGTAAACAAAAGGGCAAAATATGAAGATAGCAATCATACCTTTCAATTCATCATTCCTTTTGCGAAGGATCGCACAATCAAGAGAATCATTCTGAAGATGATAATTCTCTTTGTGGAGATTCTCACATTCTGCTCTTGAAGACTTCAGATATTGGCGAAGCAATTCAACTTCTTTTTCCAAGGATTGGTGTGAAGTAGAAATATCAGGATTGATGAAACTATTTAGTTCTTCGCAAAACTCATATTGCGAACGAACATTAGTAGACTTCGCAGTATTATTCAAAACCTCAGATAACATTCGAAAAGTTGAGTAAATTCCATCTCGAATTTCTTGAGGAAGAGGAGAAGAATTTGAAGGAATAAGAGCAAGTTGTAAATTGTCTGGAGCAATATCACTCAAAGGATTAGGATTCAAGATAGGCTTTTCAAGAGAAGATGTTGAAGAAGTATTTTGCGAGGGTTGATCTTGAAGAAGTGTTGATAAATTGACATTGGTGGGAGATTGAAAACTGGGTAATGGAGTAGAGGCAGGAGTTTGCGAAGAAGCATTTTCACGAGGAGGAGAGGGAAATTCCTTATCCATCTCAGGAAGGAAGTCATCAATTGAAATTATTGGTGTAGGTTTAATCACTCGAGATCTCTTGTTGGGATTGGATTTTTCACCAGCCTACGAATCAAAATGTAGATTAAAAACTGAGGCAACAATATATTGTTCAAAAAAGAAGACATAGTATTTTAACTACCTTTTGATTCTCGGATTTTCTTCTTCGAAGATTAGGGCTTGAATTTCTGGGTGGAGATTTCACCTGAGGAATAGTTTTGCTGAAATAAACCAAAATCAAACAATAAATTATACAGAAATCAAAGAGGAAAACAAGTGAAAAATGTGAAGATAGAAGAAAATTACGCTGGAGAACTCATGATGATATGAACAGGAGGAAAAAATGGTAATGAAGAGTGTGATAAGAAGACAAAATTGCAGAAGTAAAAAGAGAAAATAAGAAGAAGAAAAGGAAGAGAATATAAAAGAGTTTATATAAGGGAATAACTAGAAAAGAACGGTTACAAAAGGCGTGTCCAAATTCTAAAAGACTAAGTAACGGTTATGTTCTCACGATCATTTCTTATTCGCAGAATTGACATGAGAAGAGGCAAGATGTAGGTACCGAATATCACAAGGCATTAACTTACGAACATCGTGACAAATATAAGAGGAAAGAGTTACAAAACAATACGAAGATAGAAGAAGCACGGGGAAGTATGAAGATTTGCAAAGATAGAATAATCTTGCGAAGATGAATTGCGATACTTCGCAATTCATATACAGCTGTACAAATTTCACTATAAATAGGAGTTCAAATGTAAAATTCAAGAGGTTCTTTTGGGTGAGTATTAGAAATTATCTTAAAAAAGAAAATAGAAAAAGTTGTAACTATTCTAGTTCCATTTAGATACTTCATCAATTGAGAGAATTAATAAAAAAGTTGTCATTCAACATCAAGAACTTCTCAAGTTTTACTAATTCTACTGAGGGTGTAGTTGTAGGTTATTCTGCAACTACACCATGATCGTCGGATGTCTATTGCTTGGATGAAATTGGGATGGTTGGATCACCCATTTGTCTCTAAAAATATTATCCGACCGTCGGTGCCCATGTTGTTTTGTATACATATATATGTTTTAATTAATATCTTGAGTTATGTTATCATTAATTAATATCATGAGTTATGTGATCCATTAATTAAAGATCAATAAATTAAGATTTATAATGAAAGAAGTTACAAACACCATGATCGTCGGATGTCTATTACTTGGATGAGATTGGGATGGTTGGATCACCCATTTGTCTCTAAAAATGTTATCCGACCGTCGGTGCCTAAAAACCCATGTTGTTTTGTATTATAGATATCTAGGGTAAATCTCATTTATTACTGGGATGCCCTTGTGTCCAGCCCTATAAATAGAGACTCTAATATTTGTTTGTTGTACTAATTAATAGAATTTTTCTCTCTCTTCTTCCCCTCTATTTTGTGTTTCCTTCTTTATTTTCTCTATTTACAATACGTAATCAGCACGCTCTGCACTGGGCGATCATATTTGATCAGACGATTGATCGTCTTTAACAACCGAAGAAAGAAAGCAAAGAAGCCTCTCCACGAAAAGTTTTTTTTGAAGCAATAAAACGACCAGCCATATAAATAAGATTTGCTCTTATGGCTTTCTTTAATTTATTTTGTATTTGTCTTATTAGTCACGATTTTTGATATACAATACATGGTTTTTCCAATGCTTAACCGTTTTTTTTTTGTTTCCATGTATTTGTTCCAACATCACCAAATCATTACGTGAATCATTGATGATGACGACGTGTGCAGATGCTCAACTGGTTATAAGTGGAAAATTAATTTCTCACATACCATTCTATATTTAACTTTACTTTAGTTGATTAGATTAATTATTTTTTATATTCTGCTTTTGTATATATGCAAAGTAATAATTCGATTATAAGGTACATAATTGATACTCCCTCCGTCCCTAATATATAGGCGGAGAAGATGAAATCTTTTAGATTAAGAAAATGCATGGTTTTTATAAATTTATGTTTTTTTTAGTTTATACCCCTTGTCTTATTCTCAATACAATTTCCCATACAACATAAATAAGGGTATATATGTCAAAAAATATCTTGGACTTAGAATTCCGCCTATCTAATGGGACTAGAAAAATCCAATATTCCGCCATATAATAGGGACAGAGGGAGTATTATCATATATGATAATGAGAAAAAATTGGATGGGGGCAAAATCCGAAGGGGGCATGGGGGACCAATAAGAATCCTTTATTTGTCCTTCCATTTTAGGCAGTTTCCAACTAATTTCAGTTAAGATTTTACATTCCCTAATTACCCTCTCGAATCAAAACAAATCATCAAAAAATAAAATAAGTAGCGAATTTTAAGGGAAGAGCAAGATATGATATCGCATTTTTATTAATAAGTCCTTCATTAATTTTTATTAAAACCTAGAAAATCCTTTTTTGTTATTAAGTCCTTTATTAACCTAACTCTTTTATCCTCTGTTATTAGGGTTCATCAAGCGCTAGAGATAAGTTTTTGATTTAAAACTCTGTCTAATTAAACTTTGATATTAGATTACTTGATTTTGCAATAAGTGAAACTATTTGATTTTGCTTCTTTATCACTTGTGAGTAGTAATGGATGATTACATCTGACTAGTTCAGTTAGTTCTATGTTAATAATGATAGTTTAGTATGACAATACTTACCACAAATGCATCAATGTGCAGATCATGGCTTAGAATCTCCATTTGCAAAGTATAAATGTAACAATCATATGAACCAAATAAATGTGATGAAATGAATTACTTCTTCTATTTCGTTTTGATCAAAACACTTTAGAACATCATTATTAAACAAAAAATTAAATTAAACTTCAAACATCTATTTTTAGTACTACAACTTTTCTAGCTGTGTAATTAATTTTTTTCCCATTTTATCGGATTGTCAAAATATTCTTTTTGTCTTTAAGGCTACCATTAATTTAGGAGAACATAAATAAGCAGTTAATAGAATTATCGAGATTTTAAAGAGAGGGTAATTTGGAAGATTAAGATCTTAACTGAAATTCGTTAGAAAATGGCTAAAATGGAAGAATAAATGTAGGCTTCTTATTGGTCCCCCATGTCCCCTTCAAATTTTCCCCCCATCAAATTTTTTCTCATATGATCATGTTTGGGTGATCAACTTTATAATTGATTTTCCTTTCTTCTCTTATCCTTTTTCATAGAGAAAGAAAAAATAAATAAATATCCATTGAATGATGGTCTACAGTTTCTATTTCTTTAATTAAACTGTAATCACCGAAAATTGGTGTCATCGCGATTTAAATACCTTTACAGTATTTAATCACATGCATGGTTGAAAACCAATGGCCAATTAGATTTGGTATCCTTGTCTAACGTGTATATGGCTTCTATTTCTTTACAAGAAACCATACGTCGACCACAAAAGTGTATTTTTCCATTGCGATGACTAAAACGACGATTATTTATTTATTTTGTCGATACGAGAGTTTGGTAAATCGTATAAACTAATTGGTTCTAATTTTATCCATTTTTTATATAAGATTGGCATATTTTCTAATTTTTTTCCAAAAGGAGTGAATTTTTCGACCACATAATGGATTTTTTCTTTCAAAGTCGATAATCACAATGATTTCTTTATTTTCTTAAAAATAATCATATAAGCAAATTGAAAATGGTTTCTTTGTAAATCCTAAAAGAATGAGATGTCGTTATCATGTATTCACAATTGAAAACATCAATGAGATGGAGAATTGATGCATTCCTGAGGGATATTTATAAATTTTTAGTTCTCTTCCTTGTATAATTCTCCAAAATTTGAAGTTGTTTCATTTGTAGATGAAATTGGACAATAAATATCAAAGGGTGCGCACCCGGATTGTTAGCCTATATAATTATTCCTTGAACGACTTAATTGATCTTTCTATAAATTTTTTGCTAACATAAGTGTCCATAATTTTATTCTAATTTTATTTTTTGGAGAGTTTGCATATTTTATATGCTTTTGTATCAATTGATTTTGGGTTCCAAACGTAATCCATGGTTGATGTTAAATATGCATGTCTATTAAGACTACATTTTTTTTTATGTTGAAAGACATGTTTTATAATAAGTATATGTCTCGAATAATCAGATAATACTTTACGAAACTTTTTTCGTATATGAGATGGAAAAAAAAAATCTGCCATAATCAGGGGGAGACTATACACTATGGAGCATTAATGTTCATTAACTTGAATGTTATATCAGTGTCTCTCCCATCATGAACTAATTGATTGAGGCTATCATTATGTAATAGGCATGAAAATATTTCATCTAGCTTTTATTTAAGCTTATGCCATTTGAAAAGGCAAACTCAATCACATCTAGCAAGCATGTCGCATTTTTAGGCTACAGAGTCTATCATAATACGATTCATATTCTAAAAATTCATATATCTTTATTTGAATAATAGGAGATTATCACGCCCGTGGGCACTGGTACCAGTAAATTTTGAATTTTTCAAAGTATGCATACACTGGAAGTTGTGTGAGATGGTGATACGAAAATTATTGTCGAATATTCATTTATAGTAGCTACTAAAATAGTAAATGATGGTGGTTGTTAACCCCTCTCCAAAGAAATATCGACATCGGTGATTAGTATGCACAAAATCCAAATTATATTGGATTGAAATTTCCTGAATAACACAATTTATGGATCCAAGACTTAACACCTTAACATTTCCAAGCCTATTAATTACAGGTTGGTGTAGTCATATTGCGTCTTCATATGAGAAATATTTTCGTTGTAAAATCGATTTGAGGGTATTATTTTTGCTCAAATCCTATGATTGGTTTAATAATTGTTCTCTTTATATGATGCATTTGGCGTGGTAGTCTTTGAATGACTCGTATGTATCCAGAGACCATATTCGTATTTGTAATCCTTGTAGGATTCAAATTATATTCTGGTTGCCACCTGACTTGATTATGTCAGGTTGAACAATCCTTTATGTGTTTTTAGAAATTTGGTACAAGACAAAAAAAAAATCCGGATTAATTAGTTGTTTATGTCAACTTCATAGGTCTCTTGAGGAGTCCATAAAAGCACTAAAATCCACGTTTTAGCAGCATAAATTCTATTTTTTTCTTCTTTCTTAAAATCTGCAGTTAGAATTATGCTAGCTTAAACTCGTCTTTTGATATAAACTAGAGTTATTATTTTGATGCTTGGTTTAGCATCCATATTTAAGTCAAAAGTTGTACTCTTTTCCCTACGTTTCAGGTTTTGTCCCATGTGGTTTTCTAGACAAGGTTTTAACGAGGAAACATCTCGTTGACGTTTAATTTTCTTTCAAATGTTGATATTTGTGCTCTTTTTCCTTCGTCCATATATTTTTTTCCCATTGGGTTTTTACTGGAAAGGTTTTAGTAAGGCAATTAAATTCAACATGGTGGTCATCCTAGGGGGAGTTGTATCAATTTCGGTTATTTGGTGGATTCCCACCATTAACTAGGTCATTTTGTTAGACCGCATCAACATAACAGTCTCCTATGAATTTGGTTATTATTCTAATACATATAAGGTATGATCACAACTTTTGTTCACATATGCAACTGTAACTACATATTGGCACTTTGTTGAAGAAATTACATCAACTACTTCTGCAAATCATTTTCGAGAAACTAGCAATCCAAGAAGCAAATGTATTTAAGAAAGCGTCAAGACTTGAGAACACTACTATTAGAATACTAACACAAAAGAAGACTTCATCAACTGTAAGATTTCTCACTAAAGCATTGTTATCTCCACCATTCAAGAAATTCATTTATTGAAATTGGGAAGTGTCGAATCGAAGATTTGCAAGCCAAGATTTAACTGAAGTACTTGTCAGGGGGGAGCATCATAGTAAAAGTTATTTTACTGGACTATCACGTTGTACTCTTTTTCCTTCGTCAAGGTTTCGTCCCACTGGGGTTTTCCTTGTCAAGGTTTATACATGTCTAGTTTTGTTCTAAGTTTACTCATAATTGTACTCTTTTCCCTTCGATCAGGTTTTGTCCATTCGGGATTTCCTGACAAGGTTTTAACGAGACAATTAGCTTAGCCACAATGTCATCAGGGGGAGTGTTATAAATGTGTAATTATGTTAAGAAGATTTAGGGTAAATCTTATTTATTACTGGGATGCCATTGTGTCGAGCCCTATAAATAAAGACTCTAATGTTTGTCTATTGTACTGATTAATATAATGTTTCTCTCTCTTCTTCCCCTCTATTTTGCGTCTCCTTCTCTATTTTCTCTACTCTTTCTCTATTTACAATAGTTTAATCTTAATTTAGAATTGAATTTGACCTTGGATGACTTTTGGTCCAACTTAGCACATGTAAGCTGCTTCTCACGTTTTTGGTGCTAAAAGGCCCAAAGCCATCAGACTGAGGTATACATAAAACAAAACCTAGAAAAAGGATCAACCGACCTCTCCTATTTTTTTTCTCTTCTTTTCGCCTTTTCTTGAACACAAGACCTAGCCGCTCCAATAGCTCTTGTCTTCAACAACGTCTTTTACAACGAACATATTTTGATTGCGAAAACAACAAGTAGCTTGTCTATCTTTGTTGATGATTAGAGGTGTATATATGTTGCGTCCGGATTTGATAGTAGTACGGGTGCTTTGATGATTTTGACGAAAAACAATTGGATTTTAAGCGATTTGAGTTAGGGGTTTCTATGTAACACTAAAAATAAAACCTATTTTAGAATTACATGTGTTCTTACGTATATGACTTGTTATAAGTTTTGATCCGAGATTAATGTTCTCTGGATATTTATTCATCCGATTAGTTTTTGACCGATTCATATAGGTAATGCCTTCTGTTTTGTATTTGTAGATGGTGGATTTTTGACAATGGATAAAATCGTAAACCCATAATTATACGAACTTCTGATCCAGCAATCAGACGTGAGTATTGAGACACGGGTCCCTCATCGAACCTCTGACTGGGAAATACTGTCTCTTAGAGTACATGTAGATATGTAGTCTCTCGGCTGGACAACGGCGTATCTCATGCATACTGAGAACTTCAGTAATTATTTCTATATAGAATCACAAGATTGACGGCTCCTAGACAGATTGCTCTGCTAGTATAGAGCGATAACATCTTCAGGATACAAACAACAGTTTTCCCTGACTATATAAAGGATATGAAGCTCCAGCAAGCTCATATCAGAATAATTAATGCTCCTAGATAGCTTTCTATGCTAGTATATAGCCATCAATTAATTATTCTTAAATTCTTGGATTCATCCACGGAATTTCTTAAATATTCAGATATTTTCTGAAAGTATTCAAATACTTTTGTAATATTTCGTTACTTTAATCCATGGTTCTTCCCAGCAGAATTCCATGGGTTAGTAATAAATATTCAACAACACGGGAATCTGAGCTACCTCCAAGTAAGCCCCAACTCAAATGGTGCAAGTGTACTCAACGATGATGCACTAACAATCACCGTACGAACAAGTATTTCAAAATACGACGAGACGATGAACCTATGCAAAATAGGAAGGAAAATAATAAATAATTAAAAATTTACCAAGGCGCTGGGAGCATGGGCCCCTGACCGGCCGGATGTGCCGTGGTCAATCCCACGCCAGTTTCTTATTTTTATCATATTTTTTATTATTTTCCTTGAGTTTATGAAAACCCTTTCACTTGAACAAATATCTTTCGTTTTGAGGAAACTCCTCAGTTTTATGGTGTTTCCCTCACACCAAAGAAATACTATAAAATTAAGAAAAACATTGTGGGCCGTGATTATTGGCCAACCGGCCATGCCTTGATCCCAGCCGGCCCCACATCTCATGGTTCCTCATTATTTTATTATTATTTCCCTAATTTCATGAAAACTCCTTAATCTCATAATATTTCCTTGGTCCCATGAAAAAATAATATAAAATTAGGGAAACCCGTGTGACCGGGCCCTAGCCGACCGGTCAAGCCCTAGCTGGCCCCACACGTCCCATTTTATTATTATTATATTTTTCATGTTTCCATAATCCCATGAAATTCCTTGATTTCATGATATTTCCTTCAAATTATGAAAATTCCTTTAAATCATGAAATAATACATAAAATTAGGGAAAACTCACGGGACTGGGCCCTATCCGGACAACCATGCTCAAGCCAGTCCCACAAGTCCCTTTTTTTTTATTTTTTTTATGTTTTCCTCATCTCATGGAAACTCATTGACTTCAACAAAACTCTTTGATTTCAACAAAAACTCCTTGGTTTTAACAAATTTCTTGGTTTTATCATATTTCCCTAAAATAATGAAAATAATATAAAAAACTGGGAAAACGTGTGGGATTGGCCCTTTGGCCGGCCGGCCATGCCTTGGCCATGGCTGGTCCCACACTTCATGATTCCTTCACTTTTTTTTTTATTTTTCCTTCATCTCATGAAGTTTTGACGGTTTCATCAAAAACCCTTGATTTCTTCATATTTTCTCAAATGATTGCTCAAATGCACATCTGAAAATATCAAAATTCTCATAACTGAGATACGAACACTTTGGTGACATGAGCATGTTATCTTGACCGACCAAGGTTGGCTCTTTGGCTCACAAGGATCCGGTCCCGCGTATTTACACATCTTGACCTAATTTGCGTAATTACACGTATTAGGTCCAAAACTCTTCCAAATAAAATTTTTGGGATTTTCATGGAACGATCGTCATTCGATCCCGTGGCCACTCAGGGCCGGTTTCATGACCCATTGGTCGGTCTCTCATCTCTTCATAATTAATTAGGTTTTATCACCTAAGGCTCAGATGAGAATTTTCGAATAAATGATTAAACCAGCATTTGATTATTCTTTCATCAACGAATCACCAACTCTTCGAGAGGCCATGGTATTTGCTCACACGAGCATACGGGAGATACATGGTGGACACACGGTCCAATGTAGCCGGTCTCTTCTTCATTCCATGGTTAATTTTCAATTAACCATGAATTGGTCATCAATTGATCAAATTAGGGTTTCTGAGTCCAAGGATCATAATTCCACATTCAAACACTAATAATTTTACGATGATCTCATGATCAGTATTCTTATTAATTATGCTCGGTTTAACTGCCAGTATTTTAATTAATATTTTATTTTGGTCACGCTACTTATGATTCATCAGACGAGCAACACTTGCTCATACGAGCAATATTTTCCCAAACCAAGGAATATTGGTTCAACTATCAATATTCTGCAATTCATCTAATGAGCAACACTTGCTCACTTCAACGTCTGAATTTTATCTTTTTCACAGCAGACACGTTCAATTCATGAGTTTCTAAACATTTTGGCAAATCATGTTCAACTCATCAAATACATGGACTCATTGTCCCATTAAATCATGAAGTCAGCAACTGACTAATTAACCACGAGACGTCAATCGTGTCACTTGGGGGGATATCAACTAGGGTTTTGTTCTGGTGGTCTACGGCACGTGTGTTCAAACCAATGTAGTCAAAATCACTCTCCAAGGACGATTACTCGCCGAGTAATCACTACAGGCTATATGAACGAGGCGATTTCTGATTCCAAGGCCTTTCCGATTTTTAGCGATTAAGGCGGCCGATTTGGACCGATTTTTGAGCAAAACGAGTTAACAATTTTTCCGAGTTGGCCTTACACGCACTAAAATCAGAAAATAAAATTTTCATAACCCTTAGATAAGAGTTATAAAATAGAAAAACCTTTAAATACATGATAAATACGTTCAATATAACAATATTACACACTTAATTACATGATAGTTTTAAAATTTTAAGTACAAATCATGACTTATGGGCAATAATATATAAATTATTAATAAATAGATTCCGAGTATTAGACCGAGTTTTGACGATTTCCAAGTCCGAACTTATTTCTCCTCGCTCCAAGCTCCCCAACCGAGTAGCACCGAGGAAAGACTTCGACTACTTTGGTTCAAACACACGATGGACAGTGAGAAAGTCATGCAGTCAGTTGAAGAAGTTAACAAAGTAGTGGATAGAAAATCGACCAAGTCTCCGCACGATGAGCAACTGGTTTCAAACACGATTTCCATTTCCCCACTTCTTGATTCTATCAACTGTCACATTTCATGGGATTATGTTGTCTATAATTCCAATAATATAAATAAGTCTCTGAATCATGATTGAATACACAACAACGATCTCACGTCTCACATGAAACACGAGATCAACAACTCATCAATTGAGCAATTACTCTCAACTGAGTAATTTCAATCATTCAGAACTTATCATATTCAGAATTCAAATCACACCTAAAATCTTTGAATACCATTGATTCCACACATTTCTTAGCTTCCCTCCTACAGATCAACCCATCCTCTCTTGTGACCGAATTTACTCTGGAACGGCCATTGTCTTGGTTTAGGCCGGAAATACGACAGATTGATCTCTCGAAGTCAAAGCACCCATTTTGCAGCGGTGCATCTGTGTGAGGTTGAACATTTCACTCGGTTCAAGGAGTCCCCTCCGTACGGTCGTCTTCTCAATTCCTTAAAAACTAGCAAATCATTTTTCCCCATCTACAGATTGGCGACCACAGTGGGAGATCATTCTCTCGGATGTAAATTAAAATTCATCAAAATGGTTGGTCTTAGATCAGGATCAATTACAAATCCTGACGCAAACATTGCTAGCTCCAGAAATAATAAAGATATCCCGGAAACTGTTCCGGCCACTAACATCGACAAAGGTGATGAAAATACTCCTCAGAATAATGCGGAAAGTCATCTTATGTTTGGCCGACATCCCGAAGAAGTCAGATAAAATCCATCACCTACCATTGCTGATCTCATCAAAGCGCAAGAAACTCTTGCAAAGAATCATACGGATATGGCCGCAGCACAGCAAAAGCTATTTGATCATATGAAGACTCTTACTGACAAATTGTCAGAGAAAACTCAAGAAAAAATAAAAGAGAAGGAGAAGTCCTCAGACGCTGCTGATCCTAAAGTAATTCCAATTCACATAGTGAGTGACGATGAAACCGACAAAGCTGCGGGCAATTAGTCAACAAAATAATCATCAAACTTCGTCACTCGAGAAGACTTGGAGCGTATTCTAGAGAATCATGGAAAATACAAGACATCACATGTCCATCATCACCAACCCCCTTATCCTGCTGCAACGTAGAGGATTCCCTTTCCTAAAGGTTACGTTTCTCCAAATTTCACTCTGTATGATGGAACCGGTAATGCTCGAGAGCACTTATCTCTTTTTCTTGAAGCCTTAGGAGAACATGAGAATAACCATGTTGTTCGACTCAAGGAATTTTCAAAATCTTTGAAAGGCAGGGCATACACCTGGTACAACAATATTGCACCTGGAACTATCAACAATTGGGGAGAAATGATTAATGCCTTCTATAAGAAGTACTTCTTTGTGTCAGAGCAAGTCACTCTCTCTGATCTTGGAAGGATGTTTCAGAAAGTCAGTGAAAATCCCAATGACTATGTGAAAAGATTCAGAGTCCAAGCCTTAGATTGTCATGATCCAAACGTCACAGAATAACAGCTGGTAGATTTGTGGATCAATGGCATGCTCCCGGTCTACAGATCCCTACTAGAGAATCTCCGATTCCATACTTTCTCAGAGCTCCATGAAGCTGCGAAGAGGTCAGCAACCACTGCACCTGCTCTGTTATAAAGATAAAAATCTACAAAGACTGAAGAATCACGAGATACTCGAGGGAGCAGACGTATGATCAACAAGCAGTACAACCTGCAGCCTTCCACAAATGCTGGCACGGAAGGGAGAAAACGGAAAGCTGAGCCACAGCGCAAGCATACTTCTTTCACCCCTTCAAAGGAACAAACAAGGATAACGTGCAAACTTCTCCTCAACATACAGAGGATCATGAAGCACCTGACTTTCCCTGCTCCATTGAAGAAGTCATCGAATTGTTAGAGGCCTGGATTCAAGACGGTGCAATCAAGTTTCCATATGTCAAGAAGGAACCAACCGAAGAGGCCATGGAAAATCCTCGGTACTATCGCTTCCATAGGTTTGTCAGCCACCTCACAAGTGATTACAAGACTTTGAAGCGCATATTTAAAGAAAAGGTCGAATCAGGAGAACTCAACTTGGGGACTGAAGGAGTACATAAGAATCCTCTTCCAATCAGGACTTTTTCTATCTCTGAACCTCCTTTCAAAGAAGTAGTTCAATCACTGATTGAACATGTCTGCGAGTTACTATACTTGTCAAAAGCTCAGAGGAAAGAAATATTCTGCATTAAACAACATCGTGTCAGGCAAGCGTCTGTTGATTCAAGAGACTGAGCCTCCAGTGACAGACAAGGAAATATATGACTGGGGACTGCTCACCACAGTGCACATCAAAGGAAACGAATTCAGGAGAGCATTTGTTGACGTCGGCACCGCCATCAACATCATCCCTTTGAAAACTCTCAGATCCGCTGGCATTACTCGACAAGAAGCTACTCATGCCCCATGGCAATTAGAAATCACGAAGGAATCTTCAGAAACGCTTATGGCTACATCATCCTCAAAGTCAAAGTAAATTTGGTCTGCACTGAGACCAAGTTTTATATAATCATAGAAGATCCAGGATATGATATGATTCTTGGACGCGAACGGATTCACGATGAAAAAGTGGCACCGACACCTTCAATTTCATGTTCCACTGCTGAAGAAACCTCTGATCCGGAGGAAGAAACAGAATATACCTCACCATTTGAATATATGGAGGAGGTCAATGCCTTGATAGAGCTTACATAGAAACATGGAGAATATCCAAATGCTTTTTTCAAGAGATTCCACACTCAGGAAATTCTTATTCCTTCTCATATGCCCATATCGTCAGTTTTTAAATATGCTCATTTAGTCCAAGGGCTTCACTCCACAAAAAATTTAGCAATTGAAAAATGCTATGAGTGGATCATCTCACCACAACAATATTTCACCCAATGGTTGAGTCCAGAATGTCTTCAAGTTGATCATCCAATCAGGCGATTCATCATGGAAGATGTGGCCAAGTATGACATGCATTACGAGGGATACTCTCTCCTATGTGAGTGTCCATATGTGCCACAACCGTGGAGCCGCACCACACAAGGAATTTCGAATCAACAAAATATATTCAAGACGCGGATGACCAAACCCAACAAATTATGTGAAGGGGACCTAGTTCTCAAAGAAGTCCATCCCAACCTTCACTCGGCAAGGAACTCCAATTGGGAAGGACCATTCATGGTTGCTAAGTCCATAATTGGTGGATAACCCTACCAGCAATTCATGAGAATTGGATTAAGGCGTTTGTCTGAAGTTATTTGACATTTGAGATACTGGGCGTCTAAACATTCATGACGTCTGGATTTGGAATTTTAGGATTTTATTTCATTGTATTTCAATTCCTCCAAAATGTTTGCAATACTTGTAATCATTATTCGAATTCAGCAATTTATCAAAATTCAATTCATATTTCTTAAAAGAAAATCTCTATCAAACCCAAAAGAAAATCCTTAACCATCTACCAATCCAAAACTATGATATCAAAACCCAAATAAACCTCACATCTCTCAGAAGTTCAGAAGTTCAAGAGATTATGGAAAATAAATCAAAGGAAATCAGCGAAGAAAGATTTTTGCGCCTCTGCATCCTTCAAAGCATGCAAAGCTGCCTTCTCCTTATTCAGCTCTTTGGTCAGCCTGACAATCTTATTTTCCTTCTCCATCACAAAATCATTTGGAAAGGGTATGTTACTTTCACATGAGTCTTTGATAGCATTCATCTTCTTTCGAAGCCACTTCATGTTGAACCCAAGTCTCTCAGAATTCTCCAAGTTGAACTCCCAATCAAAGAATACATCTGGAGTCACAGTATTTCTATCCCTAGTCCATACATCGTTTACAACATACAAGATAACACTTACTTGCATGGTTAAATAATAAGCACGCTTTGGGTCTCTAGTAACGACGATGTGACCAAATTTCTTCCATATATTCTCGTACAAGTTGGCATATCCAATGGGAACGCCAAATCCACTGACCAGTCTGTGGTATGGGAGTGATGCATCGAATGCAGGATCAAAATAAACTCCTGCAATTGGATATTCATGCACCACTATACGGTTTTCTATTACGCGAATGATCTCTACAACAACAATTTCTTCAGTCTCCCCTACTAACGGTTCAACTCCTTTCGCCACTGAAGCAATAACGATCAAAGTCTTAGTTTCATTGATTGTTTCAACAGGAACACTCTCATGGACTTGAAGTGCAGGGATGGTTGCCTCCTTATCAATGACCTCAGGACCGCTCGTTTCGTCATTTTGGGTTCCTTCATTCCCAACTTCGGTATTTTGCACCTAATACGAAGATTACATGAGATTAGGATCATCCAAGCATAAAACCAAAATAAATCATGAAATACAGCATACAAGTGGTCTAACATCATCAAATTCTTTCATTATACATGCTAGATGTCATAAAATAACGTGAAAGTAACAAAAAACACGTTTTACGACAAGCTCGGCTGAGAAGATTTTACACTTCCCTGTACGAAACGACGAACTGGGAGCAATTGGTGAAAAATAAAGGGTTAAGTAATATGCCATTATCTTCATATGGGTGTTACCTACAACATATATAAATTTCATAGCAATCGGATGAACGAACAAAAAGATGTGGTCGAAACTCGGGACTACACGACAGCCGAAAATTTCTTAAAAGTCTCTTGGATGTTTACTGTTTTTTCTATTTCGGCCCCTGAACGTGCTCAAAACTTAAAAAGATTCTTTATTAAATCTTGGAAATTTTCTGGGCTTAAGGATGCATATGCGGATCATGAAAATATGACATCGGACGAAGATTCAACGACGTTTTTCCTAAAATGCTGAGTTTTGAATTTTCTGGTGACGTATTTTCGGCAAAACTTGTCATATGTTCACATACATTCTCATTCATTAACTCATAGATCAGCAAGTTTATACTTCTATGGATAAAATACAAGAGGAATACTTACTTGGGTGGTCTCCGAAGCATTCAAGGAATCAGAATTGCTCACATCAACGTCAACTACTCCGTTACCTTCATTTGGTTTTGAACTCTGAGAGTTTTCTTCATCGCCATCCTTCGAGCAAGCATCACCAGTATTCCCCATGTCCATGGAAAAATACTCCTGGATATATTCTCAGAAATTAGAATTTTGTTTACCAAGCATCATGATTTGCTACATGAAGAAATACTTACTTTTGATCCTTCTTCAACACCCGAGTCAGAAACCGTCTGCCCAGCAGCAGAGAACTGAAGACCGTCAATACTCGATGGAGTAAAATTCTACAATAAAATAGCCAAAGTTTGTTTCAAGATCCTAATTATGTGGATGAAAGGAAGTCATGATGAAACAAAGATCGATAACTCACCAAAAAAGTCACTGGGGACTTTATGGTGTTAGATAACATCTTGTAATTCTTGATCCTTCCTTCTCCGCCATGAACAATTGCTTCAGCCTCCAAGAGATTTACATCAATTCGTAGTCTTACATTACGGCCGCCCTGTGAAAAGAAATTTTGATGCAATAATCAAAATACAATCATCATAATCTTATAAAGACTTCATAAAATACTTACTTGTGAACATCCTGGAGACGTTTTCCTTTTATCACTACCAGGGAAATGCTTCAATCTTGGTCTAGTAGCAATCATCTCAGGAGAAGGAGTCTCCTTCACTAAAGGTTAATTAACTCTTACAAAATCAAGTAAACGCTGGAGTTGTTGATCCCAAAAGTTTATGTAACCCGGAGTTACATATGAAACTCTCTCAGAGCTAGGGAACCAGAATTCGCTTCCTTCCACATGTGTGCGATCCATACGGGTCATGAGCTGATCAACTGAGGGTTTTCTTCTTCAAAAGGTTGGAACACACTGATCCATACCCATTTGCTGAGCTGCTCTATCAATATTGTATTCTTCCACTGAGAATTCACCATGCATTATGGATATCAGGTAACCGGGAGTACAACTTAGCATAAAAGCTCTCTCGCCGTAGTCCAAATCAGCACCAGATTTCAAAATCATGCTCTCTTCATCATTAAAAGTTCTCAAATGAGAGATGTAAGCGGGAACTGACACCCATGGGTGAAAGGTGAATCCAGACTCATGATCCAGGACATCAACAAAGCGGGTCTTGAGCCGAGGTTGCTTTGTGGACCAGCGCATGATCCTGGCATTAGCTTTCTCAGAGAAAACATGGTGAGCATCAGTATTTAATCCTTGCAAAAAGGTACGTGGAATAGGTGCATAACTCTTGAAGTGCTCCCACATCAAGGCTTGAAGAAACATTGTTTTAGCATAACACTCAATCTTCATAAAACCGTTCGAGATACTAGAGTCCATGATCAGGGAATCCAAGTTAGTGTACAAAGAACCCAGGAAAAAGCTACCTATTGGGAGTTGCTCACCCTGAGCCATCTTAATTGCAAAAGGAATCATGAACGGATTTAACAAATTTCCAGCATCTTCAAATACATCTCTGGACAGCCATAAGCACAAGAAAGCAGCAATAGATAATGTACCGTCAACATACCACTCCATAGGAGTATCTCTTGTCCACCAGTGTATTAACCAATGAGCATAACAACCTTTGCTGCCAGATGCCTTATTAATCTCTTCCATCGTGGTTTTCAAGATGTTAGAGATGGAAACTTCCTCTGATGAAGAAAGATTTTCAGGAAGATTCCCCGTGATTGGAAGATGCAACAAAATAACTACATCATCTAAAGTAACGGTAAACTCTCCCCATATGCATATGAAAGAGTGAATTGGAATACACCATCGAGCAAGTAAAGCTACAATACCTCGTGCATCATGAAAAATAAATAAATCTCCAGAAGCTTGAATGGCTCGTATTACCCGTGCATCATGCAACTTAGCTCGAACACGAGGAAAACCCAGCATGTACCTCGCCCATCCAGAATTTTTTTACAAGGGCCGTCGAGAAATGCAAACAAGATGCAAACGTCTACAAAATGCAAACATCAAAAAAGAAAGAAAAAAAATTCGCACCTGGTCGGTGCCGGCTGGAAATTGGCCGGACGGTCAGCGGCGCTGAAGCTCCAGCGAAAAGTTTCTCTCCTACTAATGGCATGAAGGTGATGAAGAGATGATGAAGGTGCCGGTCGTGGGAAAAAAAGAAAAAAAAAGGGAACAATTCCTTTTATATCAAATTTTATTTCCAAAACCTAATTTTCTAAGGATTTCCTTATTGGGCCCGGCCCGTGAATCATAAACGACCAAGGTCCCGTCGTCCAAATCAACGGTTCAACACCAATTTATGTTCAACAACCGACGCTCTATCATGCCACTGGGATCTTCATTCAAGTCATGGTATGCACGTACTATCGAAATCCGGTAACATCTAAACTTGTGACTAAGTTCAATTACTTATATTATTTATTACCGGAAAATCACCATTCAATACTTGACTGAGGAACACGGCTTTCCTCACTAAGAAGGGGAATTAATGTAAACGGTGGATTTTCGACAAGGGATAAAATCGTAAACCCATAATTATACGAACTTCTGATCCAGCAATCAGACGTGAGTATTGAGACACGGGTCTCTCATCGTATCTCTGACTGAGAAATACTATATCTCAGAGTACATGTAGATATGTAGTCTCTCGGCTGGACAACGGTGTGTCTCATGAATACTGAACACTTTAGTAATTATTTCTATATAGAATCACAAGATTGACGGCTCCTAGACAGCTTGCTCTGCTAGTATAGAGCGATAACGTCTTCAGGATACAAACAACAGTTTTCCCTGACTATATAAAGGATATGAAGCTCCAGCAAGCTCATATCAGAATAATTAATGCTCCTAGATAGCTTGCTATGCTAGTATATAGCCATCAATTAATTATTCTTAAATTCTTGGATTCATCCACGGAATTTCTAAAATATTTAGATATTTTCTGAAAGTATTCAAATACTTTTGTAATATTTCGTTACTTCAATCCATGGTTCTTCCCAGCAGAATTCCATGGGCTAGTAATAAATATTCAACAACACGGGCATCTGAGATACCTCCGAGTAAGCCCCGACTCAAATGGTGCAAGTGTACTCGACGATGATGCACTAACAATCACCGTACGAACAAGTATTTCAAAATACGACGAAACGATGAACCTATGCAAAATAAGAAGGAAAATAATAAATAATTAAAAATTAAAAATTGACCAAGGAGCTGGGAGCATGGGCCCACTGGCTGGCCGGACGTTCCGTGGTCAATCCCACGCCAGTTTCATATTTTTATCATATTTTTTTATTATTTTCCTTGAGTTTATGAAAACCCTTTCACTTGAACAAATATCTTTCGTTTTGAGGAAACTTCTCAATTTCATGGTGTTTCCCTCACACCAAAGAAATAATATAAAATTAAGGAAAACATTGTGTGCCGTGATTATTGGCCAACCGACCATGCCTTGATCCCAGCCGTCCCCACATCTCATGGTTCCTCATTATTTTATTATTATTTCCCTAATTTCATGAAAACTCCTTAATCTCATAATTTTTCCTTGGTCCCATGAAAAAATAATATAAAATAGGGAAACCCGTGTGACCGGGCCCTAGCCGACCGGTCAAGCCCTAACTGGCCCCACACATCCCATTTTATTATTATTTTATTTTTCATGTTTCCATAATCCCATGAAATTCCTTGATTTCATGATATTTCCTTCAAATTATGAAAATTCCTTTAAATCATGAAGTAATACATAAAATTAGGGAAAAATAACGGGACCGGGCCCTAGCCGGCCAACC
The DNA here is from genome assembly GCA_023529315.1 of Papaver bracteatum. Taxonomy (NCBI): domain Eukaryota; kingdom Viridiplantae; phylum Streptophyta; class Magnoliopsida; order Ranunculales; family Papaveraceae; genus Papaver; species Papaver bracteatum. The sequence goes on from JAJJWX010003646.1 coordinate 874,742, forward strand.
ATGCTCAAGCCGGTCCCACACGACCCTTATTTTATTATTATTATTTTTCATGTTTTCCTCATCTCATGGAAACTCATTGACTTCAACAAAACTCTTTGATTTCAACAAAAACTCCTTGGTTTTATCATATTTCCCTAAAATAATGAAAATATTATAAAAATTTGGGAAAACGTGTGGGATTGGGCCCTTTGGCCGGCCGGGCATGCCTTGTCCATGGCCGGTCCTACACTTCATGAGTCCTTCATTTTTTTAATTATTTTTCCTTCATCTCATGAAGTTTTGACGGTTTCATCAAAAACCCCTGATTTCTTCATATTTTCTCAAATGATTGCTCAAATGCACATCTGAAAATCTCAAAATTCTCATAACTGATATACAAACACTTTGGTGACATGAGCATGTTACCTTGACCGACCAAGGTTGGCTCTTTGGCTCGCAAGGAGCCGGTCCCGCGCATTTACACAACTTGACCTAATTTGCGCAATTACACGTATTAGGTCCAAAACTCTTCCAAATAATTTTGGGATTTTCATGGAACGATCGTCATTCGATCCCGTGACCACTCAGGGCCGGTTTCATGACCCCTTGGTCGGTCTCTCATCTCTTCATAATTAATTAGGTTTTATCACCTAAGGCTCAGACGAGCATTTTCGAATAAATGATTAAACCAGCATTTGATCATTCTTTCATCAACGAATCACCAACTCTTCGAGAGGCCTTGGTATTTGCTCACACGGGCATACGGGAGCTATATGGTGGACCCACGGTCCAATGTAGCCGGTCCCTCCTTCATTCCATGGTTAATTTTCAATTAACCATGAATTGGTCATCAATTGATCAAATTAGGGTTTCTGAGTCCAAGGATCATAATTCCAGATTCAAACACTAATAATTTTACGATGATCTCATGATCATTATTCTTATTAATTATGCTCGGTTCAACTACCAATATTTTAATTAATATTTTATTTTGGTCACGCTACCAATGATTCATCAGACGAGCAATATTTTCCCAAACCAAGGAATATTGGTTCAACTATCAATATTCAACAACTCATCTAATGAGCAACACTTGCTCACTTCCACATCAGAATTTTATCTTTGTCTCAGCAGACACGTTCAATTCATGAGTTTCTGAACATTTTTGCAAATCATGTTCAACTCAGCAAATACATGGACTCATTATCCCATTAAATCATGAAGTCAGCAACTGGCTAATTAACCACGAGGCGTCAATCGTGTCACTTGGGGGTAAATCAACTAGGGTTTTGTTCTGGCGGTCTACGGCACGTGTGTTCAAACACACGATGGAATGTGAGCAAGTCGTGCTGTCAGTTGAAGAAGTTAACAAAGTAGTGGATGGAAAATCGACCAAGTCTCCGCACGATGAGCAACTGGTTTCAAACACGATTTTCATTTCCCCACTTCTTGATTCTATCAACTGTCACACTTCATGGGATCATGGTGTCTACAATTCCAATAATATAAATAAGTCTCTGAATCATGATTGTATACACAACAACGATCTCGCGTCTCAAAGACAACACGAGATCAACAAATCATCAATTAAGCAATTTCAATCATTCAGAACTTATCATATTCATAATTCACAACACACCTATAATCTTTGATTACCATTGATTCCACACATTTCTTAGCTTCCCTCCTACAGATCAACCCATCCTCTCTTGTGACCGAATTTACTTTGGAACGACCATTGTCTTGGTTTAGGCCGGAGTACTACAGATTGATCTCTTGAATTCAAAGCACCCCCTTTGCAGCGGTGCATCTGTGTGAGATTGAACATTTCGCTCGGTTCTAGGAGTCCCCTCCGTACGGTCGTCTCCTCAATTCCTTAAAAACTAGCAAATCGTTTTTCCCCATCTACAGTATTTTAACCTTGGATTGAAACTCGTTTTGTTTGCACTGATCTCAACCCAACTAGTTAATAAATATTTGAACTGGGCATTAGCTCTTTGTTTATGGCGTGGTTGATTTAACGTATGTCAATTGAAAGGATTTCTTAGCAAGTGTTTTGACGGAGACTTGACTCTTTTTTTTCCTTTGGTTTCACTAAGCTTGTTTTGGGTTTGTAATATATACGTACCCTGTTATAATTGTGGTGGTGTTTCAGCACTTCCAAATTGGTTTTATTTTATAAATTAATTAATTAAAGATGCAAAGCAAAGCTATATATGCCTAACAGTAATTTATCTACGAATTCAAATGAATATATTAAGAAATGTAAACGGGTTACAAGTTATGAAAACGTGCTAATGTAACATTAAAATATTATGTACATGTAAAATATTAAAAGAAGAGAAAATAATTAAAAAAAAATTGGTCCGAGAGTTATTAGTGGATGATTGTTATATTAAATAACGCGCCTGTTACAGCCCCATAGGGGACACTGTCCATCTAAAATAGACCCATCAAAACAAAATCAACACATAAACCCCATTTTTCCTAAATTGTCTAAATCACCCTTCCACCTATTTTTGACAGACTGTTAAGGAGGCCTTCTATGTACTGTTGAGGAGGCCTTCTATGTGATGAAAATATGTAGTTTTTGTCAGTCACAAAGAATGTACAAAAAAATCAAAATTGAACTTTCGGATTTCACGATCTCATAAAATTAAGATTAAATCGGAGATAATCAATGAAATTGATCATAAATTTCTGTCGAATACGATTAAATAAGCAAACAAACAGTTTGAAGCGCATCAATTAATACATTAGATCGTTCAGAATCGATGAATTTCAGTTAGTTTTTCATTCATGGTTTAAAAAAACCAAAAAAATAAATAATTCTATTCACAATTCTGAATCCATTTTTAAGATTAATAAGAGAATAATTTACTTCAATTCAATGCCATATTGAACACAAAAATCCTTATTCGAGTGATGGAATATTTTCATTTATCCAATTCGAATAAATTTCAAACTTGGAAATCAAATTTTCTACAAAAAAAAACAGAGTTCGGAAAAAGCTTCAAAGAACTTCATATATGGAGAAGACAACGGGTTATGGGTCCGATTTATCGTGCCAATAGAGATACCTGACCCACGAATCCATATTCTCTTTTCCACCCCTTTTTTCTATTCCACATTCTTCCTAAAAAAGACAGAATTCCACTTCATTCACCGTTCACCTTTGAAAAAACTAACTAGACTGGTTATTGAAATTCTTTATAAACCTTCATCTCTTCAAGCAGAATAGTATAGGTTGTGTTGCTATGTTCATCAATTGTTGCCGTTGTGTCTTAATCAGGCCCGATTCTAGAGGGGGGCATAGCGGGCTCCAGCACAGGGCGGGATTTTCTGCACCTTTGGTGGGCTACTATTTTTCTGGCCAATATGGTTTCTTAAGCTATTATGAAAATGTTTGCGTGTCAAGAAAATGTCATAACATCTGGCATCCTTATAACCGTTTTATTTGACTAAACCACACATTTCATAGTACTATGGGCAAAAATATGAATCAACTAAGCCGCTCTTGCAATTAGTGCCTGGTGGGAGCACTAAGAACTAAAAAACACACTGCAAAGATTATTGCTTCTCAATTTACATGGAATCCTGCTGCATTAGTTGGAGCAATCGATTTCACATGCTAATTATGTGTTTCAACAAATTATCTATATTATATAGTGTAACCTTTTTTCTTTTCTTTTTTTGCACTGAAGGGAGTTTGCGACACTTTTGCACAGGGTCATTTGAATGTCAGATACTGCCCTGGTCTTAATCTTGTCTTCAATACGCGAACCCATGTGATCAATAACAAAGATACTTCTACGATTAACATAATAGATGATAACCCATCATCGCTTGAGAATTAGTTTCTTACAAAATCTTAAATATCCAAGAACCCACACTTATAAACACCATCATTAGCACTAACATCATCTAACTAAACATATGAGTTTTATTCATAGCTCCAAAAATACCAAAGAAAACATAAAGTCGTATTTCCTTTTCAAACTTTTGTTTCAGCGTTGAACACGGCAAAAGGCGTTCCCTCAGTCACCACCACACATCAGCTAGTTCGAGCTTATGAGAGAAGATTAAAGAGAAATACTAAAAGTAAAAAGAAAGAATCGGCGCAGTCTTAGTAGAAGAGGGAAGTGGAAGGAAAAAAAATGTTTCGATTAAAAAACAATTTTTTCTTTGTTAGGTAAAACATGACGTCCGATTTAGAGATCCAACTCCTTTGTAACTTCTTTAACAAAAATGAGTTTCATGTTCGAACCCATGGCAATAACTCACACACCAGGCACGCTGATCTCTATTGCCAAATTTAGCCGTGTTGTCATATATTTTTATGTTTTAAGTTTATACTAAAATTCTAGAAAACGCTCATGTATGTTATTTTGTGTTCCATATGGAAAATGCTAGTAGAATTTATACTAGCGCACTTTGTTCACACGTATTATTTGATGGTCTTTAGTCATGTTGTTATTGTTGTTATTGTCATCCACCTACCGCCTGCGGTCATCTAGTCCTATACCGTCTATTTTTTTGGGTATCATTTTTTATTCTATTTCAGAAAACAGAAACCTAACTCCCTCAAAACCCAGAAATCTCATATCTATATTCATCTCGTAGCGAAAATAATCTTCTGATTCTCGATTTTACCTTCTTCTCTTCTTTAATGGTTACGTACTTCAACCATTGAAGCAAATTTTGACCTAACTCGCTTTTTTTTTTTGACCTAATTTGTGTAAAACAACAAAAATGGCGAAGAAACGAAATCAACAGGAGAAAAAAAGAGATGAAAAGCTAAAGAAAACTGCAAAACCACCTCTAAAAGGTAATAAATCGTATGAATTCTTATTCTTCAATGGTTTATGTTTCATTTTTTTCAATTGAATATGAATCAAAAGATTATTAGGTTTAGATTTCATTTGATTTTTTGGGTTTTCAGTTTGCTTTTAGGTTTCATTTGTTAGGGTTTCATTTGATTTCAATTGAAAACTAATTCAATTTTGGTTGTAGGTTTAGGTCTCATTTTTGATGAAATCTTACTTCATAAATGTTGTATTTAGGTTTCATTTGATTTCATTTGATTATTAGGTTTAGGTCTCATTTTTCATGTGTCTTATGTTGGCCATGTTTAGGTTTCATTTGATATTTTTTCTTCAATTTTGGCTGCTAAAATCATCTTTGATGAAACAAAAAATGGTTCTACCATAACTGATGATATTTGTTAATGTATAGTCTGGCCTTTTTGATGAAACCCTGTTTGGTTTCATCACTTTTATACTTTGGTTTCACCATAACCATGTGTTTGTTTGATGTATAAACTACTCTTGAATATGTTGGTTGAAATTATTTTGGTTTCATAGATATGCTTGAATTTTTGTAGAAAATCGATTATGAATATTAAGTTTCTGTTGTTTTGTCACTGATTTTGCATAAACCAATTTTGGTTTCCATCATCTTCATCAACATATGTTTTATCATTTTGATGGTTTGGTGCTACTGGTATTGCATATGAAGGATGGTTTGGTTCTAATGGTATTGCATATGAAGGCATTGATACAGAATATAATCTGCTCTTTTTGATGAAACCATTTATGGTTTCATCATTTTATCTTTGTTAAATTGGGTTTCATCAGAATTAATTTGATTTTGTTAGTTTATTCATGTGTTTTTGAATAAACCATTGTTGGTTTCATCATTTTTACTTTGTTAAATTTGGTTCCACCAGAACAGTTGGCGGTGTTGGTTTACTCTTGTTTGACCAAAATCATTTTTGTTTTCATCCTTATTGTTGTTTTCAATTAGTGTTGTCTTTGATGAAACCTATTTTGTTCTCATAATTAATTTTTACATTTGGAACCTGCTGTAGTGGTTTTTAGTTAGTGGTTTCATATGCTTTTCATCCTTATTGGTGTTTTCAACTAGTGTTGTCTTTGATGAAACATATTTTGGTTTCATCATTGATTTTTATATTTGGAACCTGTTTTAGTGGTTTTTAGTTGGTGGTCTGTTTATCATTCTTGTTGGTGTTTTTAATTAGTATTTTTATTGATGAAACCTGTTTTGGTTCACATATTGTTGGGACCAGCTACTCTGTTGGTGTTTTCATTTATCGCTGTTTTTTTAGAACCAATTTTGGTTTCATCATTTTCATTTAGTTAATTGTTTCTTTGATGAAACCAATTTTGGTTCAGTAAGTATTTTCATGTACTTATGGATGGCTTATGTCTTTCACAACAGGGAAAAAGATATTTACAGAACCATATACAGAGAATATAGGAGATACAATTACATGAAGAACTTGTTGAAGGGAAACATGAAGTCTCCTGAAGAGGATACATCAGAAAAGATGCGAAACATTAGAGTAAAGCTAGCACTCAAAAATCATGATGAAAAAAACATATCAATAAATAAAGACAATAGTGTAAATATCAACTAGTTGTAATTGGATTTTGCAATATTATATGTTTCCTGTCAAAATGCTATAATAGTTTCTAAATGATTTCAATTGCTTATCAATGGTTTCAATTGTTGAATTCATTTTTTCTTGTCAAACTAATTCAATTGTTAAACTTAAAATAGATTTAAAACTCATATATGAGATATGAACCATGTTTTGATGAAGTTTCAATTGTGAGTCTGTGCTAGTTTATATGTAGAGGAAACATCTTGATGGCAAGAACAACTACCAGTAACTATATGTAAGAAGTAATGTAACAATATAAGGTTCATACTGCAGATGAAACCAAAGAAGCAACATTAACAAATGATGAAACCAAAAAGGGTTCCACCGAAATATGATGAAACCTATTTTGGTTCCAGCAAATTATAAAAGCCTGCTAATCTGAGAAACTTAATGTAAAATGAAACAAACATGAAACACATGTAGCAAATGAACATGTTTAACTATAAACAAATGTAGACAAGGGAATAAATGTAAAATAACAGTCAAAGTAAATATGAAAATAGGTTAAAACATATTATAGTATAAACAAAAATTAAAGCCGAAAGTCGATGAATTATAGTCGAAATGACTTCACATCTGCTGCGCAGTGCAAGTCCTTCGATTCCTTGTTGTAGAAATTAACTTCAAATTGTAGGAGTGTATTTGTTGCCAATTCAGCAAGGTTGTATAATTTTTTATCACTGCCGCCGCCGACCACCACCACCAATCAATAGCAGCCCCAACCGCCACCTAGCACCAACAATGCCACCACTAACCAGCACCGCCGCCACCAATATCGACACTCGCATCACCGCCGCCGCCACTACCACATAACATCACAATGACATCAGTTTTGTTGATAAAAAGATGAAACCAAAACAAAAACCGGTTTCATAAAAAAAAAAAAAAAAAAAAAAAAACAACAACAACAACAACAAATATTAGATGAAACCAAAACTAGTTTCAACAAAAAAAATATTATATCAACAAAAAATTGGAAAAGAGACGAAGGGGAAGAACACCAACCCTTGGCAGGTATCTAGGACCTAAAAGTTTCCATGGTGAGAGCCTTTCCTTGTATTGATGATGTCTGTAACAACAAAAAGTACTAAAAGAGAATCAATTTACTAGCCATAACTGTGCGACCACTATTGTCAGATTCATTTGGAACAATGGTTTCGTCCAACAATAATGCCTCATAATAATAAGAATAAACAAAGAACCCAATATTACATGTTGAATGATTTCGAACAAGAATAACTCAGTAATATGTTTTAAGAATTGGTAGCTAGCTTATGATTATTCAAATAAGAATGATTTCATTCACTCACCTGCCAGTATCCCTTGTCACTAATTGTAATGCTTTGGGTCTACACCTCCAAACTATATCACCTTTATCCTCGTCTTTGGCATCTCGATTTAACCAAAATGACAAAACATCTTCACATACTAAACCTTGAGCAACCATGTTGTGCCTACATAATCAAGAGAATCTTGTCAGGAACAAAGACAATTTTAGCCTCAACAACTTAAAGTTTTCTTCTTTTTGAAATCGAAAAGGGGTAAAACAGGTCACAACAACAATAACTTCATCTCATTAAATTTGAGCTCACTTTAACTTTAAACAACAACATACTTGAAACATGCATGTATCAATTCATCTTATTAAATATCAACAACTAAACATAAGAAAACCTTACAAAGAAATAAATTCATCTCATCTCATCAATTCATCTCAAAAATAAGTTTCAGAATCTGTTTAAGCTTGTAATTAGAATATCAAAGGAAAACTTGATTTATTCATCGTTTGAGACCAATTCTTTATTACCCTAGACCTTGTTCATCAAATCGACAACCCAATTGACATTTGAGACCTGTTTTTTTTACCTCCAACTTGAAAGTAGATAGATTGAGAAGAAAAATCACATCAATTTTACAAAATAAAATCAAATAAAATCTATAGATTTAGTTCGATTTTTACCTTTTTATTTTCCTCACTTCTTATTCTCGATCTGTATACATTTATGTTGGTATGGTATTTGGAGGTGTCATTGTCGGTGATGGGAGAGGAAGTAGAAAAAGAGGCGATGTTGGTGGAAGATCTGAAGAAGACCGTGGTTCTGATGGTAATGCGGGAAGAATTGGAGGAAGTTCTGTTGGTGGTGGTATGAGTGAAGAGAGACTATAGATCTCGTATGGAGAAGAAGAAATGGATGTGAGGATAGGATGGTTATTTCTTGAAAATAAAATGAATGTAATTCGCCCATATTAACAAATTTGGGGTTTTTGTATAACTTTTGGGGAAAATGGAGTTCTTATAATTCTCAACATATGGGTGGAGTTTATGTACTCCAAATAGCATCACCTTGGTTTTTTAGATCTTAATATGTATATTAAATTGGGGTAATCTACTTGCTAAGAGGTCAGGTTTTGAATGCCGGTGGGCAGTAGATGTGTAATGTTGAGATGTGTTTGTGGAGATCAGGTATCCATAATAGCTATCGCACTTATGAATACCGGTGTGGTCACAATAGCTATTGCGCTTGTGAGGTACACCCGATAGGGGGTTATCTAAAGGCTGATTGTGATTTGGGTTGCGGTCCATGGATAAATATTGAGGTTATCTACTTAGCCGAGTTCAGGGCCATAACTATTCAAATAGTGTGTGTCACAGTGGGCAGTGATTGTAAGTCTAAAGTATTCAAGGATTTTTTTCGAAAAAGTATAGTTAAGACAATGAAGTTAGAAACATTTAAAATGAAAAGTTACGAAGTTTGGAACACACATAAAGAAATCACTAGAGATATTTTGTTGAAGAAAAATTAATAATAAAAATTCTAAAAATTATTTAACATGTTTATTACAGGGGTCTCTCCCTTCACAGGTGAAGGCACTCGCTCTTTTGTCCCAGGAAAAGCTATTTCTAGTGTTGTTTCACGAAAACACACTAAATACTTATTTCTAGTATGGTCATTTTCACAGTCTCCATAATATTTATTCCACTTATTTACAATAAGGGTAATATGGTCATTTTTATAGTATGTAATATTTACTTTATTTATTTTCAATTAGGGTAGTTTGGTCATTTTCACAGTCTCCGTATTATTTATTGCACTTATTTCCAGCAAGGGTAATATGGTCATTTTCACAGTCTGTAATATTACTTTACTTATTTTAAATAAGGTAGTTTGGTCATTTTCAAAGTCTCCATAATATTTATCCCAATTATTTCCAACAAGGGTAATATGGTCATTTTCATAGTATGTAATATTTACTTTATTTATTTTCAATAAGGGTAGTTTGGTCATTTTCACAATCTCCATAATATTTATTGCACTTATTTCCAATAAGGGTAATATGGTCATTTTCACAGTTTGTAATATTAATTTACTTATTTTTGTTAAGGGTAGTCTGGTCATTTTCACAGTCTCTATAATATTTATTGAACTTATTTCCAATAAGGGTAATATGGTCATTTTCACAGTATGTAAAATTACTTTATTTATTTTCAATAAGGGTAGTTAGGTCATTTTCACACTGTAGTTGCAGGAATTCCCACACTACACCCTATTCAAGAATCTATCAATATTTATGACATAATTTGAAGATTAAGAACACTTTTTCATTAATATGATCTTATGGAATTACAGAAATCAAGAACACAAAACACTTAACAAAGATTTTCTCTCTCCTAACAAACTTTCCTAACACTCCAAAGTTCATCCCCCCCTCTGGAACTGCTCATCTCCTTTATATAGGTATTTACATAGTGGATTACAGCTCATGACAGCTCATTTACAGCTAAGACTCCCTTCAATTTCGGATCACGAGTTCTTGCGATAAATCGCAGCTGGCACCGCCTTTATCTTTCGCAGGTTTTGTTGATATACCGCAAACATGTCACAGTTTCTTCGTGTTTCAGTCGTTTTCAGTCATTACGTCATTAATTAAGTCATCTTTGGATGTGTCGCAGAATATCACTGATGTGTCGCAGAGTAATTCGTTTATTATCGATGCATCGTGAAACCAGTTGTTTATTTCGCAGGAATATTGTTGTGACAATATTCTGCCCCTACATCTTGCCTCTTCTCATATCATTTCTGCGAAGAAGACAAAGATCATGAGAATTTAAACTTCTTGATTTGCCGCAACTCATGTTTTTCGAGAATATCAAATACATCTTGTCTTTTCTTATTTCCTTTTTTTTGACACGTCTCTGTATCTATCGCTAAATATCCTACACATGTTTTTCTTTTCTCCATTTATTCCTTGACCCGTATTCTTCCAACCGTTGAGTTCTGACCATTCACGTCCTTTCTTCATTGAATGCACATTGATAATCTCGAAAATTTTCCTCTCTTATAAATATCATCTATGCTAATTCCTTTTCTTCTCTGCAACTTCACTATTCATCGTCTCCTTCCGCAAATTCCGGATCTCAATTATTCTTTCAATTTTTCTTATTTTCTCTTCCTTGTTTTAATCATCGTTCCCATACGAATAAATGGCTCCTGCTAAAAAATTAGGTCAATCCACTTTGAAAAAACACTTGCAGAAGCTTCAATCCTTAGGTTTCACACTTTCTGAGATCTCTGATCAACCTTCAGACTCTGATCTCTCCATTAATCTTATTTCAAGATTTCCTTCTTCTAATGATAAAATCCTTGTTTCGCTAGGTCAATTAGAAGCGGGCCTTCCTATTCCTCTTTATGACCCAGATCTCCCTCTCTTTTATGAGATTATTTCTCATGTTAAACTTTCGCGAGCAATTTGCCAACTAAGTGGAGATTGTATTCGCCTCATTCTTGAATATGCTTCCCGTGGAGTTGGTAAAGGATCCCTTTATCCTGATGATGCGAAACATCCTGATTTTAAAGATATCCCAATTATTCCAGCGAAATATACAGTGGAGAACTTCTTTGCGAATTATCAAGTGATTCCAATGAAGAAAGAAAGCACGTGTTGGGCTATTCGTTTGAATAGGGATAAAAAAGTTGCGAAAGATAAAATCCTTATGCAAGATATAGACTATCATTCCACAAGAAACAATATTCCACGCTTCTCCAAAGATGATAAATGGTGTCAATTTCCTCTCCTCCTTGAAGGTCCATATATTTCTGGTACTCTTAACATTTCTGCGAATCCTACATATCTTGCGGCTTATCATCCTTGGGTTTTTAATTGGCCCGAAAATAGTTCTGAGGTATATTTCGCAAAATTAATCATTATTCACAAACTTAGATAAATATATTGTTCCTATTATTTATCGAATTATCTTTTTTCAGTTTGGAAAAATGAAGGCTAGCTACGCCAGTACTGGGAATCCCAATCTCCTAAATTTTTTGAAAACCTTCACAGATGAAGTAAGAAACATTCTTTTATAACTTTTTAACAATATATTGTTTCCCCTGTTTCTTATCTTCATGTGTGATTGTTTTCTAGGAAATACCATTTGTCGCGGTGATTGAAGCCAAGGATAAAGGCAAAAAAGTAATAACTCCAAATGAGAGTTCTGGCACTTCTCCTCATCGCAATGAGAATCAAACTGTTGAGAGTCCTCCAAAAAAGAGAAGAAAAACTCAGCCACTTAAAGAAATTTCTTCTGTCGCTGAAAAAGATAATGAGTTTGAAGAGTGTGGAATAATTAATAATGATGCTACCATGGGCACCTCTTCAATACGTTTTTCCTCCGCAAGAGTTAGATCTGCGATGGGTATTTCTCAACCTGAGACTCCCATGGATCAACTGTCAAATATCTTTAAAAATCCCATGCAAGGTATTGGGGATGACGATATTGCTCACGCTTGCAATTATCTCTCAAAAATCTGCGATGCTTCCATCTTAACTAATAATAAAGATCTTAAAGGAGTTTCGAGATTTATCAACCCAGATTTTCTTCACACACTAGCTTCATTGGTATGCCCCTTTTCTTTTATTTTTCTTGTAGTAAACTTTACATTTTGTCATGAATATCGAAGATTTTTTATTTACCCTTACTTATTTTCTCTTGTATGCCACAGACTACCAGAACTTCTTTTTCCGTAGCTTCGGAATTAGAAAATAGATTATCATTATCGCAGAGAAGGCTTACTGATTCACAATCTGAGTCTGCGAAACTTCGCGAAAAGAATAAGCAATATGAAGATGAAATATCCATTCTTCGTGAAAAATGTAAACAATTGGAAGTATCTGGGAATACTGAGCTCCTTAACAAGAATAAATCGCTTGAAGTAGATGTTGAAGTTCTTCAACAAAAACTAGCTGACAAGGAGAAGTTCTGCAAACAAATTATTGGTATGATTTATTTTATTTTATTTTTACTTTCTTCTTTCTTGTTATTTTAGCTTATTTAAACAACCATTTTGCAGATGCCTATAACCTTACTGATGAAGCTCTTGTTTTTAATTCTTTTGATGAACCCATAGATGAATCCATTCTTCTTCAACGTCTTAATGACGCTTTAAATAATTATTCCGATGAAAAAATTAATGCTCTATCTATCGATGAACTTAGATTTCACATTTCCCTTATAAGAATGGATTATAGATCTACTTTGAGTATATCCAATAGTTTTAAGACTTGTAGAGATGAATTTGGAAAAAGAATCAAAACCTTGAAAGCCCAAAATAAGGAACTTGAGAAGGAGAAAGAACGCATTACTCTTCAAGGCGCTGAAGCTCTATCAAAGTTCCGCAATGCCCTTGTTGACACTGAATTTGAGAGAGATAGACTTAAGGATGAAAATATTGAACTTCTTAAAAGATAAAAACAGATCCGTTCCCATCTTCTCATTCAAAATGATGATGAATTCGCATGGGCTGCGATAATTCTCGATAATGCTAGGAAAAACTTAGCAATAGATGTCAGTCTTCACACCGAACAGGCAACCTTGATACAAGAAATGATTCATGAAAGAGAAGGTTATTTATTGCTCCTCTAACATCTTTATATTTTTTGTAAATTCTTGATAAATTTCTAACTTGTTATTGTGTTATCGCAGAATCTGAAGAAAAACATGCTAGAAGGATCGCAGAACTTGAAGAAGAAAAAAGTGGTCTTGCGAATAATCTTGCTTCCCGCAATGATAAGATCACTAGATTGTGAAAGAAGATAAAAATATCTAACTCCAATTTGCGTAATAATCTTCTCGTTGTTCGCAATAACGCTATTGAGAAAGTCTGCAATGATAATAACCTCTCTCTTAGCCTATATCCCTGCCTCTTGGAAAATATCCCAGCCAGATCTGAAGTACCAGTTATTTCTGACAGTGAGGCTGATATAGAAACTGATGTAGATGAGAATGAAAGCGAAGATGATGAAGAAACTGATGATGAAGATAATGAAGACAAAGATGAAGATAATGGTGAAGATAAATCCCAATAATTTTGCTTCTTCTTTTTGATCTTCGTCTGTATTTTTCTTTTCCTTTCTTGCGATAATTATCTTTGGAAAATTGTATCATCCTTTCCACAATATACTTGTAACTCCTGATGTTCTTTAATATATATAAATTCCCTTGCTTCTATCCATCCGTTACTTATATGAATTTATCATATAATGATGAATAACAATATTTATCATTCTTATACATCGTTCCCATACTTGCCTCTTGTTATTAATCTGCAATATGATAAATGAATTATCGCAAATATTTCTGCGAACAATTTATTATATGTTTCGCAGACATATCTTTTCTTGTGGTCTTATTTCGCCTTCCTAATTAAAGGTCTTACTATGCCACCTTTATGCGACAAGATCCCAGGATATTCTTACCTTATATGTAATAATCCATTGATCTTGCCTTATCATTATTTTATTTTCTGCGACAACATGATAAATCTAAGCCATCTTGTGAGAGATTAATTCTCTCTTTGCTTTTTAAGATTTATGACATTGTCGTCTTTGCGATTTATATCCTCTTATTATTGATTTCATCATCTTTTGATCTTATCGCAAAAACCCATTGACCTCATTTTAACATTTCTCTTTAGGCTTTTTGGCCAGTCATGCGGCAATATGACGGGCCTAAATATTCTTGCGAATATAAAGTCCCATGACATTGCTGTCTCTGTCACGCGACAATTGACGGGCCTAAACATTCTTGCGAATATAAAGCCCCATGACATTACCGTCTTTTTTGATACACGGCTCCCTAATGGAGGGTATCGCCCTTATCTCTCCCCCCGGTTGCTCCTTCAAGGATTATACATCGGCCATACAAGACTCGCACTTTCCCATCCGGTTCTGCCAACAACCAGTTATTTTCGCAGCCTTGTCCTTTATGCCTTATATGGCTTATAGTTACAAGACTGCACCCTAAGTGGGGTTTTCTTCGGGCCGAACACATCGTAAGCCAAGACTTGCCATGGATGGCCAGGGTAGGTTCATCCATCCCGGGCACCCACATCTCAACCGTGTACCTCGGCGCCTTGATCATACATTGCATTCCTTAGGAGAAACTCTCGGGCGCCCAACCAGGGTATAACCTTATATAGCTTGGAATCCAAGTTATCTCTCTTGGATGGATTTTCTATAATCCCAATCTCCATGACTAGGTTCCAGCAGCGGTATAGCCTTTCCCATAGCCATGCAAAGAGATACCCCCCTTATGACGCACTTTAAGGACATTGCCTCTTACGGAATAGAATCCGCGAACTAAGGTGTACGCCATAAAAGTTCGTCCCGTTCTTATGATAATTGAAAATAAAGAAGATACCCCCCTTATGACGCACTTTAAGGACATTGCCTCTTGCGGAATAGAATCCGCGAACTAAGGTGTACGCCATAAAAGTTCGTCCCGTTCTTATATGTTTTTAGGCGATTTGCGCCCGTCTTATGCATTTGCATTAAAAATTCTTATATGATTAGAAATCACCATCTCTTTCTTTTTAATAGAAAAATTTCTCATTTTTGAGCAGAATTTTTCTTTTAATACTCGAAATCATCTTGTTTTTTAATTGTTCGCAAAATGATATTGCTGTACTTCTTTTCTTCTGTGTCGAATGATTATTCGCAACTTCATCTTTTTGTGCTCCTGCGAAAAATGAATATTTCAACTTTTCCCCATTTTTGCATGATTAATCGCCATTGAATGTTTTGAGACAAACTATTCTTGAAGTATTCCCTTTTCCCGCAATTCTATATTGTCCACCATCAATTTCCCAGCTCTCTGATTTTGCTTCCTGTTATGTTTCCAATTACGATTTCGAGCATTCCTTTCTTCGCAAGTATTAATGTCAACTTCATAACACTTTTTGCCTTCAAACCAATCACCTTTAATTATCCCAATACCATGAGGATGTGGAAATTTTATGCATTGATGATATGTTGATACTATGCCCAAGATTCCATGGAGCCATGGCCTTCCAATTAAGGCATTGTAAGGAGATTCTATATCCACTACACAAAACTTGATTTTGAAGATATCTTGTTCAATGGAACCTCCATAGTAATTTCTCCTTTTGGCTTGTTTGCGGTGCCATTAAAACCATAGATCTTGTAAGTTGAAGGGATTAGTTCATCATCTCTTCCACCCATTGTGCGATAAGTATGATAAAACAAAATGTCCACCGAGCTACCAGTGTCAATTAAAAATTTATCTATTGCCCAGGAATCACTTGATGCATCATAATCATCATCTTCTTCTCCTCTATATTTTGGATTTATATCTAATTTCACCACCAATGGATTGTCATGCATCTTCCCAGGCTCTGGTATCTCTTCTGCAGTAAAAGAGATAACTTGTTTCTGCCATTCTTCTAACGGAGAAATCTTCGCAATATTCATCACCTCTCTTCCCTCTATATCCCTTGCAAATACTCTGCTTAGCACATTATCATGGAAATCCTCTATCGTTTTTTTGTGAATGTACAATTGAATTGCAAAATAGATTTTTTACTGTAGCTCCTACTTCAATGACAAATGTTTCTGCTTCTTTCGCAACATTAACTCTGCGAATTTCTGGTGCTTGCGGCAATTGCTACGGTTGTAAATATCTTGCTAAAAAATGATTTAATTTTCCTTGTTCGATCATTCGCAAAATGATTCTTTTCACATTCCTACAATTATTCACAGAATGACCATGAAAATGATGATAAGGACAAAATTCTTGATTGTGATTGTTGGGATGTGGTTCCTTCCCCATGTTCCAGGGTGAGGGTATGTTCTCCATTAAAATAATCGCTTCTCAAATCTTATCTATACCAGTATTTAAAGGCGGCAACTTGATATCTTCCCACATATTCCTCTGACCTCTTTGCTCTCTTGAATAATTCTATCTCTGTCCACCATAAGTTTCCTGTGGTTGATCAAACCGTGGGACCTTATTATTGTTATTGCGATTATAAAAATTTCTCTCTTTTTCTAATTCCTCTTGATCTCTACTCCCCATTGCTACTATCTTAAGTTGATTATCAGTCTCCATTTTCTCTCGCGGGTTTTGGGAAGTACTTGCTACTGTATTAATCATCCTTGGTAACAAACTTCCATTTGTTGCGGCTAAACTTGTGCCTAGAGTTGGATAAGATTCCATTTCATTTTGTTTTTCCTCTAAAGCAATATATTCCTCTTGCAATTCTCACAACTCTGTCATAGTGATTGTGTTTTTGACTCTGAAGACCTGGATGTATAATAGATTTGTCGCAAACATAGCATTTATGAAGGACAAAATGAGATATCTTTCATCTACTCTTCCTTCCATTTCACTACACATTGTCCTCCATCTTATGGTTAAGTGCTTCAAACTCTCACCAACTCTCTGTTTTAATCCAAACACATATTCAATTCCAGGTCGTGCAGAATTATTGCTGATGTAGGCTCCTAAGAAAGTGGTTTACAAGTGCATAAATGAAGTTATTGTATTCTTGGGAAGACTTTCGAACCACTTCAATGCTTCGCCAGTTAAACTTGACGCAAAATATTTGCACAAAACGACATCATGATTCTCCCATTGTAGCATACATCGAATATAAGCTTTGATATGTTGGACAGCACACGTAGTTCCATCAAATATACTGGTCAACACTGGTAAATTACATTTTGGAGGTATCCCTCCTAATTGTACCTCTTGAGTAAATGGAGTTTTCGCAGCCTCTTTGATTGCCTCATCAAGTTGTCTTCTTCCTCCTTCTCTTCTGTTATTTATCATTCCTCTCATTTCTGCCAATTCTCGCAAGATTTGTTCATTCCTATCAGAATTTTGCTCAATTGGTCTTTTCAACGCAGCTTCTATTCGTCTGCGTTCATGCCTTTCTTGTCTTGCAACGTTTCTCGCTTCTTCTTCAACATCTTGGTTTTGCCTTCTTCTGCGATTTTCCTCTTCTTGCAAGTTAATTTGTCTTTCATTCTCTTCCCCATGAATTTCTTCATCCCTTACTATTTATCTTCGTTGCCTTTCTATGTCTCTGCGAATTCTTTCATATTCCTCATTGAGATTATCATTATTACGATTCTGCGCACGTCTTCTTTCTCGATTGTCATGATTATTCTGACGCAACGCTGCTTGAATTTCTTGCTCTTCTACTTATGCTCACAATCTCTCTCTTTCTCCTGCTAAGCGTACTTGCTCAATATAATGTCTCTCAATATCATCTTCGATAATCCTGCGATTTCTTCTAATCTCTTCATCACGTAACATTCTCCTTCTCTCTTCTTGATTTTCTCCCTCACTCTGATTATGTCTAATGTCTAAAGTTTCACCGCGTGAAACATAACGATCATTTATCAAATTTTCCCCAATATTTTGTATAGGAAGATTTTGCCTTGCTTCTTCTCTATATGATCTTGAATTTGATCTCATGCTACTTCTTGATCTTCTGTTTTGCAATCTCAAATTTTCCATTCTTAATTCATGATTTTGCCTTGTAAGATTAGCACGTTCTTCTGCCTCTAATCTTCTTTCTTCATGTATCCTTTGTCTCAAATCCTCTTCCACTTCACGTCCTTCATGAATTAATCCTCCCTCCATTTCTCGATTTCTTTCCTCTTCTTGACTTTCCGCCTCTTCTATCGAATCTGACCTCCAAGTATGCACACTTACTCTATCATGATCCGTGTTTCTATCTTGTGCTCGTTTTTGTTGATTTGGTGGTTGGTTCGAATTTTCTGCTCCATTTCTCATTCTACTTCTTCCTGATCTGTTCCTTAAAGATCCTTCCAATTCACCTGTGCCTTCCCCTGCAATTCTTTTACTTCTTCTCACTGTTGTTGGTGGTTCTGATGTATTTCTCCTCCTTCTAGCCATTTCTCTTCAATTCTAACAATTTTTTCAAATCTTCAAACTGCAATTTGAAATTTCTCAAGCTTGATTCTCCCTGTTTCTGGACGCCAAAATGTAGTTGCAGGAATTCCCACACTACACCCTATTCAAGAATCTATCAATATTTATGACATAATTTGAAGATTAAGAACACTTTTTCATTAATATGATCTTATGGAATTACAGAAATCAAGAACACAAAACACTTAACAAAGATTTTCTCTCTCCTAAAAAAACTTTCCTAACACTCCAAAGTTCATCCCCCCCTCTGGAACTGCTCATCTCCTTTATATAGGTATTTACATAGTGGATTACAGCTCATTTACAGCTAAGACTCCCTTCAATTTCGGATCTGATTTCTTGCGATAAATCGCAGCTGGCACCGCCTTTATCTTTCACAGGTTTTGTTGATATACCGCAAACATGTCACACTTTCTTCGTGTTTCTGTCGTTTTCAGTCATTATGTCATTATTTAAGTCATCTTTGGATGTGTCGCAGAATATCACTGATGTGTCGCAGAGTAATTCGTTTATTATCGATGCATCGCAGAACAGTTGTTTATTTCGCAGGAATATTGTTGTGACAATATTCTGCCCCTACACACACTTTACATAATATTTTTTGCACTTATTTCTAATAAGGGTAATATGGTCATTTTCTCAGTATGTAATATTTACTTTACTTATTACCGTTAATTGGGTAGTCTGGTTATTTTCATAGTCTCCATAATATTTATTGCACTTATTTCCAGTAAAGGTAATATGGTCATTTTCAAAGAGTAGTATTTACTTTACTTATTTTCGGTAAGGGTTGTCTTGTCATTTTCACAGTCTTTATAATATTTATTGCTCTTATTTCCAATAAGGGTAATATGGTCATTTTCACAGTCCGTGATATTTATTTTATTTTATTTCAATAATGGTATTCTGGTCATTTTTACAGTCTCTATAATATTTATTGCACTTATTTCCAATAGGTAACGCAGTCGCGGAGGAAAGGAGGATCCCGCCTAAGAAAAGTAGCAGTGATTCAATTAGGTAACACAGTCGCGGTGTGGGTTGATGACTCGGGGATATAATCATAATTAAAAAATTTATACAACGACTGTTTTTAACGCTCTAATCTGTGCTCCGAAAATTTTCTCTATCTAAAACTTTTTTGACCGGTCCACAGCCCGTTGACTGTTATTGAGGGTCGAGGATGTGGGTCATTAAAACCCCCTTCTCCACTAGTGAGAGATCAATCTGTAGTACTCCGGCCTAAACCAAGACAATAGCCGTTCAAGAGTAAATTCGGTCACAAAGAGAGGAAGGGTTGATCTGTAGGAGGGAAGCTAACAAATGTGTGGAATCAATGGTAATCAAAGATTGTAGGTGTGTTGTGAATTCTGAATATGATAAGTTCTGAATGATTGAAATTGCTCAGTTGAGAGTAATTGCTCAATTGATGAGTTGTTGATCTCGTGTTGTCTGTGAGACGTGAAATCGTTGTATCTATTGTTGTTTCAATCATGATTCATAGACTTATTTATATTGCTCGAATTGTAGACACCATGATCCCATGAAGTGTGACAATTGATGGAATCAAAGAGTGGGGAAATAGAAATCGTGTTTGAAACCAGTTGCTCATCATGCAGAGACTTGGTTTATTTTCCATCCACTACTTTGTTAACTCCTTCAACTGATTACACGACTTTCTCACATTCCACCGTGTGTTTGAACACACTTGCCATAGACCACCAGACCAAAACCCTAGTTGATATCCCCCCAAGTGACACGATTGACGTCTCATGGTTAGTTTAGTCAGTTGTTGACTTCATGATTTCATGGGAGGATGAGTCCATGTATTTACTGAGCTGAACATGATTTTGTAAAATGTTCTGAAACTCATGAATTGAACGTGGGCGTGATTCTCACGTTGATTGTTGAGGCGAGCAAGTATTGCTCAGATTTGTTGAATATTGATAGTTGAAACAATATTCTTTGATTTGAGCAAGTATTGCTCATCTGATGAATTATTGGTACCTGCTTCATGGGTAGTTGAACCGAGTATAATTAAAATACTAATTAAAATACTGGTAGTTGAACCGAGTATAATTAATAAGAATACTAATCATGAGACCGTCATAAAATTATTAGTGTTTGAATCTGGAATTATGATCCTTGGACTCAGAATCCCTAATTTGATCAATTGATGGTTTATTTGAAAATTAATCATGGAATGAAGGAGGTATTGGCTTCATGGGACCGTGGGTCGATCATGTAGCTCCCGTATGCTCGTGTGAGCAAAGACCAAGGCCTCTTGAAGAGTTGGTGATTGATTGATGAAAGAATGATTAAATGATGGTTTAATAATTTATTCGAAAATACTCGTATGAACCTTAGGTGATAAAACCTAATTGATTATGAAGAGGTGAGGGACCGATCAAGGGGTCATGAAACCAGCCCTGGGTAGTCACGGGATCAAATATTGATCGTTTGAGCAATCCCCAGATTGGTTGAAACGTTAATTAGAGCCCTTTAGTAGAATCGATGTAGAATTTTCATAAGGACTCGGATTTTGCTGGCCTGCCCCTCCATTCTATACGGAAAAGAATTTCCTATCTCCCAACGCGGGAATATTTAGGTTTTAAGCTCGTTCGGGAGGTGAAAACAGACCGAGAGTAAAACTCAAGATAAATTCAAGGGGCCGGTCCCATGGTATTTTTCCTAATTTTATTATGTTTTCATGATTTTAGGGAAATATCATAAAACCAAGGAGTTTGTTAAAACCAAGGAGTTTTGTTAAAATCAAGGAGTTTCCATGAGATGAAGGAAATAAAATATTAATAATAATAAAATAAGGGCGTGTGGGATCGGCTTGAGCATGGTTGGTCGGCTAGGGCTCGGTCCCGTGAGTTTTCCCTCATTTTATGTATTATTTCATGATTTGAAGGGATTTTCATAATTTGAAGGAAATATTATGAAATCAAGGAGTTTCATGGGATGAAGGAAATCCTAAAAATAATAATAATAAAATAAAGGGACGTGTGGGACCGCCTGGGGCATGGCCGTCCGGCTGGTCCCGGTCCCACGGGTTTCCCTAATTTTATATTATTTTTCATGTATTTTTTTGAAAAATACCATGAGATAAAGGAATTTTCATGAAAATAGGGAAATAATAATAAAATAATGAGAAATAACAAGGCATGGGGCCGGCCGGGATCAAGGCATGGCCGGTTGGCCAATGATCACATCCCCACAATGTTTACCCTAATTATATAGTATTTCCTCCGTGCGAAGGAAGCACCACGGAATTGAGGAGTTTCCTCTAAACGAAGGATATTTGTTCAAATGAAAGGATTTTCATCAGATCAAGGAAAAAGTAATAAAATATAAAACTGGCGTGGGATTAGCCATGGAACGGTCGACCAGTCAGTGTCCCATGCTCCCAGCGCCTTGGTCAATATTTTGATTATTTATTATTTTTTCCCTATTTTGCATAGGTTCATAGTTTCGTCGTATTTTGAAATACTTGTTCGTGCGGTGATTGTTAATGCATCATCGTTGAATAAACTTGCACCTTTTGAGACATGGCTTACTCAGAGGTAGCTTCGATGCCCGTGCGTTGAATATTTATTACTAACTCATGGATTTCTGCTAGGAAGAACCATGGTTTGCAGTAATGAAATATCTGCGAAAATATTTGAATATTTTCGGAAATTCTGTGGATGAATCCAATAATTTAGGAATAATCAACTTATGGCTCTATATTAGAAGAGCAAGCTGTCTCGGAGCATTAATTATTCCGATATGAGCTTGCTGGAGCTTCATAGACATTATCGCTCTATACTAGCAGAGCAAGCTGTCTAGGAGCCGTCCATCTTGTGATACTATATAGAAAAAATTACTGAAGTGTTTAGTATTCACGAGATATGCTGTTGCCTAGCCATGAGACTACATATCTACATGTACTCTGAGAGAAAGTATTCTCAGTCAGAGGATTCGATGAGAGACCCGTGTCTCAATACAGATATGCCGTTGTCCAGCCGAGAGACTACATATCTGCATGTAATCTGAGAGAAAGTATTCTCAGTCAGAGATTCGATGAGAGACCCGTGTCTCAATACAGATATGTCGTTGTCTAGCCGAGAGACTACATATCTGCATGTACTCTGAGAGAAAGTATTCTCAGTCAGATATTCGATGAGAGACCCGTGTCTCAATATATATATGCCGTTGTCTAGAGACTACATATCTGCATGTACTCTGAGAGACAATATTCTCAGTCAGAGGTTCGATAAGAGACCCATGTCTTAATACATATATGTCATTGTCTAGCCGAGAGACTACAAATCTGCATGTACTCTGAGAGACAGTATTCTCAGTCTGAGGTTCGATGAGAGACCCGTGTCTCAATACTCGCATCTGATTGCTGGATCAGAAGTTCATATAATTATGGGTTTACGATTTTAGCCTTAGTCGAAAATCCACCATCTACATTAAGTCCCCTACTTAGTGAGGAAAGCCGTGTTCCTCAGTCAGTGTTGAATGGTGATTTTCCGGTCATAAACAATATAAGTAATTGAACTTAGTCGTAAGTTAAGACATTACCTGATTTTGATAGTACAAGCAAACCATGACTTGAATGAAGATCCCAGTGGCATGATGGAGCACCGTCTAATGAGCATAGATTGATGTTGAACCGATGATCTTGATGACGGGACCTTGGTCGTTTAGGATACGCGGGCCAGACCCAAAAAAGAAATCCATATTTTAGGAATAGACGCTCGTTTGTTCGTTAGTTTAAGGAACAAACAAAATAGACCTGAGTCTAATGGTATAAAATTTTATCTATGAGCTTTCAAGAAAACCAAAATTTTATCTTTGTCACAAAATGGAATAAACTCTCGTTCCAAAGGTAAATGCTTGTACGAGAGAAAAGTTTTTTTTTTGAAAAGACGTGCGTCTGTTAATAAATTTTTTGTCTATGAGCTTTCATGAATTTTTTTATTTTCGATATGTGAGCGTTCACAAAATTTGAAAATATTCTCTCACTTCAAAGACAGATGCTCGTGCGAGGGAGAAAAATATATAGATATATTTTTAAATTTACGTGAGTTCACGTTAAATATATGTATTTTGTAAAATCAATGTTTTGATTTTGAACAACTATTGAAAGTAGACAATTATACATAGTGAAATAATGTATATATGTGAGTTTTCACAATTATAGAATGGACGTCTGTCCAAATTTTGAAAAACCGTTCATACAGTAAATAGTTACATGGGTTGTTCATGATTTTATGAAAGATTTTGCAAAATTAAGTTTTGATTTTAAACAATTGTTAAAAGCAAACAATGATGTTTTCATGAATTTCGTGATTTCATAGTGTATGCACACGGTAGAGAAAATCAGTGAATGTTCACATGAAGGGTTATGTGAATTATTCATAATTCCGTGAAAAGTCAGGTGTCAGACTTTTAAGTAATGGGTGTTGCTCGTCTTTGCAGGTTTGAAGGAGCGAGCAAGATTTTTGAAGTTTTACGTTATTATCACTAAGTTTGTGAAACCGTAAATAGGTAAGAGTTGAGAGTTACCATTTTTGTAGACGCTGATGTGAGCATCCTAATTGCATGATTCATTGTTTTGTCGAACCCTGCGCTTTGTATGAATGATGTGCTGAAATAGCCACTTTGCAAGAATAACTGACTCCAAGGATGATACTTCCAGAGATGGTGTTTCCATAGATGACATCTCTACGGATGAGACTTCAAGAAATGGTACTCCTAGGATCTCTGAGTGATGGTGAGAGATCTTTCATACTGAGTTGTACTTCTGTTTATTTCATTATCTTTACCACAGGATGATCGTATAGTGAAATACCGGATAAATGTAGATCCCAAGGACTAAAGGATGTTAGAAAATGACGTGCAGTCCCCAGCCGTTTCTTTGGTGAGTTGTTAGCGCTCCTTGTGTCATGACTTTTCCCTGCCCGTGCAATTAGGATCACGATACCAAGGTTTGTTACTTCATTTAGACTTTTTATCCATCGATTGATGGCCTTCAACTTGTTCTCGGTTAAACAATCCAGCACTGATGAAGAAGTCTATGTAAGCATCTCTTTCGTGCAAGCGATCGTGGCATCTCCTTGAATGAAATAATAATAATTATTGTTGATGAGTCCAGGAAGAAATCATTGTAGATAAGCAGCATGTTGATGAAGCACACTCTTCTTTGGGGCATGGGAATATGGAGAATTCCAGACATCCCGAACCAAATGGAGATAACGGCGTTATCAATGGAGATTCCGGCATTGTCGAGCCAGAAAATTTCAAACTTCAGCCTTTAATAGAAACGTTGTAGAATCTTCTTCTGAAGTCGTATTTTCACAGTCTTCCTACGTATCCTTATGCCCAGGAAATTTCCAAGCTTTAACAAAGAAGACTTTTAAGTTTTGAGAACGTTTAGGGGTTGAAATCGATGAAACAGTAAACTTCCAGGAGACCTTCAGAAAATTTTCAGCTGGCATGTGGTCCAATGTTTTGGCCACAACTCTTCGCATGCTTCTCCAATTGCTATGGGTTTTGGATATGTAGTAGAAGACATCCATACAAAGAGAATGGTATATGATCCATCCCTATATTCTTCACCAATTGATCCCAGCTCGCTTCTTTGTGCATGACAGTGAAAAATCATCTCAGGCGAGCTTGTTGTAAAACACTCTTGTGGTGTCTTTGGACCATTTGCTTTTGTATTGAACGGTTGGTGAAGTATTTTGATGTCATTGATTCATTTGAGATCAGGAACCCTTGATTTATATATGAGCATGGTGGTGCTTGTGGTGCCATCTTCTGTTAGTAGTAGAAACATCACTTCTGAAACCTTGGTCACGGGACCATAGCTGAGGTTGCTCTCAATAGGGGGTGATGTAACGACCATGGTTTCATGTCCCGGTGGTAGCATTCCTTTTATGATGAACAATTAGCACATGAGTGTCTGTGTCGTGGGTCTTTGGACTGTGAAACTGATCGTCAGGATCAGTGGACCGTCAGTCCCCAGTATTTTGTTAAATCTTTCCTTTTCGTTTTTCTCTTGTTCTTGCAAGACTTGGATAGAGGACCCAAGTAGAAAAATTGATGTTAAGACCTAGGTGGTCAAAGTTAGAGGTACCATGATGAAGTACTTAGTGGAAATACTTGGTGGACACCGATCGACTGCGGAACTGATGAATCCCGTCCAAGAATTATTGCTTGCATGGTGTATTCTCTGGAAGCTGTAGGAACCTCATACGACGTCGGAATTCGATGCTTGACCCCGACTTTTCGACGTCAGATTTCGTAGACCTGACAGTAAAGGCTATATCTTTCAGCTCGTATGTCCGATTGATGCGCCCTTTTGGTATGTTGTAGAAGAGACATAGACGAACATCTTTCATTGAGGAATCATTGTCCCATTCCTAACCCATTGGTACGTTTTTGCAAACTCATGACCTGAAGTGTGTTGTATCTCATTTGTAGAGGTGATGAAAACATCTTGTAGAAGACTTTGGTTTATGCCCACCAGTCGTGCCAGCTTTGGGAATACTTTCATGTGAGCATGTTATCAGGTCTACATATCTTTATATGAATCATTGGTTCTTAGAGGAATCCGCTTCATTTGTAACACTTCAGAGAATGATTAGTTGATGAAGCCTTGAGGATGTTGCTCCTGAAACAGTCGTTGTTATTGTGACTATGAATGATCACGTACCAGAGATCCTTGTCGATGCTGAGATCATGGATGGTATTCCTCTAGAGATTATTGTTGATGTTGATACCATGGTTGAAGTTGATCCAAAGACCGAAAAGGCTAGAACCATGATTATAGATATAACCCTTGATCCTTCATCTAGTAAGCCTTTTACATGCAAGAACTAGTTGATGATTTGAGCGTCCCTAAGATGAAGGTGTACTCAGAGTTCAACCAGAATGCTCCTGAAAGCATAACTTTAGCATGAACTGGCTTTGTCAGTGAGTCGATGTTGTTGCGGTAGATAGCATCAGAAGTTTTCATACTGGATATGATTAGTGAAGAGAGAAAGTTCCTCAATCATGCAGGGGATTGTGATGTAGAGGAATCTCATTGATGAAGTTTCATGGAATCACCTCAGGTTGCCAGTATATGTTGAGGGAGTTAGTTCCATCCATGTACGAATGATGTTGCATCTGCTTCAGAAGTATTATCATGGGATAATGAAGACTTATCGATTGTAGTTTAGTAACACTTTGATCGTGCTGGTGTTGAATCAATGTGTCATCGTCGAGATATTTGTGCTGAAGCTGTACTCTTTGATTGGGAGTATAATTTAATGGCTTCTTAGATGCTTGAGTGTTGAAGCGTATATTCCTTAAGCATCGAATGTCTTAAGGGTTTGATTATCTCGGCCCTGGAGTTTCTTATGTTAATTAAGTATCCTTTCGTTGCGGTAGTGGGATTCGACACTTGTGCAGACTTTAGAGCTTTCTGATTTTGAGGAACACATGGACTTGCAGGAGAAACACCCAAAGTGTTCTTTGCCATGTTTGGATATTATCTCAGTAATAAATGTTTCAGTGCTTGATTCGGAGAGACGTCATATTCAACAACTTGGTAAAATACTAATGCGGTGTAGCTACCATTCATAACATCTTGCAGAGTTGTTAGCAGAATTGAGTCCCCATGCTAGGATAGCATGTAAGGAAATAAATGACATAGACATTAAATGAGACTTTCCTGACTGCGGAACCTCTTGATGAATGTCTATGCATCTTTTGTTCTTGCTTCAACCTTGTCAAAGTTTGAAGTTCCTCCAAGTACTCTGATGATGGAATATCCGTCAAATCTTCTGGATTAGAACTTTCTTCGTTGGAGAGATGTGTAACTAAATGCGCTTTGTAAGTACCCATTTTTACAGCGTGGATCGATGCTCATCTGAAGGACATGTCATATCCTGGATCTTCCTGATTATGTGAAACTTGGTTTCTGTCCAGGTTGAACTTACATTTTCTTTGAGAATGATGTATCCATAATTATTTCCGAGCGCTCCTTCAAGGTCTCTGATTGAGATGGAGCATAAGTATCTTCTTATCGAGTGATACATGTGGATCCGATGGTTTTCAGTGGAATTTTGTTGATGGCGGTGTCAGCATCGATCAACGTTCATACAAATTTATTTCTTCTGAGATTGGCTGTGGTAAACAGTCCCCAGTCGTACATCTCTTGGTATGTGGATGGAGGCTCAAGAAGTATTTTCGGAATTGACTTCTTGACACGATGTGGTTCTGTACTATTAACATGTATCTCCTTTGTGCCTTCGCAATTCACGTTTGACCAAGGATTGAATTGCCTCTTTGATAGGTTGTTCAGAGAGTGTAAAGGTTCTGACCGAGAGAGGATTCTTGCGTACTCCTTCAGTCCCAGTTGAGGCTATTATGGATTAACCTTCTCTTTGGTGACGTGCTTCAGAATATTGTAGTTACTTGCCGAATGATTGATAAATCTATGAAGGTGACAGTACCTGGGATTCTTAATTTTTCTTCAGTTGGCCCTGAGCAACGATTTGATTGCACCATCTTCAAACCATACTTCTAGTAACTCTATCACTCCTTCATGAGAAGTTTGAGTATGTCTGATCATTTCCCCGTTCGTTGATGCCGGGTCGAGGTTTGTGCAAGATTAGTTATCCTTCCGTGATGCTTTTGTAGGATGAAATGTTGGATGTCGCATGTTTGGGAAGAAGCTTTCCTTTTGCCTCCTTAAGAAACAACGTTCATGGAAGGTTGGACATTGTACTATTTGTTAATCAGGCGTCGGCTTCTCCAAGGCTCCTCGACCTTGTAGACTTTGCTTAGTAAACCAGGTGTAGTAGTCGCTGATCGTTTGGCTGCTTCATGAAGTTCTGATAAAGTGTGGAATCAGAGGTTTTCCAGCGAGGCTCTGTAGACCGGGATCATTCTGTTAATGCACAAGTCTACAAGTTACTTCTATGTGCCGTTTGGGTCGTGGCAGTCCTAGGCTTTAATTTTGAACCATTTCACATAATCATCAGGATATTCGCTGCTCCTTTGAAACATCCTTCCAAGATCAGAGAGAGTGATTTGCTCTTACACGATCATCTCTCTCCAATCGATGATACTTCTCGGTGCGATATTGTTGTACCAGGTGTATGCTCCGCACTTTGAGAATTCCTTCAGACGGACGACATGTTGTGCTCGTGTTCGCCCAATAATTCCGGAAAACCGAGAAATATGTTTTTGAGTATTGCATGTTCCATCATAAAGAATGAATGTTGGAGCGGTATGACCTTTGGAAGAGGAATCCTATGTATGGAAGCATGATATAAAGGTTGGTGAAGAAGATGTACAGATGATGCCTTGTCTTTTCCTCGATCCTCAAAAAGTGCTCCAGGTCTTCACGAGTGATGAAACTTGCGGGTTCCATTGTTGGAGAGTCATCTGCAGCTTTGCGGAATTCTTCATCATGTACAACATGGATTGGAGAGATTCCAGGATCAGCAGTTGAAGATGTTTCTTTAGCTTTTCTTTTCTCACGTGGAGGCTGAGTAAGTTCAGATGCAAGCTTGTTTGTGATAGTTTTGAGATAAGCACACAACTCTTTCTGTGCCGCATCTACGTTAGTCTGAACCTTCATGAGATCAACTATGGTAGACTGATTTCCTCTGGTTTCTTCAAGAGATCAACCGAAGAGTGGATTTTTGATGGCGCCAGTGCCGTCACTTGCAGGGGTGATCACTAGAGCATCAGTGCTTGGAGAAGTATTAGTAGCAGGTTGCGCTGGAGGTGTGGTATTAGCGGTACCACTATATCTTGCAATCTTAAGGTTGGGTGTTGAACCCGAGTTGGTAACTGAACCAGACCTAAGATCGACCATCTTTGTGAGAACTGAGATTGCAACCGAGAGAATGATCTCCTACTGTGGTTGCCAATCGGTAGATGGGGAAAAACGATTTGATGGTTTTTAAGGAATTGAGGAGACGACCGTACAAAGGAGACTCCTTGAACCGAGCGAAATGTTCAACCTCACACAGATGCACCGCTACGAAGGTGGTGCTTTGAATTCGAGAGATCAATCTGTAGTAATCCGGCCTAAACTAAGACAATGGCCGTTCAAGAGTAAATTCGGTCACAAAGAGAGGATGGGTTGATCTGTAGGAGGGAAGCTAAGAAATGTATGGAACCAATGGTAATCAAAGATTGTAGGTGTGTTGTGAATTCTGAATATGATAAGTTCTGAATGATTGAAATTGCTCAGTTGAGAGTAATTGCTCAATTGATGAGTTGTTGATCTCGTGTTGTCTGTGAGACATGAAATCATTGTATCTATTGTTGTTTCAATCATGATTCATAGACTTATTTATATTGCTGGAATTGTAGACACCATGATCCCATGAAGTGTGACAATTGATGGAATCAAAGAGTGGGGACATGGAAATCGTGTTTGAAACCAGTTGCTCATCATGCGGAGACTTGGTTTATTTTCCATCCACTACTTTGTTAACTCCTTCAACTGATTACAAGACTTGCTCACATTCCACCGTGTGTTTGAACACACTTGCCATAGACCACCAGACCAAAACCCTAGTTGATATCCCCCCAAGTGACACGATTGACGTCTCATGGTTAGTTTAGTCAGTTGTTGACTTCATGATTTCATGGGAGGATGAGTCCATGTATTTACTGAGCTGAACATGATTTTGTAAAATGTTCTGAAACTCATGAATTGAACGTGGGCATGATTCTCACGTTGATAGTTGAGGCGAGCAAGTATTGCTTAGATTTGTTGAATATTGATAGTTGAAACAATATTCTTTGATTTGAGCAAGTATTGCTCATCTGATGAATTATTGGTACCTGCTTCATGGGTAGTTGAACCGAGTATAATTAAAATACTAATTAAAATACTGGTAGTTGAACCGAGTATAATTAATAAGAATACTAATCATGAGACCGTCATAAAATTATTAGTGTTTGAATCTGAAATTATGATCCTTGGACTCAGAAATCCTAATTTGATCAATTGATGGTTTATTTGAAAATTAACCATGGAATAAAGGAGGTACTGGCTTCATGGGACCGTGGGTCGATCATGTAGCTCCCGTATGCTCGTGTGAGCAAAGACCAAGTCCTCTTGAAGAGTTGGTAATTGATTGATGAAAGAATGATTAAATGCTGGTTTAATCATTTATTCGAAAATACTCGTCTGAACCTTAGGTGATAAAACCTAATTGATTATGAAGAGGTGAGGGACCGACCAAGGGGTCATGAAACCAGCCCTGGGTAGTCACGGGATCAAATATTGATCGTTTGAGCAATCCCCAGATTGGTTGAAACGTTAATTAGCGCCCTTTAGTAGAATCGATGTAGAATTTTCATAATGACTCGGATTTTGCTGGCCTGCCCTTCAATTCTATACGGAAAAGAATTTCCTATCTCCTAACGCGGGAATATTTAGGTTTTAAGCTCGTTCGGGAGGTGAAAACAGACCGAGAGTAAAACTCAGGAAGAATTCAAGGGGCCGGTCCCATGGTATTTTTCCTAATTTTATTATGTTTTCATGATTTTAGGGAAATATCATAAAACCAAGGAGTTTTGTTGAAATCTAGGTGTTTCCATGATATGAAGGAAACAAAATATTAATAATAATAAAATAAGGGCGTGTGGGACCGACTTGAGCATGGTTGGCCGGCTAGGGCCCGGTCCCGTGAGTTTTCCCTTATTTTATGTATTTTTTCATGATTTGAAGGGATTTTCATAATTTTAAGGAAATATCATGAAATCAAGGAGTTTCATGGGATGAAGGAAATCCAAAAAATAATAATAAAAAAATAAAGGGACGTGTGGGACCGCCTGGGGCTGGGCCCGGTCCCACGGGTTTCCCTAATTTTATATTATTTTTCATGTATTTTTTGAAATATACCATGAGATGAAGGAATTTTCATGAAACTAGGGAAATATTAAGAAAATAATAAGGAATAACAAGGTATGGGGCTAGCCGGGATCAAGGCATGGCCGGTTGGCCAATGATCACGGTACCACAATGTTTTCCCTAATTTTATATTATTTCCTCCGTGCGAAGGAAGAACCACGGAATTGAGGAGTTTCCTCAAAACGAAGGATATTTGTTCAAATGAAAGGATTTTCATCAGATCAAGGAAAATGTAATAAAATATAAAACTGGCGTGGGATTGGCCATGGCACGGTCGGCCAGTCAGTGGCCTATGCTCCCAACGCCTTGGTCAATATTTTGATTATTTTTTCCCTATTTTTCATAGGTTCATCGTTTCGTCGTATTTTGAAATACTCGTTCGTGCGGTGATTGTTAATGCATCATCGTTGAAAACACTTGCACCTTTTGAGACAGGGCTTACTCAGAGGTAGCTCCGATGCCCGTGCGTTGAATATTTATTACTAACCCATGGATTTCTGCTGGGAAGAACCATGGTTTGCAGTAATGAAATATCTGCGAAAATATTTGAATATTTTCGGAAATTCTGTGGATGAATCCAAAAATTTAGGAATAATCAACTTATGGCTCTATACTAGCAGAGCAAGCTGTCTAGGAGCATTAATTATTCCGATATGAGCTTGCTGGATCTTCATATCCTTTATATAGTCAAGGTAAACTTCGTTGTTTGTATCCTGAAGACGTTATCGCTCTATACTAGCAGAGAAAGCTGTCTAGGATACGTCCATCTTGTTATACTATATAGAAATAATTACTGAAGTGTTCAGTATTCACGAGATATTTTGTTGCCTCGCCATGAGACTACATATCTACATGTACTCTGAGAGAAAGTATTCTCAGTCAGAGGATTCGATGAGAGAACCGTGTCTCAATACAGATATGCCTTTATCCAGCCGAGAGACTACATATCTGCATGTACTCTGAGAGAAAGTATTTCCAGTCAGAGATTCGATGAGAGACCCGTGTCTCAATACAGATATGCCGTTGTCTAGCCGAGAGACTACATATCTGCATGTACTCTGCGAGAAAGTATTCTCAGTCAGAGATTCGATGAGAGACCCGTGTCTCAATACAGATATGCCATTGTCTAGAGACTACATATTTGCATGTACTCTGAGAGATAGTATTCTCAGTCAGAGGTTCGATGAGAGACCCGTGTCTCAATACATATATGTCGTTGTCTAGCCGAGAGACTACATATCTGCATGTACTCTGAGAGACAGTATTCTCAGTCAGAGGTTCGATGAGAGACCCGTGTCTCAATACTCGCATTTGATTGTTGGATCCGAAGTTCATATAATTATGGGTTTACAATTTTATCCTTAGTCGAAAATCCACCATCTACAGGCACATAATTAATATAGTCAATTACTACTCATCAATACCAGCCAGCACCACAAAACCACCAGATATCCCTTCTTTCTCCACCACTACCACTTCGCATCCTTCGTATAATATTGGGCACACTCATAACTTTCAATCTCAGACGTCATGTATAAAGTTTAGGTTTAACAAACTTTTCGTCAATTAATTTATTCAACTATACGTTTTTTGTTAATACAGAAAATCATCCGGAAGAACGGTTACCAAAGATAGCAGTGGTACCATAAGCAACTATTTTGTCTTATATGATTTGGTATCATCCCAAACAAAAAAATTACCCGCCTTGATTGATTGTGTCAAAAACAACCAACTATATTTTTCACAATACAATGTTACCCATCATGTAATTTTTTTTAATTATTTTTGATTCAAAAAGAAAAAACTAATACCAGCACCATTAAAACCATCCATCGCCACTATTTCTTCCACCAAAATTATTGTTACCGCCTCCACTACTTAGTAACACCTGCCACTGCTTCCACCACCCACTTCTTCTTTTACTACCACCGCCACCACTAATATATATTGAAATAATTTTTGTCAAAATTATTTATTGATGAAAATATGTATTAATATTAATTAAGGGACATTTATGATGTAAAACTAATAAATCATTTATCATGAGAAATTAATGAGACACCAATTAATAAAACACTTATACTAATTAATATATAAGTTGAATAAACCATGACCGTAGATTTATCTTATCTCTAGACAAATCTGTACCACCACTTACACAGGCTAAGTTAGCCAAACTGTGCTTTATACTCTTGAATACCGCACAAATTTCCAAAAGATTTCTGTCCAAAGAGCATAGCAGTAACTTTGCTTGAACTTCTTGAGAGACGTTGTAGATCCCCTTTCAGGATGTCAATCTCTTTATCTTTTAGAACAATTATGTCAACAAGTTTTTCTTGCTCAAATTTTTTCTCTTGAGTTTTATCAGACATAAATTTTCTCAAGTTATCAAGTTCTCCTTTTAACTTTTGATTTTCTTTGGTCACCAACTCAAGATTTCCTAAACAGTCTTTTAGGAGTTGATTGGACTCACTAAAATGATCATCATTAGTTTTGGCAAAAAGTGCATCCCAATTTAATATTCCTTCATAAACTTTCTCCTTAGGAATATCGTCCAGGGTAGTATGATATGCTTTGTTTCACTTATGAGATTTTTTGCTGGAACTGTTTTTGGCCATATGTCCAAAACCACCTGTTGTGTCAGAATTACGGTTGTTGAATCAAGCTCATCTTCAATAAGTGATTTTTCTTCTTTACAACATTCCTTAGCCCAATTTATACTTACTTATGTCGAAGATTGTTTAGGATTATTTGTGGATTTAAATCCATCATTCCCGTTCTTCGGCAATTTTTTTTATCAAAGATCTTTTACAAGAGAGCTTCGAGAAAGTATAGAAAGATCATTGGCTTCCATTATAATATGTTTCTTAGATTCGTATCTGGATGGTAATGATCTGAGAATCTTGCATACTATTTACTTTTCGGATATAGTCTTTAAGTGAGAAAGAAGCATTGACAACCTCAGAAAGTTTAGCATTAAACTCCTCAAAGGTATCGTTATCATCCATACTAAGGTATTCCCATCAAAAGAGAGAGATTGAAGTCTAGCTTTAGAAAAGAGAGATTAAAGTATAGCTTCTCTTTCTGAATTGTTACCTTCGAAAATGGTCTCAAGAGTATCCCAAGATTCCTTGGAAGTTTTACAAGAGGAGACATGATGTGGAAGATCTTGACTCACCGCATGTATTATGGCATTCAAACCATCATAATTATGCTTGGCAAGAGCTTTTTCTGCATTAGTATAAAATACTAAGCGCTCAGTTTCAGAATAGTCCACTTTTAGTCGTTCATACCCTTCTTCGATTGATAACCAAGTATTAAAATCGCGTGATTAAAGAAAATATATCATAGAAGATTTCTACCACAGATAGTTTGTGCCATCAAATATTGGTGGGTTAACTGAATCATCCATTCGATTCAAATCTTATAGGTTGGATCGCACAATAAATAAATTGTTAGATATTTTCATGTTTGCCTACTCTGATACCAACTGAAAAGACGACGGTACCTAAATACACCACAATCTTTTAATTTCAACTTATAATTCCGATATCTTAAGCGATCATCTATGGACAAAGTCGAGACAATACAACTTCAATATATTCACTTGATAATAGTTACGGTCTGAAACCGATTTACCATAAGATCAATATCAAGTGATTAGGGTTAACGTACAAGTGTAATTTACTTTATTATAATAAGACAATTATAATGCGGAAGTAAAGTAATGACACATCAAGATTTTGTTAACGAGGAAACCGCAAATGCAGAAAAACCGCGGGACCTAGTCCAGTTTTGAATTAAGCCGTTATACAAAGAAAAAAAGACAACTTCGTATAGTTGAGACCAAAAAAACTACCCCTAGTTACTTAGTTTCCTCAGTATCTCTGCATCTTCAAAATTTTTGTCATACACGTGAATCACAAGACAAAAATCACTATCTCAAGTTGCTTTGCCAACTAAAGTCTTTATGTACTCAACTACTTTTGATCGTATTCCAAATAGTATAGGAAAATATTTGTTTGGTAACCACTTCAATAATATCTAGAATAAATATTTGTTGAGTTATTAACAAAGGCTCTTATGTTTAATCTAATAAACTCCTTTGCTGGGTAAGATCAATCTGAATCAGTAACTTAGATTCAGATTCAAAACTATCAGGTTCAGATATTAAAATATACCACCAAATGATAGATGCCGATTTAAATGACTTTATGATCAAATCTATCAAGAGATAAACCAGATCTAAGTTGGATCCTAGCCGATCAAAATGTGTGCACATAATTCACAAGATACAAAAACTAAATAGATAAATCTTCTTCGCATTCAAATATTCGATTATCTTTAAAGTACTTGTACACGAAAACTTGAATCCTCCTGTGATCAATCACGCACTGAACGGAGTCTGTTTACAATGGATTATCACAAGATGCCTTTATATCTAACAATAGTTCTATAGATCATGTTGATACTTTGATCTAGTTTGAGTAACCCTTATGTCAGAAGACAAGTATCTCAAGAATAATCAAACTAGGTGCAATCAAAGTTTCAACAACTGTTAGTCAATCAAATCAATAATCGAAAACTAAAATAACAATGCAATTATATAATTTCCCAGCAACGGTACTCGTAGAGCTTCTTGATCCCACATAAGTCTTTAAGCGAATGGTCATAAGATATTTCACCTAATTAGGGTACTTTCCTCTCCGGATAAACGGCTCCACCAGAAACAACACGAATGAAGTTTTCCTGGCTCTTAGGATAGTTTGCAAGAAATACAAACTCAAGTATATAAAAACAAAGGTTGTTTTGACAACAAAAAAATTCCAAAACCGAAAATATTCTCAAGATATGCATTAAAGTAAATACTTACGGTTTTTCTATTTCCAATAAATGTCAAACAATATTTCTAAAATCTCTCTTAGAAAATTTCTATTATTGGTTTGCACATTAACTAATAATACTTTTCTAGAGTATATGCTTTAATTGCTGGTAATTAAAACATATAAAATTGAAAATCATAATTAAATGCTTTTCAATATTTCGGTTTGGGATCACCTTGAGCATCAAGGAATATATTTGAAAAATTAATGATAATAGTTATGCATATGTTCAAATAATGTAGATATCTAAAAGTTTCCTATCTTAGCAAACCCTAATTCCAAATTCACACACAACATAAAGAAATATGTGAATATTGAAAACTCGGTTTTGCTCTTGGGACTTGTTCTACCATGCCTCCCAAACTAAGTTAGGACCGATTATACCATGACTACCAATATAGGTTATGACCGGTTATACCTTTCTTTCCAAAGCTAATTAGGATCAGTTATACCATGTCAGTAGATATAGGTTATGATCGGTTATACCTTGCTTCCCAAAACTAGTTAGGATTAGTTATAATATGTCACGCACTATAGGCTATGACAGGTTATACCTTGATTCTCAACATAAGTTAAGATAATTCTACCTTGTCATCTTACATTGGTCGTCCAAATATTATTCAATCAAAAACCGGTCCAATACACTTGTTGATTTCCTTTTCGATTATGAAACAAGTTCATACATCTACTTCCTTCAACCAATGTAATGATACATAGTTTCCTAGGGTGAAATCACACCTATATCCCACACATAATCAAGTTGATACAGGTGTATTCGTACTCCTTTAGGGAACTTAGTTAACCTCAATCTAAGTTGAGGGAAGAATCCTATTCTAGGAAGGAATCCTTGTTTAGGCAGAATTCCTAGTTAGGGAAGAGTTTTGTTTTAACCAATACTCTTAGTTTAGGAAATAGATTCCTAATAATATTCCTTGGTCGGCTGAGTATGATGAAGGCTATAAATAGAGGGATTTGGCTAATAGCTAAACACACAGAAGACTAAGCATAGAAAACCTAGAGAAAGCTTGGAACAGTACTTGTGCAAGCTTGGCAAATAGTTTAAGGTTAATCCACTGTTTAGAGAAGATTGTGAGCGTAACAAAGAGAGAATTATAATCATTTTCTTGTTCATAATCTAGAGAAGATATTTTCTTCGAATTACTACTTGCGTCTCTCGTCTATTATTATTCTGAATTCCGCCTTTATAGTAATAGCTACCAAGGTGCAGAGATCATACGTATCAAGTTGGTAACAGGAGCAAGGTTTTGTTTTTAGGGTAAATCCCTGTGGTTTATGGTTTTCACTAGATTTCTCTACATAAAGCTTGGTGAGGTACTCGAGAAGTTATAAGATGTCAGGACAACAAGGGGATCAAGAATGACAAAGTCAGATGATGAACCTAAGCATAGCAAACCACAAACTATGGAGGAAAAGGTGGATACACAACAAACGGACATGAAGTCGATTAAAACCACCCTTGAAGAATTGACTAAATGTATTCATTCTCATACACCCAATCTGAAGACGAAGAAAAAGATGAATCGGAAGAAGACGATTTAGAAGAAGAAGAAGAACAAGAAGAAGAAGAAGAAGAAGGGGAATAAAATGAGGATGAAGAAAAGAAGAAAAGTGAGTTTCTTAAAAGTCATACATCAACTAAACCTCATGGTAAGAATCTGAAAATTGATTTTCGTGTTGATATTCCACTTTACGATAGGAGTGTCAATGTAGAAAAATTGGATGATTGGATAGAACGTCTAGAGACGTATTTTTGTTTCTTTGAATATGGTTCAAAGGAAAAGATTGCTTTCGCGGCATCGAAGCTAAAAAAGCATGCTCTAACCTGGTATAAAGCTTATCAAAGACAAAACCTAGGTAAGGGAGTATTATCGTGGAGAAGATTCAAGGCAGTTGTAAGGAAACAGTTTTATCTGGTTGGCTACCTTGAGAAAACATGGTTCAAGTGGTGCAACTTGAAGAAGACTTACAACCAAACCGTGCAAGAATATACTTCGGAATTTCAGAACCAAGCTAAGATTTTGGATTTAGACTTGGGAGATTATGTTATCTATATGAAATATATTTCTATGTTCCATGAGTATATACGGAAGGAGTTGAAGATGTTTTCGGTGGATTCTATCTCCGAAGCATGTATAAAAGCTAATGCCATTGAAGGCAGGCTTAAGAAATCTGATTCCAAGGGAAATACTAAGGTGAAATCTGGAGGTACCACTGCGAAAGGAGGTGATTTGAGCAAAGAAGAAGGGAAGTTTAGTGACAAGGAAGGTTTGACTTGCACCCATTGCAAACAAACAAGTCACGTTATCTATAAGTGTTTGGTTAAGAACCCTCATCTAAAGCCTAAAGGGTTGCAGAGGAAAGAAGCCAAGAAGGCAGAACTAGTCGCTTAAACTCCAAAAGAAGTCCACGGACTAATGAAACCCAATTCAAAGCTCTTTCTTATGACAGGGTCAAAAGAAAGACCTTCAAAACATGATCTTAGGGAGCGACTCTTCACAGTGAAGATGAAAGTCAAAACATCACTAGTTGATGATGTTATTGACACGGTGTTTATAGGTGAAATTGGTTTCTACTGATTTCGGTAATTTCGGGTGTGAAGGTGAGAAATAATTTAAACCTTAAACAATGTACTGCAAGGGAGTACTTTAGATTCGAGAGATAAATCTGTACAAGTCCGACCTAAACCAAGAAATGGCCATTCCAGACTTGCTTCGGTCATAAAGCGGAGGAGAGTGGGTTGGTTTTGGGGAGGGAAGGAAGGAAGGTTATGAGACCAGAATAGTTGATTTTGGAAGATTAGTTATGTTACAACGACTTGTATCAGAAAAGTGGGAAGGCTAACAAGGTAAGCTAGCAAGCAAGTATTTTCTGAGTGTTGTATATTCCTGAATGAACTTGTTATTCTGTGGAAATAGGTAAGACCTATTTATACAAGTCGAAGTAAAACGTACTCTGGTCTTATTAAGGGATGGATAAATGGGTAAGTAAATGGGAGGAGGCGATAACTGCATGCATGGAATTGATGCTCCATAAAACTGTTAACGTATGGAATTGATGTTCCATAAAGTGGTTAATGCATGG
This sequence comes from Papaver bracteatum, assembly GCA_023529315.1. Classification (NCBI taxonomy): domain Eukaryota; kingdom Viridiplantae; phylum Streptophyta; class Magnoliopsida; order Ranunculales; family Papaveraceae; genus Papaver; species Papaver bracteatum. Next base: position 914,353 of record JAJJWX010003646.1, read on the forward strand.
ATTTGATTGTCGGGCGTTTCACCATTAACTTCCTATATTTACTAACCGCCTCACCCTTATGACACCTCCTTATGATGGGCGTAGTGTACGCCGCATGCTGTAAACCGCCAAACCAATACCCAAAGAGGATCCCCCAGTTTGTGATATGTGTTTGATGTCTCAAATGTTTTTCTGGAAAACATGTGGCACGTCGTTGTTGCATGGCAAGTCTATCTTTAGAGACTTGGTAGCTTGGTGACCTTCGACGGTCGAGATCTTGCATCTTAAGAGGAAGGTAGCCGTTGATCGTTGCATATTTTTGTTCGTTGGTGGCCGCATAGGGAAGGCCAGCATGGTGGCGCGGCTAAGCTGGCATGCCGTTGGCATGGCATGGTTTGGCGTGGCCAAACTTAGGTTTTTGGGCCATAGGTTACCACGCGTTGTCTGGTAACCTTGGATGGCTAGGATTTGCTCCTGGGGTTGAAGGGAAGCCGCTGATTGTTGCACGCCTTCAGTTTGGTAGCCGCGTAGGGAAGGCCAGCATGGTGGCGCGGCTAGGCATGCCTTAGCGCAATTAGGTTGGCATGGCATGCCTTGGTGTGGTTTTTCTTGGCATGTGGGGCCAAGGGTTTTCCATGGGTGCATGGCGTGGCTAGCTTTGTCTAGGTGCGGTTTTGGCTTGGCATGTGGGGACAAGGGTTTGCCATGGGCGCATGGGGTGGATAGCTTTGCGGTTTTGGATTGGCATGTATGGCCAAGGGTTTTATATGGGCACATGGCGTGGCTAGATTTGGCTAGGTGCGGTTTTGGCTTGGCATTTGGGGCCAAGGGTTTTCCATGGGCGCATGGCGTGGCTAGCTTTGGCTAGGTGCAGTTTTGGCTTGGCATGTGGGGCCAAGGGTTTTCCATGGGCGCATGGCGTGGCTAGCTTTGGCTAGGTGCGGTTTTGGCTTGGCAAATGGGTACAAGGGTTTTCCATAGGTGCATGGCGTGGCTACCTTTTACTAGGTGCGTGACCAAGCTAGGGTATTGGGCCAAAGGTCATTTGGTAACCTTAGACGGCCAGGATTTTCTCCTGGGATTAAAGGGAAACCGTTGATTATTGCACGCCTTTATTTTAGTAGCCACGTAGGGAAGGCCAGCATGGTGGCGCGACTAAGTTGGTATGGGGCCATGGCAAGGTGCATTTGGCATGGCGCGGTTAGTGTGGCTGGCATGGTTTGCCATTGGCACAGAGGTGCGGCTAGCATGGTTGGCATGCTTTGGCGTGGTTGGTGTGGATGGCATGATTTTCCATTGGCACAGAGGTGCGGCTAGCATGGTTGACATGCTTTGGCGCTGTTGGTATGGCTGGCATGATTTGCCATTGGCACAGAGGTGCGGATAGCATGGTTGGCATGCTTTGGCGCTATTGGTGTGGTTGGCATGATTTGCCATTGGCACATAGGGAATTTGGGTTTGGCTTGTCGCAACCCTAATTGAAAAAGATACCCCGGTAATTATTTATTGAAATATTTCAATAAATGCGCCTAGTAAATGCTTATTACTTAAATGTTGTGATGTCACTCCCTACTAGGGTTTAGGGTTTTACGATTTTAAACCTAGGCTAAAAACCACCATCAACATTAAGTCCCCTGCTTAGCTCGGAACAGATGCCTTGTTGCGAGGTAAGCATATGATGGTGACAAATAAGGACGGAATCGAGACGTAATTCATTGCAAAGATGGTCAGGAAAATTCGACTAACCTTTTTGGGGATGAAGAGAATTTTGGCTTCCCGTGTTGGAGGCCCTGCATAAGTTGTAATGGGGATGTAGACCGTGGAGTGGTGAGACGAAAGTTACCTGCTTGGTCTGGTCGTACATCTCCGAGGCAAAGGAGGAGCAGTCTTGGAAGGCAAAGCATAGCGGATGGCTTAGCACGTGGGGCCAATAAGTGGCATGGCAAGCATGGTGGATGTCTTGACACGATTGCTATTTGTGCTAAGAAGAGTTCATGATCCTGCGTTTGGAAGCCTTGCTTAGCTCTTATTTGTGTAAGCCATGAATCAGTGAGGTGAGATGCTTCGACTAAATCTAGCTTCTCATCATCTTGGCTGGGTTAGGGAACATCATAATGCTGGCTCAACGAGTTATTGGTGTCGGCCTGGCAAGCCATGGCATGGACAGACTATCTTGATAGGGCATGCGACAATGGAGTGGATGGCTCGGCCTGGTACATCCATGGCAAGGCGCAGTTTGCTTGGTGATTTGTCTTCAAGGGCCCGACTGCCTCTTTTCCTTACTTGGCTCAAACAGGAATTTCTTTTCTCTTCAAAACCCGAGAGTGTTATGCCCACAAAAGAGGCGTTACTTCTTCTGCTTAGGTTACGTTACCGGTTTTTCCTCCGGATATCAGTGCTGGCGGCGGGAAAGCAAAACACGATATAGCGTGTCTTAAACATGTTCTTTCACGTTTTCTCACCAAACCCTAATTATTTTACACAGCCAGGCATGAGGATTTCCCTTATATTGACTGGTGGGATGAGGTTTAATTAGGATCGGATATCATGCCTTAACTCACGTCTAGTGTAAAAGCTTTCCTTTTCGGGACTGCGTCGTTCTGTTGAACATAAGAGATGATCTTGAACCCTCCATTCGTATAGTTCGTCCGCGCCCATCCTCTTTACAGGTATCGTCTCGTGTTTTCTACTGGTTTCCCATTTTGTCTTCTTTCTTATGCAGGTTGCCGGTGCTGACAGGGTGAAAAATTATCATTTTATTTGGTTTTGTAGCGTGTAATGGGATCTTCCAGCGATGATCAGACCCCTAACTCTTCAGAGAGAAATTTAGGGATCGGAGAAAACCAGTTTTATTCTCATGAGGAAGCATTAGATAGAATTGATTCTCTGTTCCATGAAGCTGTCGAAATTACTCGGGGCATACTTTCTTTCTATCTAGGCGAGGTGCGGGTGTGTGTCCATACCCTCTTGGCTTTGGTGAACATGGAGGAAGAGTGGGAAGATGACGAAGTATCCCAGTGCATTGAGAGGCTTCAGTGTAAAACTTCTTCACGGCCAGGTGCTAAGGAGGAACGGTACGCCTCTCGGTTAAAACGGTAGAAAACTGAGTTTGTAAAACTTGTAGGAGAATGCTGTCACAACTTCCTTGTCCAAGAAGGTGTCATAGTCCTTGATTCTGATATGGATGGATCAGAGAACCCTATTCTTGAGGTTTCTGGGGATATTTTCGAGGAAGATGACGCTGCAGTTGACGATGACACTGAAGCAAATTACGGAGCGGAAAACAAAATTGTTGTTGGTGGCGACGAGGGAGTCATAGTGGCCTATGATGTGTCATCTGTTGAAGCGTATGTCGGGAAGAAGGCCGATGTTGTTGCCGTTGAGATGGTTTCCAGATGGGATATTGAGGTGTCGGCTACTGCCGATGCTGCTTTCAGATGGAACCTTTGCTGCCCGAGAGATTGTTGGGGAAAGTGCTTGGATAAGATCTGACGGAGGAGTTGGAAACTCGTGCGTCTGCTTTCGATGATCAGTTTCCCTTTTTTTTTTCTCTTTGATGCATAGACATATTGATGCTTTTGCAGACTTATTGTTATCTTCTTTGTATTCATGGCGAAGTTAGGGCTTCGCCAATTAGCATCCCGCTTGCGGTTTCACATATTTGAATAAAATTTCTTATTTGAAAGACCTCAATCTTCCATTAGAATAGGTTGTTCGACCTTTCGTTCCCTTCAGAGCTCTTGAGTAATTGAATAAGATATTTCCTGTATGTTTTCGGATTTTCTGGTCGTGATTTGATGGCTGATCGTGTCTTCTGAGATTCGATAGCGAAAGGATCCTGTGTAGATTCCCAATCCCCAAGTGTAGTTTGCATGTTTCCATCTTGGGTGGTCGGTGGGTTGACCATGATAGGGATATCACCATCGTGTGTTCATACTTGTGATTTTGCTACTTCTTCCATGTGCAATTAAAATATGGAGGAGTACGGGTTACCTTTATAGTGATTGTTTCCATTGTGAAACTCTGGCCGGTATCAACAAGATGGCGGCAACAGTTCTTGGCAGCATATGTGATTAGAAGATACTGTCCATGGAAGTAAAGGGATTGGATAGATGCGTAAGCGAGCAAACTGTCTATGACCACAAGCTCTGGTGGGATGGAACAGAAGTCTTCCATGACTACAAAGATTGGTTGGCTGCGATCATGATCCTTGACATAGGGAGCATGGTGGCACGACCCTTTTTAGAAAGGAGTGGTGTTGAAGCGATGGTTTAAGCGGATTCGCTTCTAGAGAACGTTGAAGTGGAGCCACTTATGGAGAGAATATTGAAACAACTCCTTGCAACTCTCAGAGCCTTGACGTATACCATGTTGAATTCGGAGGCTGTGACACGTCCTGCCAAACTCGACATCCCCAAGTGAACAGAGGTTAGGAATCCCCTGTTTCATCTATCGATCGTGCTTTCCATGAGAGGTTGGGGTTTGGGAACGACTTCCCTGGCTGGAAATGCCTGCTTTAATAATTGTTTCATCATAGACTGTACGACTTTGTGGGCCAAGTTCCCATCGTGCAGGTCCTGACGAGAAGAGGGTCTTTGTGAACTCGGGAGGGTTGCTGATTTCCTTTGCTTTCGATTTTGGAGAAGTCGTTCCTGATATTTACGTGTGATGAAATTGGATTTCTTATACCCTTCTACTGGGCATTCAAGAGCAACGCGAGCCTCTTCATCTATAAACGCACGTCTTGCCGAAGTGTCTTTTGTTTTTTCATCAAATCAATAGTGGTAAAAGGAGGTCGGTTCCTTCCGTCTCTTCCAGTATCTTTCCTTGATGGTGGAGTAGCATCTCTGGTGACGGTTGGAGCCGTCATGCTTGTAGGATCAGAATATTGCCACAACAATATTCTTGCAAAAGTTTATTAACAACATTTATGTGAGCCTCTCAACAACACTCTGCGAGTGTCGCAGAATAACTCAAAAAATGACGTAACGGACGACGGTAGCAGAAACACGAGAAGAGCATGACGATCCTGCGAAGATTACATCATCTGCGAGAATTAGCATTACAACTGCTGCGAGAGCACCGCGAGCCAGATCCAAAATTAAAGGATAACTTACCTGTCCTCCACTGTGTACTTACCCTATATAAAGAGAGCCAATAGACTCAGAAGAGAGAGATCAATTTTAGAGTGTTGAGAAAGTCTTGAGGAGAGGGAAAATTCTTGTGAGCAATTGTATTCTTGATTTCTTCCATTCCTTGTAACATTTCCGAGAATTAATCAATAAAAGTGTTGTTCTTAATCTCCAAATATGTGTTGATCATGGTGAATTCTTGTATGGGGTGTAGTGTAGGAATTCCTGCAACTACAATGCTTGAAGAACCGTCATGCTTGAAGAACCGTTGGAGTGGAAGAAGCGGCTCTGGTTCTGGTGATCGTAAGTGTATCGTACAGAGATAGCATGGTTTTGATCGCAAAGTGCTGGAGCCATGGCGCTATTTTGAAGGGTGAGGAGGGCGATGCTTTGGCTGGTTGTGGAGCGGAGAAGATGGCGCTGGAAGGGGTGCAAGATTTTAGCGCTGGAAGGATGCAAGATGTTAGCGTAGGGTGTGGTATGGTGGCTGGCATGAGCGTGCGGCATGTGCGTCTGCTAAGCGAGTCTGGCAAGCGCATCTGGTAAGCCCGTCTGGCAAGCGTGTCTGGTCAGCGCGTCTGGCAAGCGCATTTGGGAAGCCCGTCTGGTAAGCGCGTCTGATAAGCGCGTCTTGGAAGCGCGTCTGGGAATCCCGTCTGGTAAGCGCGTCTAACAAGCATGTCTAGGAAGCCCATCTGGTAAGCGCGTCTTGGAAGCGCGTCTGGTAAGCGCGTCTGGCAAGCGCGTCTGGAAAGCGCGTATGGTAAGCGCATCTGGGAAGCCCGTCAGGTAAGTGCGTCCGGCAAGTGCGTCTGGGAAGCCCGTCTGGTAACCGCGTCTGGAAAACTCGTCTTGCAAGTGCGCCTGGTAAGCGCGTCTGGGAATCCCATCTGGTAAGCGCGTCTGGCAAGTGCTCCTGGTAAGCGCGTCTGGCAAGCGCGTCTGGGAAGCCCATCTAGTAAGTGTGTCTGGTAAGCGCATCTGTGAAGCGCATCTGGTAAGCGCTTCTGGCAAGTGCGTCTGGGAAGCGCGTACGGTAAGCGTGTCTGGCAAGCGCGTCTGGTAAGCGCGTCTAGCAAGCACACCTGGTAAGCGCGTCTGGGAAGCCCGTCTGGTAACCGCGTCTGGCAAGCGCGTCTGGCAAGCGCGCCTGGTAAGCGCGTCTGGGAAGCCCGTCTGGCAAGCGCGTCTGGGAATCCCGTCTTGTAAGTGCGTCTGGTAAGCACGTCTAGGAAGCACACCTGGCAAGCGCATCTGGTTAGTGTTGGATCGGCTTGGAATGGACGCTGGCTAGGCATGGAGTGGACCGTTGGCTTGGCACGGTGATGGCTTGGCACTACGCTGGCTTGGCTCGACGCTGGCTTGGATTTTGGTATGGCGTGGACCATTGGATGGGCATGGTGCGAACTGTTGGCTTGGAACGGCACTGGCTTGGCGTGGCGCAGACTTGTTCTTGCGGTCCAGTTGCCTCTTCTCATACGTAACTCAAACAGGAAATCCTTTCCTTATTCAAATTCCAAAAAGCGTTATGCTTATGAAATGGGTTGGCTCCCTTTCTTATCTCGTATCTTTGTTATCACGTCCTAGTGTTAGTGGTAGCGTTGTAGTAATAAAGTTGGCAAGAATATTCCAGTTATGTACTCCAGCATTTCTCTTTCAATTAGTTCTCTTGCTTTCTTGTGTTGGTACAAACCCTAGCCATAGGTATGCCTTCCATAAATATATAAAAAATATTTTCTTATGAACTGGTGTAAACCCTAGCCATGGGTATTCCTTTCATAAACTTGTAGAAATACTTCATCATAAACAATTCCTCTTCGAATATCACCGTAGTAACGTCGGCTATCTCATGAATATTGACGGGTAATTATTATGTAAAGTAGGCACGTACGGGTAGGTGACTTTTTTTTTTTGAAAGGCAAAGAAAGCGTCTGGTTTATGGTTTTGATTTTCTGGATTTCTTGGGTTGATAGATAAATGTTACCTTGACGGTTTTGGATTATTCTTTTGAAATGAACTGTTTAGGATTGTTTCTGGTTGTGATTGAAAGTGGCGCAAATATCCCAGGAAAACCATGGAACCGTGTGTTGGTAGATGACATGGGATGAAACATAACATGGCTATCGGTTTTATCATTCTTGTGAAACTTGAAAAAGAAAACCATGTATTTTGTCTAGGTAAGACTTACTCGGTTTCTTAGGTCTTCTGATGAAAAGTAAACCTTCCGGATTTAGGACCAATCTTTACGAGAAATACGGCCGCGGGAAGTCCCCAATCATTACTGAGTTTTCTGATAACTGAGCCTTCGATCCATGGGCGGATCGTTTTGCTTCTAACCTTTGGGAAGTCCCCAGTCATCCCTTATCATGTCATGACTGATAATCGAGTCGTCGGGTAACTGAGTCAGAGTGGATCATCTTCCTCTCCCATCTTGACGTCTGGGTCGAATAACGAGATCGACGGTCGAAAATTGGCATTGTAACCGAAATATCGAACCTCCCGCTGTGGTCGCCAATTGTTTATAGATGAAAATGGTTTCTGCTGATTTCGGTAATTTCGGGTGAGAAGGTGAGAAACAATTTAAACCCTAAACAATGTGCTGCAAGGGAGTACTTTAGATTCGAGAGATCAATCTGTACAAGTCCGGCCTAAACCAAGAAATGACCGTTCCACACTTGCTTCGGTCACAAAGCGGAGGAGAATATGTTGGTTTTGGGGAGGGAAGGAAGGAAGGTGAAGAGACAAGAATAGTTGATTCTGGAAGAGTGGCTGTGTTACTACGACTTGTATCAGAAAAGTGGGAAGGCTAACAAGGTAAGCTAGCAAGCAAGTACTTTCTGAGTGTTGTATATTCCCGAATGAACTTGTTGTTCGGTGGAAATAAGTAAGACCTATTTATACAAGTCGAAGTAAAACGTACTCTGGTCTTATTAAGGGATGGATAAATGGGTAAGTAAATGGGAGGAGGCGATAACCGCATGCATGGAATTGATGCTCCATAAAACCGTTAACGTATGGAATTGATGTTCCATAAAGTGGTTAACGCATGGAATTGATTATCGGGCGTTTCACCATTAACTCCCTATATTTACTAACCGCCTCACCCTTATGACACCTCCTTATGACGGGCGTAGTGTACGCCGCACGCTATAAACCGCCAAACCAATACCCAAAGAGGATCCCCCAGTTTTTGATATGTGTTTGATGTCTCGAATGTTTTTGTGGAAAACATGTGACACGTCGTTGTTTCCTGGCAAGTCGAGCTTGTGAGACTTGGTAGCTTGGTGACCTTCGATGGTCGAGATCTTGCATCTTAAGAGGAAGGTAGTCGTTGATCGTCGCACACTTTTGTTCGTTGGTGGCCGCATAGGGAAGGCCAGCATGGTAGCGCGACTAAGCTGGCATTCCATTGGCATTGCATGGTTTGGCATGGCCAAACTTAGGTTTTCGGACCATAGGTTACCACGCGTTTTCTGGTAACCTTGGATGGCTAAGATTTGCTCCTAGGGTTGAAGGGAAACTGTTGATTGTTGCACGCATTCGTTTTGGTAGCCGCGTAGGGAAGGCCAGCATGGTGGCGCGGCTAGGATGGAATGGCATGGATTGGAGTGGCCAAACTTAGGTTTTTGGGCCATAGGTTACCAAGCGTTGTCTGGTAACCTTGGATGGCTAGGATTTTCTCCTGGGTTGAAGGGAAACCGTTGATTGTTGCACGCCTTCGTTTTGGTAGCCGCGTAGGGAAGGCCAGCATGGTGGCGCGGCTATGCATACCTTGGCGCAATTAGGTTAGCATGGCATGCCTTGGCGTGGTTTGGCTTGGCATGTGGGGCCAAGGGTTTGCCATGGGTGCATGGCGTGGATAGCTTTGGCTAGGTGCGGTTTTGTCTTGGCATGTGGGGCCAAGGGTTTTCCATGGGGGCATGGGGTGGATAGATTTGGATTTGGCTTGGCATGTGGGGCCAAAGGTTTTCCATGGGCGCATGACGTGGCTAGCTTTGGCTAGGTGCGGTTTTGGCTTGGCATATGGGGCCAAGGGTTTTCCATGGGCGCATGGCGTGGCTAGCTTTGGCTAGGTGCGGTTTTGGCTTGGCATATGGGGCCAAAGGTTTTCCATGGGCGCATGGCGTGGCTAGCTTTGGCTAGGTGTGGTTTTGGCTTGGCATGTGGGGCTAAGGTTTTTCCATAGGCGCATGGCGTGGCTAGCTTTGGCTAGGTGCGTGACTAAGCTAGGGTTTTGGGCCAAAGGTCGTTTGGCAACCTTAGGCGGCCAGGATTTGCTCCTGGGAGAGGGAATTAGGATTTTGCTTGTCGCAACCCTAATTAAAAAAGATACCCCGGTAATTATTTTATAAACACATTAAATATTTCAATAAATGCGCCTAGTAAATTCTTACTACTTAAATGTTGTGACGTCACTGTCTACTAGGGTTTAGAGTTTTACAATTTTAACCCTAGGCTAAAAACCACCATCAACACCCGTGCAGTCAGAATAATTTACTTTCACATTATTTGGTGCAGAAGTTAGGATTGAAGACTATCAAACATCATAAACCATACCCTTTAGGATGACTTCAAAAGGAAGGGGGCTTACAAGTTTCACAACAGTAAACGTTCAAATTTGCTCTGGATAAGTCATATATTGACGAAGTTACATGTGACGTAGTTCCTTTGGATGTTTGTCAGGTAGTACTTACCTATGGGATAGAGATGCAACTCTACACAAGAGAGAAAAAAAGTATACCTTTACCAAAGATAGAGAAAGTTTTGTGATTTAGGCTATAGATTCTTCTCTAGAGGGGGAAAGCTTGATTACAGCCACTCAGGCTAAGAAGTTGGTTAATGCTAGCATATAGTTCATTCTCCTTGTGATCCGTTCTCTTGAGGAGAAGCCGAGTAGAGTTTGTTTGACAGCCTTGACTGCATAACAAGAAGGTAACCTAGAAAGGTTGAAGTTGAAATACAAGGATTTATTTTCTGATGTCACAGGGTTACCACAAAAGAGGAGTATGGATCATGAAATTATGTTGACCGGAGAGAGTTCTCTTCCTAATGTAGCTCTTTATCGCACGTACATAGAGGAATCTGAGGAGATTAAGAAACAAGTCCAAGAACTCCTAGAATTAGGAATGATAGTGCCAAGTGCTTCACCTTGTGGATCAACAGTATTATTAGTACCAAAGAAATATGGAGGCTGGCGTATGTGTATTGATTATAGAGTATTAAATAATATCACTGTCAAGAATCGTTAACCTCTACCTAGGATAGATAACATGATGGATCAGTTGGAAAAATCTCCAGTCTTTACAAAGTTAGATTTCAAATTTGGATACCATCAAGTGAGAGTTCGAGAAGATGATACATGGAAAACTTCTTTCAAAACCAAACGAGGCTTGTCTGAATGGTTGGTAATACCTTTTGGTTTGTGTAATGCTCCAGTGACGTTTATGCGTTTGATGAATGATTTGTTACGACCTTTTATAGAAGATTTTGTGATTGTTTATTTGGATGATATCCTTATATACATCAGAACTTGGGAAGAGCATCTCATTCACGTTGAGAAGGTGTTTAAAGTGTTACATGAAGGCCAGCTGAAGTTGAATGTAAAGAAGTGTGAGTTTGGAAAGGAGGAGTTGGTGTACCTTGGATTCATTGTTGGCGGTGGAAAACAGATGATCGATCCAAGGAAGGTCGAAGTTATCACTAAGTAGCCTAGACCTAGTACTATAACTAAAATCAGGAGTTTCTTAGGGGCTTGCACATACTTGCATAAGTTTATCCGGCATTTTTCGACTATTGTAGGACCATTACATGGTTTGACGGGAGCTAAGGCAAAGTTTGAGTGGCATCAAATCCATGAAGACGCTTTTCAGTTACTAAAAAGGAAGATTTCAGAAACACCGGTGTTGGGATTTCCTAACTTACATCGTACTTTTAAAGTTGAGATCGACGCTTCTAACTATGCATTGGGAGGAGTGTTGTTGCAAGATGGTAAACCAGTGGAGTACCATTTAGAATTGTTCTCATGTGCTATTAAAATCTACGCACCTTACGACAAAGAATTTTATGATTTATACTAATGTATCAAGCATTGGCGAGTGTATCTCTTAGGTAAAGAAGTAGTGGTACATTCAGATCACAAACCATTAGAGTATCTACATGCACAGACGAAACTACAACAAGCCCGACACATGAAGTGGATGTCTTACTTGATGAGTTTTAATATTCTGATTAAGTACAAGTAAGGAGTAACAAATAAGTTGGCGGATATGTTTTCTTGTCCACCAGTCCGATCATTAATGGTGGCCATGAGAATTTAGCCGATTGTTCCTCAAGGGTATGCAGATTCATACGCATCTATCAAAGACTTCAAGAAGGTGTAAAGAGTGGATTGCAAGGCGAGTTTGAACTCCGCGATGGATTGTTATACAAGGGTCAGTTACTTTGCATTCCAAAAGATGAATATCGTTTATAATGGTTGAGAAAAGCACACACATCCCTAGTTGTTGGACACTTTAGGATGAATAAGACTCTTCTTAACCTTTGTCGTTATGTCTTTTGTCCAAAGATACAAGATGATGTGACTAAGTTAGTTAGAGGGTGTAAGTTCTGCAACACATCTAAACCTTCCAACAGAAAACTTGGGTTATATCTACCATTGCCAGTACCATCAAGACCTTGGGAGAGTATTTCAAATGATTTTCTTGGTGGGTTACCAAAGACCAAGTCTGGTTATGATTATTTATTCATTGTGGTCAACCGATTCAGCAAGATGATTGCATTAATTCCATGTACAAATACGGTAATGGGAGACGGTGCAGAAAAGCTCTTCTTTGAGCATGTGTGGAAGAATTTTGGTTTACCTACTTCGATTATTTCTGATAGGGGTAGTCGATTCCTTAGTCATTTTTGGGATTCTTTATGGAAGATGATGGACACTAGGTTGACGAGTAGTACAACTTTTTATCAACAAACAGAAGTGGTCAACAGGACCATGGTTCACATGTTAAGGGGATATAATTCAAAGCATCCTAAAACTTGGGATGAGAGTTTACCATATCTACAATTTTCATTCAATAGAGCAGTTTATAGTTCTTCGGGAAAATCTCCTTTTGAGACGTGCTATGGTTACTTACCACCTAGTCCTTTTGATCTAGTATTTTCTAGTGACACCTCAACGGGGGGGAAAGAAGGAAGTGAACGGCAAAAGGCACAAAAGTTTTTGGAGAAGATATCTCAGATTCATGCAACTGTTGAAGCGAAATTAAAGAAGTCACAAGCCAAATACAAAGCAAAGCATGACAAGCATCTTGTTCCTTGTAATTTCGGTGTTGGTGACTTGGTATGGTTAAAATTAGGTAAGGAACGACTGAAGGGGGAAGGTAAGAAATTGAAGCCATTGAGGTATGGACCATTTCGTATTCTTGATCAGATTGGTGACAATTCCTTTCGTATGGATCTTCCACCTTATCTAGGAATGTACTTGGTTATAAATGCCGAATACTTGAAGTTTTTTGAACCACCATTACTAGATGATGACGGTGAGGACACTATGATCTTACCACGGTTAGAAGACTTATGGTTTGATAGAGATGAACCACTCAAGGAAGACTGCGTATTGGATCTAAGAGTGACTAAAACACGACAAGGAGAGAAAGAATATTTTTCAATTGGATGTAAAGGTCAAGTTCCTAGCAAGGCCAAGTGGTTTAACAAGGAAAAACGGGCTCTCGAGTTCCCTAACCTTCATTTCTAACTCTCACAGGAGTTAAAGTTCTTCAAAGGGGGACCCATGATACATGTGTATCTGTACTCCTTTAGGGAACTTAGTTAACCTCAAGCTAAGTTGAGGTAAGAATCCTATTATAGGCAGGAATCCTTGTTTAGGCAGAATTCCTAGTTAGGGAAGAGTTTTATTTTAAGAAATACTCTTAGTTTAGAAAATATATTCCTAATAAAAGTCCTTGGTCAGCTGAGTACGATGAAGGCTATAAATAGAGGGATTTGGCTAATAACTAAACACACAGAAGACTAGGCATAAAAAACCTAGAGAAAGCTTGGAACAATACTTGTGCAAGCTTGGCAAACAGTTTAAGGTTAATCCACTGTTTAGAGAATATTATGAGCGTAACAAAGAGAGAATTATAATCTTTTTCTTGTTCATAATCTAGAGAAGATATTTTCTTCAAATTACTACTCGTGTCTCTGTTTTCTAAGTTTCTCATCTATTATTATTCTGAATTCTGCCTTTATAGTAATATCTACCAAGGCACAAAGATCATACGTATCACAAGTACTAAATAAATAGATTATGTTGATGTATTATTTATGAAGTTCAAAATATAAATGTTATACTTCGTAAGTCAATATAATTCCTTGGCACTTTGATCATATATATTGCTATGACCAAGTTTAATCACTAGAGCGTTATAAATATAGATTCGCATGTTATGTTTTCAATATAAAGTGACTTAAATGATACGTTAGGAATGGAAACAAGTCAAGTCAGTATTACTAACCTCAAGTGGAAGTATGATTTTTTCATTGTAGTCGTTACTTCTTCACATTCTTCAGGTCTTTAAGCATTACCTTGAAGACCTGAAGATCGTGAAGACGTATCGATTACAATGAAGACATCGTCCTTCCACTTGAGGTATAATGATACTGACTTGACTTGTTTCCATTCCTATTATTGGTTCCAAGTCGTTTAAGATTGAAAACATAATATGCGAGGTTATATATAATACTCTAGTATTAAACTAGGTCATTTCATTATGATCAACATGTCAAGGAAGAATATTTGGTTACGAAGTATAACGTTTATCTTTTGAAGTTCGTAAAATATGACATCGGCATAATCTATGTAATTGTGTATTGGATACAGGTGTGATTTCATCCTAGAAAACTATATATGATTGCATATGTTTAAAGGAAGTACATATATGAAACTTGTTTCGTAATCGAAAGGAAATCAATAGGCATTTTGGTCCGATTTTCATTGTAGATCTATTGGATGACCAATTCGAACCTAGGTAAGAATTTTGGTAAAACCAATCTTAACTTATGTTGAGAGTTTTGGTAGAACCGATCCTTACCTATATTGGGATACTTGGTAGAACCGTTCTTAACTATTGTTGAGAGTCTTGGTAGTTACGATCCCTACCTATATTTGGAGACTTGGTAAAACTGATCTTAACCTATGTTAGGAGTCATGGTAGAACCGGTCCCAAGATCAAAACCTATTTTTCATATTCACATATTACTTTACAATTTTGTGTGAGTTTTGGAATTAGGGTTTGTTGTATAGGAAAGTTATGGATGTCGACATAATTTGGACATGAATATAATTCTTATCTTTTATTTTCTAAAGATATTCCTTGATACTCAAGGTGATCCCAATCCAAAATATTAAGAATTTTTGAATTAAGATTTACGATTATATGCTTTTGATTTTCTAGCAAATCAAAACATATAAATTGGAAAGTTATATTAGTTAAGTGTTAAACTAATATTAGATATTTTCTAATGAGAGATTTCAGAATTACAGGTTGGATAGTAGTAGGAAATAGGAAAAACCTTAATTAGGTACTTATTACATATCTTGAGAATATTTTCGGTTTTGGAATTTCCTTGTTCTCCAAATAACCTTGGTCTATAAATAGTTGAGTTTGCATTTCTTGCAAACTATCTTAAGATCCAGGCAAACTTCATTCGTGTTTTTTCTGGTGGAGCCGTGTATCCGAAGAGGAAAGTACCCTAATTAGGCGAAATCTCTTACGACTGCTCATTTAAAGACTTATGTGGGATCAAGAAGCTCTACGAGTACCGTTGGTGGGAAACTAGGTAATTGCATTGTTATTTTAGTTTTCGATTATTGATTTGATTGACTAATGGTTGTTGAAACTTTGATTGCACCTAGTTTGATTATTCTTGAGAGCCTTCTCTTCTGACATAAGGGTCACTCAAACTAGACCAACGTATTGACGGGATCTTTAGTACTATTTTTTGATCTAAAGAACAACTTGTGATCATCCATTGTTAATAGACTCCCTTATGTGTATGATCGATCATAAGTGGATTCAAGTTTGTGGTGTGCAGGTACATAAGAAGACAATTGAAGATTTGAAGACAAGAAGATTTTTTTATTATTTAATTTTTGTATCTCGTGATTTGTGCACACATCTTGATCGACTGAAATCCGACTTAGCTATGATTTATCTTTGATAGATTTGATCATACAGTAGTTTAGATCGATAACTATCATTTGTTAGTATTCTTCAATATCCGAATCTAATAGTTGTGAATTCGAATCTATGTTACTGATATGGATTGATCTTACCTGATAAAAGAGTTTACTTGTTTAAATGGAAGAGCCTTTGTCAAAACTCACAAAAAAATTATCAAAAGATTATTATAGAAGTTACCAAATAGCTTTGTTCATTTACCGTTTGGAAGACGATCAAAAAGGAGTTGAGGTCTTAAGACTTTACATCGGTAAAGCAACTCAAGATAGTAATTTTCTGTCTTGGGATTCACGTGCATAACTAGATGGTCGTAGATGCAAGGATACTAAGGGAACTAAGTAACTATTTGAGCATAGCTCGGTTGAAAACACCAAGCATTCGTATGGAAAGTTTGGTTGTCACATTTTAGTGTGTCAAAACTCATCTACAATCGCTTAATTATATACTAGAGTTAACTTTGTTTAGGTTAGACTAGAAAGTCTAGGAATATAGAGGCATACAAGTATTACTCCGAAAAACTGAAGAATGTGAAGAAGAAGCGAGCTACAACGACAACATCATCCCTCCTCTAGAGGTTAGTAATATTGACTTGAACTGTTTCATTCCTAACGTATCTTTCAAGTCGTGCCATATTGAAAACATAACTGCAAAGCTGTATATACTGTACATATTGTATAATACTCTAGTGATGTGACATGGTCATATTTGTATGATCATAGTATTAGGGAATTAGACTACGAAGTAAAACGCTTATCTTTTGAACTTCTTAGATATAACATCGACATAATATTGTATATACTGTTAAGATTATGTGAATGGGTTATGGTGAAGATTTAATCCTAGGAAACAATTTTAACATTTGTTTAAAGGAAGTACATTCATGGGTCCTGGTAATTGGTGTAACCGATCACAATCAATACCATGAGAAAATAGTAATCGGTCCTGGTAATTGATGTAACTGATCCTGGTAACTGATATAACTGATCCTGGTAACTTGTGTGACCGATCACAAGTATTTCAATATTGAGGTATAATCGAACCTAGTGATTGGTAGAACCGATTGAACCCATGTATGTTATTTGATATCTAATCAATCATATAGTAGTCTTGGAATACAGGTGAACCAATTCTAAACTTGTTTGAAAGTGTGGTATAACCGATTCCAAGAATGTAAATCCATGTAAATATGAATAAGGATTACAATGAAAAGATGTAAACACACTTTGAACACGTACTGTAACTCTTATTGTTCAAAGATATTCCTTACTACTCAAGGAGATCCTGTGCCGAAATAAATTGAGAATCTTTTAATTAAGGTTTTTGGTTTTATATGCTTTAATTACCAGTAATTAAATGCATACTTTTAGAGAATAAAAATTAGTAATGTGCATTTACTAATTGGAGATTTTCTATTGAAAGATTTCAAAAAATTTGAGCATTTATTGGAATTAGGAAAACCGAATTTTGTTATTCATTGCATATCTTGAGAATATTTTCGGTTTTGGAAATTCTTTGGTGTCTAAACATCCTTGGTCTATTAATACCTAAGTTTCCATTTCTAGCAAACCATCCTAAGAGTCGGGAAAACTTCATTCTTGTTGTTTCTGGTGGAGCCGTCTAATAGGAGAGGAAAGTATCCTAATTAGGTGAAATCTCTTACGACCGCTCATTTAAAGACTTATGTGGGATCAAGAAGCTCTACAAGTACCGTTGGTTAGAAACTAGATAATTACAGTGCTATTAGTTTTTGATTGATTTGATTAACTAACGGTTGTTGAAACTTTTATTGCACCTAGTTTGTTTATTATTGAGAATCTTCTCTTCTAATATAAGATTCACTCAAACTAGATCGAAGTATCGACGGGATCTTTAAAACTATTTGTAGATATAAAGACATGTTGTGATAATCCATTGTTAACA
The DNA here is from genome assembly GCA_023529315.1 of Papaver bracteatum. Classification (NCBI taxonomy): domain Eukaryota; kingdom Viridiplantae; phylum Streptophyta; class Magnoliopsida; order Ranunculales; family Papaveraceae; genus Papaver; species Papaver bracteatum. Next base: position 931,625 of record JAJJWX010003646.1, read on the forward strand.
GACTCCGTTCTGTGTGTGATTGATCACAAGAGATGTAAGTGGTGTTATGAAGGTGTTTATTGAAGATTAAAGAAGATTTTAAGACGAAAATGATTTCTTATTTAGTTCTCATATCTTTCGGTGTGCACAAACCTTGATCGACTGGGATCCAACTAGAATCGGATTTATTCGATTGATAGGTGCTTGAGATCGGCATCACTTCATAGTTTCTTGTTGGAATCTATATTGATTAATTGCGAATCTAAACTTGACTACTTTGGTAGTTATTGGATAGATTGATCTAACCAGGCAAAGGAGTTTATTAGATTAAATGGATTAGCCTTTGCGTATGACTTGAGATATCTTTATCTTGAAAGAATCGAAATAGTTGTTACCAAACAGATTTAATGCTTATTTACTGTTTGGAATACGATCCAAAGGAATTATTCCAGTGCGTGCACTCGTTGAAGTCGGAAGCGCAGGGATACTGAGGAAACTAAGTGAATTAGGGATAGTTGCTTGGTCTCAACTATACGAAGTTGGTCTAGATTTTGTATAGCGGCTTAATTCTGGGAGTATCCAATTCTGGACTATGTCCCGGGGTTTTTATGCATTTGCAGTTTTCCTCGTTAACAAAATCTTGTGATGTCTTTTACTTTTCTATTCTGCAATTATAATTGTTATTATAAGTAAAAGTAAAATACACAAACGTTAACTCCGCATATACTTGATAGTGATCCTATAGAGTTTGGTTAATTCTGAACCTATTATCAAGTATCATACTTCGTTGTTGAATTATCTCGATCTTGTATCCATAATCAATCACACAAGTTATCTTTTTGTCGTATTGTCTCGATTTTGTATCCATAGACGATCACGCATAGTGTGAACCGATTTTTTATATTGTCTCGACTCAGTCGATAGACAATCATTTTCGGTAGGGGACTTATAGGTGGATAAATAAAAGATTGTGCTATATTGGGGTACCCTCGTCTTTTGAATTGGTATCAGAGCAGCCAAACATGAAAAGATATAACAATATATGTTTGGTGCGATCCAACCTATAATAATTGAATCTGATGACTGATTTATTTAATATAGTAGCAGAATTTAACTAATTCAAAGACTCGTGGTGCAAGATACGAATGAAGTATATAATACTCTTGTTCCTAAATTTATTAGGAAATGGGATTAAGTCTATATATTACTTGAACGACTTACATAATCCCTTGGTTATCATAGAATTGTATATCATGGTATTGATAACCAACCAGTTTAGTAACAGTGATACATTATTCTATGTGACATGTTTTATCTCGAAAATGTACAAGATTCCACATAAAAAAAAAATCTATGTATGAACCATGACTATTTTGTTCTTGAAAAATCAGAGATCTTAAATATATTTTGGATTGGTTACCCAAATAATGTGCACATTTTCAGATCGAAGACTGTCAATGTATCGCGGATTAGGATGCGATTTTGGGATCTTTGTAATATTACAAACAAAGATTTTTCAATTAATAATTATATTAACAATGGATTGATTCATACACCCCACAACTGTTTTAATGAATCAAGTGATCTTCCTAAGTATTACCGGATTTATGATTCTGAAGGTATTTTTTTATAAATTTCTTGTTATGTTCAATGTTTCGTTTGTAAACTCTACTAGAAAATTATTGAATGAATTTCAAAAATTATCTTTTGGTAATTATAGAGTTAGCAAACACTTGGAAATAAATATAGAATTGATCCATAATATAGATCCGATCCAAGAAAAATCATCTTCCTGAAAGAAAGACCGTGTTGCAAAATCGGATTTGTTTCCCCACAAATCAAGGTTTCCGATTTTGGAAGGATTTCCTAAAACTAGTTATTTTCGAAAATTGTTATCTTCACTCCCTATAAAAGAATATTATTTTGTGGTGTTTTCACAAACATCTTGGGAGAAGTTGTTCGGAACAAAAACTAGGGTTTTTCATATTTCTTCAAAACTTGAAAATATGAGAAAGAGGAAGTCCAGAGAAAAACGCCTGAAACTAACAAACTGAAATTGAATCCATTTATTCATTCTGGTGATATTGAGAAAATCAAGTACCCTCACTTGATCAAAGACAAACATGAATTCACAATCTTTGTAGATAGTACATGTTTTGAGAGATATCAAACTTTAAACGAAGTAAATTTCACTGCTGAGAAGAGGTTCGATTCATATGTTTGAGAAAGCAAATATGTGAAGTTTGTTTAAGACCGAAACTGGGGAGATTTGTTTAGGTTTGAAAAAAATTCACCTGATATAGTAAGAATCTTTTATACTATAATATTCATAATATTAATCATGAGAATCTTACGTTTAGCACTCTTGTTGGAGACGCTTTTCACCATATCGACAGATGATATCAAAGATCATCAATTACAATGTGACAGGGAATCATTTGATCTCTAGTTTTGAAATTAAGCACGATAACATTTCAAAACGTATCACTGGAAAATCTATTGGCTGGAAGAATGCTAACCAAAGAAATACCCTTCTACTTTAGGGTTTTTGGTAAACTTGCTATAACAACTCTCATTCCTTATACAAGAGATACATCACAATGGGACAAGGAATTTGATGAGTTTGTATACTTTCTTCTTGCAGGTGATAAGAAAATTGATTTATGTGGAATGGTTATAAATCAAATGATCAAAATCTTTGAATCTATCAATGCCACAACATCCCATAGAAATTTTGGATCTCCCTGTCTCATCACCAGCATGTGTGAAAACACTATGGGGGATAATTTTGAGATAGTCACTAAAACAGTTTCTCAGGGAATTATCAAACAAATGAGTAAAACTCGAAAATAAAGAGGAATTGTTTCAACTACTCAAATATATAGCAATGGAGACCTCTTGTTTCATATTTTACGTTCTAGAAGACAATTAAACTGTATTAAAAAACAATTAGCCTTTGCCGCTCGAAATGATCCAGAAACTCTTAAAGGAATTTTAGAGATCAATGATGAGTTCTTAAAAGGCAAAGAAGACTAAGACTCTGAGCAAGAATCTGATGAGCAGCTGACGAATAAGGAGTAGTTTACCTTCCTCTTTTCAGAAAAATAGACATCAATCTTTTGATTTGATTCAATTATTGTATAAGGTCTATTTTTGAATAAAACTATCATTATTTATGAATAAAATTATTTATTTATAATTTTTCTTGTGATAGTTACCGATTACACAGCATGTGAATGAATATTTATATTTTTGTTATGTGTATTCGTTTTATGGGATGTCTGATTTCAGTTTTCATAACCTTAATATTCGATCTCCTATGATGTAACCCTTATGGTTTGTGTGGCTTTTTGATTTAGTAGGATTAAGTTCCAGCCCATGTTGGTAGGCTTTATCAAAGGATCATAAGGTGTTCCGATGAAATTCATATGTGAAGAGTCACAATATGTTGAATCAATTTATGTTTACATGAGTGGTGTTTAACATAACATATGTGTTTCGGGTTTTCAACTTTTGATATTGGCACACATTAGTTAATACAGTTTCAACATTTCCCTGTTAAAGGTTGTTATTGTTGTTGTTCTTCTGTTCTTGCGACAAGATGACAATATACTGGGGGAGAGTTCTTACTTGAACTTGCACTAAATGATATATCTTTCTGGGAAAAATAGGCTGTGGAATCTGAGGTAACGAATTTGTTAGTTAATCGTTTTCCTGTTTAAAAAAGCATGTTTATATTGCATATATTTTGCTTTTGCTTAACAAAATTTCGGTACAATTGATATGTTCCATTATTGTGTATATGGATGTGTGTGTGTGTGTGTGTGTATGAATCAATTGTTTCCGGTTAAGAAAAACTGCGTCAATTTATTTGGCTTATTGTTTGGTATCTTCTTTATTGTTAGGTATTGTAAGGAACCGCAAGATCGTCAACGCCATTAGACAGTCAAGTGATGATTTTTTCTTCCTCCGGTATCCAATTGACACGTTTGAGTAGTCCATTCTACATAACTTTGCGTGATTTATTCAATGATACTAGTTTGGTATCTAAATCGTTGTTAGATTAATATCTATTAATTATCGTTTGTGTTAAACTAATCGAGTTATTATCGGCTAAATCATCACTTGACTAGTCTAATGGCATTGACGAGCTTGCGGTTCCTTACAGGTATGACATTTTTTTTTCTTAACGAAATTCGGTGCAATTACGGTGCTATAATCTCTATGTTTGTTTCAATTGCTTCCGGTTAAGAAAATAATTTGGTTCGTATGTATTGTTTATGACTTAACGAAATACGGGATCATTTGTTTAGTCCAAATAGATTCTGGATAAGAGAAACTAAGTTAATTCTGATCTTAATTAGACTTACCAAATTGGAGGATTCGGTTATTCAAGTCTAACTGAATGCCTTGACAAGAAAAACTAGTTAACTAACCTAGTGTTTATCTTGTTGTTGATGGTGGATTTTAGTTCAGGGCTAAAATTTTAGAACCAATTTTAATGTGTTGTCATCTTGCAAAGGGTAAAGTCGTTTGATGAGTGATGAATACTTCTTCGCTTTATTTATACGAAGCAATTCAATAAATACAAAAAATTCACCCATAATGGTGCATGTAGCAACAATCCCAAATATTCTGAGAGTTTTAGCATTATTAATTAATGCACGGTTAGCCTAGTGTTTCCTGTGTTATTCCTAGCCGAGATCTCGTTATTAGCATGAAATGACGACTGTGTGTTCACTCTCAGCAGAGTAACATGAATCTCCAAGTGCCAATTTTGAGACATGCACGAAATACACGTACATGCTACTCTCTGACAAAGAGAATTTCAAGTCGATGCGCTTTTAGCTCGATCGAACGCATTTAATTTCCTTAGGGAAAATCTAGACTGTCTGAATCAGTCTCAGAAATGATCACGGCCACACAAGTTGGCCGCGAAATTTAACAAGCCTAGCCAAACCCTGGCAAGAGTAGGAGATCATCGTGATGACCATCGGCGGGCCCGTTTATGCCTTAGCCGTTCGAACATCAAACGAACTCCTCCCAGCATGTCAAACTCCAACCCTCGAATAGGGTGGTTGCGCTGCTTTGGAAGAAGCTCGACGAGCTTAGACTGTTCAAGGCGGTCTTAAAATAATCGCGATCGTCCAACTTCACCATCCTGGTTGGACGGCCTAGATCATCCCGCGAATGATCAGTGAAGCGCTAATGCGCACATTGGTGGGCCCACTTTGTCCATACCTGATCGGCTTGCTCACGGCATGGCCATAGAGCCATGACTGTTTGTCTAAAACATGATGGGTGTGAAGCTTTTTCATGGGTCACGGATGATCTCAATAGCCAGCACATTTGGATGGCTTAGAACGCACCTAGGACCATCAAGGAAATTCACACATGATCACCATTAGACCAACGTGGGCCCCGCATAATCGGTCTCCCCAAAGGAGTAGCATAGCCTGCCAAACTGTTTGGCCAAAGTTGTGCACGCGTGACTATTCCAAAACCCTAATTAGGGTTTGCGGCATTACATATATGTTGTTGTTTGATCATAACCATCCATCTTCGCCAGATCGCATGGAGGGTATAGATGTAGACTTAAGAAGTACCAAGAGTATCAACGTGATCACCGTGGGCCCACCTATGCGTGTGACCGACCGGCCTAGGCCAACCATGGCCGAGCGCCTCAAAACGCACGCCCAAAGGAGGCATGTCACGCGGTTCCCAAATCCTTTACTGCAAAGGATTTCTATCGCAAATCGATCACGGCCACTCATCTTTGCCAGTCAACTTGACTGGCCCAGATCAAGCCTTCATGGGACAGAGAGGCATAGACGTGCACAACAACGGGACGTCTTCATGCGTGATCAATCGGTCCCACCAAAATTGGCGCCCATGCTTGAATTCGGTCAAGCCAAAAAGTGATGCTTGCGCACCTCTTAAAATCCCTAAAATTTCACCAACGGTCGCAGATTTATGCCGTAAACCATCTCGTCTGTCCAACCTTTCCATCTTGGTCGGACAACCTAGGTTGAAAGCTAAAGGACCAATGAGGCACCTCGGTGATCACAGTCCGCCACTCTTCCACAGGGAGTGATCGACCAAGGGATGGCCCGCCCATATAACCTCCAAATGATCACTCGAAGATGGTTGGATGTGATGTTATTTTAAGACGCTTAATCCGCGACTCATTTGGTTAAGCTATAAAACAGCGATGCTTCATACATATTGATTGTTTTTGATGCATTACATGCATTAAGTATACACGATATTTCATGAATATCAATTTCTTAAATAACTTAGTTATTTAACTTAACACCGTATGCTATTTCCCATGGCAGGTCCCACGGCTCGACCTACTCATTGGAGACATCAAGGATGTCAAAAACTGGGGGATACTCACTGGGGTATTGTTCTGGCGGCTTACAGCGTGCCATTACAAGAACGTTTCAGTAAGAGTGGACGGTTAACAGTGATGAGGGAAGTGGGAAAAGGTGTGATCGTGTAACAATCAACACTCCTACACGACCCCACTACTCCATCACTTCACCTCTTCCACTTCCTATGAGATGAGGGTTGTGCTCAATGACTTGTATAAATAGGTATTTCACCTATTTCCAAACAACACAAATAAAACACAGAAAAAACCAAGTGTTGTCATCAGTATCCAGAAATCACCAATCTGATACAAGTCATAAACATCCAACACCTTCACAATCTCAATACCTTCTTCGCTTCCCTCCCTAAGATCAACCCCATCTCATTCACTTTGTGATCGAAGCAAGTCTAGAACTGCCATTTCTTGGTTTAGGCAAGAATTGTATGGATTGATCTCTCAAATCAAAATTACTCTCATGCAGTGCATTTGTTTAGGGTTTAGATTCGTTTCTCATCCACACACACCCAGATTTACCAAAAACCGCAGAAACAATTTTCACCCATAAATAATTGGCGACCACAATGGGAGATTAATCTCTCAGTTGTGAAGTCAATTTCTTCAATACCCAATCCCATTTGGTTGATTTTCAAAATGGTTGGTCTTAGGACTCCCCCAACAATTTCAAATCTCGGTTGAAGCTCCTCCAATGAAGATACCCCTCTTCCCAATGGTGTATCTGATGGTGTAACAGGAAGAATCCCAATATTTATCGAGTTAGCACGGGTGCAGGAGATTCACATGAAGAACATATGACCTGATTAAAGAAACAATAAATGGCATACTCGATATCCTCATCAAGATGACATCAGATATGAGCGATTCCCCTATCACGGAGATATATACACTGGGGACTGATCCTCGCAACGATCCTCCTCAAGTAAATAGTTTCACTATTAACCAGAGGCCGGTGGATCAGGAATCGGTTTCTCTAGTAGAAAGTTTATGCGAACTTTTACACCTCTCGAAGAATCAGCAGGCGGAGACGTTTGCTGCAATTAACCAGATAGCCCTCGACTTGCATTTAACTCCTTTGCGTCCAGAAGCCTCAAAAACACTAGAGATGTCTATGAATAATGTTATATTTACAGAAGAAGAAATGATGGCGGAAGAAGGTCGCAATCGGGCCCTACACATTACTGCACGCATCAAGGATTCATATTTCAAGTGGGTCCTCATCGACACGAGAGCGTCTTCTAATATAATTACTCTCAAGACACTCAGGACGACCAAGGTTCGCCCAAACAAGATCATGTGACAACCTACCACGATGACAGACTTTGAAGGAAACCAAACCAACATGTACGGGTATGTCAATCTGAATTTATCTTTGGGGCCCGTCCAATCAAAGGTGAAACTCGAAGTCATACAAAAGAAGCGGGACTACCATATACTTGGGAAACCATGGCTTCATGAAAAAAGTATCATCCTCTCAACGTATCACCAATTCCTGAAGAATATGTTGAATAAATAGGTCGTTCGTATTCCTGCATCATTGTCTCCTTACGCACCAATATGTGGAGTGGAATCGTTTGAACCAAGAGAAGCTCCGCATGAAGAATCAGACAAAGTTTATTTCATCCCACTCCCCACGTGGATTTCAATCTAGGAGGAGGACGGACTTGCATCATTGAAGGCTAAGCCCCATGATGCATCTTTGATACCAGCCAGAGCTTTACCATGGAAACAACCACTACAAAGAATATTTCGTCCATGTGATGTTCCAAGCATCCAATCATCGCATCCAGGAGAGTACAATAATCTTGTATCAAATCACAGAAGCGTGGATTCAAGGTGGTACAATTAAAGTAAGATACACTTGGGGACTAAAGTTACTTCAGGTTTAGAAGTTTAAACGCAGACACCGCCTTATCAGCGAATGCAATGGAAGCACATCTTCCATGAGAAAATAAGCTCATGATAATTATACATGGGGACTTTTGTCATGCTGCTTACTCACTGGAGATCCTGATCCACTCAAAGCCCAATCATGCACGAAGGACGTTCCTAGCGGAGACAGATCTAAGTAACTATCCTTAAACTAAATATTTTTTATCAATTAGGCATATCAAATAAATTTAAATCTCTTAGTGTTGAGACGAGAAAATTCCTCAACACTCACCACTGTGTTGCCAGGAAAACTGCCTCAACAAATTTTTCCTGTAGGATCAGAATATCACTACAACATTTCTGCGAGATTCTAAAACAACACTCTGCGAGCGTCGCAGAATAGCTCAAAGAATAATCCAAAGAATGACGTAACGAATGACGAAAACAGGAAAAACGGGAAGAGCGTGATTGTTCTGCGATGGTTAAAATTCCTACGAGAGTTAGCATTACAACTATCGCGAGAGCATCGCGAGACAGATCCGAAATTAAAGGACAACCTAGCTGTCATCCACTATGTAACTACCCTATATAAAGAGATCCATTAGATTCAGAAAGGGGATGATGTATTTTTTGAGTGTTGAGAAAGATTCTTGGATGGATCAATATAATAGATTATATAATCTCTACACATACTCAATCGATCAAATAAATAATCTTACCAATGAGAACGATCAATTAGTGCAAAAGCAAAATCTATTAAATAGCGAAGCTACTCGCCTCTCATATTTGTTAACCCGGGCTAACTTGGCGATGGAATCTTTATCAGATGAAAATAAAACTTTATCTCAGGAGAAACGTAGCTTTTTAAATAAGATGGCGATCTCCTTGCAACAAATAAATGATCTTCAGAAAATGTGCAACGACTAAGAGCAATCTCTTCGTTCACTAAAATATGAACTCAAGGAAGTAACTGAATCTTCTGCCGCTGAGAAATATAAACTTATCAAAGGCAGGTTAACTCTAAGTTTAAAGGCCAGTAAACTCCAAGATCAATATTCTCAATTAGAAGAATTTTACTCCTTATTAGCAAAAGAAAACACTTATCTCCTCTCCAAAGAAGAAATTATAAAATCTCACCTGAAGGGTATAGTTGGAGATAATTTTGATGATTCCATGAACCAATAGGAGAATTGTTTCTTCACACTAATTCAGAACTTAGCTTCTCAAAAAGAAGGTAGTCGTTTTGACTTCCTTGATTGTTAATTTTCCTATTTAATTTCTCTGTTATATTTCTTGCGAGATTTTCATCTGAATATCTTCTTGTTAACTTATCTTTCTCGCAGAATCTGAAAAATGCCTTCATTCTACTATTTCTGATTTGACTAAGAAACTAGCTTCAGTTCACAAGGAAAACGTAAGGCTCACCATCCATCTTGTTAAATCTCGCGATCGTGCAGATACGAGGTATGACTACCTTGAATAGTACAAAAATATGGAGATTAGAAATCGTGACAAAGGTTTCCTTCGCAAGGTTCATCTTAGTGCTGAAGTTCTTGTGAATGACATTCTGATTTCCCAATCTCTCCCTTATGTATCCGTTGATCCTCCAGAAGTGGATGATGATGAAATTCCTCTTCCCATGGATAATGATATATACTATGCAAGTAGTGAAGAAGATGTATCTCAAGAAGACCCATCAGAAAAAGAAGAAAGTCCTCCAAGAGAAGTAGCTACTGGTGGTGAAGCAATTGCTGATGAAAAGTTAGATGAAGAAGAAGATAAAACTGATCGTAACGCGAAGAATACCAGTAAGGAGAATGAAGCTGGCGAGACTAATAGCGAGATTATTACTGAAGCTTGAATTTTGCTCTTGTTTTCTTTTCATTCCTCTTTCTTGCGAGCAATGTATCTTTTATGCAACTTTGGAGTTCAACTTTGCCTCTGTTATTTTGAATATTCTCAAGAAAGATAATGATATTTTGTTTATTAACTCCCCTATTTGCCCTTCATTATATTTCTTATAATGATCAAGTGTTTCCTGCATTCTTCCTTTGCGAACTGTGTTGCGATATTTCTTGTGAAATTATAGATAATCCTGATGTGTGGTTCTGAATAATATTTCTGAGAAATTCCGAAGGATTCTGAGAAATCCTTCATGACTTTTTAAAAGAAAATAGTTAATGTTTGGGATTATTCTATTGGTCTTATTTTGCCTTCCTAGTTAAAGGTCTTATTGTTCCAATATTTGTGTCTGCGACAAAATCGCAGATTATCTTTATATTTGCATGTAAAAACACCATTGATCTTACCTTATCCGTATTTTGTCAATTTCTCTGCGATAATATGACAAGTCTAATTTCTCTTGCAAGAACAAAGCTTTATGACATTGCCGTCTTGCGATGAAATCGCAGGATGATTTTACACTTTCATGTAAAAACCCATTGATCTCATCTTAAATTTTTCTCTTGGCTTGTTGCCTTTGTATAATATTTGTCATGCGATAATATGACAGGCCTAAATGTTCTTGCGATCATAAATCCCCATGACATTGCAGTCTTTAGACACTTATCAGCTCCCTAATGGAGGGTGCCGCCCTTATCTTCCCCCTAGTTGCCCCTTCAAGGAGGGCACATCGTCCATACAAGACTATCTCCTCCCATCCAGATTTACCAACAACCAGTTGTTTTCGCAGCCTCTTGTCCTTTACGCCTATATGGCTTATAGTTACAAGACTGCACCCTAAGTGGGGTTTTCTTCGGGCCGAGTGCATCATAGCCAAGACTTTCCAAGGATGTCCAGGTAGTTTCGTACGCCCCGGGTACCCTTGACTCAACCGTGTACCTCGGTGCCTTGGTCATACTCTGCACTCCTTAGAAGAGATCCTCAGTCATCCAACCAGGGTATAACCTAATATAGTTGGAAATCCAAGGTACCTCTCCCGGATAGGTTTTCTTTAACCCCAACATCTTCATGACTCAGGTTCCAGCAGCCGTATAACCTTATCCCTGAGTCACGCAAAGAGATACCCTCTTATATGACGCACTTTAGGTCTTACATTTGCCTCTTGCGAAATTGTATCTGTGAACTAGGGTGCACGCCATAAAGGTTCGTCCCATTCTATTAATCTTTGCGAAATTTTTTTCCGCGTTTCTTGCGATATTTTCTCAGTTCTTACTTGCTCTGTTATTGGAAGAATCTCGCAGTTGTAATTAAGATAGAAAAATTTATTACCCATTTCATCATACAACATACCAGCATCTCTAATCTCGCAGAATTTGTCATTGATAATATATTTTCAGAAATAATCTATTCCATGGTCTATCAAGTCTTTGACCAACATCTCTACCTTCAGGATCCATTAATTTGTATTCCCCAGTTCCAACTATCTCTTTAATGATGTATGGTCCATCCCATTTTCTCGCCAGTTTACCACCATTTTCTCGCTGATAAATTGGTGTTTCTCGCAGCACTAGATCTCCTGGCTGGAACTCACGTCTTTTGACTCGGTTGTTATATTCGCGAGCTAACCTTCGCTGATAATTTTCCATATGTTGTAATGCTTTTTCTCTTTTCTCTTCTAATTCATCAAGTTCTCTTAGAATCATGCTAGTATTAAGATTATTCTCCCAAACCTCTCTTCTTGTTGTAGGAATAGCAACTTCTGTTGGTAGTACTGCTTCAACACCATACGTTAAACAAAAAGGTGACATCCCAGTTGCCCTATTTTGTTGTGTTGTAAGACCAGAATGCATTATGTACCTGTTCACACCATGCTCTGTGGTACCCTTCTAATTTCTTTTTTAAGATGTCTGCGATTGTCTTATTAGTTGCTTCAGCCTCACCATTATCTTGTGGGTATAAAGGAGTAGATTTTCCATATCTTATCTTAAATGCATTGAGTAGCAACTCTATGTTTTGTCCTTCAAATTTTTTTCCATTATCAGAAACTAACTGTGCTGGGATTCCAAATCTGCAGATAATATTTTCAAAGATGAACGTAAATATATATTTATCGTGAATGTGTTGTACCGCTTTTACTTCTTCCCACTTTGTGAAGTAATCTGTCGCAACAATTAAGTATCTCTTCTGCCCTGAACCCGTCATAAAGGGTCCCACAATATCTAAGCCCCATTTTCCAAAAGTCCACACACCTTTTGAAGATGATAATGGTGCTCCTGGTGCATGTATCCTTTTTCCATATTGCTGGCAATCTTTGCAACGTTTTGATAATTGTTTTGCATCTTCATGCACATACGGACAACAATAGCCTTGCATTTTTGTTCTATAAGCTAAAGATCTTCCTCCGCTATGATTACCAGCATATCCGCTATGCAACATTTTTAACACTTTTTCTCCTTCTTCCCTTGTCAAACATCTAAGTAATGGCCCATTAAAATATTTTCGATACAATACTCCATCCCTTAATTCATAATTTGTTGAACGGCTCTTTAATTTGTGCGCCTCCAATCTATTTCTTGGTGTTTCACCCGTCTCCAAGTATGCGTGCAGTTCTGCTCTCCAATCAGTGATAATGTCGCTGGCTGGCTCCTCTTCGTCATTTTCTATTATCATTACATCCCTATTTTCTTCTTCTTCTTTGTTAATTGAAGGTGATACAAGCGTTTGAATTCTTATGCATCTCGCAACTGTGTTTGTCATCATACTTGATATGAACGCAAAAGCATCTGCGAGTCAGTTATATTTTCTTGATATATGTCTCCATTTTATTTTTGAAATTCTCGCAGACAATTCTTCAACAAGTTTCTTGTATTTCTTAAGAGATGGTTCATTTGTTGTGTATTCTCCTTTTATATCTGGAGAATAACCAGTTGCGAGTCACTGGTAATCCTTGCATCCTCCAACTTCATCTCTACATCGAGCTTTAGAGCATGTACCACAACTTCATACTATATTTCATTATTAGTGGATGTGAATTCCAAACGAAATGAAAAAGCCATTTTTTCTCCTTCTGGTGAGATTAGGGTTTGGAAGGCTTGCGAGCTTCCTCTTTATCTCTAACGGTTTTATGCCTTGGTAGGCGTGCATGGAGTGGCCGATTGGCCTAGTAGGTAGGCGGGACGCCATTCTACACATTCATGCCTGCAGGACGTCTATCGGAGCAATCTGGGTCGCCCGTTCTAGCCTGCGATGATGGATGGTCGAGATTAGAAGTGGCCTCGCATGCCTTCTTTGTGCCACCGTATCTCAACGTTGGTGACTCCCATAGAGAATCCGTTTGCACCAGCAGGGAGGTGGGTCGGTGGCGAGCATGCGCATGCTTGGTTTATGACCCTGGGCGCAATCTAAGCCATCCAACTATGCCGGCGAAGTCGGATGGTCGTGATCGTTTTGGATCTTCTCAACCTGCATAAGGCGTTAATCTAGCCTTGTTTTGGCAATCGTTTCTTGCACCACGGCTTGCCTATGAGGGAGTCGGTCATGTAGGTAGAAAGTGGGCCCGCCAATGGTGTACCATCACTTCACTACTTGTTTTAGGGTATAATCTAAGCCGTCCAACTATGCCGGTGAAGTTGGACGCTCACGATTAAAAGAAACCCTAGCCGTGCGTCATGCTCATTTTGAGCGCACGTTTTGGAAGGACCAACCGTGGTTGGTCTTGACCGTTCGGTCATGTGTGAAGGTGGGTCTGAGGTGATCATGGTAGCATGCTCAGGACCCCCTGAATCTATATCTACACCCTCCATATATGCTTGCGAAGTTGGACGGGTGAGATATATTTTTGGGTTTGTTTTCAGCAAGTGAGACTAACATGGATAGTCCTGCACTCGTTCAACGGGGCTAGTATAACCTACCGTCAGGTAGCCTACGGGTGTTTGCACATCGAACACAAGGCTTTAATTAAACCATTAATAGTAATGCTGTATACCTACAGAAAACCGGGATGGTTGCCACATGCTCCGTCGGGATGGTTGCCACATGCTCCGTTCTGGGTATGTTTTAATTCTCAGAGATGGTTGCACATGCTCCAATGAATTAATATGGCGAGAAGTATTCATCGCCTGAAGGCTTTATCCTTTGCAGGATGTCATCTTACAAAAATTGGCTTTTTACAATTTTAGCCTTTAAATAGAAATCCACCATCAACACCAGGCAAAAAATTCATGACTCCAACACTGATGGAGAAGTCGATGTAGTATTTTTTTTTTCGTGCAGGTGATTGTGGCATCTCCTTGAATGAAATAATAATAATTTTCATTGATGAATCTGGGAATAAATCATTGTAGATAAGCAGCATGTTGATGAAGCGTGCTCTTCTTTGGGACATGGGAATATGGAGAATTCCGGAAATCCCGAACCGAATGGAGATAGCGGCATTGCCAATGGAGGTTCCAACATTGCCGAGTCCTCAAATGGTTCAGAGGCTCCCCTAGTAAGTGTTTCTCCTGTAGTCCCTTCATAGAAGTATGATATTGCTGATTTATGCATGAATGAATGAGAACCCGCATGAATATACGAGTAATTTTGCCGAAATACGTCATCAGAAAATTTCAGACTTCAGATTTTATTAGAAACGCCGTAGAATCCTCGTATGGAGTCGTATTTTCGATGTCCACATATGTATCTTCAATTCCGGGAAATTTCCAAGCTTTATCAAAGAAGCTCTTCGAATTTTGAGCATGTTTAAAGCCTGGAAAATTCGAAACAGTAAACTTCCAGGAGGTATTCAGAACTTTTCCAGATCGCATGTTGTGTGATGTTTTGGCCACATCTCCTTGCTCGTTCATCCGATTGTCATGGAATTTTGACATGTTGTAGATAACTTCCATACGAAGAGAATAGTATGTGACCCATATCTATATTTCTCACCAATTGCTCCCAGATCGTCACTGAACATAGGGCAGTGTAAATTTGCTTCAGTTGAGTTTCTTTGAAAACGTGTTTCATGACTTTGATACTTCTTGCACATGTCGTAAATGTATAATAAGGAACTTAGATGATTTTAGTTCACTTAATTTCTTAATTTTATGATTGCATTGGATTTCCACGCCTGAACCATCCTCATCCCATGTAATCTTCGCATTAGGTACTGAATGACGAAGTTGGGAATCATGGACCCAATAATGATAGCTTGGGAAGTCCTGGAGTTGTTGTCAATGGAACTCCTATATTTTCATCTCCAGGTTATGAAGTGCTGGTTGTTGATGCCACGGAGTTGGCGGAAACTTCAATTGAGCCTCAGATAGTGGAACCAAAATCGAGAATAGCAGAAACTGCTTCGTCTGAAGTGGTCTCCATGATTGTTGATGCTGCTCCAATAGTTGAGAGGCGTATGATAGTGCATGAGTATCCCAATGCAGGGATTTCTTTTGATCCTCAATTTGGTGAGTTACTCCCATACCACCAGTTAGTTGGTGGTTTTAGTGTTCCCATCGGATATGCTGCTATGTATGAGAAATTGTGGAAAATGTATAGACACGTCGTGGTTACTCAGGATATAGAATGGAGCTATTTCTTAACAAAGCAAGTGGAAGCCATCTTGCGTGTTATACGTGATATCTATATCACTCCCAGAAATGCTATTACCCGAGACATACTCTTTGATTGGGAGTACAACTTGAAGAATGCTGAAGAACTTGGCTTCAATATGAAGTGGCTTCGTCAAAGGCTTGAATCTATCAGGAAAACAGTAGAGGGTAGTGTTCCTTTCCCTTCTAGTGATACCATGACGAAGAAGATGGACGAAGTTGTTGAACTGACCAAGAAGCCGTAGTTGGAGAAAGCGGCTTTACAAGTCTTGGAGAATGCTGAGAAGCAGAAATCATTCTTTGACGGCTTTCTTTTGTTTCCTTTCCATAATATTATAAACATTGAGCTCCAGAGATATGTGACATTTTATTTGGGTTTTGATTTTTTATAGGTTTTGAATTTATAAATGCTGAGTGCAAGTATGCACACGTTTTAGGGGAATTGAAAATACAATTAAAAGAAAATTAAGTGCAAACGTCAGATGTTTTGAGCGCTTGCCTTGGACATAAAACATCCAATGTTGAATGCTTTATGCATCGAGAACCTTGAGCCAATTCTCGTGAATCACAGGCACTGCCATTTTTCCTTGATGTCATCCAATTTATAGTATCCTCCAGCAACTGACTTAGCAACCATGAAAGGTCCTTCCCAGTTAGAACCCTTTGTAGAATGCAGATTGCGCCTGGTTTCCTTAAGAACCAAATCCCCTTCATGAAACTTGTTAAGCTTGATTGCGCGTGCCCTGAATATATTCTGCTGGTTTGGAATCACCCGCGGATTCCATGCTGGTGAAGATTTCCAATTCTGTGGTACATGTGGACACTCATGCAAAGGAAAAAATGGCGGGTATTACTTGTCAAACTGAGCCAAGTCTTCAGCGAAAAACCTTTCAATGTGGTGCATAGTCAGAAGAGGTTCCAACCATGCATTATAGTATTGCTGAGGCGGGACTGTCCACTCATAGCGTTTGATGACCGGTATGTTTTGAGCGAGTCCTCGAATTGGGGTAGCATATTTGAAAGTAGGTAACACATATGCATCATGAGGAATAAGACTTGCCTGAGTGCGAACCTCTTGACAAATTCGTTAGGGCTTCCCCCAGGCTTTTGCGTGAGTCCTATCAGAGTTTCGACCTTTTCTAAATGCTCGAAAGGCTGGTCATCTTCTGAGTCAGAGCTTTCTTCGGTGGAGAAGTGTGCAACTGAAGGTGAAGATACCGTAGAAATTTTCCATCATGGATCCACGCTCTCCCAAGAACCATGTCGTATCCAGGATCCTCCCTGATTATGAAGAATTTAACTTATGTCCAGGTTGAACCACTTCTTATGTTGAGAATGATGTAACCATAAGCATCCCTGGATATTCCTTCATGATCTCTGATTGAGATTGGAGCGTGAGTTTCTTCTTGACGAGTGATGCCAGCAGCTCTGAGGGTTTTCAGAGGGATGATGTTGACAGCAGTGCCAACGTCGACTAATGCTCGTCTGAATTCATTCCCTTTGAGATGCACCATGGTGAGAAGTCCCCAGTCATACATCTCTTTGTCTATCATAGGTGGTTCAGGGAATGTTTCCTGAATTGTGAGTGGTTTTCCTGACACGACATGGTTTAGCGCAGCAAACATGTCATCTCTTTGGTCCCTTGACAAGTACATCAACTCGCAGATGTGCTCTATTAAAGACTGAACTGCTTCCTTGACCAGATACTTGGAGGGTGCGAATGTTTTGATCGGGAGAGGATTTCTGTGTACTCCTTCAGTCCCTAGTTCTCCTAAGTCGGCCTTTTCTTTGAAGATGCGTTTCAAATTTCTGCAGTCACGAGTTGGATGACTGACATACCTATGGAAGTGGAAATATCGTGCATTTTCCATTTGCTCCGCGGTTGGTTCCTTTTTGATAGGAGGTAGCTTGATTGCACCATCTTGGATCCAGACTTCCAGTAGTTCGATCACTTCTTCAATGGGAAATGAGAAATCAGGAACTTCCTCATCATTCTGTTGTGATTGTGCATTTTTGGTCTGGTTGTCCTTCCTTGGAGCTTCTGAAGGGTGAGACGTTAGAGAAGCGTTTTTGTGTTGATGTGTTTCGGCATTTCTCTTGCTTCCTTTAGCAAAATTCATGGAAGCTTCAATATTATACTGCTTGTTGATCAGGCGTTGAGCACTGCTGCTTCGAGTGTCTTTCGATTCCTCCATTTTGACAGTTTTCGTTCTTTCTAGCAAGGCGGGAGTGGTAGTTATCGATCGCTTGGATGCTTCATGAAGTTACGAAAAGGTCTGGAAGCGGAGATTCTCTAACAAAGCTCTGTAAACAGGGATCATCCTATTCATGCACAAGTCCACCAGTTGTTGTTCAGTAACATTTGGATCATGACAATCCAGTGCCTGGAGTCTGAACTTTTTTACGTAGTCATTCAGGTGTTCAGTATTCTTCTGAGACATCCTCCCCAGGTCGGAGAGTGTGACTTGTTCAGAGACAAAGAAATATTTTCTGCTGAAAGCATTAATCATTTCTCGCCAATTGGCTATGCTCCCTGGAGTGATGTTGTTGTACCAAGTGTATGCACGACCCGTCAGGCATTTCAAAAACTCCTTCAAGCGGACAACATGGTTGTGTTCATGTTCTCCTAATGATTCCAGAAGTCGAGAAATGTGTTCTCGAGCATTTCCCGTTCCGTTATAGAGTGTGAACGTTGGAGAGGTGTATCCTTTTGGGAGAGGGATCCTCTGTGTGGCTGCAGGATACGGAGGTTGATGACAATGCACGGTCGTTGTATGACCCATTCCTCGATTCTCCATAAAGCCTTCCAAGTCTTCACGGGTGATGAAGCCGGCGGGTTGAGGCTCTGCGGCTTTGCGGGTTTCATCGTCATCAGGAACAAGAATAACTTCGGGGTCCGTTGGAGACGTTTCCTTGTCTTTCCATTTTTCTTGAGTTTTGTCTGACATCTTGTCAGTGAGACTTTTGAGATAGTTGAATAGTTCCTTCTGAGTAGCATCCATGTCAGTTTGATTCTTGGCGAGAACTTCTTGGACCATCATGAGATCGCCTATGGTAGGAGGATTTTCTATGACTTCTTCTGGATGCTGCCCGAAATGAGGATGATCTTCTACATTGGTGTGAGGAGGAGTAATGTCACCACCATCATTAGAAGAGGGAATAGTTTCTGGAGTACCACCAGTGTTGTTGCAGGTACTAGCATTTTTGGTGTTGGGATGTGTAACTGATCCTGACCTAAAATCAACCATCTTTGCGAAAACAAGAGATTGCAACAGAGAGATTAATCTCCCACTGTGGTCGCCAATCTGTGGATGGGGAAAAACGGGTCGCCGGTTTTTTTGGAAAGTGGAGAGTCGAGCGAGTTGTCGAGACTCCTCAGCCGGGAAAGATGTTAATCCTCACACAGATGCACCACTGCAAAGGGGGTTCTTAGATTCGGGAAATCAATCTGTATGACTCCGGCCTAAACCAAGACAATGGCCGTCCCAGAATCAATTCGGTCGCAAAGAGGGAGATGGGTTGATCTATAGGAGGGAAGCTGAGAATTGTGTGAGATCAATGATGATCGAGTATTGTGGGTGTGTTGAAGGTTTCTATAGTATTGGTGAACTGTTGAGTTCTGATAAGATCTTAGTGATTGATGAATTCTTGAGAGTAGTTACTCGAGAATTCAGTGTTAGACGTGTATTCGAGTGTTCAAATGTCGATAAAGATGTCCTTCAATCATGGTTTCAGAGACGTATTTATACTGTTACAATAGTAACACCACTGACCCCTGTAAGTGTGACGGTTTCTTGAGTGGAAGAGTGGGAAAGTGGGAAATCGTGGTAAAGTCAGTTCCACGTCGTGTGGAGACTTGAATGATCATGCACCCACTACTTTTCTAACTCCTTCAACCGTTGACACGACTTACGCACATTTCTCTCCGTGGGATGAATCCACGTGCCGTAGACCGCCAGACCAAAACCATAAATGATATCCCCCCATTTGTGACGTGATTGATGTCTCACGAATCGTGGAGTCTGCGGGGCAGACATATTTAGGTTAGTCAATTATTGACTGATTAGACACTAAGTCTAAGTTTGATGAATCAAGCATGAATGGTGAATTCTCAGCGATTCATGGCTCGAACATGTAGTTCTCTGGAGAGATGCCAGTGTGATAATTTACTGACAAGTTGAGTGATTGAGCAAGTATTGCCGCGAATTATGAGAATTCAATGAGCAATTGAGGAAGTATTGCTCAATTCACCGAATTAAGGGATTTTGATGGGGAACTGAGCAAGTATTGCTCAATTCTCCAAATTAAGGATTTGATGGGCAACAGAGCAAGTATTTCTCAATTTACCAAATACTGGAGAATTGTTGAATATTGACTAATATTCGGGCGATTGAGCAAGTATTGCTCGATTCGGCGAATTATTTACTGGTGATGTGACCCAGTAAAATATTAATTAAAATATTGGTAGATTACCGAATATTGGTTAATTAATTTTAGATGTTGATTGATGAATCAACATAAATTTATTGGTGTTCGAAATTACTCAGAATGATGGTTTCACAGAGCGTTCATTTGAAACCCTAATTTTTGGACAATCCTCCATCCATTAGAGAATTGCCGAAAATTGATTATGAGTGATGGAAAGACTGACCACATGGGATGAGGAACGTCCATGTGATGCTCAGCGCTCGAGTGAGCATGCACCAGGGTTCTCAGTTTGAGAGTTGGTGAAAAGTGATGATTAAATGGGGTGTTCACCATTTACTGAAAATATTGTTGGGTTCAGCATTAGGTGTAAAACCTAAGTAGGAGAGATGGGATCGACCAAGAGAGACAAGGGCCGGCTCTTGGTGATCACGTGACCAAGTTTTGGTCATTTGGAGAATTCTCCAGGTTGGTTGAAACCCTAATTAGCGTCATTTACTAAAATCGATGTAGAATTCTTATACGGACTCGTATTTTGATGGTACGCCCCTCCATTCGATACGGAAAAGAATTTCCTATCTCCCAACGTGGTAATATTTAGGTTTTGAGCTCGTTCAGGAGATGGAAATAGATCGAAAGTAAAACTCAGGAAGAATTCAAGAGGGACGGTAAGAGAGGGTTTTGGTCCCAGTATGAGCGATTGAGCAAATTAGGTCAGAATTGCGAAATCATGTGGGACCGGCTTCTGCAAGCCTTAGGGGTGACCTGGTTGGTCATGGAGGCATGCACGTGTTTCCATGATGTCCGTGTCTCCATACTGAGAGTTTCAGGATTTTCTGATGTGCATTTGAGCGATGTTGTGAATTTTCAGAAGAGTTTCATCTTGGCTGAGAATTCTCGACTTTTTGGTGGAATGAGCATGTATGATCAATTCATCAATATTTTGAAAATATTAAAATAAAATATTTTATTAATCCAAAATTGCCGTGAGGGGCTATCCGGCCGCGTGACCATGTTGGCTTTTGGTTTTTTCGTGATTCGAGCAATATTTGGGAAAATATGGAGAAGTCACGAATTTTGTTCAAACCTAGGAGTTTCACGAGTTGAGCGAAATAATAATAATGAGAAATTAGGGATTGCAAGGTGAGGGACCGACCATGGCTAGGGCATGGCCGGCCGGCCAAGTTGCCCGGTCCCGTACACCTTTCCCTATTTTTTATTATTTTTCATGAATCCTTGGAGTTATGGAGAGTCCATGAAGATAAGGAGAATCCATGAAGATATGGAGAATCCATGAAGTTTTGGAACAATAACTATAAAAAGCAA
Source organism: Papaver bracteatum (assembly GCA_023529315.1). Classification (NCBI taxonomy): domain Eukaryota; kingdom Viridiplantae; phylum Streptophyta; class Magnoliopsida; order Ranunculales; family Papaveraceae; genus Papaver; species Papaver bracteatum. The sequence goes on from JAJJWX010003646.1 coordinate 953,105, forward strand.
AGGATTGTGAGGTGTGGGACCGGCCACGGCTTGGGCATGGCCGGCCGTCTAGGTTGCCCGGTCCTGCACACTTCTCCTTATTTTATAATTTATTTGGTGAATCCTCCAAGTTACGGAGAACTCTTGATGTTTTGCACAAATTAGGAAATTTTGCCATGATGGAGAACTCTCCATGGGTTTATGAGAACCGTGAGAAAATAAAGAAAATAATGGGGAAGCATGGGACCGGCCACTTCTAGGGCACCGCCGGCCGGTGGGCCCTGCCCATGAGCGCTTCCCATTATTTTATTGTTTATTATTTTCTCTCTCCTATTTTGTGGAGAACTCTTCATTGTTTCATGTTTTTCCCTTTGTTGAAAATCCACCATCTACACTCATTACAAAATTAGTACACCAATTTTATTTTTCTTGAAAATAAGACTTATATTACTGGGTCTCCGTTAATTTGCGGATTCAGTCTCTTCGGAGACAGACTCATGATGAGTTTCTCTTCCATTGACTGAATTTCTTGGATTAACATCCACTGAAAAAACTGGAGAGTTGTTGTTATTAAAAATACATATATCATGAGCTTTGACGAATACTATTATCTACCTCCCTGTACGTTGCGCGTCTTCATACCCAAGAATCGGACGGAACGTAGATCTGGGAGTCGTAAATCTATGCAGCAGAAGCAAATTCTAAAAGCATTGACGATGTGGGGTGAAGCTGGGGGAGTCCAAAAGCTTATTAAAGAGGTTCTACAGATGCGGAGAACTGGATGTGTTAAGTTAGAGGATGATGAAGAACCCGACAGCAAACGTACAAATATTTCTCGCTTGCTTGCGCAAAGTTGCAGACGGACATTTTATCGCTGCAGTTAAAGCCATCAGCTCTTCCGGGGTGGCGCAGTACAATGAAGATACCAAGAAATCCCTGGAAGATAAACACCCATTCATGCCCCCTCCTCAGAAGCCTTCTATCCCGTTAACTGAGACGCCTTTACTAGCTGAAGAGGGAACTGTCCTAAGCTGCATTAAATCATTTCCTAAGGGGACTTCATGTGGCAAGGATGGCCTCCGAGCACAACACTTATTGGATGCCTTTTGTGGGGAAGGCTCTCCTGTGGCTGCTGACCTAGTCACGGCAATAACAAGGGTTATTAATCTGTGGTTGAGTGGTAGATGTCCACTTATTCTGGCAGAGTTTATTGCGTCAGCACCATTAACTCCACTTCTTAAGCCGATAATAGTATTCGTCCTATCATTTGTTGGGACAATTTGGCGTCGTCTTGTATCCAAGGTGGCTATGAAGGGAGTTGGCAAGGACATGGCGGCCTACTTACAGGACTTTCAGTTTGGGGTGGGGGTTTCAGGAGGAGCGGAGGCCATTTTACATGCAGTGAACAGGTATGTTAGTAAGCACCATTTAGACCCTAGTCTTACTATGCTAACTGTAGACTTCACCAACGCTTTCAACCTAGTTGACCGCACATCCATGCTTCTTGCGGTTCGTAGACTTTGTCCATCTATATCCCCATGGGTGGATTATTTATATGGTCAACCGGCAAGATTATATGTGGGAGATTATCATATCTATTCCTCAACAGGGGTGCAACAAGGTGACCCGTTGGGTCCGTTGTTGTTTGCTTTGGTGCTTCATCAACTTATAACGAAGATAAATGAGCAGTGCACACTATCCTTACAGGCTTGGTATCTTGATGATGGTACTATTATTGGTGACACTGTCGAAGTAGCGCGAGCACTTATTATCGTTCAAACAGAGGGGCCTCGGTTGGGACTTATATTGAATATTAAAAAACCGAAATCTTTTGGCCCTCTCTTGTGATGGAAGAAAGGTAAGGGATGGGATGTTTCCTGCTGAAATCTCAAGGCCAGACAATGGGGTCAAACTTTTAGGGGGTGCAGTCAGCCTTAATGATGAGTTTGTGAAAAGGCTTGCTATCAGGAGAGCAGAGAAGGCAGTGGAGTTAATGCAGATTTTGTCTAAACTACGTGATCCTCAGAGCGAGTTATTACTTCGCGTGCATGTATGGGCATCTCTAAGTTGTTATTTGGCCTTCGAGTTTGTTTCCGGGATACACTACGGAGGCAAGTAGATATCTTTGATAGAGGCTTAAGGGAGGCGATAGAGGGAATCGTTGTGTGTGGAGGCCCGTTTTTTCGGGGAGATTCAATGGAGACTAGTTACACTTCCTATCAGATATGGAGGCCTTGGGTTATACACGGCTAAGGAAGCATCACAATACGCCTTTCTTGCATCACGTGTGCAATCTTGGGGATTGCAAGATCACATACTCAGGGATAGTGGAGTAGAAGGTATGGACGATAATTTTTATATGGCATTGAAAACCTTACAAGAAAATCTGCCCGACCAAGACTTTAGTAGTTTTACCAATAAAGACACCGCCCCACTTAAAGCACAAAGCAACCTGGCGAGTGCCCTTTTTGGTAAAGTTGTTAAAGATATGGGTAGGGTTTATGGGTTTTCGGATAGACAGAAAGCAGTTTTTGAGTGTCTACAAGCAGCGCATGCGCAGGATTTTCTTCTCGCTATCCCGATTGACGGCCTTGGACAGAATATGTCCCCCTTGGAGTATCGGTGCATCCTTAAATACAGGTTAATGATCCCCCTATACCCTTCGATTCTCGTTGCCCTGCTTGTATTACAGGCTGCCTAGACGCATATGGGGAACATGTTGTTCACTGTAAGGTGGATCCTGGTTTCAAATATAGACATGATCATGTGAGAGATATCTTATATGATGTATTATGGAGGGCTGGTATTTCGGCAAAGAAAGAGGCGTCGGTCAACTTTTTGACGGATCCTCTTGAAGGAAGATCAACACTCAGGCCAGCAGATGTTCTTATTTTTGGGTGGGCCAACGGAAAACATACGTGTGTTGATCTTACTGGGGTTTCTCCATTAGTAGGCATCGGGCAAGGCTCTTTCACAGTTGGACAAGCAGCTTTGAAAGCTGCCTTGGGTAAGATAACGAAGCATGAAAAGGCTTGTATTGATAATGGACATGCTTTTATTCCCTTTGCCTTTGACACTTTTGGGTATTTAGCTCCGGAGGCGGTTGGACTCCTAGCGAGAGTTCGAAGAGTCATGCACAGTAATGTCATGACTCCCAATTCTAGAGAGTTTGTGTTTAAGAGGATAGGGTTTGCCATTCAAAAAGGGCTTGCGGCGCAGCTTGTTGCTCGCTTGCCTTCTATGTAATAACTCGTGAATTTTATTTAATTTCTAAATATCAAAATTTATTGTAGCAATTAAAAAACTAGGAGCATGATTATTCCAATAAACTGTATTGATTGAGCTTCTTGCCTTCTTTAGAAGACGATAATAGCTGTCTCACACAAACTATTAGCTTATAAGTAATTTTCAAGTGATCGAATGATCAATACGAAACATTCTGAGTCTACATCAAATGACTGTCTCACACAAATCATGTAAAATGTTACAAGGCGATTTTCACATGATCATTTTTTGACTCATTATTAGTTTCCAACAAATAAATTATTTCCAACTAAACTCGTCAAGAATAATGATGAACGTATCTAAAGCAAAAAGCTTTCCAACACATATTTAGAGAAAGATATAAGCAAGTTAAACTCATCTCGAAATATCAAATTTGTATAATGTAAAAGTATATATAGCTATACGACTTAGTCTTAATAGGAGATAGAATAAAATAGACTTCTGAGTGATAGATAAGTTTTAGTCTCCACATATATACCTTTTGTTGATGAAGTTCCTCCAAGCTCTCCTCAGTAGATCTTCGTCTTTAATCGATGAACGTTGTGAAGTATAAAGCTCAACTACACATTCTATCCTAATCCGATACTTAGCTATAAGTAGACTAGAAATCAAGACTTATAGTTTTGATCACCTAAACTTGAAAAACAAGCTTGAGATAGCAACGCTTGCGAGTTCGACCGAGCAGTGCTCTAACAACTTCTCCACTAAAAGTGACGGGAATACCAAATAACAGTGATTACTTTGGTGCTTAGGAAAAGGTTTTGCAACAACTGCAAACGTGGTGCATGGAAAAAGCCATGTCGTAATCATCTGCCTGATGATATTATCACTGGTCCTTACAGAGACGGTGCTACTGATTTTTAATTCATGGAACTGTTAAACCTCAACCCAATGCTGAAAGGTATATTGTTGTGGTTACCTCTTGTAGGACCAGAATATCGCTACAACACTATTTCTGCGATATTAACAACACTTTTACGAGCGTCACAGAAGATTCTTTAACGACATTTCGCGAGCGTCACAGAAGAATCCAAAAGAAGCTGACGATAGAAGAAATACAAAGAGAGTATGTTTATCCCGCGATGGTTATCGATTTTGCGAGAGAGAATATTATAACAATCGCGATAAGATCGCAAAGTATATTCGAAAAAGGAGGAAAACTTAGCTGTCATCCACTATGTAAAATCCTATATAAAGGGTTCTGTAGTAGCAGGATTTCCCACACTACACCCCTATTAAGATTCTATAGAAATCTGAGTGAAACTAGTTGAAGATTAAAGAATTAAACGACACTTTTATTAATTAAATCTCAGAAATGTTTACAGAAAATATTCAAACTCAGAATTAAAACTTTCCTTTCTGGAGTTTCTCTCTCCTCAAGATTTTCTCAACTCTAAAAAATACATCATCCTCCTCTGGACTCACTTGAACCCTTTATATAGGAAATTACATAGTGGGTGATAGCTAAGTTTTCCCCTTCTTTCGGATATATTCTGCGATCTCATCGTGGTATTTGCAATACTAATCTTCGCCAACTTTTGTAATCCTCGCGAAATAACACTCTCATAATATGTCTCTTCAATCGTCAGTTATTATGAAGATCACTTGTGACGCTCGTCAAATGTTGCTGAAGAATCCTTACGACACTCTCGTGAACAATGTCATTTATATTTATAGGAATATTTGACCTTCTCGTGAAAGCGTTGTTCTTATTACGAGAATATCGTTGTGGCGATATTCTGGTACTACATCTTGCCTCTTCTCATGTCTTTTCTGCGAAGAAGAGAAGATCGTGAGAATAAATTGCCGTAATCTCCTATCCTCCATTTTTATTCTCGACACGTCTCTAAACCTTTCACCAGCTGTCTTCATATAATTTTATCACCCATATATTTTTCGACACGTCATCTTAAACCGCTGTTATTTGACCATTCACGTCTCTTCATTGTATTAACTACATTTATTTTCTCGAGAAACTTCTTCTGCTATAAATACCTTCTTTCATTCTTCTCTTTTTCTTTCTTCTCATTCTCTTTCCTTCTTCTTCTCTGCAAATTTCATTGCTTTCCCGCAAATCGTGCATCTACTATCTTTCGCCATTTTTTCAATCTCCTTTCATTCCCATTCTCTCAAAATGGTTGCTTCTGGTGCTAAAAATCTTATTGCTTTCAATTTGATGCAAGAAAAACTCAAAAATCAAGGATTTGATTTATCTTTAATCCCAGATCAAAGTCCCAGATCTGTTCTTTCTCTTGAATTATTTTCTAACTTCCAGTGCTCTCGTGAAAAAATTATAGTTTCGTTAGGTCAACTTGAAGGTGGTCTTCCACTTCCTCTCTACAACCCTGAACTTCCACTCTTTTACCAAATAATTTCTGATAAGAGATTTTCACGAGCGGTGTATCAACTTGGCGGGGATTGTATTAGATTATTACTGGAATATGCCTCTCGCGGTGCTGGAAAAGGATCCCAATATTCCAAAGAACATAAAAGTCTTAAATATAAACATATTCCGATTATCCCTGCAAAGTATAATGTAGATAACTTCTTTCGAAATTACCAGTTACTCCCCATGGTAAGAGATAGTACCTGTTGGGGTGTCCGTTTGCATAAAAAGAAGGTCGCTGGCGAGAATGCTCTTATGCAAGATATTGATTTTCATACCAATACAAATTATGGCCCTCGTCATTCTAATGACGATAAGTGGTTTATTTTTCCCTTATGCCTTAAAGGTCCTTATATATCCGGTTCTCTCCAACTTCCTGCGAATCTCTCTCACTATGAACCATGGACTTTCAACTGGCCTGATAGGTCTTCCGATGTATGTTCTCTCATCTTCTTATGCTATTATTATTTATTCCTTCTTACTCTCGCTAACTTTTCCGTTATCTTGCAGGTTGCCAAAATGAAACTTAATTACGAGAAATATAGGAAACCCAACACTCTTCTTGCTCTTAGATCTTTCACAGATGAAGTAAGAAATATTCCTTTATTAATTAACAATATATTGTTGCCCCTATTTCTTATCTTTATCTGTGTTTGTAGGTAATTGAAGAATTACCACCTTTAGAACCAAAACCTAAGGATAAATCTTCAACTAATCGTAAAGGGAAATCTACTGCTTCTGGTGAAGGAAAACGTTCTGCCCCTCGTGATAAAGAAACCAGCGAGCCTCCTTTGAAGAAGAATAAAACTCAGCGTTCTTCTTCTCAACATACCCAATTGGATAAATCTAATGATGAATTTATCGAAGAATTTGACGATATTAGAGAAGTTCCCTCTGTGAAAAACTCTTCTCCTTCTGATTCTTCCATGGCCCAACTGTCCATGCTTTTTGGCGATTCTTCTCGTAGAACAGCGAATGAGTATGGTGATGAGACTCTTAATGGGCTTGCTCAAGCGCTCGTCAAAGTGTGCGATGCTCCAATCTTATCTGATAATAATTCTCTTCATGGAATTTCTGGAACTCTGACTCCAAGCTTCTTAAATGCACTTGGTATTCTGGTACGTTTTCTTAATTGTTTCTTAATTCGACAAATTTCTCTCGTCAAAATTTTTTTGTACTTATAAAACTCTGTTGCAGGTTGGGAGAGCTTCTTTTGCTGCTGCTGCTGATTTAGATAATAAATGTGCTTCATTTAAGAAAAAGGTTGTTAATCTTCGTCAAGATAAAGAGAAACTAGTGGCTGAAATTGCTGAGATTCGCGAGAAGAATAAACTGTTGGAAACTGAAGCTTCAGTTGATAAACAGAAGATTTTGGATCTTAACAATGCCAACAAACAACTTTATGGTATGATTTACTTTTTCTTTCTTTTAGATTTCTTATTTTTCTTTTATATAGCTTATCCAAGCAATCATTTTTGCAGATGTTTATGGTCTAACTGACGAAGCTACATTCCTTCAAACCTTTCCCGAACCTGTAGATGATAATACTCTTCTTGCTCGCCTTAATAACTCCTTAAGTAATTTTGCTGACGAACAAATTAGATCCCTCTCTACAGAGGAACTTAAATTTAAGCTTAACCTCCTGACCATTGAACACGGGAACAATTTAGGATTATCTAATAAATTTAAGCGTCTTTATCATGAATCAAAAGAAGTGATCAATGGATTAAGAAGTAGAAATAGTGATCTTGTTGACGAGAAAGATCAAGCAATTAGAAATGGCAGCGAGACTCTAGCGGATTTCCATAAAATTCTTCTCGAAGTTCAAAGGGAAAGAGATATGCTTATCTTCGAGAATAAAAATCTTCTTGCAAGAGAAACTCAAGTTCGTTCTCGCCTTCTTATTACTAGCGATGATGAGTATTCTTGGGCAGCACAGGTTCTTGATAATGCTAGGAATAATTAGGTATAGATGCTAGTCTTCATGCTGATCAATCAGCCTTAATTAGGGACTTGATTTCTGAAAAAGAAGGTTGTTAACCACTCTACTCTATTAATAACTTTTTTCTTTTTATTATTCTTTCTTATAACTTCTATCTTATCGATGTCTTATTCTCGTAGATTCTGAAGACAGATGCCATGTAAGGATGAGAGAATTAGAAGATATTAATCATCAACTCGCGAACGATCTTACTGCTCGCAACAATAAATACTCATGATTAAAATCTCAGTTTGGGATTACTTCTGCAAATTTTAACAGATCCCTCCTCATTACCCGTAATAATACTACTAGGCAGGTTTGCGATGATCATGGAATTCATCATTCTTTATATCCTGATCTTGCAAATGCAATACCATCAATGGTTTAAGATCTTGATATCTATGATACTGATGAAGATCTTGATGAAGGTGAAGAAGAGAGTAATGACGAAGAAACAAATTCTGGCGATGATGAAGAGCCCAACAAAGATAATGAAGAAAAGAAATCTGGTGAAGAAGAAGAATCTGATAAAGATGAAAATGTTGATAAGTGAAACAATATATCTGTCTAACTTCTTTCTTTGATGTAATCAATCGCGAGTTTCTTCAATTTGCTGCAACTTTCTTCAATTTAATGTGTAAATTTCTTTGCCTCCTTATCTGTATGAATGAAAGAACAACCTATTTTTTGCAATATAACATGGTCAATATAGTTTGAATCTGCTAATTATCTGTGCCTTAATATCCATATAAATTTCTCATATGGTGATGAATAATAATCTTCATTATTCTATTCATTCCCATACTTGCCTCTTGCCTCTATTATTCATCTGCAATATGAGAAAGTTAATAAACAAATATTTTTGCGAATTTCATAATTTCTGCGATATTTTCGCAAACCTTGATATTTTTGCGATCTTATGATCTTATCATGCCTTCCTACTTAAAGGTCTTACTTTGCCATAGTATTCTTTCCGCGACAAGATCGCAGGACGTCTTTACATTTTCATGTATTGACCCATTGATCTTGTCTTATCTGCATTTCTTTATTGTATTGCGATAATATGACAAGCCTAAGTTTTCTCGCGAAAACAAAGCCTCATGACATTGCCGTCTTGCGATGAAATCGCAGGACGTCTTCACATTTGCATGTAAAAACCCCTTGACCTCATCTTAACTTTTTCTATTATAGCTTTTTGCCTCTGTATAATTTATGCGACAATATGACAGGCCTAAATGACCTTGCGATCTTAGAGCTCCATGACATTGTCGTCTTAAGACACTTATCAGCTCCCTAATGGAGGGTGTCGCCCTTATCTTCCCCATGGTTGCCCCTTCAAGGAGGGCACATCGGCCATACAAGACTAGCTCCTCCCATCCAGATTTACCAACAACCAGTTGTTTTCGCAACCTCTTGTCCTTTATGCCTATATGGTTTATAGTTACAAGACTGCACCCTAGGTGGGGTTTTCTTCAGGCCAAGTGCATTGTAGCCAAGACTTACCAAAGATGGCCAGGGTAGGTTCGTCCGTCCCGGGCACCCTTGGCTAAACCGTGTACCTCGGCGCCTTGGTCATACTCTGCACTTCTTGGAAGATATTCTCAGTCTTCCAACCAGGGTATAACCTTATAAAGTTGGAAATCCAAGATCTCTCTCCCGGATAGGTTTTCTTTAACCCCTACATCTGTATGACTCAGGTTCCAGTAGCGGTATAACCTTATCCCTGAATCATATAAAGAGATACCCCCTTTATGACGTGCTTGTAGGTCTTATATTTTCCTCTTATGAAATTGTATTCGCGAACTAAGGTGCACGCCATAAAGGTTTGTCCCGTTCTCTTAATCTCTGCGAAATTATATTCGTGTTTCTTAAATTTCTTGCGAGCTTCAAATCTTAATAATTTCTTTTCTTTTTCTTTTTTTCAACTTTTCAATTTCATTTTATTCATTCAAACAGAAAAAACAACTTTACCTTTCCACTTGTAGGGATCTGCTCGTCATATTTCATCTTTTCTATCACTTCATTCTTCTTATTTTCCTTATCATCTGTTCATTTATTTAGTGTTTTCCCGCAGGTTTCTCTTGATCAACCTTTTATACTTTTTATACCTGTACTTTTGCTGCGTTTTATTATTTGCTTGATACCTGCGAGGGACTCGTTAGTTACTTCTTCATGCCTTTCTATTGAATCAACCATTAATTTGTCACTTCTCTGTTGTTGCTTAATTCTGTATTTCCAATTGTTGTTCTTCCCTGCTCTTTCCTCACAAGACTTGATATCTATCTCATAACATTTCTTACTTTCTCCCCAATCTCCTTTAATTACTCCAACACCATTTGGATGAGGGAATTTAATGCACTGATGAAAGGTAGATGCAACACCCAATATTTTGTGTAACCAAGGTCGACCAATCAAAGCGTTATATGGTGATTCAATATCAACAACACAGAATAAAATCTTGGAAGTCATTCCTCTTAACGGAATTCTCATTGTGATCTCCCCTTTAGGCTTGTTGGCAGTTCCATTAAAACCATAGATTTTGTATGTCGATGGTATCAAATCTTCATCTTTCCCACCCATGGTTCTGTAGGTGTGATAGAACAGGATATCTACGGAACTACCAAGATCAATCAGGATTCTGTCAATGGCCCAAGACTCTTCCATTTCATTATTGTTTTCTTTATTTTCTTCTTCTTCTTCTTCTTCTTCTTCTTCTTCTTCTTCTTCTTCTTCTTCTTCTGCTTGTTTTGGTTTTATTTCCAACCTTACCACCAATGGGTTATCATGCATCTCGCCAGGCTCTGGTACTTCTTGTGCTGTAAAAGAGAGGACTTGTTTCTGCCACTCTTCTAATGGCGAGATTCTCGCTATATTCATTATTTCTTTTCCATCCATATCTCTGGCGAAGACTCTACTTAAGACATTATCGTGGAAATCTTCGATGGTTCTGAAAGAATGCACAATAGAATTACAAAATAAATTCTTTGCTTTAGTTCCAACCTCTATAACAAAAGTTTCTGCTCCTTTTACATTCATCATTCTGCGATCATCTGGTGGTGGTGGCAATTATTGCGATTGTTGATGCCCTTTTAGAAAATGATTTAGCTTCCCCTGATCGATCATTCTTAAGATTATTCTTTTTACATTTCTGCAATTATTTATCGAATGCCCATGAAAATGATGATAAGGACAGAATTCTTGATTACGAGTGTTAGGATGTGGTTCCTTCCCCATGTTCCATGGCGAGGGTATATTTTCCATTAAAATGATAGCTTCCCAGATTTTTTCTACACTAGCATTCAAGGGTGGCATCTTGATCTCCTCCCATATGGTTCTCATATTCCCCTGATTTCTGAAATTATTTTGCTTTTGTCCACCATAAGTTTCTTGGGGTTGGTCAAGCCTTTGGATTTGACTATTTCCTCCACGATTGTAATAATTCTTCTCTCTTTCAAATTCTTCTTGATCACGACTTGCCATAGCCACTAGCTTTTGTTTGTCATTATTCGCCACTTTCTCTACTTGAACTTGCGAGGTGCTCGCCACGTTATTAATCATTTTGGGAAGCAAACTTCCATTAGCCACTACAGAACTGGTGTTTGCAATTGGGTATGACTCCATTTCGTTTTGTTTTTCTTCCAAAGCAATGTACTCTTCTTGTAGTTCTCTTAGTTCAGTCATTGTGATGGTGTTTTTGATTCTGAAAATTTGTATATAGAGCAAATTGGTCGCAAACATTGCGTTAATGAAGGATAAAATAAGATATCTCTCATCTACTCTTCCTGCCATCTCACTGCACATTGTCTTCCATCTTATGGTAAGATGTTTTAGACTCTCGCTAATTCTCTGTTTTAATCCAAACACATCTTCGATACCTGGTCGTGAAGATTTGTTGCTTATGTATGCACCCAAAAATTTAGCTTGTAAGTGATCAAAAGAAGTAATAGTATTTTTCGACAATCCCTCAAACCATTTTAGCGCCTCGCCAGTCAAGCTGGATGCAAAGTATTTGCATAAAACAGCATCATGATTCTCCCACTGCAGCATACACCTAACATAAGCTTTAACATGTTGAATATCACAAGTAGTCCGTCGAAAATACTGTTTAGTGCTGGCAAGTTGCATTTTGGAGGAATTCCTCTTTGTTGTACTTCCTGTGTAAAGGGAGTTCTAGCTGCTTCTTCGATTGCTTCATCAAGTTGCCTTCTTCCACCTTCTCTTCTATTAGTTATCATTCCTCTCATTTTTGCTAATTCCCTCAAAATTTGCTCATTTGCAGTTGGGCTTTGTTCTATTGGCCTTTTTAACGCACTTTCTATTCTCCTGCGATTTTCCTCTTCATTTCTATCTGTAATTCGCAATTGATTTTGTCTCCTAAATTCTTCTCCACCAACTTCTTCATTTCTCGCCAATTCTCTTCGTTTTCTTTCTATCCTTCTCTGTATTCTGTCATACTCTACCCGAATATTGCTATTTCCACGATTTTGTGTACGTCTTCTTTCTCGATTATCATGATTGTTTTGCCTTATTGCCTCTTGAAACTCTTGTTCTTCCATCTCTTCCCTCATCCTTTCTCTCTCGCGAGCTAAGCGTGCCTGTTCAGCATAATGTCTCTCTATTTCATTCTCAATAATTCTTTGATTTCTGACGTGCTCGCGTCCATGTAATATTCTTCTTCCTTCTTCATGATTTTCTTCACCATCTTTATTACCTTCATTTCTTTGATTTTCAATATTTCTCCGTCCATCTAAAGTTTCTCCTTGTGGATCGTTACAATCATTATTTACTCTCTCTTCTCCCTGAAGTTGTCCTCTATTTGGATTTTCAGTTTCTTCTTGTACATTTTCTCCATCATTTCTTGTGGGAAAATTTCGCCTTGGTATTTCTCTAAATGATCTTGAACTTGATCTAGTAGTACTTCTTGATCTTCTTCTTTGTAACCTTAAATTCTCCATCCTCAACTCATGATTTTGTCTTGTTAAATTTGCACGTTCCACCGCCTCTAACCTTCTTTCTTCCTGTATTCTTTGCCCTAATTCTTCTGCTGTTTCATCTTCATCTTGATGAATCGACCCTTCTTCTACCTCCTGATTTCTTCCTACTCCACTTTCTTCTCTTAATTGTCGATTTGTTTCTTCTCCCATTGAATCTGATCTCCATGTATGCACGCTTACTCTATCATAATCCACTCTTCCATTTTGTACCGATGTTGATTGGTTTGGTTGTTGAATTGGATTTCCCCTTTCATTCCTTGTTCTATTCCTCCTAGTTCTCATCCTTGAAGATTCTCCTAATACACTTGTTTCTTCACCTGCAAGTCTTTTACTTCTTCTCACTGTTGTTAGTGGTTCTGATGTATTTCTTCTCCTTCTTCTAGCCATTTCTTTAATTTCTCCAAATCTTCAAATTGTAATTAGAGATTTTGAATCTTGAGTCCCCTTAGTCGGCGCCAAAATGTAGTAGCAGGATTTCCCACACTACACCCCTATTAAGATTCTATAGAAATCTGAGTGAAACTAGTTGAAGATTGAAGAATTAAACGACACTTTTATTAATTAAATCTCAGAAATGTTTACAGAAAATATTCAAACTCAGAATTACAACTTTCCTTTCTGGAGTTTCTCTCTCCTCAAGATTTTCTCAACTCTAAAAAATACATCATCCTCCTCTGGACTCACTTGAACCCTTTATATAGGAAATTACATAGTGGGTGACAGCTAAGTTTTCCCCTTCTTTCGGATATATTCTGCGATCTCATCGTGGTATTTGCAATACTAATCTCGCCAACTTTTGTAATCCTCGCGAAATAACACTCTCATAATATGTCTCTTCAATCGTCAGTTATTATGAAGCTCACTTGTGACGCTCGTCAAATGTTGCTGAAGAATCCTTACGACACTCTCGTGAACAATGTCATTTATATTTATAGAAATATTTGACCTTCTCGTGAAAGCGTTGTTCTTATTACGAGAATATCGTTGTGGCGATATTCTGGTACTACAGGTTCGTTAGGTTCAGAAAAGGATGATGTATTTTTTAGAGTTAAGAAAGTCTTGAGGAGAGAGAAACTCTAGAAAGAAAGTTGTACTTCTGAGTTCTTACTTCTTTTGTAATCTTTTTGAAATTAGAATAATAAAAGTGTCGTTGTTCATCTTCAAATCTAATTCAATTTCCATAGATTCTTATCAAGGGTGTAGGAATTCCTGCAACTACACCTCTGTCATTCACAACCATGATGCTAGTGATTCTACGTATGTCTCATGGTGGAGACGCTTAATCATATTTTCCATATGCAAATCACAACTGTTTAAATTATCCCCCCACTGTGCAAGCTATATTTCTCAAAAACACTAAAATTAGCATTAGACAATGGAACGTCCCGGATTTTCGGACTTCCAGCGGACTCGAATTCGACAAGTCCAAATTTCCGGACTGCCACTCGTCTAGGACCATATTTTTCGTTCCAAATGATTTTAATAAAAACAAAACTCAACTCAAATAAAATTTATAAAGTGAAATATAATATTACTTTTAAAATTAAAAAATTGTAAAATAATCATTACAAAATCAAAGTATATTAAAAGAAACCAACACTCTGGTTTAATTCAAATATGCAAAGCCCAGATCCCCATGATAAATAATAATTTCTTTTACGTCTAGTGTTTCTTCATTCTCTGCGGAAAAGGAAGAAAAGGGGGGTGAGCCAACCACATCCCAGTAGGAAGTTTCCAAAAATAATAGAGTGCATCGAAAATCAAACACATTCAACCGATACTATAATTAAAACCATGCATAAAAATTTGCAATATTACTTACGCCAATTTAATCATAAATATTTAACACTTTCTTACTCAATCTTCAACCTTAAAATCTAGATCATTAATCTAATTGTCATAGTTATTCCGGTAAACAAGCCACTACGATTCCTCGAACAGTCTTCTTTTTCTTTCTTCAAATGATTATTAATCTAGTTGTCAGAGTTATTCCGGTAAACAAACCATTATTGTTCCCCGAACAGTCTTCTTTTTATTTCTTCAAATGATTCTTAATCTAGTTGTCAGAGTTATTCCGGTAAACAAACCATTACTGTTCCATGAACAATCTTCCCAGGGTAGCCACCAGTGGTGCGATGCCATAAAGGCCTGACATTTCAACAGCAGAGAGACTTATATATCCATTTCTAATCAGCACAATTACCCCCGTACAAACACCAAACTCATTTCCAATAATTAAAACTCAATTATTATGCATAAAAATAATTTTCTTAACAAATAGAAAAAAACATTACTACCTAGATCAATTGTTAAAATAAAAAATCTAGAAAAATCTAATAATAATGGTTAATAATCAATATGAAAAACAATTCATAAATAAATCAATTTATACAAAGAAAAAACCTTAATAAATTTAAAACAACCATCATGATTATCAATAACCTAAACACCCAACCACATCTCTCACACCACGTCGAGAGTTGTGGTAACCTCCTCTATCATTGGCCGGTGAACAAAACCCTTGCTCCTGATTGGCCGAAATCAAAGTTATCCCCCTTACATTTCGTGGCCGTCAATTTATAATTACGTGGATTCGATCGGATGCTCCAAATTTAGTGGTTGCGTCCACCCTCTTTTATGTTGTTGTGTAGACGAAACCCTTGGTTCTGATTGGCTGAGATTTTTTAAAAATTCTTACACCACGTTTACATAATATTAATAAATCCATGTCGTAAAATCGAATCAATAACAGAGGGCCGGGATTTAGGGCCGTGAGATGTAAAAAAGGAAAAGAAGAAAAAAAAGACGGAAATATTATTATTTGATATAGAAAAGATCTTGAAAATCATACTTTTTAACCAAAAACAACAAAAAAATCCCTTAAATATCTCATTGATAACCATAAAAGAGGTGACGTAAATCAGTAAGATATATTTTCGAAATCATGGATTATTATTTGCTATAGACGAAACTCCCTTAAATATCCTATATTTCTATTTTTATTCAGTCCATTTATATATGAGCGGCTTAATTATGGAAATCATGGATTTTTTAACAAAAAGTAATATGAAAATCATATTTTCGTAAATCAATGACATATATTTTCGAAATCATGAATTATTATTTTCTATAGACGAAACTCCCTTAAATATTTCATATTTTTATTTTTATTAAGTTCATTTATATATGAGTGGCTTCATTATGGAAATCATGGATTTGTTAACAAAAAATGATTTTAATAAAATCCAGGCCTTCATATTAACCGCAAATAAAATGCCATATATAACAAAACCTAAAAAATCTACGAAAATATTTGGTAAAAAACGAAGAAAAAAAATCTTTGAATAAATCCGAGAATTTCCATATACATGATTTTAATAAAATGCTAACCGTTAGATTTGCAACAAGGAGTTACTTAAATAGCACGGATTGCTTTTTAAGTTAATTTGATATTTTATAAAGAAATATTTGTTAATTTCGATATTTGAAATAAATTACTTACCATACGGTTGCCTGCCTGTTTATAGTTATCAAGATATTTTTAGATATTCTCATGCAAGATTTCCATGTGGGAAATTATAATTAAGGAAATGTAACCATATATAACCCGTACGAAAATATATTTTTTGAGGTTGTTTGAGACTAAAATAGATTACGCCATTCATGTTGGATATTTTTGCTAAATTTAAGAACCGGTAGAAACAATATTCTCCCATATCTATATATATCTAGATTATGCCAAATATATCGATAGACTCTTTGCCATCTTATGCTAAATTTAGTGAAAGAACTAGAGAAATTTCTTAGTGTCCAATTTACGGAAGTATATATAAACAATACATGGATACTTGGTTTGTGCTCGAGTTCAAGTTGTTTTTTCATGATCTTCCCCTCAAATAATCATGCGCAGTAACGTTTTTCTGATTCTGTAGGTTTTTTTGTTGTCCTCAAGTTGTTTGTTCTCCCATGACGGTACGACTCTTTTAATGGTTATTTATAAAGTTCATTATCATATTGCATTATCTTCTTGCATTTTTGATTGTGCATATTTACTTCTTATTTCTCTTGATTTGTACCGAGTGAACTAGGGTGATAGGCATTTCTATTCACCAAGATGGTTCTGTAATGGATAGATTGTTTTGTTAATGGATAGATTGTTTTGTTAGGTCTGAAACCAGCATATATACTATTGATATTTTGAGAAACCAAC
The DNA here is from genome assembly GCA_023529315.1 of Papaver bracteatum. Taxonomy (NCBI): domain Eukaryota; kingdom Viridiplantae; phylum Streptophyta; class Magnoliopsida; order Ranunculales; family Papaveraceae; genus Papaver; species Papaver bracteatum. Next base: position 969,940 of record JAJJWX010003646.1, read on the forward strand.
AAAAAATCCCTAGAGCTAACTAAAATTTCTTGTATTTGTGTGGTTCCATTCTGCAATATCAACAGATCTCTTCTAAGTGTATGTAGGAGCGGAATATCACAACAAATGATAACTTGCGAAATTGTGGAGAGAAAAACATCTTGCGAGCAAAGAACGTTTTGCGAGTAAAGGAAGTTCGTGAAGTGAATTTGCGAAGGTTCGTATGATGATTCTTTGATCCGAAATTAAGAGACAAGTAGTTGTTATCCAATATGTAAAATTATATAAATAGCCATTTAGACATGAGAGGAGAGGAGAGACACATTTTGAGAGGGAGATCTTTTTAGTAAGAGAGGATAATTTTAGGAGGAGAGAGAAATTTTTAGTGAGGTATTTTCTTTATCATGTTCTTCCCCAAAATTCAAGAGCTCCAAATATTCTTTAATGGAGTCTCAATTGTAAAATCATGTAATTATATACAATCACTAGTGAAGAACCGTGGATGTAGATCACATTGATCGAACCACGTAAAAATCTTTGTGTCTCTTTACAATTTAGTACTTTAATCTTCATCTTCACATCAAATAATTGAGATCATCATATCAAATTAATGGATTCTACTGAGGGTGTAGTTGTGAGATAATCCGCAACTACATAATTGGCGCTAGAAACAGGGAGAGAGTAATGGATTTATCCAACCTGATATTTAATTCAAGAAAGTTCCAGTAAAGTTTAGTACAATTATCAAAAAATCTCACTGTATCCATAAGCTTCAAGGCAAAAAGTGAAAATTTCAGGGAACAATTTGCATTCACAAACACATCAGCAGAACTTCGAAGGAGTTGAAGAAAATACAACTAAACATGAAAGCAGCCAAAGTTTTTATCAGCAACACGATTTCATCTTCAAAAAACGATTCACGATGAATTTTTAAAACAATACTGCGATGTAAGATGGGAAATACTACCAAGCACAGATTGTCAATGGGGAAATTTGGAAGAAAATTCGTTGTTGCAAGAAAAGGAATTAACAACAAAATTAAACAAGAAGGATTCCCTACTACCAACACACATTAATAACCAGGAACCTACAGATTGGAGAATGGTAGAGGATCGAATTAAAGCCTCTTTTCATACTCATGATAAAATTTTGGTCCTGATATTGGAATCTTCTTCACCTCATCTGCAAGAGAGTATGATATGATCATCAATCAGAAGAGTATAAAATTTCTAAGCGGAGAAATTAAATTCATGTGGTGGTGGCCATCTGTTAACGCCACTAACCCAGCTTGGATTTCTCTTGTAAGGGTTCCTTTTCACCTTTTGTCACCAGGAATCATTGAAGGTCTACTCATGAAGTTTGGATCGGTTGGAGATATACTACATACTTACGAAGATGGTGCTTACGAACAACTACATACTTACGAAGATGGTCCCATATACTTACGAAGATGATCCTCATCAAAATTCTTATGAAGATGGTGCTTACGAAGATGGTCCCCATCAAAATTCTTTTTTGTCATATACTTACGAATATCATCTTCGTAGGGTCAAATCTTACGAATGTTCACAGAAGCAGCACTTCTACTTTTTTACACTTCGCAAATATTCACTTTGCGAACGTTCGCAGCACCAACACTTCGCAAATGTTCGTTTACTTCGTGAAAATGTTTTACTTCGCAAAAGTCCGCAAAGCAGCAGAATTTTATTTCGCGAGAGTGGGCTAGAATAATTGGTATGCTGTGAGAACATGCAAGACGATGCTAGCTTCGCAAGCAAATCATATATTTCGCAAGAGACGACAACAAACCACAAAAGTTAAGTACTTCTTTCCTTAAACATTTTACTTACAAAAAATAAAAGATTTTTGATTTGATTTACAAAACACTATACAATCGTAGAATTACAAAGATTTCACAATTACAAAAGAAATTACAAAGATCTCAAGATTTCACAATTACAAAAGAAACCGAGAAAAACATCTCGCACAAATCAATTTATATATTTCTCTTGAAAAATTTACTTTATTTCCAATGATATGATATTCGACATGGAGAGTAGTAGCTGGAAAACCTTTATGGCGTATACTCGTAAAAGGCAAAGCACCTCAGTGCGTCATATGAGGGGGTACCTATTAGGATCATTTCCATGGAAAAATATTTGTCAAGAGAGATGAAATAGATAATACAAAGGAAATCAAAACATACAAAAAGATTTTGAAGTAGCATATAAATAAAAAATAAGAAATTTTGATAAAAGAAATGTTGAATACTAACCTAAATTTTTATTTGCATTACAGCATAGCATGAGGCAAAAAACATGGAATGAGAGTTTCACATGATAGATTCGCAATACTTATAAGATTTAGAGGATTAAGTACTTCTTATACTTCTTAAGGATACTTCATACTTCTTATATATTTCGAGGATTAAGTACTTCTTATACTTATTCAAGGATACTTCATACTTCTTATACTTCAATGGTTGATACTTCTTATCTACTTCGCAACATTCCGGGACTTCGCAAAAGAATAGAGGCAAGTATATACTTTTCAAGACTAGTATTCTTTCGCTCGTTCCTTCATCAACAAAGATCAAAGACTACTACAACAACGGATTTTTTCTTAAAAATCGCTCTTCAAGCAATATTCAAGAAAAAAAGAGGCAAAATGTAGGAGCGGAATATCACAACAAATGATAACTTGCGAAATTGTGGAGAGAAAAACATCTTGCGATCAAAGAACGTTTTGCGAGTAAAGGAAGTTCGTGAAGTGAATTTGCGAAGGTCCGTATGATGATTCTTTGATCCGAAATTTAGGGACAAGTAGTTGTTATCCAATATGTAAAATTATATAAATAGCCATTTAGACATGAGAGGAGAGGAGAGACACATTTTGAGAGGGAGATCTTTTTAGTAAGAGAGGATAATTTTAGGAGGAGAGAGAAATTTTTAGTGAGGTATTTTCATTATCATCTTCTTCCCCAAATTCAAGAGCTCCAAATATTCTTTAATGGAGTCTCAATTGTAAAATCATGTAATTATATACAATCACTAGTGAAGAACCGTGGATGTAGATCACATTGATCGAACCACGTAAAAATCTTTGTGTCTCTTTACAATTTAGTACTTTAATCTTCATCTTCAGATCAAATAATTGAGATCATCATATCAAATTAATGGATTCTAATGAGGGTATAGTTGTGAGATAATCTGCAACTAATAGTTCACAAGAATATTATTGAATTTCTTCTCTTCAATTATTCGTTAATTTGAAAATGGATTTCGGAAATGTGTTGTAAATATTTGGAGATTTCAAAGAATTTAATGGTTTCAACTTTGAATTATATAGACAAAAACCTTTGATCGGTAGAAAACAAGAAAATAATTTGATTAATTTCAGTCAATTGTGTTCATCGTTTAGGAGTTGATTGTGCTGATGAGATTCTTTTATTCCAGATACACAAAGTATCTTATGGCTAATACCAGTGGGAAAAAGCTTATCAAAATTGATGTCAGTTCAGATACCGTGTGTCCATGGTATTTTGTAGGCAAGAAGAATTTGGATAAAGCTATTGAATCATCGAAGGATCAATTCGACTTTGAGGTACTCCTTTTCCATCCCTGATCTCTTGCTTAATTACTTTCGCCATGTTAGTTTTGCTGATTAACAGAGGTGTATACACAGGTTAGATGGCATCCATATATGCTTAACCTTCTGCTCTAAAAAAATGTGTTCTTAAGAGGGATCTCTACAGGGAAAAATTAGGACCTTGGGTTCAACAAATTGAAGGTCGAATGACCGAGGTTTGCCTCGATCTCACTATAAAAATCAAGGATAGATACACTGATTTGATTTGTATACTAACCATCTCCATTTCTATTACAGGTGTTCCGGGGAATTGGGTACAACTATGATATGTCCGGTCTCATGTATGTATAACGTAGTATGATTTTAAGTTTTTTTGATCCGATTCATAATTTTGCAGTGGAAATACACTGGTTAATGGATATATTCCGAGAGTGCATACCCCATTTGCCTCTCTTCTCCACAAGAGATCTCAAATTAATATTTTGTTTGTGTGCTTTAAAATAAAAAGTTGGGTTCTGTAGAAGCTTATTTTAGGTGAATATATTCAAACAATTTCCAACGACTGCATTTTTTTTAAATTTTTTTTGATATTGTTTGATCCATTAATATGTTTTGAGGTTCTTTTGATGTTCAGCTACTGGGTTTTGTTGCTTATTCATGTGTGGTTGAACAGATCTGCAGCTGAAGGTGAGAAGAAATAACAAGCACAGAATTTCGAGCATTGGCAAAGAATGGAAAATAATTTCTATACAGTGACTCATGAGGTAGATGCTGATGATGGTAATGCAGGTCTCTCTTCGTAACAAGCTTAAGAATATATAACTAAGAACTCAAGTCTTTCTTTGTTGCCGTGTAGAGTTAAGTTAGTCTCTAATCAGGTGTCTTGATCTTTTCATTGTTGGCATTTTAGTTCTTCTTCTGTTGCATGGGTATTAATACACTTACAATACATGGCGATCAACCCTACCACTTCTTTATGTAAGATGAAAGATTTATCAAATTATAATGTAGATATCGGGTGTATTTTGTTGAAGTAGGAGGAAAATGATGTGGTAAAGGCATATTTTGTATACAATGACTGGGTATTTGGGAATATTATTCTTTTTACGTCTGTTTAGTGCTTTCGATTTTAAGACAGACTCCATTAATATTTGTTTTGTGTCTCTGTTATTGTCTTTACTAGATCAAGATCAAGTCAAGTGCTAATTACAGCTGTTACGCTTTTGCTGATATTAGAACGTCATATCTTGCAGGGAGTATTGGGATATACTAGCTTGCATATAACCATTTGAATGCAAACAATTTATTGCTTGATTGGATATCTTTGGAAAATTGGGTTTTTTTCTGCAAACATGTGACTAAGGTTTGATTTGGCATTGGTCTACTTTGTGCGTAGGTTTTGGTTTTTGTATTTTCTGTGACGCAATTATAGATTACGATTGTCCCATGGTTACGTGTTACTCAGGGCCAGTTCTTGATAATTGATGGATGCAAGTAGATTTTGTAATCATTTTGCTTGAGTGGATGAGCGCCCCATCCCACAAAGTGGGCACTGTTTTAAGAGATTTTCAAGAGATTCAATGAATTGGAAATACTGGTATCTATGTTCTTCTAGATCAGCTATGCTATGAGTTTTGGATATAATTTGTACAATATAATATGGTTGCATTTTTGTCTATATCTCAACTCAGTCTTCTTTAAAAACAACCATCTTTGGTAAAAAAAACTTGCGGGTCTTATTGATGAATAAACATGTTAAAAACAACCATTTTGTCATATGTATTTTTTCCTAGATAATGTCTTTCTTTTTTTTTACTTTTTGTCGTATGAAATCCAGTAGAGGTAGCCGGCAGATGTCTGTTGATTTAAGCAAGTGATTTGATATATGTCTATTGGTATTGGTATATTTGCATTTTAATTTAAAGTATATATAAGCTGTGAAACTGTTTCTCTATTTTTTTACTTTTGTTTGGTGTTTCAGTATAATGTTTGTTTAAGTAGATTTATATCTCCATGATTTTTGGATTGAGTAACCATATCTTTAAAGAAAGAGAAGATTCTATAATATTTCGAAATGTTTGTTTGGCGACAAAATTGCCGGACATTTTTATTTCGCTTTGTAAGGTTTGAGATGCGATCAGGTCAAACCCAGCAAGATAAATATAACCATCTTGATGATTATTGGGGTTAGCTACATAATTATGTGCAAGCTGTTTTGATGATTTTGTTAGTATTAAAATTAAGATTAACATGTCGTAAACATCAATAGAAAGAATGGGTCATGAAGGAATCTAAGGACTAAATATTAGTTAGATATACGAAAGTACAACTAAGGTAATTCAGCACGTACAAGCTAAACATATAGTGAGCATTTAATTATAAGATGGATAAACTCTAAGACATAGATCAATGCAACGTGACTTAACTATTGAACTGTTCCATATTGTGTTCCAAATAGAGATAATACTAATCAAATCAAATTAATGCATACATATTAAGCCTATGTGTAATTGTGTCATGTATCATCAAATTTCAACGTAGGTACGTACTTTAAAAGACAAGGACTATACCGTATTAATTAATAATCACCTCCAAGAGTAGTTTATACATCGTTCAGTGATTTCATGTGCAGGTGAAAGAAATGTTTCGTACTTTGAATCAAGTCTGATAACTGGCCCAGCAATTGCAATGAGGAATTCGTAAGCGCACATATAGAAAGGTAAGTACTATCTACTATCAAGACGTAACAGATCACGGTTTGTCCAGTTTTGTGATTTTCTTTCGTCCACCACCTTATGATTTCTTTGATTCTTCTTAGTTGATGATATTTTCTATTTTTGGTTTTGTTGTTCAGTCAATATCAATATTTTTTACTTTTTATGGTTAGTCGGAGATGGATTGCCAAATGTTGTTTCCTAGACATGATAGGTAGCAGTAATGATGAACTATTGTAGCTTAGAATGTGTTTGTATGATTCTTTTTATTTCTTTCCGTGTAGTGTTGGACTCTATTATGTACCGAATTATGGGTATAAACTGCACAGGATTCGTGTGGACCAGTAATAACAAGCTCTTTTTTCAGTATGTATTGTATCAAAGTTAACATTACACAGTTTATGACTGATCTTTTAAAATTTCTCACCCATTGCTCAATCTTTTAATGGAACTATGATGCTGTTTTACTCTTCTAGCAACATGTAAGAGCAATCGCCGTACCATTTCTTTCCTTTGTTGTTAATTATTTCGGCTTAATGTTTCAATAGAACTGCTATGATGTTTTATTCTTCAAGCCACTATAATTGGTTTTCTTGGATAGATGGTTTTTTTAGCACACATGAAACTACTATTCTCGAATTTCATTTACATATTATTCGACCTTCCTAACTGTATGAAGCGGAGCCCAAGTATGTGGATACAAAAATATAGACAAGTTTGCATCAAAGCCGAGGAAGCATGAAGAGTCTTCAGTCCCAGGGAGGTTTCTTTTTTGAGTCAAGATGCATATACCTATGATTTGGGATTACAACAAACTCTTATATTAGGAAGTATACTCTAACTGAGATGGTAACTGACAAATTATTTATATTTAGTTCTTTATTTGTTTATTCGCTGGTATATGATTTTTTAAGAGAGGTTCTTCAAATTATTTTCTCTGGGTTAGAGTATGGACTAACTCTCCCAATGTTTCCATTTTAAAGAGCTACATGTATGAGGAACTGCTGGCATCCAGATGCATGATTTTCATTACATTCAATGTCATCATTATAATTAACCTTCAGAATATCCATTTTTCTTTCTTGGTTTCCAGATAATTGTAAGTTTTCATTTAAAATCTCATATTACTTAACTAAAGTTGGGAAAATTATGTGTTTGTGCTATTGCAGAATGTAACAAATGCTCAAGAGCCTACTGCACAAGAGTCTGAAAAGCCCCTTCAAAGACGAGGCTATGAACGTGGGAAAATAGTGAAATATATTGAAATGTTGCAGGTATGGGTGTCTATTGTTTATTATAAGCTTCTTTTTAGACCGGACTTTCGGGTCATTGTACGTACTTTCATCATTGTCGATTTACTCCTGCTCTTAAACTTAGTCTAAGAAACCTCCAATGTGTACTGATTGTTCTCCTCTCTTCATGAAAGTCTGTTTCCACACTATTTATTTCTAATCAATTTTCAGAAGATTTTAGAGTTGTTTATCTCATTTTACAGGACACCATGCACTTTGCTGAATTAACAAATATCGGTACATTTGTTAAGAGGAAAGTTGGAATTTTCATAATAAGGTACTGTCACTTCTTTCATATATTATGGAAGTTTTATACTTCCATAACATGATTTTCCTATTTAATTTTTGAAAATAAAAATATCGCTATATATTTGATCCTTTTGGAAGTACATTAATTTGGATGTAGTAGACGATTTTTATTTCTACCAATACATCACATTTTTGGTATTTATGTATTTCTGCATATCATATGAAATATTCATTGTTATTACACGTGGAGTGCTTGCTGTGAGTATGATCATGCATTTGTGTATATAACTATCAGAATTTTACTTTCATAACGAACGTAGTTAAGTAGATGTATGGTCCGAGATGTGTATCATGTGTAAAACTGTACACCGAAGGATATCTTGGTCCTTACGAGTGCAGGAGGAACTATAAAGTGATTTAGTAAGATTTTCTCGACAACCTTCTTTTTGTTCAATGACTCACCATCTTGATAGTGAATTATTTTTTTCCAGGCATATGTAAAAAAATAAGAAGAGATGAGAAGCCGATAAGAAGAAAAGAAATGAAGCTGAAGCTGAAGCTATTTCTAGGTGGTATCCACTGTTTTCGTCAATCATACCTCGGCAAGGATTGAACTAAATTTACGGTGATGACTTATGTCCCCAAACCTCCCATGTAGCCGAGAAAATTGACAATGATATCTACCACACTAAAATTACTAGATCCGAAGATGACATATAATCAAATGTACATTAAATAACTATGATCATAATTCCTTCACTCGGGACCATGAACATATATACCAAACTAAGAGAGATCAATATGGATTAAATGCTTCCCCCGCGGATTCTCGGTGCAGGTGGAATTTAATGAGCTTCAAAAACGCAGCTAATAATTATAATCCGGTAGTACGTTTTTGTAGTTTAGAAAGGATAAGTGTTTGAACTATCCCATATATAGTCCAATTATTTATTTATTTAGGGTTTTGTACACCAACATTGTAAAAGACGGTGTGTAGTAACAGTTTTGCAACAATTAATATATTAGGCCAAAGGTTATTAGATTAATTTTCTCATTATGTCACCAAGTTAGATTTTGTTTTTTGCTCCATATTATATTGATTAATACTTTAGTGATTTGTGGTTGCAGCTAATAGATACGTAAGACCAGGATTACTCCTCTTTTGGTCTATCAAAAATCTAGGTATAGACTATGAGAAAGATGAAGGTTGGAAAAGCTAAGGCCTAAGAGTTCTGTTGAAATATGGACTGTGTTTGATGTTTTCATCATGAAATTCTGTAGGGAAGGTAATTCACAATAAACTTCTATCAGATTTAAAAATGAACTATTGTCATAATTGTGCATAACTTCCCAAATTCATAATGTATTGTGGTAATTATTTTGTTTGTACCAAATCTTTTGTATGATTAATAGTTTCTTATTGATTCACTCTTGCAGATAGAGAACAATGATAGGAGAGGCATGAAATGTTCATTAAAAGAGAATTAGTGTATGATCTAACAAGGCAATAATAAAAGATTATCCTAATATGTTTGCAATAGACGACTGTTATATTCATTATCTTAGTCATTGTTTATGTTCTTTAATAGAAAATGTAGGCAGGCAGGAGTTTGAATATATATGTGTAACCTATAATTGGGTCGATGTGCTAATGGTTGTGGCAATAGCGGCTGATGGGTATTGATTTAGTTAGTTTAGGATCTAAAATTGTTATAGGATTTGTTATGGGGTCAATTTTCCCATCAGGTGCTAGAGTATATGCTGGGGACCTTTCATTTTCAGTTATTAGTATATCTGTATATATATGATACAATTAACGAGCGATCATTATTCAATCTTTATGTCAAATCATATCTTTTACTATATTTACCAAAACATAGAAAACGCACTGCAAAATAGTTAAGCTGATAGGCTTCATAGAAACTAGATGAGCAGCCATGCCGAATGTCCAAACGCACTACTGAGAATATCAAGTATAACAGATAATCCCTAGCTGTCCCTACAAACTGTGTAAATATTGCAACTCTCCAAACCCATGCTAACTATTTAAATCTGTGTTAGGGGTTCCAAACCAAAGGTTGCGCTATGGGAATCATGTGGGCCATGATCTATATGAATCTAACTCCGACCCATCATGGATGGTGATAATTGTTTACTGGTTAAATCATTAAAGATATAGCTAAATGCAGGATCTCATGGTTAACTCATGTTACTTGGGTGTTCAAATAAAAATGTGCCCTGCAAAATTAATAAGTTGTAAAAAATCTCAGAAAAACGGAGACAAAAACTTAGTTCCCTATGTCTTTTATGTGGTTTAATACTCTGGATGTTAGCTGCTAGACATGTCTAACAATTAATGCAGTTGGGTAAAACCTGGACATGACTGATTTTCTTTTAAAAAAAAACATGATGATATATACTTCCGTTTGATTTTTGGTTTTTACGGATAGCCGACTGAAAATTTTAACAAATGATGCATGTGGAGAATGAAGTGAATGAACGTCGAATTACCAAATGTGATTAAGAAAATATACGGATAAGATTTAGTTAGAAAGACGTTCGGGATTCGAGAGAGATCACAATCCACCTCAGGCAGAATATAAATAAAATTTTGTACTGAGAACTTGGGATGTTGAGGCACACAATATTTTTGAGATTTACACCTTTACCTGGAAGAGAATTTGGAGAAAGGGTCAATAGGATATTCGATCCTTACAACTTGCATACGGAAGAATACAACTGCTACGAATGTGTGCTAATCTGATGTTGTTCACATGCTCATATCTTGCTAGAGGATGTTAACTTAGATTCCAATGACATCATAATGGTAAGTGGTAGAGGAGACATAGGTTGACTAACCCTGCTTCAGTCCCACATAAAATAATCAAACCTATATAAAAAACCATGATTTATTTTTACATTTTGTGTTTAGCTAAACTTATATCTTTCATTTAGTCCATCCGTATTTAAGATTTTTATTTTAGCCCCCTTCAGTTTAGATTTCTGGCCGCCGCTGATATTGGTGGATTTATGGGATAGCTTAAATAAATACAACAAAGAATTATCCATTTTGTCCCCCATTAATAAAATAAATAAGTAACGTAATAACTACAAATTGAGCTATATTTTCAAAATATGTATTAGAGGACTATATGATTTTTGTTACACAGGTAAACCATTTTCTCTGCAAGAAAATCATCTTTGGAGAATTCAGAAAACAAGTTCAAGAAAAGAAAACATATCAAACAGGAATGGTAACAAAAAATAAATAAATAGCCTTATCAAATTTCTTCTTTGTGGGACTATACATATACTACACAAAAATGATAAACCCGGCATGGGTCGAATCCCGCAAGTTATACCGCGTAACACACAATGCACTTTTGGAAAATTCAGAAAACAAGTTCAAAAAGATGTGGAAGTACAAGACAACAAATTAGCCTTAACAGATATTTTATTTTACGGACTATACATAAATCGTAAAAAAAATGATAAATCTCTGTGGGTTGGATATCCTTAATTCTATGGGATTGTTGGGATACCACTTAGGCATCGCTATTTATTTCACAAATATGGCTCTAAAACCAAAGTTCTTCATGGGGTCTGATACCCGAAGGCTCCTTAGTAATGAGAAGATTTATTTTTATCATATATCGCTATTATTTTTCTTCCATAATTAGATATTCCCAATGTGTATTGATATCAAAGGGTACCAAACTTTCCTATCAATAAAAATAATAATTAAAATATTTTTAACGCATCCAGCCCACGGGTGCGGGGCGAAGCCCCGCCACACCAATCGACAATTCCCACATCACCCGGTGCGTAGCACGGGTTACATACTAGTTAGTATAAAAATGAGAAAGAAATCAATATAATTGTAATGCTAAAATAGGTTTTGATTTTTGTATTAGGTAGAAACCCCTACCTCAAATAACAATCCACAAATCTTGTTGCAAGTACAAACACCTTTTTCCAAGAATAATAAATCTGATGCTTTTATTTTTGATTTCTTGTATCAATAAAACTATGAGAAGAAGGTATTGAAAGTGATATGTAAAGGTTTTGTTTTCTTATTATTGTTTGAAAAGAAAAATCAGAGAAAGAAAGAGAAAAATGAAAGTGATGAATAACTTTTTGTTTTCGTTTTTTTTTTTTTATAAATAACGTTCATTAAAAAAAAGATAGAGAATAAAATCCATAATTTCAACATAACTTTTATCTTATTAATTAGGCAACATTTTAATCAAACCAAGCGCATGCAAATAAAATCCATTGGTTTAAATTTAATTTCCTAATTTAAATTTTACTACCTACAATAAAGTGACAACCCATGCATGCTATTTATTTATTCGAACTTATTAAAAGAAAATAAAACATCTTGTTTGATATGTATACATAAGATTAATTAGGCAACATTTTAATCAAACCAAGCGCATGCAAATAAAATCCATTGATTAAAATTTAATTTCCTGATTTAAATTTTACTACCTACAATAAAGTGACATGCATGCTATTTATTTATTCGAACTTATTAAAAGAAAATAAAACATCTTGTTTGATATGTATACATAAGTAAAATAATTCTTTAATTTCTAGCACAAATAAATTCCTTAAATTGTTATTAATGATGTTTCCATTTTTTCTCAAATATACCTTTCATACATCTAAATATAATTTCACATTTATATATTAAATATAATTCCTTTAATTTTGCTAACATTGATTAGACATGTAAATAAGAAAAATAAGTTACTCTAATTTTGCATCATCACATGCATGCAATTAGCATTAATCAATCAATTTCCAAATTTATCTTTAAAACTTAATGCAAATATATATATATATATTCTTTACTTACCTATTTATTAATATAAGAAATTGCACACATATCTTTCATACGAACCAAATATTAAATTGCCAGACTTTTCTTTCCTCTCTCTTCCCTCTCTCCTAAAAGGAAAAAATAAAACTCTAGAACTTCTTCCTTCTTCTTGCTCAGATCTAGTCCTTTTGGGCTAGATCTGAGCAAGGATTTTCAGTTTTTTATGAATAAGAATAATTTAATATGTGTTTTTAGTTTTTATTTTTGTTGGTTTTGGTGTCTATGGACACATTTCTTCGCTGGTTTGGTGATCTTTTTCTTCGTCGTTTGGACGATTTTCTCTTCGCTTTAATAGCGATTCTTTCAAATCTCCATGGTGTTTTTCAAAAGCAAACTTCATACCATTGAAAAGCATTTTGAAACACCTACGTAACGAATATAAACATGCCTATCAAATTATGCATATTTAATAGATTTTTTATAATTAACTAAAAGGATAATTTTAGAAATATGTCCTTGTTTAGTGATATAGGTCACTTATTAGTGGGTCAAAATCTAAAATCAAATATGTCACTTAATAGTGGGACGGAGGGAGTATTATTTATTTATTTTTGGTAACCATAAACATACTCATAACTAAATATTTATTCTTTATAAATTAAGCTTTATATTAAAATCCGAATAAGTAATATGGATATCGTTTTAAATGCGAAAAATCATGTTAATAAAATTACGGGGTTTTACACTATTAACCCCTTAAAGAGAATTTCGTCCCCAAATTCAAAACCAAGAAAAATATAGGGTGTTACAGACAATTTTCTGGAAAAACATGGGGATTTACAAGTCTGGTTGCGACTTCTTCTACTCCTATCTTGCATAATGAACCTTTATGTACGAAAGTTTACCATGGAGGATCACAAAAAAGAAGTTACAGACTTCAGCCATCGATCGGGCATTGTTAAAATTGAGTGAACCACAAGGTTGTGCTATTCTAACACAACAATTTCTTAGGGTATGGTTACTACACAACAACCATATAGTTTCTCTCCTTTAATGACTGGTGCGGAAGAAGATCTTCACAAGGAAATTTATACATGCAGTTTAATAAATTAAGGGTGCAGATCAAATTTAAGTTTCCTTTTGTCAACTGAATTTTTAATGTAAGGAATCTTTTGGTGATTGGAAACTTAAGGAGTAGATTTGGTAATAATGATGTCTGAAGAAATGACCGAGTCAAATGTCGTTTCTTTGTGTTTGACTTTTTTCTGTCGAGTTGATGGAGGAATAAATATTTCGGATCTTAGCTGACGTCACACCAACTAAGAGTTGCTTAAACTCAATTGAAAACTTTAAACCAAATATGTCTCCCACAGATCAAGCCTATGTAATTGATTTCCTTTTACAATCAAATAGTATGATCAAAGGTGTGAAAATCGATAGCAATAGACAAAGTCTATCTAACCTCAAAATTAGGACTTATGCAACCCAAAGTGCATCCTAGATTATTATTCATCTCACAAGTATAAAACATGTGGAATTACAAAGTTTGAGACGAAGAGAACTTTGTGATTTCTATCTATCTTGATCAAGATACATAATACACGAGTTATCAAAAAAAGATAACTAGACCTGGCTTCATGAATCCCTATGAAGACTTTGTAGTCACTAAACCCTAAAAGGGTTAGGAAGAGGACGACTCTAGATACAACTAGGACACACCAAAAAGTAATGTCGAGATTCAAAGATCCCAGTTGCTTGAAGTTCCCCTTATATAGACTTTCAAAGCATAGGTTGTTTTAGGTTTAAGCTAAGATAGCTTTGGAACCAAGAAAACAATATCCACCGTAGATAAATCTTTGAATCTGATTCACATAAACAAGATATACATTTTGGTTAGAGGAAACCATAACCAAACCATGTACAAAGACTATGTTCAACATGGTTAGCCGAAACTAGACAGTTTGAACTTAAAAACTTAATATTCATTATCATGAACAAACAAGACATTAACTTCGAGTCACAAACATGTGATCAATTAAGTCTAATGTTTTAGAGAATTCATCAAATACTAATTATCTCATAGAAATAATTTAAACACACTTGAAAATATAATAGACATGATTAGTAGATGTACGAGTACAAATACATAGTAGTTCGTGAGTCAGTTCAGTCATAATATGCGTATTGGTTTGTAAACACTTAACAAAACCGAGTTCCGGAGTTCACATAAATTTTTAAATTTGCGTACCGTTTTGGAAACCTTAAGACTGTCGCCGGTTCCGAAGTTCACAAAACTAAATCGATTTGCATACCGGTTTGGAAATAATGCCTAGTTCAGGAACATGAAACTGTTTTACTTTGCGTACCGGTTTGGTAACAAACCCGGTTCCATAACCACAATTCAAGAATGGTTTGCATACGAGTATGCAAACCGATATGGTTCATGAGTTAAACAGATTTTCATATGATATACATAAAAATATGTGTACCAATAATTTGTAAGTCGATATATAGCTACTCCGTTATGTGTATGAGTACATGTAATACGGTTTCAAACATATAACAGTTTTCCCAGTAAAACAGATACCACTGTCTTGTATCTGAAACAATAGTAGTTATATATTTCTCTCTAAATCGATACGAAACATTCCTGAATAACATCAATGACACATATCACTATTCCAGACTAAAGGATTTTTGCGGGGACTTCCTTTGCAAGATCAAGATATATAGAAGGGGAAATTCCATGATCATTGCAAACCAATCTAATAGAATCATTACGAACAACAATGAGAGATCTATTGAAATTCGCGGTAGTAATGTCAAACTGCTCTTTCAATTGTGAATATTTATTGTTGCGAGCAGCAAGAGTATTCGCGAGCTGATTCTTCTCATTTTCAAGTTCCCCAATTCTTTCAAGATATCTTTTTTCAGCTCCTGCGAGAATATGACAACAAGTTAGAAATTTTGTAAAGAAGAATAATAAAAACAGGAAACTATCAAGAGGAAGAACAGCTAACAACCTTCTCTTTCAGAAATCATATCCCTAATTAAAGCTGCTTGTTCAACTTGAAGGCTAACATTTACACCTAAATCATTCCTGGCATTGTCAAGAATCTTCGCAGCCCAAGAAAACTCATCATCGCTATTTATAAGGAAACGAGATCAAACTTGAGTTTCCCTCGCAAGAAGATCTTCATTCTCATGGACAAGTTTATCTCTTTCCATTTGAACATTAAGAAGAGTCTTATGGAAGTTGGCTAGAGTCTTGGAACTATTTTTAATAGCAAGATCTTTCTCGTCAATAAGATCATTATTCCTCTTTCTTAATCTATTTATTTCTTTCTTTGAATCAAGATAAAAGCGCTTATATGTGTCGGTCAAACCTAAATTGAATCTGTGTTCAATTTTTAAGAGATTAAGTTTGGATTTAAGTTCATATATGGAGAGGGATTTAATCTTATCATCTGAGAAATTACTTAAAGAATTATTAAGGTGAGCAAGAAGAGTATTATCATCTACAGGTTTAGGGAAAGATTGAAAGAGTGTAGCCTCGTCAGTAAGACCATAAATATCTGTAAGTTGAAAGTGGGTGCTTGAATAAGCCGCGATAGAATAAGAAGAATTAAGAGAGAAGGGAAATAAGTCATACCATAAAGTTACTGATTAGCTTTGTCTAGATCAGAGATTTTTTGCTTATCAACTGAAGCTTCAATCTCCAACTATTTATTCTTCTTGCGAAGCTCAGCAACTTCAACTTCAAATTCTAATTTTTCTTTATCTTGGCGAAATTTAGCAGCCTTCTTTTCAGAGTTGGCGCGTCTTTTATCTAAATCAGAAGCAACAGCAAAGAAAGCTCTTCCAACCTGCGAAAGAATAATATAAGTTGAGATCTAGCGATGGAGTAAATACATAAACAAATTGAATAAATAAAAGCATACCAGGGTACCAAGAGAATTTAAGAGACTGGGAGTCAGCGATCATGAGACTCCTTGGAGAGAATCATTGTCCACCAGTATGGGAGCATCGCAGACATTGGAAAGATCTTGGGATGTCTTGTTAATAACTTCATCCTCGTCATTACAAGTTATGTTGTGGGAATTATCGCCAAAAATTCTAGATAAATAGGCCATTGAAGAATCAGATGAAGAAGAGTTCTTTATAGAAGGGAATCTGCTATCATTATTATTAAAATATTCATCATTATTATCCTTATCAAATTCAACACTTGGGTTTTCTGGAATGGGTTGAGGAGTTGAAGAAGAAGATGGTCGGGTTTTCCTTTTCTTCAAAGGAGGATCGCCAGATTCTTCACCGCAAGGGACAGAAGGTTTCCCTTTGGGAGGAACAATAGATTTATCCTGATCGCCAGATTCTCTACCGCGAGGGGCAGAAGATTTTCCTTTAGGAAGAACAATATATTTATCCTTTGAAGGCTTCTCATTAGTTCTCACGGGTTTTATTGGCGCTAGTTCTTCAATTTCCTGCGAGCACAGATGAAGATAAGAAATAGGGGAAACAATATATTGTTAAAATTTATGAAGAGATATTCCTTACTTCATCCGTGAAAGATTTAAGAGCTAACAAAGTGCTGGGCTTCATAAAAAATTTATAACTGAGTTTCATCATGTCAATATGGAAAAGATAGAAGTCATTTAGCGAGAATATGAAAACAAAAGAAAGATAACAGATAATAATTATGTAAAATTTGGAGAGAATGTACCTCTTTAGTTTTTTCAAGCCAATTGAAGACCCAAGGTTTATATTCTGCAAGGTTCGCGGGTAGTTCGCGAGAACCAGAAATATAAGAACCTTCAAGACTTAACGGAAAAATGAACCACTTATCATCGCTAGAGTGGCAAGGACCTTGGTTAGTACTTGTATGCCAATCAATGTCTAGCATAAGAGCTTTATCATCAGCGAACTTTTCATTTTTCAAACGAACACCCCAGCAAGTGCTATCCCTTTTCATAGGGACTATTCTATAATTTACAAAGAATTTGTCCACAGTATAATCCGCAGAAACAATGGGGACATCTTTAAATTGAGGATTCTTCGCATCTTCAAGGTAGCGAGATCCTTTGCCAGCTCCGCGAGAGGCATATTCAAGAATCAATCGGATACAATCTCCCCCCAATTGATATATCGCTCGCGAAAACCTTTTGTCAGAAATTATTTGATAAAATATCGGAAGTTCTGGGTCATAGAGAGGAATGGGAAGACCGTCTTCAAGTTGTCCTAGCGATATTATAATTTTCTCGAGAGAACATTGATCATCAGTAAATAATTTGAGAGAAAGTTCAGATCTAGAATCCTGATTTGGAATTTTAGACAGAGTAAAACCTTTGTTTTTGAGCTTTTCTTGCATCTCACCAAAAGCAATCAAGTTTTTAGCACCAGCGATAACCATTTTTCAAGTATGGGAATGAAGAAAAGGACTGAAAGATAAGAAAGAAATCACAGCAGTAACAGAAGCGCAATTCGCGGAAGAACAGTAAATTTGCAGAGAGGTTATGGAGAGAAAGAAGAAGAAAGTAAAAGAGAAAAAGAAAGGAATGAGAGAAGTATTTATAGAAGAAAAAAACTTCTCGAAAAAGATGAAGGCAATTAATGCAAAGAAAAGACGTGGGTGGTCATATCGCAGCGGTTAAAAGGGACGTGTCAAAAATTTATTAGAAGAAAGAATACGTGAAAACAGCTGGCGAAGGACACAGAAACGTGTCAGAATAGAGAAGTCTGAAAAGATAAGCAGTTATGGAATTCTAAAAGTTCTCATGATCTTCTCTTCTTCGCAGAAAAGACATGAGAAGAGGCAAGATGTAGGACCAGAATATCGCTACAATGCTATTCCTACGATATTAACAACACTTTTGCGAACGTCACAAAAGACTCTTTAACAGCATTTCGCGAGCGTCACAGAATATCCAGAAGAAAGACATAAAAGCTGACAATGAAAGAGGTACAAGAAGATTATGTTTATCATGTGATGGTCATCATTCTTGCGAAAGAGAACATTGTAGCGATCGCGATGAGATCGCAGAATAGGTCCAAAATAGGAGGAAAACTTAGCTGTCATCCACTATCTAAATCCCTATATAAAGGGTTCGTTAGGTTCAGAAAATGATGATGTCTTTTTGAGAGTTGATAAGGTTTTGAGGAGAGAGAAACTCTAGAAAGAAATTTGTACTTCTGAGTTCTTATATCTTTTGTAAAGAATTCTAAAATTAGAATAATAAAAGTTTTGTTATTCATCTTCAAATATAATTCAATTTCTATAGATTCTTATCAAGGGTGTAGTGTAGGAATTCCTGCAACTACATGTATTTTTCAATTTTTTAGTTCGTTATGGTCTTTATTTATATAGATTCAATTGTGAGATTTTTCCATTTTGCTTGTTGGATTAATAATGTTAGGTGGTTTTCTTGTGGTATAAATTTAGATTTTTCGTTTCTAGATTGTTTGACAATAAAGCCATGAAAATATAATGTACTTTATCTGTTTGTTAAAATTCCTGAACGGCCAGTGTATTTTTTTTGTATGAACACAATTCAGTGTTTTGTAATTTTTCTACTGACAAGCAATTTAGTATAGCTGCCCCTATCGAAATACAACCAGTGTTGTTGACTATTATAAGTATGTGAGTCATAAAATTAGTATTATAGTTCACTTTTACAAGTCAAAACATAGTTTTTAGGCGGAGAACACTGAACACTACTGTTTTTCTTATGGATTCAAGTCCACAATATTTTCTGATCAATAAAACTCCTTAATATTTTTCTTCACATAGTTTAAATTATGATAAGCAATACTTAGCTTTTTCTTATGAGCGATATTGCAGTTTTTTGGGTTATGACATTATGCCATCTTGGTGAATAATTCAGTGGTACGTTAAATAGAGATATCTACTACAAGTTTAGGTGGTCTTGTCAAAAGCATAAAATGTGACTAGTGATTTTACCAAATATATATGGAATAATGTATCATATTTGAGAATCTAAGATATTCCCTTATTATGTATACACTTCATTTGTTTAATTGTTTTTTTTCCTTTCTTTTCTTTGTAGTGAACCATTTTCCTTTGTAGTGAACCATGGATTGTGAATCCAGGTCTCCAAGTAGCGGCTCCCACATTTTTGGATAACAAATTAAACGGCTCGACCTTCCGCTTTTGCTCAATGACAGGTATATTCATTAACTGTAGTAGCAGGATTTCCCACACTACACCCCTATTAAGATCCTATAGAAATCTAAGTGAAACTAGTTAAAGATTGAAGAATTAAACGACACTTTTATTATTTAGATCTCAGAAATGTTTACAGAAAATATTCAAACTCAGAATTACAACTTTCTTTTCTGGAGTTTCTCTCTCCTCAAGATTTTCTCAACTCTAAAAAATACATCCCCCCCATCTGGACTTAATTGAACCCTTTATATAGGAAATTACATAGTGGGTGACAGCTAAGTTTTCCCCTTCTTTCGGATATATTTTGCGATCTCATCGTGGTATTTGCTATATTAATCTTCGCCAACTTTTGTAATCCTCGTGAAACAACACTCTCATAACATGTCTCTTCAATCGTCAGCTATTATGAAGCTCACTTGTGACGCTCGTCAAATGTTGCTGAAGAATCCTTACGACACTCTCGTGAACAATGTCATTTATACTTATAGGAATATTTGACCTTCTCGTGAAAGCGTTGTTCTTATTACGAGAATATCGTTGTGGCGATATTCTGGTACTACATCTTGCCTCTTCTCATGTCTTTTCTGCGAAGAAGAGAAGATCATGAGAATAAATTGCCGTAATCTCCTATCCTTTCACCTCCATCTTTATTTTGACACGTCTCTAAACCTTTCACCAGCTGTCTTCATATAATTTTATCACCCATATATTTTTCGACACGTCGTCTTAAACCGTTGTTATTTGACCATTCACGTCCCTTCATTGTATTAACTATATTTATTTTCTCGAGAAACTTCTTCTTCTATAAATACCTTCTTTCTTTCTTCTCTTTTTCTTTCTTCTCTTTTTCTTTCTTCTCATTCTCTGCAAATTTTATTGCTTTCCCGCAAATCGCGCATCTACTATCTTTCGCCATTTTCTCAATCTCCTTTCATTCCCATTCTCTCAAAATGGTTGCTGCTGGTGCTAAAAATCTTATTGCTTTCAATTTGATGCAAGAAAACTTAAAAATCAAGGATTTGATTTATCTTTAATCCCAGATCAAAGTCCCAAATCTGTTCTTTCTCTTGAATTATTTTCTAACTTCCAGTGTTCTCGTGAAAAAATTATAGTTTCGTTAGGCCAACTTGAAGCTGGTCTTCCACTTCCTCTCTACAACCCTGAACTTCCACTCTTTTACCAAATAATTTCTGATAAGAGATTTTCACGAGCGGTGTATCAACTTGGCGGGGATTGTATTAGATTATTACTGGAATATGCCTCTCATGGTGCTGGAAAAGGATCCCAATATTCCGAAGAACATAAAAGTCTTAAATATAAAAATATTCCGATTATCCCTGCAAAGTATACTGTAGATAACTTCTTTCGAAATTACTAGTTACTCCCCATGGTAAGGGATAGTACCTGTTGGGGTGTCCGTTTGCATAAAAAGAAGGTCGCTGCTGAAAACGCTCTTATGCAAGACATTGATTTTCATACCAATACAAATGATGGCCCTCGTCATTCTAATGACGATAAGTGGTTTATTTTTCCCTTATGCCTTAAAGGTCCTTATATATCCGGTTCTCTCCAACTTCCTGCGAATCTCTCTCACTATGAACCATGGAGTTTCAACTGGCCTGATAGGTCTTCCGATGTATATTCTCTCATCTTCTTATGCTATTATTATTTTTTCCTTCACACTCTCGCTAACTTTTCCGTTATCTTGTAGGTTTCCAAAATGAAGCTTAATTACCAGAAATATAGGAAGCCCAACACTCTTCTAGCTCTTAAATCTTTCACAGATGAAGTAAAAAATATTCTTCTATTAATTAACAATATATTGTTGCCCCTATTTCTTATCTTTATCTGTGTTTGTAGGTAATTGAAGAATTACCACCTTTAGAGCCAAAACCTAAGGAGAAACCTTCAACTAATCGTAAAGGGAAATCTACTGTTTCAAGTGAAGGAAGACGCTCTGCCCCTCGTGATAAAGTACCCAGCGAGCCTCCTTTGAAGAAGAATAAAACTCAACATTCTTCTTCTCAACATATCCAATTGGATAAATCTAATGATGAATTCATCGGAGAATTTGACGATATTAGAGAAGTTCCCTCTTTGAAAAATTCTTCTCCCTCTGATTCTTCCATGGCCCAACTGTCCATGCTTTTTGGCGATTCTTCTCGTGGAACTGCGAATGAGTATGGTGATGAGACTCTTAATAGGCTAGCTCAAGCGCTCGTCAAAGTGTGCGATGCTCCAATCTTATCTGATAATAATTCTCTTCGTGGAATTTCTGGAACTCTAACTACAAGCTTTTTAAATGCACTTGGTATTCAGGTACGTTTTCTTAATTGTTTTTTAATTCGACAGATTTCTCTCGTCAATTTTTTTATACTTATAAAACTCTGTTGCAGGTTGGGAGAGCTTCTTTTGCTGTTGCTGCTGATTTAGATAATAAATGTGCTTTATTTAAGAAAAAGGTTGTTAACCTTCGCCAAGATAAAGAGAAACTAGAGGCTGAAATTGCTGAGCTTCGCGAGAAAAATAAACTGTTGGAAATTGAAACTTCAGTTGATAAACAGAAGATTTTGGATCTTAACAATGCCAACAAACAACTTTATGGTATGATTTACTTTTTCTTTCTTTTAGATTTCTTATTTTTCTTTTATATAGCTTATTCAAGCAATCATTTTTGCAGATGTTTATGGTCTAACTGACGAAGCTACATTCCTTCAAACCTTTCCCGAACCTGTAGATGATAATACTCTTCTTGCTCGCCTTAATAACTCCTTAAGTAATTTTGCTGACGAACAAATTAAATCCCTCTCTATAGAGGAACTTAAATTTAAGTTTAATCTCCTGACCATTGAACACAGACACAATTTAGGATTATCTAATAAATTTAAGCGTCTTTATCATGAATCAAAAGAAATGATCAATGGATTAAGAAGTAAAATTAGTGATCTTGTTGACGAGAAAGATCAAGCAATTAGAAACGGCAGTGAAACTCTAGCAGATTTCCACAAAATTCTTCTCAAAGTTCAAAAGGAAAGAGATAAACTCTTCTGCGAAAATAAAGATCTTCTTGCAAGAGAAACTCAAGTTCGTTCTCGCCTTCTTATTACTAGCGATGATGAGTATTCTTGGGCAGCACAGTTTCTTGATAATGATAGGAATAATTTAGGTATAGATGCTAGTCTTCATGCTGATCAATCAGCCTTAATTAGGGACTTGATTTCTGAAAAAGAAGGTTGTTAACCACTCTACTTTATTAACCTTTTGCTTTTTATTATTCTTTCTTATAACTTCTATCTTATCGATGCCTTATTCTCGTAGATTCTGAAGATAGATGCTGTGTAAGGATGAGAGAACTAGAAGATATTAATCATCAACTCGCGAACGATCTTACTGCTCGCAACAATAAATACTCACGATTAAAATCTCAATTTGGGATTACTTCTGCAAACTTTAACAGATCCCTCCTCATTACTCGTAATAATACTACTAGGCAGGTTTGCGATGATCATGGAATTCCTCATTATTTTTATCCTGATCTTGCAAATGCAATACCATCAATGGTTCAAGATCTTGATATCTCTGATACTGATGAAGATCTTGACGAAGGTGAAGAAGAGAATAATGACGAAGAAACAAATTCTGGCGATGATGAAGAACCCAACAAAGATAATGAAGAAGAGAAATCTGGTGAAGAAGAAGAATCTGATAAAGATAAAATGTTGATAAGTGAAACAATGTATTTGTCTAACTTCTTTCTTTGATGTAATCAATCGCGAGTTTCTTCAATTTGCTGCAACTTTCTTCAATTTAATGTGTAAATTTCTTTGCCCCCTTATCTGTATGAATGAAAGAACAACCTATTTTTTGCAATATAACTTGGTCAATATAGTTTGCATCTGCTAATTATATGTGCCTTAATATCCATATAAATTTCTCATATGGTGATGAATAATAATCTTCACTATTCTATTCATTCCCATACTTGCCTCTTGCCTCTATTATTCATCTGCAATATGAGAAAGTTAATAAACGAATATTTTGGCGAATTTCATGATTTCTGCGATATTTTCGCAAACCTTGATATTTTTGCGATCTTATGGTCTTATCATGCCTTCCTACTTAAAGGTCTTACTTTGCCATAGTATTCTCTCTGCGACAAGATCGCAGGACGTCTTTACATTTTCATGTATTGACCCATTGATCTTGTCTTATCTGCATTTCTTTTATTGTATTGTGACAATATGACGAGCCTAAGTTTTCTCGCGAAAACAAAGCCTCTTGACATTGCCGTCTTGCGATGAAATCGCAGGACGTCTTCACATTTGCATGTAAAAACCCCTTGACCTCATCTTAACTTTTTTCTCTTATGGATTTTTGCCTCTGTATAATTTACGCGACAATATGACAGGCCTAAATGATCTTGCGATCCTAGAGCCCCATGACATTGCCGTCTTAAGACACTTATCATCTCCCTAATGGAGGGTGCCGCCCTTATCTTCCCCCTAGTTTCCCCTTCAAGGAGGGCACATCGGCCATACAAGACTAGCTCCTCCCATCCAGATTTACCAACAACCAGTTGTTTTTCGTAGCCTCTTGTCCTTTATGCCTATATGGATTATAGTTACAAGACTACACCCTAGGTGGGGTTTTCTTCAGGCCAAGTGCATTGTAGCCAAGACTTACCAAAGATGGCCAGGGTAGGTTCGTCCGTCCTGGGCATCCTTGACTAAACCGTGTACCTCGGTGCCTTGATCATACTCTGCACTTCTTGGAAGAGACTCTCAGTCGTCCAACCATGGTATAACCTTATAAAGATGGAAATCCAAGATCTCTCTCCCGGATAGGTTTTCTTTAACCCCTACATTTGTATGACTCAGGTTCCAGTAGCGGTATAACCTTATCCCTGAATCATATAAAGAGATACCCCCTTTATGACGTGCTTGTAGGTCTTACATTTGCCTCTTACGAAATAGTATTCGCGAACTAAGGTGCACACCATAAAGGTTTGTCCCATTCTCTTAATCTCTGCGAAATTATATTCGCGTTTCTTAAAATTTCTTGCGAGCTTCAAATCTCAATAATTTCTTCTTTTTTTTTTTTTTTTTAACTTTTCATTGCCATTTTCTTCACTCAAACAGAAAAAACAACTTTACCCTTCTACTTCTAGTGATCTGCTCGTCATATTTTATCTTACTGTCACTTCATTTTTCTTATCTTCCTTATCATCTGTCCTTTTACTTAATGTTTTCCCGCAAGTTGCTTGTCATTTCCTCCTTTTATGCTCTTTATACCTGTACCTTTGCTGCGTTTTATTATTTGTTTGATATCCGCGAGGGACTCGTTAGTTACTTCTTCATGTTTTTCTATTGAATCAACCATTAATTTGTCACTTCTTTGTTGCTGCTTAATTCTGTACTTCCAATTGTTGTTCTTCTCTGCTCTTTCCTCACAAGACTTGATATCTATCTCATAACATTTCTTACTTTCTCCCCAATCTCCTTTAATTACTCCAACACCATTTGGATGAGGGAATTTAATGCACTGGTGAAAGTTAGATGCAACACCCAATATCCTGTGTAACCAAGGTCGACCAATCAAGGCGTTATATGGTGATTCAATATCGACAACACAGAATAAAATCTTGGAAGTCATTCCTCTTAACGGAATTCTCATTGTGATCTCCCCTTTAGGCTTGTTAGCAGTTCCATTAAAACCATGCATTTTGTATGTCGATGGTATCAAATCTTCATCTTTCCCACCCATGGTTCTGTAGGTGTGGTAGAATAGGATATCTACGGAACTACCAGTATCAATTAGGATTCTATCAATATCCCAAGACTATTCCATTTCGTTATTGTTTTCTTTATTTTCTTATTCTTCTTCTGCTTGTTCTGGTGTTATTTCCAACCTTACCACCAATGGGTTATCATGCAGCTCGCCAGGCTCTGGTACTTCTTGTGCTGTAAAAGAAAGGACTTGTTTCTGCCACTCTTCTAATGGCGAGATTCTTGCTATATTCATTATTTCTTTTCCATCCATATCTCTGGCGAAGACTCTACTTAAGACATTATCGTGGAAATCTTCGATGGTTCTGAAAGAATGCACAATAGAATTACAAAATAAATTCTTTGCTCTAGTTCCAACCTCTATAACAAAAGTTTCTGCTCCTTTTACATTAGTCATTCTGCGATCGTCTGGTGGTGGTGGAAATTGTTGTGATTGTTGATGCCCTTTTAGAAAATGATTTAGCTTCCCCTGATCGATCATTCTTAAGATTATTCTTTTTACATTTCTGCAATTATTTATCGAATTCCCATGAAAATGATGATAAGGACAGAATTCTTGATTACGAGTGTTAGGATGTGGTTCCTTCCCCATGTTCCATGGCGAGGGTATATTTTCCATTAAAATGATAGCTTCCCAGATTTTTTCTACACTAGCATTCAAGGGTGGTGTAGTTGCGGATTATCTCACAACTACACCCTCATTAGAATCCATTAAAATGATTCATAAACCTAATTAATTTGATATGAAACTAAGAATTAAGGTACTAAAATTATAAAGAGACACAAAGATTTTTACGTGGTTCGATCAATGTGATCTACATCCACGGTGCTTCACTAGTGATTGTATGTGATTACATGATTTTACAATTGAGACTCCATTAATGAATATTTGGAGCTCTAGAATTTTTGGGGAAGAAGATGATAAAGAAAATAAAATCTCTCTAAAAAAATTCTCTCTCCTCCTAAAATTATCTCTCCCTCTAAAAAAGACCTCCCCTACTTCTCATGCCTAAATGGCTATTTATATGATTTTACAATAGATGACAGGTGTGTTGTCCCGCCATTTCGGATTTGAAGATTATCTTGCGAACCTTCGTGGCTTCCTTTGCTCGCAAAATGTCCTTCTTGCTCGCAAAATATTCTTTGCTCGTAAAATGTATTTTCTCTTCACAATTTCGTAATTTATCATTTGATGTGATATTCTTCTCCTACATCTTGCCTCTTTTTTCTTGAATATTGCTTGAAGAGCGATCTTTAAGAAAAAATCACTTGTTGTGGTTGTTGGAGTAGTCTTTGATCTTTGTTGATGAAGGAACGAGCTAAAGAATACTAGTCTTGAAAAGTATATACTTGCCTCTATTCTTTTGCGAAGTCCCGGAATGTTGCGAAGTAAATAAGAAGTATCAACCATTGAAGTATAAGAAGTATGAAGTATCCTTGAAGAAGTATAAGAAGTACTTAATCCTCGAAATATATAAGAAGTATGAAGTATCCTTAAGAAGTATAAGAAGTATTTAATCCTCGAATTATATATGAAGTATAAAATATCCTTGATGAGAGTGATAAATATTGCCTCTGTTCATGTGAAATTATTATTCCACTTTTGGTGAGGATTCTTCTTTGAGAAGATAAAGAACATCAAATATTTTCTTGGGTATCCATAGTTGCCTCTGTTCTTTATCTATGAAGGAGAATCCTTGAGAAAATGTTGAATAATTAAATTGCATCTCTATTCTTATCTTGCCTTTGCCTCAAGTGGTAACCCTGCTAACTTCTGAATTTTTCTGCAAATTTCTGAATTTTTCTGTGATTTTTTGGGATTTTCTGCGAATTTCTGAACTTCTGAATACTGTTGCGAATAGTGCTGTGTATAGTGCTGCGAACTTAATGTTGCGAACATAGTGTTGCGAATGTACTGTTGCGAATATAGTGTTACGAACTATGAATAGTCCTGCGAATTATGAACTTTTCTGCGAAGTTTCGTGGTATTTTCCTGTAAAATTTTGTACAATACTTGTGCGAATATAATATTTATGTAATGATTATGTTATGAAATGCGTATGAGATTCTTATGCCATGAAATGTTTATGCAATGCATTTATGATGCAAATATGATGCTTGAATGATGCGAGTATGATGCTTGTATGATGCAAATATGATGCAAGTATGATGCTTGTATGATGTGAATACTTATCTATTATAATGCATAGTTAACGTTTGTGTTAGTTAGCTCATTTTTCTGCAGTAAAATTGATATATCTTTGAGTTGCCTCTATTCATATAATCATCCTCGTAAATTTATTTGTGTATTCTCGCGAATGAAATCGCTTCTTCTGGTATGACTTCGTGATATATATTCTTGTAAGAATTCTTCAATGATATTGATGGAATTGTCTTCTTTGATATATATTGTCTTCAAAATTCTTCAATGATCTTGATGGAATTGTCTTCTTTGATATATATTCTCTTCAAAATTCTTCAATGATCTTGACGAAGTTGTCTTCTCTTCAAAACTTCATGATGTATATTCTTGTATAATTTTTTCAATGATTGTAATGAATTTCATTAATTGTTGTGGTCTTATCATGCCTTCCTAAGTAAAGGTCTTATTTTGCCACCTCTTTTGTGATAATATTTTGTATTTGCGATAATATGACAAGTCTGAACATTCTTGCGAACATACAACCTCGTGACATTATCGTCTTGCGATGAAATCGCAGGACGTTCTTACACTTTCATGCAAAAACCCATTGATCTCATCTTAACTTCTTTGAATAGTATTTTAGCCTCTTCAGGAATTGTTGCGACAATATGACAGGCCTAAATATTCTTGCGAACATAGAGCCCTATGACATTGCCGTCTTGCGATGAAATCGCAGGACGTCTCTACACTTTCATGTAGTGACCCATTGATCTCATCTTAACTTCTTTATTATGTTCTGCGAGTTCTTTATTCTTTTCTTTCTCTTTTTTTTTTTTTTTTTTTTTTTTTAGAAGGCTCGCAGAACTTCATTTGTTGCACAAATATGACAAGCCTTTATGTTTTCGCAAACAAGAAGCCTCGTGACATTTGCGTCTTATAGCACGTATCAGCTCCCTAATGGAGGGTGCTGCCCTTTATATTCCAACTGATTGCCCCTTCAAGGAAGCGTACATCGACCATACAAGGTTAGATCTTCCCATCCGGTTCTGCCAACAACCAGCTTTTGATCGCAACCTCTTATCCTTTTTGCCTATAGGGCTTATAGTTACGAGGTTGCACCCTATGGGGTATCTTTGGGCCAAGTGCATCATTTGCCAAGACTTGTCAAAAATGGCAGATGTGGTTCAACCTCACCCGGCACTCTTGACTCAACCGTGTACCTCGGTGCCTTGATCATTTTCTGCACTTCTTGGGAAAGACAGTATGCCTTAATCGCCCAGCCTAAATCTTCTTACACCGCATTTTATATTGCGTAATGTCGTTAGATTAGGTGAGAATCCAAGGTGTCTAACCCGGATAGGTACCCCATTATTGGGTTGTACCCCAAAATTTTTACCATGTACTAAGGTCCCTTGGTGGTGTTCCGGTTACCCTTAGCCACGTTTAGGTACCCCCCTTAAATGACGTACTTTAGGACTTTGCCTCTTACGAAATATAGCTTCGCGAACTAGGTTGTACGCCACAAAGGTTTGCCTGTATAAAATTTTCTGCGGCTCTCTTTCTTTTTTGGAGGCTGATCACAGATTGCGGTCTTTTATTCGCAAGTTTCTCGTAAATGGCGGTATTTTTTCGCCTTTTAAAAATTCATCGTAAATTTTTCATGTATATAAAATGTTGAATGTTTTCATGAAATGTTTAGTATAAGAAGTATGAGAAGTATCCATATCACATCTTTAAATCAAAATTATTCTATAAAAATATAGGAATTGAATTTTCTCTATTTTTTGCAATTTTGAAGTCTTTGAAATTTTTTGAGATCTTTTGATTTTTGCGATGAAGTAATTTTAGAATCTTGCGATTGTATCGCTTTTCACCAATCTAAAAAATCTTTGAAATGTTTTGAAATCTTAGAAGTTGTAGAAATTTTGCGAGTATATCGGTTTTAGTAAATAAATTCAAAAATCTTTTGTCTTCCGTAAATAAAGTATTCAAGGAAATGGTACTTACCTTTTACGGCTTGTTGTTGCCTTTTGAGAAGTATATGACTTGCCATTTCTTGTGAAATAATCTCTCACTTTCTTCTTGCGAAATATCCAAAAATCTTGCGAAGTAATAATTTGCACAAAGTAAACGATCATCTGCGAAGTAATGATTTACACGAAGTAGATGAACATTTGCGTCCATCCTCTTATCAGCTCCTCTTGCGACCATCTGTCCAAGCTCCTATTTTTGTCCTCTCTTTGTTGTTATCTTTCGTATGTCTTTTTTTTTTCTTCTTCTTTGCCTACGAACAATACTTGCGATGATATTCCAAGAGTAGTATTAATTTTTGCGAATAACATCAGTTATTCATTTTTGCGATGTATTTACTGGATGACGATGATGTGCTAAACCTCTCACGAATGCATTCTTGTTGGTGGAGTAAACTTCATCTCTCTTCTTCTTTAACAATAACTAAAATTGTTGTCGCTTTGGTCTTCTTGGTTTTTCGTTGCTCGTATTTTTTTTTTTTTTTTTTTTAGAAATGAACGTACACTTTTATCTTCGTCTGTAGCAAGCTAGTGGAGTTGGTCATTCATTTTCGTAGAAGTTTTCCACCTCCTGTTATTATCCATTTCTTGATTCCACTTCGTGAGTTTGTAATCCTCTTGGTAAATTCACTTCTAATGTAGAATCCACTTCATTATTTTGTTTGCATTATTAGATTTTAGTGCATTATTCTGCTCCACTTCTAATGCTGCATTATTATGAAAATATTTTGTAATCTTATAGTAATGTTGCAGAATCCACTTTGTTTTTGCGAATAAGTATAAGAAAAAAAATGAAACAAATCCAAAAAATTCTCGCAAGAATTCTCTTCTTCACGTTAGTGGTATTCATGCTGCGAAGTAGACACCCTTTGAAATGTTCATTTATGACGTGAATTGTCACCAAGTAGATGTTTGCAACTATTCTCAATTGCTAATTCCAACGTGATGATGGTGATTTTTATGAGGGCTGTGATGATGATGATCTTTATCTTCTCAGCTTTTGTTGCTTTCTATTGCTACATGAGATGTACTCATTTATTTCCTTGATTCACTAGTAGTTTGTCTTTCCTAGTAGTTTCCAATGTATATGTGTTGTCCTTGTACTAGTTATAACGTCCTTTTGTCTGATGCACGTTTTTCTACACTTACGTTTCGCACTAGTATTCTTTCACCTTGCTATCCCATTTAATTTGTCGCTAGTTTCCAAGTATGTGGGCTGTCATCATTAGGTGATTAATAGATGCCTTATGATCTGAATTCACTTATCTTTAAGATGTCTTCCTTTGCGTGAGGAGATATTCCAGATGGTAATTTGTTGTTGAAGTTTTGCGAAGTAAATTTGGTAGGATCTTTTTCTTTATCTACTGTGGCTTTCTGCGAAGTAATTTTGTTGTTGAAGTGCTGCGAAATAATACGTTGTTGTCTATCTTCTTCTCCTTCTATCTTCTGTTGCTCTAACTATCATTGATACTTCCAGCTAAATATCGTCATGTTTCTTCCTATTTTTTATCAAAATGTTCCTCCGTTGTTATCTGACAAAACAATATTGTCTTCGCAGAAATGTTACTACTGTGTACTGTTCATTCGCATTTTCCTCTTCTTTCAATTTTTCTTCTACATCAGTTCGCAAACTTTAGCACTTGCGAAATTAATAATTCCTCCTGGATGATATGAAAGTGAACTGCTCCGTTTGAACTTTGTTGCCTTCTTATGAAAGTGAAGTTAATAATTCCTCCTGGATGATATGACAGTGAACTTCATCTTTCTTCGCATAGATATGAAAGTTCGCAAACTTTATGAAAGTGAACTGTAGTTGAAGTATGTAATCATAGTTGAAGTATGTAATCATAGATATGAAAGTTCGCAAACTTCACAGATATGAAAGTTCGCAAACTTCATCTTTCTTCCTATATGAAAGTGAACTGTAGTTGAATTATTTAATCATAGTTGTGTGACCATCTTCGTAAGTATAAACTGAGTTTATATCATAATGGAAAAATCTATGAATACATAATCTAACTTTACGATATTATATTCGTATAATCATAATGGAGCATCATCTAAGATTATATCATCATTTTTCCATTTTTTAGCTTTCTTTGATCCCATCCATTTTTCCCTTCGTATGTATATGGGACCATCTTCGTAAGAATTAATGTGGTAACACTAAAGTGGGGTAATATACTTCGAATATTATGTAGTTGCATTATATACTGGCAAGTTCCATTTGTATGTAACTACATCTTGAATATTCATTATATAGTTGAATAGTTGAATTAACCGATGACGAATTCGTAAACGATGAACCATAACATATCCCTGAAGATGATATTGAACTTTCAAATCCGATTTCTACTCCAATATTGGATCTACTTCCGGAAAACGCCATTACCGTTTTAGATTGAATTTTCTAGAAAGTAAAATTGGGGAAGAAAATTGAATTTTCTAGAGAGAGAAGGGGACCAATTATGAAACGAAATTGTTGATCCAACAAGTTACAGGAAGGATAAATCCATTTAATCTGTCCCTGTTTCTAGCGCCAATTATGTAGTTGCGGATTATCTCACAACTACACCCTCATTAGAATCCATTAAAATGATTCCTAAACCTAATTAATTTGATATGAAACTAAGAATTAAGATACTAAAATTATAAAGAGACACAAAGATTTTTACGTGGTTCGATCAATGTGATTTACATCCACGGTGCTTCACTAGTGATTGTATGTGATTACATGATTTTACAATTGAGACTCCATTAATGAATATTTGGAGCTCTAGAATTTTTGGGGAAGAAGATGATAAAGAAAATAAAATCTCTATAAAAAAATTCTCTCTCCTCCTAAAATTATCTCTCCCTCTAAAAAAGACCTCCCCTACTTCTCATGCCTAAATGGCTATTTATATGATTTTACAATAGATGACAGTTGTGTTGTCCCGCCATTTCGGATTTTAAGATTATCTTGCGAACCTTCGTGGCTTCCTCATTTCGGATTTAAAATGATAGCTTCCCAGATTTTTTCTACACTAGCATTCAAGGGTGGCATCTTAATCTCCTCCCATATGGTTCTCATGTTCCCCTGATTTCTGAAATTATTTTGCTTTTGTCCACCATAAGTTTCTTGGGATTGGTCAAGCCTTTGGATTTGACTATTTCCTCCACGATTGTAATAATTCTTCTCTCTTTCAAATTCTTCTTGATCACGACTTCCCATAGCCACTAGCTTTTGTTTGTCATTATTCGCCACTTTCTCTACTTGAACTTGTGAGGTGCTCGCCACGTTATTAATCATTTTGGGAAGCAAACTTCCATTAGCCACTACAGAACTGGTGTTTGCAATTGGGTATGACTCCATTTCGTTTTGTTTTTCTTCCAAAGCAATGTACTCTTCTTGTAGTTCTCTTAGTTCAGTCATTGTGATGGTGTTTTTGATTCTGAAAATTTGTATATAGAGCAAATTGGTCGCAAACATTGCATTAATTAAGGATAAAATAAGATATCTCTCATCTACTCTTCCTGCCATCTCACTGCACATTGTCTTCCATCTTATGGTAAGATGTTTTAGACTCTCGCCAATTCTCTGTTTTAATCCAAACACATCTTCGATACCTGGTCGTGAAGAGTTGTTGCTTATGTATGCACCTAAAAATGTAGCTTGTAAGTGATCAAAAGAAGTAATAGTATTTTTCGGCAATCCTTCAAACCATTTTAGCGCCTCGCCAGTCAAGCTGGATGCAAAGTACTTGCATAAAACAGCATCATGATTCTCCCACTGCAGCATACACCTAACATAAGCTTTAACATGTTGAATAGCACAAGTAGTCCCGTCGAAAATACTGTTTAGTGCTGGCAAGTTGCATTTTGGAGGAATTCCTCTTAGTTGTACTTCCTGTGTAAAGGGAGTTCTAGCTGCTTCTTCGATTGCTTCATCAAGTTGCCTTCTTCCACCTTCTCTTCTATTAGTTATCATTCCTCTCATTTCTGCTAATTCCCTCAAAATTTGCTCATTTGCAGTTGGGCTTTGTTCTATTGGCCTTTTTAACGCACTTTCTCTTCTCCTGCGATTTTCCTCTTCATTTCTATCTGAAATTCGCAATTGATTTTGTCTCCTAATTTCTTCTCCATCAACTTCTTCATTTCTCGCCAATTCTCTTCGTTGTCTTTCTATCCTTCTCTGTATTCTGTCATACTCTTCCCGAATATTGCCATTTCCACGATTTTGTGTACGTATTCTTTCTCGATTATCATGGTTGTTTTTCCTTATTGCCTCTTGAAACTCTTGTTCTTCCATTTCTGCCCTCAGCCTTTCTCTCTCGCAAGCTAAGCGTGCCTGTTCAGCATAATATCTCTCTATTTCATTCTCAATAATTCTTTGATTTCTGACGTGCTCGCGTCCATGTAATATTCTTCTACCTTCTTCATGATTTTCTTCACCATCTTGATTACCTTCATTTCTTTGATTTTCAATATTTCGTCTTCCATTTAAAGTTTCCCCATGTGGATCGTTATAATCATTATTTACTCTCTCTTCTCCCTGGCATTGCCCTCTATTTGGATTTTGCGTTTCTTATTGTACATTTTCTCCATCATTTCTTATGAGGGAATTTCGCCTTGGAATTTCTCTAAATGATCTTGAACTTGATCTAGTTGTACTTCTTGATCTTCTTCTTTGTAACCTTAAATTCTCCATTCTCAACTCATGATTTTATCTTGTTAAATTTGCACGTTCCACCGCCTCTAACCTTCTTTCTTCCTGTATTCTTTGCCCTAATTCCTCTACTGTTTCATCTTCATCTTGATGAATCGACCCCTCTTTTACCTCCTGACTTCTTCCTACTCCATTTTCTTCTCTTAATTGTCGATTTGTTTCTTCTCCCATTGAATCCGATCTCCATGTATGCACGCTTACTCTATCATAATCCACTCTTCCATTTTGTACTGATGTTGATTGGTTTGGTTGTTGAATTGGATTTTCCCTTTCATTCCTTGTTCTATTCCTCCTAGTTCTCATCCTTGAAGATTCTGTTAATACACTTGTTTCTTCACCTGCAAGTCTTTTACTTCTTCTCACTGTTGTTAATGGTTCCGATGTATTTCTTCTCCTTCTTCCAGCCATTTCTTTAATTTCTCCAAATCTTCAAATTGTAATTAGAGATTTTGGATCTTGAACTCCCCTTAGTCGGCGCCAAAATGTAGTAGCAGGATTTCCCACACTACACCCCTATTAAGATCCTATAGAAATCTAAGTGAAACAAGTTGAAGATTGAAGAATTAAACGACACTTTTATTATTTAGATCTCAGAAATGTTTACAGAAAATATTCAAACTCAGAATTACAACTTTCTTTTCTGGAGTTTCTCTCTCCTCAAGATTTTCTCAACTCTAAAAAATACATCCCCCCCATCTGGACTTACTTGAACCCTTTATATAAGAAATTACATAGTGGGTGACAGCTAAGTTTTCCCCTTATTTCGGATATATTCTGCGATCTCATCGTGGTATTTTCAATATTAATCTTCGCCAATTTTTGTAATCCTCGTGAAACAACACTCTCATAACATGTCTCTTCAATCGTCAGCTATTATGAAGCTCACTTGTGACGCTCGTCAAATGTTGCTGAAGAATCCTTACGACACTCTCGTGAACAATGTCATTTATACTTATAGGAATATTTGACCTTCTCGTGAAAGCGTTGTTCTTATTACGAGAATACCGTTGTGGCGATATTCTGGTACTACATTAACAAAGATTCATGCTTGGAATTACACAAACTGCATTTACTATTTTCGGCAGATTTCAACATCAGGTCGAATTAAGGAGGCCCAAGTAGTTGTGCGTGTGGATTCCGGTCATGATGATCACCTAAGTTATATGAGTATTACTACTTATGTTGGCAATAATACTTACTAATTTTTAAGGTTGGTATAATTTGGCTTTTAAAAATATATATGACATTTAGGACATCCGTCACTAGATTTACCAGTTACAAGAACGTAAAAACCTTAGGAATTGGATCTGAAACTTAGTTTCTATTTGTGGCGTTTCTATTTTTGTAGTTTTGTAAATCAGGGGAATTGTTCTTGTAAGTTGTGACTTGATTCATGTCTTGTGGGATACTAACACTTGAATACAGTCTGTTCATAGTTTTGTGACTGGTTTTTGCTAACATATTTGTACTTGAATGACTTGTAGGCATATATGGTTATATCTGACTTACCTGCACAACATTTAAGTATACTAGCACATGCATATAACAGTTATGTCTGAACCTAAGTGTTGTGTTTTAATTGTGACAGAGGATTTGGTGACTGGATGTGTCTTGAGTAATTTAAAGAAGTAAGACGTGTTAATTCAATGAAATCTACGATAGCAATGTAGAGTTGTATGCTGGGAAGTAACAGTTGGACATATTTTGCAACATGGAACTATTTTTTAGAGATGGTCTTGCGCTCCTGGAAGTTAAATCACACTGTTTTGGTTTAAAAAAAAAATTCTTGTTCTTGTTTTTTTTTTTTCTGTTTTGGTTTACCAAACAGAAAAAAGAAAATTGTAGCTTTTGTTGTTGAACTAGAGATGTTTGGGTTGTCAGGTTGTAAATCAAATTCAAGTTAATTTTAATATAATGAGTTACATTTTAAGAAATCTATGTGTTGCCTTCTTTGGAATGCTCAAGTCTTATAAAAGAAAAACAATTCATTTCAGACTCAGATGAATCTTACGTTGAAATTGATTCAGCTGAATCAGGTTAGGCTGAATCCATCTGAATCCCTATTTACCTAAATTTGACGAGGGTAGTCAGCCGTTATTTGTGGACAACCGAAATTTGTCATAAATATTTAACAGTAACAGCCCGTCCTTTAATAAATAGTACACCAAATATATGACACACTTTAGGACAGACCAAATCTGTCAAAAATCATGCTTTTTGACAGTGCCGGACCGTCCTAATATCTGGGTTTTGGACTAGTGTAAGTTCACATTTATATTTTCAACATTAGTTAAGTCCACAATAAGCTTATTTAATTTGGAAGAGAAGATTCAACATGTTATTACTTGTTACATTCTCAACCTATGGTTTTGGTATCCGATTACATGTTTATGGTTATCCAATATAAGGGTTCTTAATTTAACATATTTCAGATGTTTACTTGATTTTAAAGTCTAGTTTCTTCACTTCTAGGTAAATACTCAGTACATAGGTCTAAGTAAAAAACTTGACTATGGTCAAGTAAAAAACTTGACTATGGTCAAGTAAATTGCAATCAAGATTTTCAACAACAATCAATTTGCAATATGTTTTTAGTTGTCAATGAGAATCGTTTGCTATGCCTTGACCAATGCTTAACCAAGTTAGTTTGACTTGATTGGACAAACATGGTAATGTAAAAATGAGAGTTCCTATATCTATGAAAGAAAATTGTAAAATTTGAAGACATGATTTTCCAAAATTTGAAGATGCAGTTCATAATGCCTTATCTAGTCAACAACTACCCATAATTTGATGTTAGAGTGCAAATAACGCCATTTTAAAAAACTCACAAATACATGATTTTAAAGTTTTATTATTATATGATGCTCTTGCAGCTATTTATTCGGCTGCAACTTTGAAGGGATATTGTTAAATGATGGAAACCAAAAATCTCATACATCTACAACGGATTAATTCATTGAAGTAAAACAAAAATGTCTTCTCAACATAATTTTACAACTTTCTAAATCCTTTTGATATCTTAGATTATGGTAGAAATAGAATATTAAGAATAAATCTACACTTACACATGCTAATGTGAAGATAACCTTGCAAATATTTTCATGACATTTCTTGGTTGCTGATAATAA
The DNA here is from genome assembly GCA_023529315.1 of Papaver bracteatum. Taxonomy (NCBI): domain Eukaryota; kingdom Viridiplantae; phylum Streptophyta; class Magnoliopsida; order Ranunculales; family Papaveraceae; genus Papaver; species Papaver bracteatum. The sequence goes on from JAJJWX010003646.1 coordinate 1,007,568, forward strand.
ATAAAGCCAATAATAAGTCAAACCTATGCATCTTACAACAACTAATCAAGCCACTTTATGTCCAAACTTCAAGTAAAAGTTAACTGATCAAGGCGTAAATCTCGTCGTTGTAACAGTCCCTTAGAGAATACTTTTTTTTTTGAGAAATCACAGTCAAAACTTGTGCAATTGTCAACCTTAATAGCTTGCTACAATCCACACAACAACAAAAAATCCAAATTAGATCAAATCAATACCCTAGATAACATTCAACCATATCAAGTTTCTAATATATGCTCAAAAATTGTTAGAGGGAAGCATATTAACATGGAAACAATCACACCATATACCTACAATGAGCATCAGTTGTAATCTCATCAATTTTCCATATGACAACACGTGTTTCTGGTCTTTGTACATTCCCCTATTAAGCATGTGAAGAATATCATATAAATGTTGTATTCGAGTGTTTGTGCATTTTTTAACACTTTTAGTACATGAATATGACAAATAATTACATGTGTGATGGAGATACTAAATTTATATTTCTCTATCCTCTTTCTCATAATTATAAGCTAGTACAACCAAAGCATCACCATAGGGTATGATTATAAAATCACCATTCTCCACATGCCTTTTAGGCAGCATTGGTGCTTATTTAAGAAGTCTGATTTACTGTAGAAATTTCGACTAAGGTACCCATCCAAGAAAACAAGACTATTAGCATGAACTTAGTACGCAAAATATACTAATATATTTTGTATCATATATAAACTTGCCAATCTAAGTGAGGTACAAAGAGATCAGGGTGTGGGGTTCCTGTTGGACTCTCTATAAATGTGATGCACTTTTTAAATGTTGTGTCACATACTCTCACCCCGACATAATTAGCCGATGCAATTAACGCAGAGTCTTCATATTCTTCTTATTATTATTATTATCCTCAAGTGGATGGATGAATGCAAGAAGGCTATAATATAAAGATGTTACGGGTGTGTAAGCTGGACTGAATATTTGTTCGGAAAGCACGATGTAGTGCTAGTATGAAAAACAAGCGCCAATGTCCTGTAGTAACTATCCATCATATCCAGATATTGTTCGAGTCCCTGACTCAAACACAGAATCTCTATTTGAGCCTTCAGAAACCTTTCCTTGCTACTGAAACTCTCTCTAATAGGCATCGTTTTCATTATTCAATGTTAAATCAATACTCTGACACTTGTTTAATGTTTGTGGATGCTTCCTTGGGGAAATTATCTTCTTCTGCAGGCTGTGGGATCGTCTTCTATAGAACCAATGGTAGATTTTTAGTAGCCAGATGCTGGAAAACAAGCGCGAAATCAATTCTAGAAGCTGAAGCTCACGCACTTTTGACGGCTGTTGAATGGACTCAAGATATGCATGTTCAGAACATCACTTTCATCTCTGAAAATCTTGCACTTGTTAATGCTATCAATGGTGATATTTCTAACATCCCTTGGACAATTTTCTCTTATGTTCAAGACTGTAAAAACGGATTAACTTCGTTAGGTAGTTCACTATGTAAATATGTGCCGCGTAAAATGAATGAAGCAGCAGATGTTTTGGCTAAGTTAGCTAGGAAATCCCATGTATCTAGTATTTGGGATAACACACCCCCTGTATGTATCAAGGATAAGCTGCTTCCTATGTTGTAATCTTTGTACTCTGTTTCCGTTTGGATTTTTATATAATGTTACCTTCAAAAAAAAAAAAAGATCAAAGCATTCAAATCATACCCACAAACTCTCGATCAATCATGGACGCCAATTCACTTTTTGGTCTCAAAGTCAACCACCACTACTTTTTGTATACAAAAGCATCCGTAGATTTAATTCTCTCTACATAAGGATTAAGGGCAGTCTCATATTGCAACTGGGTGGTGAATAGGGACACACAAAACACGGGTGAATTGAGTAATAAGGGATTTGAGGAGGGTATCCATAATAATTTACAATGTGACAGTACACCCAGCTCAACCCACTTCACTACTAACTTCGATATTATATATATTCCATTAGCCTCTACAAAGATCAAAGCATTCAAATAATACCCAGAAACTCCAGGATCAATCCTGGCCGCTAATTGACTTTTTTATCTCAAAGTTAAACACCATTACTTTTTACAATATTGATGATGAAAGATAAATAATAAAAGAAGTATGAAATGTTTTAAGTCCTTGCGAAGCTAAAATATCCTTACATTATTTTCCACACATGTAAGGATGTAGGGGGAGGGTTGTGGAAATGTGCATTTGGTGATAGTTTAACATCCTTGTGCACATAGATAAGGAAATGCGATGTTGCCGGCAATATGTTGTATTTAAATGGTAGAACATAAAATCCCAGTTTGAAATTTAGATAAGAAACCATTTATAGTAAAATCTTATATAATGCACCATACTGAAAGCGCAAACTATGTAAAAAACACAGATGTATTTTTAGATAGACAACATATGCTTAACTATGTCGTTAAAGTTACAATCTTCCGAGTAAAATTTCACTCCCAGGAAATTTAACAGAAATAGTTGCTGCATAAAATGGAAGGAATGGGTTGAAAACATTATGCTTGATATATTAATAGAACTGCCATGATGTCCACTCTTGTCATTGAGACACTGGAATTATGGTTGCATCCTTCAGAAAATTAATAACAACAAAGGAAAATTTTCGTCGTTGTTCATTTTTCATGTAATTTATTTCACGGAAAATAACCTGTAGTTCCATTTCAATGTGATTCCTAAGAAATAAAATAAACCTAGCCCCATTTTTGAAGATTTTCTTATTCTTGCAAGTATGGCACTTTTTTTGATCGGTTCAAAGATGACTAAAGTCGGATGGTGAACCTGATGTTATTCGAACACATATTATATATGGAACTGAGATAGAAAAATTCTGTGAACATGTATATGCCACAACTTTTTAAATATAGAATTGATCTACTGACCTGCAACTGAGAATCCTTGCGTTACCACTCCGCTACTCTGTTATGTGTACAACCTGACAGTTGCTTCTGTAACTTCCAAAGTTACAGACTAATAATTCTTCTGTAACTAACAAAAACTGATTGTAACTAACCTGATACTACCAAAATACATAAGCACATCAGGATCTCTCCTTGAGCTTTGAAAACCCTAAGCTAAAGTTAACAATCCAAATGGTCCATTACCACCTTGAAAAATAGCACACTTCCTACCGCAGAGCTGCAAAGTGTTATTCCAAATGGCTCTCCCACAACACCATGAGACTGATGTCATTGGACTCCACAAATATAACAAAATTGATACCAGACTTGCCAACGAATACACTTTAGTTCCTTCGTTTCCCTGCATTTTAGTCTTTGTGAGATACAGAAAAATGTAGTAGTACTCATTTTACAATTTACACCGGATTGAATATCTTTTGAAAATTATTGATAATATTAGACGAAGAAGTCCAAGAGTGAGCAAAGAAAGATGATGTAATAGATAGAATATTGAGGAAGCATTAAAGGTAGGGTGTTGATAGACTTCCAATAATAATAATAATCGCATGACATTACTTGATTCTGATAAACAATTGCATATATCGGCATCATAAAAGCTGGGTAGTAACTAACCCAGGATATTAATAACTTGACTTAACATATTCTCAGACTGGATCAGAATAGTAGAGTAACGTAAGACCACGTAACACACTTGAGTAATAGAATTATAGAACTTAGATATGTTTATCTTGTCGGTAACCATGCTTCTTCTTTCTTTCTTTTTTGCTAGGAAAGAAATACTTCTATTAAGATTAAATTACAGAGTTTTTTGTAATAAAGTGAGGATGATGAGACAACCATTCACTTGTTACCCTATTCTGTCTACAATTCTTAGCTGCCTTATCAGCTAGCGAATTAAAACTTCTATGTATGTTTTGAAATTCAAAGAAATGGAAAGACTCAATAGTTAAAGTACATTCATCCAGAATAGTACTACTATACCAACTGGTTTTCCATTATTTATTGATAAGATAAGAAATGACATTCACCTCGGAAATTATAGCATCTATCGTAAAATATGTCTGTCATAGATACCTTTTGGTTATAAATGGGTGATGCATGATAAATAGGAGTCATCACTTTTGGTTTTCGACACCTTCAGTTCACTAAAAAAATTATCAAAGATTTGGTTAACAAACAAAATTAGCGAGAGTGTATTCTATAGACCTACATCTTAGCAGATGCAATTGACACCAACTTGATTTTAAGAAATCCGATAGACAAAGTATAGTATTAAATAATAACTTAAAGAAATTCTTCCACTTTTTGATGCGCAAAATGAACCCAATTTGAAGCAAAGTATAATAATCCATACATAAGTAGTTCCTAAATCTTAAATATCCTTATATATTGTTGATACTCGGCCGAAACAAGGACTGAAACATAGATAAAAATAACAAATTTTGATTATTTGTGGAATGTTGTACCTCTGATATCTATAGTAACAAATGTGAGGAAGAGTTTTTATTTGTAGTGCTGGTCGTTGTCAGGAGCGTGCTTAGTTTGTCGAGTAATAGTAGTCGGAGCCTACGACCCCGACCATTAGGGACAATCCCAGTATTTAGTCGGTTATGTCATAGTATGGTTTGTTAAAATTAGTCGGATCATAGTATAATTAGTCGGGCCTACTTCCCGGAAGTTGAGCCAATAGATTAGTAGGGCTTGCCAAACCGATATTTAGCTGGTCGGGTCAATTAGCCAGGACCAACAGCCCCGGTCGTGGATTAGAAAATCTAAGGTCAAAAGTAGTTCCAAATTAAAATTATCCGTGATTAGGTTAAAAAATCAAGAAAGTTGAGCGTATAAATCTGGTGTTTTGTTGGTTCGTTCAAATTAGCGTGGCTTATTGCCCTGGCCGTGGCCCCTTAAATTCTTTGAAAATTGATATTTGACATTAAAGTGTTTTTTTTTCGACTGATTAGCCAAAAATTAATATTTGGCATCAAGGTTAGTCGTTTTTTATATATGGAAACCTAATTATGTTAGGAAACTTATTCACTAGAAAATCTATGATTAAGATTGATTAGTGTTATGGCCAGGCTAGGGTTAGTTTTTTCCCGAGCTGCAGCATAATCCTAATATATCTAAATTATGTTAGGTTATGGCTACAAAATTAAACATCTTCCTCCAACAGTATTAATAACACTAATATATATAGTAGATATCGACATAAAACTAACTGATGCATCAATTAAGAAAAGCACATTGCTTGCTCCTTGTACTAATAGAGACGGTGGAATCAATAATCATAATACTGATGTTGTGATGACTATAAGTTATAGAAGTTCATGTATCCGATATCTAATTTGGCAATGGCAGCTCATGGTATAAAATAACTGTAATGCAAGTGTTTTGGATACCCACCTCCATAATTGTACGGAATAATAACACATTCAATAGTATCTTTTAGCTGTCATGTAAAAAAACTATTGATAAAAGTTGCAACCTAGATGAGTACCTAGTAGCTAGAATTACTGCGAAGGCCTACAGTTCAGGTTCAAAAGAGATAATATTATGAACGCAACAAAACCTATAATTGTACCCTGATTCAGTTTTATGTTTTTCTGCTCTCTGGTAATTGTTAAGGTCAATTGTCTTCGCATAAGGCAAGAGTACATCAACATTAATGTAGTATAGATACTGGGCAATGAAATCACCCCCCATGTTTCTAGCAATTCTTGTCTTCCCTTGAGATGAATTGTCTTGCTACGTTTCCTTCCTTTAACTGTAAATAACCTTTATAACCATATCTCACTGTGAACACATAAATCACGGTGGTCCTTACATGTTCACAAACAATATCCGCATTTATAAATAAAACCTTAAGGGGAATTAGAAAGACATAATAGCGTAAACACGATGACTCATTGACTCAGAGTCTTCGGACTCGTCATAGTCTAGTTAAGAGGGACTGATTTTACCAAAGTCACTGCTGCGATGTATAATGTCACAAACCATAATAATAAAAACATAAGTTAAAGTGCTGAAACATAAATGAGACGATGATTTATGTGGTTCAGCACTAAGGCCTACATCCACGGGGAGGTGTTTCACTATATTTTGAGGAATTACGTAGATAGTCGAATGACTTTCGAGTGAATAACGCTGCTTAGGGAAATAGAATTCATATATATTCTTCCTATTTCTCTTACCTATACTCTTTTCTAGCTACTTGAAACTGGTCGACCCCTTCTCCCTTAGTGGAAATGGGTATTTATAGGGATAAGTCATGGGTCCCTCTCTTGTAGATCGTTGCAATCTTATCCTCTTGATTCATGTGCATATCCCACTGATATCTTCATTTTTGTCCAAGGGATTCAGCGGTTATCTTTGATGACGATGGGTCACCATACCCTCCTTCACATGTTGCTTGACACGTATCCTCTGTTTGGTGCATTTAATGCGGGTGGTTGGGGCGGTCTGCATGCGTTGGGAAGGTGTCGGAAGCCCCTGTCACATACGTGTCAGCGAGTCCCACCCCTGCCATTGATCTTGAGTCTTCCTCGGGATGGAGTAAAGCAGGTCCTAGGGTGCTCTTCAGTACTTTTCAGTGTCTGGATGCATCAGTGCCCCTAGGTTCTGCGTCGTTGGATTAATCCGATGATGGATACGTGTATATGATGGATTCCCCTTGGGTATTGAGGCGAGGCATCATGTCTTGATGTCTCAATATGTGTGTCCTCCATGTGTAGTTCTTCCAACACGTGGCGAGTGACATATTTATGTGTAAAAAATTTTCCCATTTTCCCTAAGTTTGAAGCCGGTCAAAGCTTGGAGAAAAACTGTCTTCATAGTCATCCCCACTCTCTTCATTAACTCCTCCTTATTCTTAGGGCACGTTTCCCACTCCTAGCATTAACTCCCCCTTGAATCATGGGTCAGTTTTATTTGCTTCTTTGTTATAAATATGAAAGAAGTCTTATTTGGAATAAATTTCATTCTCTTGTTCTTGTCAGTTCACATTCTCTTCTCTAAACATTCTCCATTTTTATTTTGTTCTTTAGCTCTTAAATTCTGCTGCTGCTGCTCAAGGTCAGAGTCATCAGGAGAATATGGTTGTAATTGGTCGTCTTTTGTCTTCGCATCGTCTTCGTATTTCTTCTTGATTTTGTTTGATGATTCTTATTTTGCTGATGTTTCTGAGTTTTTGTGATGAAGAACATTACGTACGAAAGTATATATATTTGCCCCTGTTCTTCATCGCAAAACTCACGGCCTTTTTGTTAATTTATTGAAACCTGTTTTCAACGTTTCTAGGGTTTTTAATTTTTCCAGGATTGATCAAAACTACCCAATCTTGCGACTTTTCATATTTTGATGGAGTTTCATGTCTTGATGGAGTTTCAGAAATTGTGATGATCATAAGTCTTGTTTTTTGATTCCTGTTAAATCCTCTGCCTCTTTGCAGGTATGGGTGATCGTCAACGGGTCCCTTATAATACTCCACCGTCTAGTCCCTTCAGATCCCCTCCTCTGAAAGACTCTGGTGCATCTCCACCGAAGGGTGGGTCGTCTAAACCTTCTCAGTCTGATCCTCGTGCTCGTAAGAATCCCTCTGGTAATCGGACCTCCTCACAACAGAAGGAAGATCCTCCGAAGGGTTCTAGATATACAGTACATCGATTGGTCAATCTGCCTCCTCGTTCGGAGATGATAAGAGCTCAACCTATTTGATCGCTGCCCCCTCAAGTTATGCCTCCAACTCAAACTATGATGCCTCCTTTGAAGGCCAAGGTGTTGCAGGCCTCTGGGCTGGTAAAAGAGTCTTCTAAAGTTGCTATCTCGAAGGGTGATTTTCCAAGAAATCCTTCGACCAAGAGAAAGGCTTCGAAAATGAATCCTCCGAAGGAAACAACGTCAACTAAAGATGATGATTCTGATGTTGCCCCTATTATACGGAGCGTCTCCGTTGGTAAAAAAAAAGTTACTTTCAAGCACATAGATCTCGAGGCGTTCAAAGTGAGGCATGATCTCGAGGCTTTTGATGTGAAATTTTATGATCCCGATGATGATCTTACTTATGATCTAATCACCCATTATAAATACGATGACTTTCATTTGCTGATAATGGTGGGAGCTTTCGAAGATGGCCTTATGATGCCTTTATACAAGTCGGGTGACTCCTTCTACTACGATGTCTTGGCTCATCGTGAAGGCTCTACTCCTCATACTTATTATCGCTCGGTGGTACAGCAGACTGGAAACTTCCTTCGTGCGCTAAAGAAGAGTTATCTTCGGAGCAAGGGATAAACAACGATGACTTGTTACATTCCCAATCCCGCTGAGAGAGATTGGTACACTCCCGAGAATTTTAATGCCTCGTTTGGAGACTACGTTAATGGAAGGAACCGCAAACCATGGAGTGTTGGTCTTCGTAATATTGATGCTCCTCATGGTGAGATTCGTTTACTTAGTGAAGTGAGTGATACAAAGCTTCGTTATGTCCCCGGTACCGAAGGGTCCTCTCAGCTGAAGCTTTTCCCTGCCCGCGAAAAGCTTAAACGCGATCACGATTACGAGTGGCATGCCATCGTTATTGAAGTCGTCGGTCCTTGGGCTTATGGTTGGGTACCCGGTCAGCATGGATGGAGCCCTGTCGCTGGTAGCCAACCTCGTGCTAGCGCTCCAGCTCATTATGGTGATTTTTTTCCCTGGAAGTTGAACTTCATTGGTATGAATTTTGAATATGCCTACGATGTTGTTGATATGGACGAAGAGGAAAGTTCTGAAGCTACTCTTTCTTCGAACAATACGAAGGTAACATCCCTTATATTTTCCCATTTTTCTTCTTGGTTTGAGATTAGTCAGAGTATGAAGAAAAATGTCTTCATATTTAGTGATATAATAAACATCGTGGATTTAGGACAGAAGAAGAAGATTAATTTCATTCAATCTTCTAATGTTGCCATTGGAGAAACAGAAGTTCCTGATGAATTCACCAGTCCTATGACCGATGACGCTATGAGGGAAGAAGAAGTTTCAGATGATGAGGTACGCACAGAGACATCCACTCCTAGTCACTTTCCCCAAACCAAGGGAATAAAGATGTTGAGGCTCAATCTTCGATCCCTACCGGGTCCGGCCAGGAATTTTCTTTTGGTAAGATGTATTCCTCTGGTGTGCAAGTCGACATTAGCGCTGCTATTGGGATAGCTTCGGACTTCTCTTTGATTTCTCCGAACGATGCATGGGATGTCCTTGGGGGGAACGCTAGTGAAAAAATAGCTGAGGCAGAAGATAGCTCTGATGGTGAGGATGCCGAAGCCCGTGCTAACAGGGAGGCAATTCTAAGAGATACTCTGATACTGGAAAGAGAGCTGCCGGTGGTGAGGATTCTTCTAAGGCATCTTCGGAGGGCTTTGAGAGGGCTCTGATGCTCGATGGTGATGATGTCACACTTGAGTGGTTAATGAAGAAAAAATTAATTTTCATGCCCAACCCTGCTCCCGTGATCCCTGGTGAGAAGAGTTCTGATGCTTTTACTCGTCATAGAATGCAGCTGACGTCCCCTGATGAGGTTGCAGAGGCCTGGGAGAAAAACTTAGGAGCCAATTCCCCTAGTCTTTTAGTTTGTGAAAGGGAAAGATTCAGAGCAGAAGTGGAAGAGCAAGAATTCCAAGAGGCAATTCGCCATAATAATCATGACAATCGAGAAAGAAGATGCAAACAATACCGCAATAATGGTCATATTAACGAAGAATATGATAGGGTGCAAAGAAGAGCAGAAGAAAATCGCAGAAGAGAAAATTAGAGATATAATGGTGTGTGCATTCGTGAAATAAATGTAAGAGAAGATAGCGGAGAAAGACAAGAAGAAAATAATGGAGACAGAAATTAAAATCTCGCAACACAAGATAGGCAAGAAAGCAGGAGAAGGGAAGCTGCGCTGAAAAGACCAATGGAGCAAAATTCAGCTGGGAATGAACAAATCTGAAGAGAGCTAGCAGAAATGAGGGGAATTTTAAATAACATAAGAGAAGGAGGCGGAAGGCAACTTGATGAAGTCATTGAAGAAGTTGTGAGAACTCCATTCACTGAAGAAGTACAATTAGGAGGAATACCCCTAAAATGCAATTTACCAGCATTAACCAGTATCTTCAATGGGCCTACCTATGATGTTCAACATGTCAAGGCTTATGTTAGGTGTATGCTACAGTGGGAAAATCGTGATGCAGTATTATGCAAATACTTTGCATCTAGCTTAACTGGCAAGGAATTAAAATAGTTCGAAGGTCTACCTAAAAACACCATAACTTCTTTCGACCATCTTCAAGCTACATTTTTGGGAGCATATATAAGCAACAATTCTTTGCAGCCCAGTATTGAAGATGTATTTGTGTTAAAACATAGGATTGGCGAAAGTTTGAAACACCTAACCATAAGATGGAAGATAATGTGCGGTGAGATGGATGGAAGAGTAGATGAGATATACCTCATTTTGTCCTTCATTAATGCTATGTTTGCAACCAACCTGTTATATACAAATTTTTAGAATCAAAAATACGATCACTATGACAGAGCTACGAGAATTGTAGGAAGAATATATTGCGTTGGAGGAAAAAAAAATGAGATGGAGTCATATCCTATTGCGAACACTAGTTCAGTTGCAGCGAGTGCAAGTTTACTTCCCAAGATGATAAAAAAAATGTAGCGTGCACCTCGCAGGCAAAACAAGAAAAGAATGTGGATGATGGTCAACAAAAATTAGTAGCTATGGGAAGTCGAGATCAAGAAGAGTTTGAAAGAGAGAGAAACTTTTATCGCGGGGGAAATAATAAAATTCAGAGACTTGATCAACCACAAGAGACTTATGGTGGACAGAGACAAAGTTATCAAAGAGGGCAAGGAAATCAGAAGATGATATGGGAAGAAATCAAAATGCCACCTTTGAATGCAAGTGTATAAAAAATTTGGGAAGCCATAATCTTAATGGAAAATATACAAGCACCCTAGAACATGGGAAAAGAACCACACCCAAATAACCGAAGTCAAGAATTTTGCTCTTATCATCATTTTCATGGTCACTCAACAAATGAATGCAGGAATATAAAGAAGATTATTTTAAGGATGATAGATCAGGAAAGATTAAACCATTTTCTAATAGGGCACCCGCAATCTCAGCCATTATCACCTCCACCAGAAATTCGCAGAGTAAATACAACAAAAGGAGGAGAAACATTTGTGATAGAAGTTGGAGAAAAGGCAAAAAAATTGTTCTGTAACTCCATTATACATTCATTCAAGACTATCAAAGACTTCCACGATAATGTTTTAAGCCGAGTGTTTGCGAGAGATGCTGATAGGAAAGAAATCATGAACATTGCAAAAGCATCGCCGCTTAAAGAGTGGCAAAAACATATTATTTCTTTCACTGCACAAGAAGTACCTGAACCTGGAGAAATGCATGATCAACCATTGGTTGTGAGACTAGAGATAAATCCAAAACAAAAAGAGGATGAAGATGAAGATAAAACTGAAGATGATGAAAATGAAGATTCATGGGAAATTAATAGCGTATTGATTGATACAGGTAGTTCTGTGGATATTTTATTTTATCACACTTATAATACCATGGGAGGGAGAGACGAGGATCTAGTACCCTCAACGTACAAGATATATGGTTTCAATGGTACCGCCAATAAACCAAAGGGAGAGATCACAATGAGAATCCCATTTAAAGGAATAACATCTAAAATTTTATTCTGTGTAGTGGATGTGGAGTCACCCTACAACGCCTTAATTGGCAGACCTTGGTTGCATGGGATTATAGGTGTGGCATCCACTTACCATCAGTGCATTAAGTTTCCACATCCAAATGGTGTTGGAGTCATAAAAGGATATTGGAGTGAAAGCAGAAAGTGTTATGAGATTGATATAAAATCTTGCGAAGAGAGAGTTGTGAAGCATAGTAATTGGAAGCACAACATCAAGCAAAGACAAAGATGTGATAAATTAATGGTGGATGCCATGGAGCTGCGAGAAGAAGAAAATCTGAGAAAGAATGAACACAGTATCTAGTGAATGACTCGCAAGGGCAACATAGCAAAGCGCAACAAAATCCCAAGGGCAGAATAAAGTAAAGGTAAAATATTTCAAATTATGATATTGAAATGATATTGAAAGATATGTATGAACGATGTGACTCACAGATTGTTACATAATTAAAAATATGAGATTGTGAAATTACACCAGCATTGAAGCAAGAATATGTGAAAATATTGCAAGAAATGCGAAGAAAAATTCGCAGAATGGGACGAACCTTTATGGCGTACACCCAAGTTCGCGAATAAAATTTCACAAGAGGCAAATGTAAGACCTAAAGTACGTCATTTAAGGGGGTATCTGATTGCATGGCTCAAAGATAAGGTTATAGCGCTACTGGAACTTGAGTCATGGAGATGTGGGGCTCAAGAAAGCCTATCCGAGAGAGATACCTTGGATTTTCTACTATATATAAGGTTATACCCTGGTTGGACGACCGAGGGTCGCTTCTAAGGAGTGCAGAATATGATCAAGGCGCCGCGGTACACGGTTGAGCCAAGAGTTCCTGGGGCGGATGAACCTAACCTGGCCATTCTTGGCAAGTCTTGACTATGATGCACTCGGCCTGAAGAAACCCCCACTTAGGGTGCAGTCTCGTAACTATAAGCCATATAGGCAAAAAGGATAAGAGGCTGCGAAAAACAACTGGTTGTTGGTAAATACGGATGGGAGGAGCTATTCTTGTATGGCCGATGTACGCCTCCTTGAAGGGGAAACCAGGGGGAAGATAAGGGCGGCACCCTCCATTAGGGATCTGATAACTGTCTTAAGACGCAAATATCATGAGGCTTTATTTTCGCAAGAAAATTTAGGCTTGTCGTATTTGTGCAACAAATATCAAAAGAGGCAAAAAGACAAGAGAAAAAGATAAGATGAGATCAATGGGTCATTGCATGAAAATGTAAAGACGTCCTGTGATTTCATCGCAAGACGACAATGTCATGGGGCTTTATTTTCGCAAGAAAATTTAGGCCTATCATATTGACGCAGCAAAAGAATACAAAAAGATAAGGCAAGATCAATGGGTTTTTGCATGAAAATGCAAAAACGTCCTGCGATTTTGTCGCAAAAGAAAGAGTGGCTAAATAAGACCTATACTTAGGAAGGCAAAATAAGACCACATAAGAATATAAGTAAAGAGTTGCGAGATTGTGCAATATTCACTTTAAAAATTGCTTAATCTCTCATTTGGATACAAAAAACAAAGGCAAATATGGGAATATATAATTAATTTTTATCATGAGAAAGTATTTTTTGACTCCGCATGATAGATTTACGCAGATTTATACATAGATTGAAAAAGTTAATTGTATATTGATTGATTATATCGCAAGAAAGAGTTGTTTTACTAACACATGCAGGAAGGAAGAGAAATTCGCAGCAAAAAGATAGGAAGATTAAAGAACGAATATACAAGTTTTATATTCAGCAAAGCAGAATTACTTCTTGGTTTATTCATTTTCCTCTTCATCAGATTTTTCTATATTATCAGATCCTTCATCTTCAGATTATTTTTCATCTTCATCAGCTTCACTATCGGAAATCACTAAAGAAGGAACATTCTCCAGAACTTTTTCTTCAATACAAGGGTAATTAGAGAGAGGAATGTCTTGATTATTGCAGATTGACCTGATAGTATTATTGTGATAAGAAAGAGCATCATTCTTAAAGTTGGTAATAGTTATCTTCAATTGATTCTTCAATCTTAAGCACTTATCATTGCGAGAAGAAAGAGAGTTCGCGAGAGTTTATTTTTTATTTTTTAATTCTTCAATTCTTTGACGGAGTCTCTTTTCAGAATCTGCGAATGTATAATAATGAATCAGTAATTTGATGAAAATTTGTGAAAGACAAAGAGTAAGTAGGAAAGAATAGTTTACAACCTTCTCTCTCAGAAAGCAAATCTTTAATCAAGGTTGTTTGGTCAGCGTGAAGACTAACATTTACACCTAGATTACTTCTAGCATCGTCTAATACTTTTGCATCCCAAGCGAATTCATCATCATTATCTATAAGAAGACGGTAGCGAACTTGGGTTTCCCTCTCAACAAGAGTTGAATTCTCGCAGATAAGCCGATCTCTCTCAATTTGAGTTTCAAGAAGAGTCTTGTGGAATTCCGCTAAAGATAGAACACCTTGTTTAGTAATACGATCCTTTTCATCAATAAGCTTATTGTATTTGGATCTATATTTACCAATCTCCTCTTTGGCATCAACATAAAAACGCTTATACTTATTGGCTAGCCCTATACTGGATCTGTTTTCGATCTCTAAAAGGCAGAATTTTGATCTAAGTTTATCTATGGAGAGGGAAGTAATTCGGTCATTAGAAAAACTATTCAAAGATTTATTCAGACGTTCAAGAAGGGTATCATCATCTATAGAATTGGGAAAAGAACGAAGGGTCGCAGCTTCATCAGATAAACCATAAATATCTGCAAGAGTGGTTGATCAAATAAGATGAAGTAAAAGGATAAGAGGACAAAAGAAAGAGGGAAAAATTTCATACCATAAAGTTGATCGTTCGCAGCTTGAAGGTTAGCAATTTTATCTTGCGAAGAGGAGAGTTCAATTCCCAATCGCTTGTTTTCCTCGCGAAGGTTGGCAGATTCAGATTTTAACTGCTCGCGAAGGTTGGCAGATTCAGATTTTAGCTTTTTGTTCTCCCTGCGAAGATCAACATTTTTCTTTAATAGTGTTGATTGTCTCTTATCCAAATCTGAAGAAACTGCGAAAGCAGCTCTACCAACCTAAAAAAAAAAAAAAGGAATTACAAGGATATATATATAGTTGAAATTTTTAAAATCAAGAAGAATCAAAGAAATAAGAACATACCAGAGCACCAAGGGAGTTTAAAAGGCTGGGAGATACTGATTTAGAAACTCCGCGAAGTGAATCATTGTTGGTCAGCTGGGGAGCATCGCAGATATTTACGAGAGGTTGGCAAGGATTAGTAAGAGTCTCACTATCATCTCCAATGCCATGCAATGAATCTGAGAATATGTTGGATAGCAGAGCCATAGAAGACTCAGGTTGAGAATTTTCATTCGCAGAAGAAATGTCATCATTACCATCATCAACATTATCCCTAGTAGAACTTTCGCCAGATTGAGAATTTGAAGGGGAAGGAGAACAAGTTTTTCTTTTCTTTGAAGGAGAAGCATCAGATTTCTCCTTGCGAGTAGCATCTTTACTGGATTTCTCTTTGCGAGGAGAACTTTTTCCTTTACCTTTATTAGTAGTCTTCGCAATTTCAATAGGTTCCATCTCAGTGATAACTTATACCAAAAATAAAGATAAGAAACAGAGAGAATGGAGGCAACAATGTATATTAAAAATTCTGAAAGAAAATTTCTTACCTCATATGTGATAGAATGAAGAGAAGATAAAATGCTGGGTTTCCCAGTATTGCTATAATTCTTCTTTAATCTCTCAATCTGACAATTTTGTAAACATATTAAGATATAAAAGTAATCAGCAAAAAGAGATAAAGAGTACAGAAGATAATAATTCAAGAGGAGTTCAGAAATATACCTCCAGATCTCTATCAGGCCAATAGAATTCCCAAGGATTATATATTGCGAGGTTCGCAGGTAAAGCAAGAGTGCCAGAAATATATGGACCTTCTAGGATTAAGGGTAAAATATGTCATCTATCATCATTAGAGTGACGTGGGCATGAATTATTACCCGGATGCCAGTCAATGTCTTGCATCAAGATCTTGTCAGCAGCAACATTACTTTTCTTGTTTAAACGAACTCCCCAACAAGTTCTATCTCTCTTCATGGAAATTATCTCATAATTCGCAAAAACATTTTCCACGGTATACTTCGCAGGAACAATCGCAATGTCTTTGAATTAGGGTTTTTGGCGTCATCAGAGTAAAGAGATTTTTTACCTGCACCGTGAGTGGAAAACTCATGCATTAGACGAATGCAATCACCACTTAGTTGATATACATCTCGCGAGAATTTCTTATGAGAAAGTATCTCGTAAAACAAGGGAAGTTCAGGATCATATAGAGGAATGGGAAGGCCGGCGAGAAGTTGACCCAGCGATATTATGATCTTACTCTGATGGGATTGATGATCAGAAAACAACTTTGCAGTGAGTTCAGATTTAGGGCCTTGACCCGGGATAGTGGATAAAGTAAAACCCTTACTTTGAAGTTTCTTCTGAACTTTTTTAAAAGCAATTTTGTTTCTGCGAACAGCGGGAGCCATATTTAAAGAATAAGGATGAAGTTTGGAAAAAAGAAAAGAATGAAGAGTTACAGTAGCAGAAGCGCAAATTACGGAGGAATAGTAAAATTGCAGAGAGATTGGGAAGAAGATAAAAAAGAGGAAAAAATGATAATGAAATGGATATTTATAGAGAGGGAAAGTTCTCGAAAAGATAAACGCAATTAACGCGAGGAGACACGTTAATGGTTGAAAAATTGCGGTTGAAAAAGACGTGTCAAGAATTGGATGGAAGAAAAGATACGTGTGATATATTCTGCGAAAATTATAAAAATATATGTTAGAAATATTATTTGTAGTCTCGCAAATATGTCAGAATTTCGTAGAAATATTATTAAAGTTTTTTAAGAAACATTATTTCGCAGAAATAGCTACAACCTCGCAGAATATGTAAGAGATTCGCAGAGTATGGTTATTTTTCAAAGTTAAAGATATCCTTAAAGGATTATATTACCCTGAGGCAGAGGCAAGATAAGGGTGAAGAAATCACTAACTCACTTTCTCAAAGATTCTACTCTTAGAAGATAAAGATTAGAGGGTAGTATGGATTATTAAGAAAACATCATATATTCTTTATCTTCTCGGCAAAAATCATTTCCAAAGTGGACAAGTTAAAGTGATAATTTCGAAAGAGTAGAAGAAATATTCTAGAACTTCGCAAAAGAATAGAGGCAAGTACGTACTTTTCAAGTCCAAATATTCTTTCACTCGTTCCTTCAACAGCTACAGCAAGGAAGATTTTTCCTTAAAATCGTTTTTCAAGCAATATTCAAGGAAAAAGAGGCAAGATGTAGGATCAGAATATCGCAGCAAGAACATTCTTGCGAAGTTTTCATTAAATACAATGGCGAGCGTCGCAGAAAAGATTAAAAGAACGACACAACAAATAACGATGGTAGAAACATGAAGAAAACTTAAATATCCTGCGAAGACTAGAGTGTTTGCGAGATTAACATTATTGCACTCGCGAAGATATCGCAAGTTAAATCAGAAATTAAAAGATAGCTTAGCTGTCTATGAGCTGTCATCCATTATGTAATACCCTATATACAGGGGATGAGTAAACTTGAGAGGAGAGAGATAATTTTTAGAGTGTTGAGAAAGTCTTGAGGAGAGAGAAAATTCTTGTGAGCGATTGTACTCTTGATTTCTTCCATTTCTTGTAATATTTCTGAGAATTAATCAATAAAAGTGTTGTTCTTAATCTACAAATATGTGTTGATAATTGTGGATTTTTGTGTGGGGTGTAGTGTAGGAATTCCTGCAACTACAATAAGCATTAATGCACCGTGTTCAAAAAAGTGACGACATCTTACTCTTGCAAGTCTTTACCATGCTTACTCACTTGAAACCAATTTACCACACTTCCAAATAAGTTTAGAATTGGTTCATCTGACTTTCAAGAACCTTGTGATTGATCAAGTTCCACTCAATCACAACTCATGGGTTTACGGTTCTACCAAAACAAGTTTCGGTTCTACCTCCATGTGAGTACTGTGCATAGATACACTATCTTACCAAAGATATGGCTGACTAGGTACTAGGATCGGTTCCCCACATATATTTGGTATTTAACTTGTATGCACTGCACATGTCCATAGGATCGGTTCCCCCTTCCCAAAAACTTGTTTCATATGTTCATAGGATCGGTTCCCCTTTCTTCCTTAAACCTTGATGCACCTCATACAAGGATCGGTTCCCCTTGTGATGCACTACACCTCTTACTAGGATCGTTTCCCCTCTTCCCAGTAATAAGTTCAGACATACACAACCCGATCATACCCCAGGTGATTACTTAAGATCGTTTTCACTAATAAAAGTCATACCAATACATAAGTCAGGCCTCATGTGAATAGTTTTACCAAGAACACAAACAAGTCATGAGAGGTTATACTTATCACACATATTGGTCGTTCATAAGATATGCAATGAAGAACATCCACAATAACGCCTGGCGATTTCCTTTTCGGTTCACAACACATATCATGAACTTACTTCCTTAGAACACATGTAAATATTGTTCCCTATGATGAAATCCTCACCTCATACCCATACATAATCACAATAGCATTCATACGATTATTTAGATTCTTATATACAAAGTTTAATGGTTAAGCAAGAAACTTCATATTGTATTCCTTAATACTATGTCTATCTAGAGTGTTCATGCTTCGCAGTTTTATGTTTTCAATATGCACGACTTGAAAGATACGTTAGGGAATGAAACAATTCAAGTCAAATATCACTAACCTCAAGTGGAAGGATGATGTTGTCGTTGTAGCTCCGCACTTCTTCAAGTCTTCACAATACTTGTAATGTCTCACCCTAATACTTTCAAGCTAACCTATACGAAGTTGACTCTAGTACATTTAAATCAAGCGACTCTTAAATGAGTTTTTCTTCACTAAAATATAACAACCAAACTTGACATACCAACGCTTGGTGGGTTCAACCGAGCAATGCTCTAACAATCTCCCCCTTTGTCAATTTTAGTGACAAAACTCTTACAATCATATGGATAAACAAATTACAATAATTCATTACACATATGCTTGATTCCCGAATCCACAGCACGTAACTTGCATTCATTCAATCCTCAAAAATGCAGCAGCTGCACTATAATAACAAAGCTGATACTCCCCCTAAAGGTGATCTAGGTAGATATTCAATCCGCGCATCTTTGTTATCCCATTCATATGATATGTTACTCCCCCTTAGTCTATGCTTTTCCTCATTCGTTAGATAAACGTTCAAGCACCATTGTCCTCTTCCCTAGTGACACCAATCAACCATAAATTGATACCAGCATCATTTGTTTACTCCATATATCTCTTCCCCTTTTTGTCACAAAAATGACAAAGAAAAGAATAAATAATGGACAACATGAAAAGGATCTTACAAATCTCAAAATAGACTTGAACCTGTTGAGTCAAGCACGAGGGTTTTACACACCATTTTTGATAACCAATATCAAAACCGAAACTACAACTAATTACATTTTGATATGTTATCATGGTAATAATTGCCGGAAGCAATTTTCCTAACTAGTTTAGCAAACCAAAAATCAACTAAGCAACTTAGTTCCTTTGCTAAACCGATTGTATAAATACAACCGCTTCATTCGATAAGACCAAAACAAAGATAAACTCCATTTTTCTCATCAGGTTCTAATTATCCATATAACTTAGACCTTTAGATTTCAAACAAGCCAAATACTAGGTTAGTTAACTAGCATTTCCTTGTTTAGGCTTTCGGATAGAATTGAATAACCGAAACCTCCACTTTGATAAGTCTAACTAAGATATTAACTTAGCTTAGCTTATCCGGAATCGAATTGGGCTAAACAACTCGCCTCGTCAACATATTCATTCGTTAAGCCATAAATAACTCATACAAACCAATAAATCAACTTGCATAATTATTCACCTAAACCGGATACAATAGAGACAACATATATAAACCAAAGTTTCACTATTGCACCGAAATTTTGTAAGCTTAAACAATTGATACTACACAATAAAGAAAAATAACAATTTTTTTACTTAACTGGAAGCAATTGAATTAACATAGACATTAAAGCACCACAATTGCACCAAATTTTGTAAGCCTAAACTATTGATATCACTCAACAAAGCAAGATAACAAAAGTTTTACTTAACCGGGAATAATTGAATACATTCATAATGGAATAAACACATCAATTGTACCAACAATTTCTTTTAAGCAAAAGCAATATATATATATATATATATCAAATAAAAATAGGCTTTTCTTAAAACAGGAAAACAATTAACTAACAAGATTTTTACCTCAATTTCGCATCCAACTTCTCCAAATATGATTCCATAGCTTTCTTCTTCCGGGAAAATTGATATCGAAATACCATCATGTTGTCATTCTCATACCAAAACAAAAGAATAACAACAACCAACCTTTACCAGAGAAAGGTTGAAAATCGGTTTTAACAATTGCAAGCAAAACTTGAAAACCGTCGAAACACATATGCTTTTATGCTAAACCAAAACCGATTCAACATATTGTGACTTTTTCACATATTGTTTCTACAGGAACCCCTCATGATCCTTTGATAAAGCCTACCAACATGGGCTAGAACTTAATCCTGCTAAATTAAAAAGTCACCCAAACCATAAGGGTTCACAATATATTATGAGATCGAATATCAAGTGAATAAAACCGAAATCAAACATCTCATACACATACATAGCAAATAAATAAAGCAGTAAAGTACCGGCTATGTAAATCAAAAACTATCACAAGAAAAATTATAAATCAAATAACTTTATTCATAATAGTTTTATTCAATAGACTTTACATATAGTAGCCTAATCTCAGGTAAGAATTTAATCTTATTTTGGCTTTACATGCCTTGTTGGAGAATTATTTTAAGTGAATCTCTATTTCTGTTAGATCCTTTTTTAGAGTATTCTAACCCCCTTTTGAATTTGCCAAGATCTTCGGGCCATCTATATTTTGCAATAGATTGTTCATAACCAGAGATTTCCCTCTTTGCTGCAATAATATCATTATTGAGGAGATCTTTTCTTCCAATAAGTTCCATTATTCCTTCAAGCATGTTCGGAGCTGGATAGACTGAAGGGCATGCCTTTATAGGAGAAGAGCAATAATCGGAACATATTCCATATAATCTTTTATCATAATATAATGAGCTTGACTTAAGAATGTTTTCAATTTTGTCTACACAAAATTCACAGATGACATTAATACAACCTTGACCCTTAGCTAGAAAAGGAATGGCATGAAGTACCTTTGATCGGGGTATGGATTTGCAGGAGTTGATTACTTCCAGAAGACTTACTGTTTGGTCCTCATCGTTTTCTTTGCATGGAGAAAACATTATTATAGTACAACTCTTGTAATAAGAATAGCATGATCGGTCCTATTTATAGACCCTTCTTTTTCCCTTTTTCGAACCTAAACTCAACTAAGAAAGCTTGCTTAAAAAAACATAAACTTATCCTAAATACAATCAAGGATAATACATGTTTTTGGGTATGTCATGGAGTTTCGGTTAACCCTTTTTCGTTTTTTCCGTATAAACTAGATCATCGAAGGTTGTTTGATTATCGAAATCTTTGGGCGTCTCTAAATCCGTTTTTAGTCTAAGTACTAGATTTTTATAGTCACCTTTGTCTACGGTTACAACATGATTGTTTTTCCTATAATTGGTTTTAGATGACTTCCCTTTTGATACCTTTTTGGATTTTAGTACCCACTTGTAATTTGATCAGGAATGAAGATTTTTCATCTCTAGTTCCATTGCATCTCTCCACTTTGAAACATCAGATTTCATATCCTTATTGATAGAGATGTTACCCTTTCTATTATTTTTCCTTTTAGGAATATTTCTTTTAGGGTATGACTTCGAATTATAATAACTCGTTTGTCTTGCGGGATACTGATGATCTGAGCGATTCTTAGAGACGAAACATTTCAATTCTTTAGAAACAAATGCTAGAGCATTTTGCATCATTCGAATTTTGAAATCCCTTTGCATATGACCTTTATATCTGCAATAAAAACAATACTTATTGAAAGGTGTAGAGTTTTTTGAATTACCTTTATGAGATATTCGGTTACTATGCTGACCCTGAGCTGTCGTCATCCTCTGTTTTCTTCTAGGGATGTTTTTAGTTGGGATTTCAATACAGCACTTGGATGTCTCATGCGTGCAGGCTTGTTCTGGAGTAGAAGAGCAAATATCTTTCACGAATTTCACTTCCTTGTTGATTGATAACACATCAGCTCCATTATATCCTAATCCACGTTTGTCGCCATGACCTCTCCTTGCATCCAACATTGAGGATAAAGTTTTTGATCTATCATTGAGCTTTCTTAACCTCTCAACCTCCTCTTCCAATACCTTGATTTTCTCAAGAGCTACAGCAAGTTGATCCTCAAGAGGATTTTTCTTGACAGATTCAGGCTCATGTTGTTCATTGCTTGTAGTTTGTTGAGAATTAATCTTTGCCTCTGTCTCAACTCTCTTCAACCAAGTGATATGAGTTGCTCAAAGGCTCCCTTGTTTATCTTAACATAAACTCCTTTGCCAGGTTCCAAGATTTATCTTATGTTCAACCACCCAAAGGTAATCGTTAAGATTAAGCCAACAACACTCTTAAACCAAGTGATATGTGTTGATGCCGATTTTCCTCAATTAATCAATCCAATATACCACAAGGATAAAACGATTATTAATTGGATCCTCTTTTTCCCAAACAAGTATTGTGTACACCAAAGATTATAAAAACACCAAGTAAGAAATCTTTAGTATCTTCTTTGTCTTCAAATCTTCTTAGATCTTCAATAAACACCTGCACAAAATCACTTGAATCTCATGTGATCAATCACACACAGAACGGAGTCTATTAACAATGGATTATCACAAGATCATCTTTAGATCTAACAACAGTCTAAAGATACATGTTAAAACCTTGAACTAGTTTGAGTAAATATTATATCAGAAGAGAAGATTCTCAAGCATAAACAAACTAGGTGCAATCAAAGTTCAACCACCGTTAGTCAATCAAATCAGTACGAAAACTATAGATAAACCGCAATATCTAGTTTCCCACCAACGGGTCGCGCTAGAGCTTCTCAATCCCAAAGAAGACTTTAAATTGAGCGACCGTAAGAGATTGCACCTAATTAGATTACTCTCCTCTCCGATAGGCGGCTTCACCAGTAACAAAGACAAAAGAGCAAGTCTAGGTTACGCAGGATTAGTTTGCTAGAAATGCAAACTCAAAGTATTTATAGACAAGGAAGTTTGGATACCAAGGAATTTCCAAAACCGAAAATATTCTCAAGATATTTTTCATTACTCCACCAAATTCGGTTTTCATAATTCCTGTGAATGCACTGTCCAAAAATAATGATCGAAATCTCCTTGGAAAATCTTTAATTAGCAAATGAACGTTACTAATTCTTATTTTCCATATATAATTAAAAACCCTTAATTAAAAAGATTCTTAACTTATTTAAATTCGATCTTGGGATTTACTTCCTTCTTAGCCTTTAAGGAATATCTTTGAAAAAAATAGACTAAGCATTAATGCACCGTGTTCAAAGAGTGATGACATCTTACTCTTGCAAGTCTTTACCATGCTTACTCACTTGAAACCGATTTACCACACTTCCAAACAAGTTTAGAATTGGTTCATCTGACTTTCAAGAACTATGTGATTGATCAAGTTCCACTCAATCACAACTCATGGGTTTACGGTTCTACCAAAACAAGTTTCGGTTCTCCCTCCATGTGAGTATTGTGCATAGCTACACTAGCTTACCGGCTGATTAGGTACTAGGATCGATTCCCCATATATATTTGGTATCTAAATTGTATGCACTGCACATGTCCATAGGATCGGTTCCCCCTTCCCAAAAACTCATTGCACATGTTCATAGGATAGGTTCCCCTTTCTTCCATAAACCTTGTTTCACCTCATATAAGGATCGGTTCCCCTTGTGATGCACTACACCTCTTACTAGGATCAGTTCTCCTCTTCCCAGTAATAAGTTCAAACATACACAATCCATCAAACCCCAGGTGATTACTTAAGATCGGTTTCACTAATAAAATTCATACCAATACATAAGTCAGGCCTCATGTGAATAGTTTTACCAAGAACACAAATAAGTCATGAGCGGTTACACTAATCATACATATTGGTCGTTCATAAGATATGCAATGAAGAACAGCCCCAATAACGCCTGGCGATTTCGTTTTCGGTTCACAACACATATCATGAACTTACTTCCTTAGAACACATGTAAATATTTTTCCCTAGGATGAAATCCTCACCTCATACCCATACATAATCATAATAGCATTCATACGATTATGTCGATATCTTATATACAAAGTTTAATGGTTAAGCAAGAAACTTCATATTGTATTCCTGAATACTATGTCTATCTAGAGTGTTCACGCTTCACAGTTTTATGTTTTCAATATGCACGACTTGAAAGATACGTTAGGGAATGAAACAGTTCAAGTCAAATATCACTAACCTCAAGTGGAATGATGATGTTGTCGTTGTAGCTCCACACTTCTTCACTTCTTCAAGTCTTCGCAATACTTATAATGTCTCACCCTAATACTTTCAAGCTAACCTATACAAAGTTGACTCTAGTACATTTAAATCAAGCGACTCTTAAATGAGTTTTTCTTCATTAAAATATGACAACCAAACTTGACATACCAACGCTTGGTGGGTTCAACCGAGCAATGCTCTAACAAATACAACCCAGATTCTCAAACAGTACCGTAATTATCAAATACTCATGTTCAGACTACTATCTCGAAGACGCTCAGTAATCTGAGATGAAGAATTCAAAACTAATATATATATATATGATGATGATGATGATGATGATGGAATCAAAAAAAAAAATGCAGATGAAAAAGGATTGGGTTATTTAGTTTTTGGTACTCAGTTTTTGACCAAAACTTGGCTTTTGTCTAATATTTATCCTGCTTGGTAAAAAAACGGTTCAGTCCAAAACCGCTCAAAAAACGACAGTTTAGTCCAGACCTAGTTGACTAGGTACAATTTAATCCAAATAATGTACAAAGATGCTTCTAACCTTCGCACGCTTTTATTAAAGCACACGTGCAATCAAATGAATCAGTTTTGTAACTGACACAGTCTCTGTGATTGCGACACGTTAGGCCATAATTAAAAAACTAATTAAAGCGGCGTAATGGACAATTTCTTTAACTGAACCATTTCTGCTTTATCGGAAACTTCAGAAGAAAAAATCAAAGAGAAAATTGCATACAAACCCTAGAACAAAATCACAGACTAAAACCCTAAATTCATCAAGAAAACTCGATTATATGAAGCATCATTAGCATAATGATGAAAAGAAACAAAGTAGTTTGTAAGAATAACACACCAACAGTTGGAGATTCATCATCAACTGAAGAACAAACTCCATCACTAGCAGCAGACGAAATCGCAAAATCAACGTCACCAACGACGAGATCGAAGTCGGCATCAAAAGATTCAACACCAATTTCATCAACTGCAGAAGAAATTCCAAAATCATTAGATCCAAAAACGAGATCTAAGAGAAGTTTAGAAGTTCCAACATCAAAATCAGTAGCAGAAACCTCAAGAACATCACCAATTAAGAAGAAAATAAAGACATCAAAACCTTCAACATCAAAGCCTTTTGTACCAAAAACATCAGAAGCTAATAAGAAATCAAAGCATTCAAAGGCTTCAACAACTGTTAACAGAAAAAAAAAAAGTTACAATTCAAGTCCAGTTCTGTATATTTTTGAGCAATGTTTATGATATTTCTTGTATGTGTACCAATCTGTACACCACCATGCTACTGCAGTGTTTCATATGCAGTTCTGTATTTTTCTAAGCAATTTTATATTGTTTTGTTGTTGGTGTGTACTCATCTTTACACCATCATGCTGTTGCAGTGCTTCATGTCCAGTTCTGCCTGTTTTAGAATAATTTTTTTGATATTTCTTGTCCGTGTGTAAATACTGGTACACCAGCATGCTGTTGCAGTGCTTCATGTCCATTTATGCCTGTTTTAGAACAATTTTTAGGATATTTCTTGTCCGTGTGTAAATACTGGTACACCAGCATGTTGTTGCATTGATTTATTTCATGGTATGTATGTTTATAGCAATTTTTATGATATTTCTTGTCCGTGTGTAAATACTGGTACACCAGCATGCTGTTGCAGTGCTTCATGTCCAATTCTTCATGTTTTAGAACAATTTTTATGATATTTCTTGTCCGTGTGTAAATACGGGTACACCAGCATGTTGTTGCAGTGCTTCATGTCCGGTTCTGCCTATTTTTTAGCAATTTTTATGATATTTCTTGTTTGTGTGTAAATAATGGTACACCAGCATGTTGTTGCAGTATTTCATGTCCGGTTCTGCCTGTTTTTTAGCAATTTTTATGGTATTTCTTGTCTGTGTGTAAATAATGGTACACCAGCATGTTGTTGCAGTGCTTCGTGTCCAGTCCTGCCTGTTTTAGAACAATTTTTATGATATTTCTTGTATGTGTGTAAATAATGCTACACCAGCATGTTGTTGCAATGCTTCATTTCATGGTATATATGTTTTTTAGCATTTTTTATGATATTTCTTGTATGTGTGTAAATATTGGTACACCAGCATGTTGTATGCTCATATATGTACCAGTGTACTGGTATGTACACCAGTTTTGTGTATGCTCTGTCAGTTTTTTACTCACTATCTGTAACAGTGTACTTGTTTGTACACCAGCTTTTTTGTATGAGTATCATATGCTATGCTTCTCTTTTCTTATTCTCATTCGTCTATTTTCGTAGATACAAACAAACCTTATAGAGAAGGTTTTAATGCAATCAGTGAGTTTGTGAACAAGCACTTTGAAAAGGATGGAAAAGTACGTAAAAAGGATCGTGACAAAGTATGGTTCACAGAATTTCAGTTAGAGAAGCAAAAAGAGATCCCTTTTTGGCCTGTAGTAGATGCCTTTATTAACAAGAAAGCTGAAAAGGAGGAGGAGGAAAACTCAGAAAAGAAAAAGGAGAAGAAGAGAGATGATGTTTGGTTCAAGAGTCCAGAATCAATTTTAAAGATTGTGCAAAAGTTCCGTCATGATCATTCAGAAAGAAATGTCTTTATGTTCAATACTGCCAAGGAGAAAAAGTTTGTGGAAGTAGAGAGTATGCCAGAAGATTTTTTCTTAATTTTTGAATTAGAAATGGTGGGATCAGAACCTGATGAAGGAGAATGTGGCAAAACTAGAGCTGAGCAAACATACGGTCCACTAATAAAACGAATAAATCTGAAACAGAAATCTAAGTTGGGGAAACTTGATGTGGAGAGTGAAATCTTGCGTATAATGAAGTTAAAATCAAAGTTGGATGAGGAGATTGAGAGAAATGATGAGGACTTGGTAGTGTTGTTTGCGATGTATCTGTGCATCACTGTTTTTTTTTACCACGGCAAATGGAAGCGGGATTACCAAGAGCAAATTTGCTCCCTACTTTGAATCATTTGAAAGAATGAAGAAAACCAACTGGCCAGTGCATATACATAAATATTTAATGGATAGCATAAGGAAAATTGTTGGTGATCCACTTAAAGTTAATGGTTGTACGGTGTACCTGTTGGTGAGTACACTGTTACAGATAGTATGTATACATTGTTTTACACAAGTATTAAGTTGTACCAATTTACATGCTTTTGTTCACTGTATTTGTTGGGTCCTAAGATTTCTAACTCTTTACCTTTTTGTCAATGCAGTATTGGTTTGCTGAACATAACAACAACATGACTCCAAGCAATGAACAAGGTTTCCCTAGATTTCTAAGGTGGGTAATAAGTGACATCAGCAATACAATAGAGAAAGATATTAATGAAGCCATGAAAAAGGTAACTTCAAAACTTTCTTTATGATAGTGATTTCATTTTTATATGTGTACAACAATATACACCTTGATAATGGTGAGAAAATTTTGTCATGTGCACAACAATATACACCTGTGTAGAAAGATGTACACCTGTTATACATATTGACACTTTGGCATGTTTTCAGATGCAACCCGTATGGGTAAAATCTTGGAGTGATGAACAACAACAGATTCTGGAAGAGTACAGAAAGAGCAGGGGAGAAAATAGCAGAGATGTACTGAAATAAAAGTTGTACAGAGCAGAACAGCAAAGAGATGAAGCATTGGAAGAGCTTTCTGAGTTACAGCTTAAACATCAAAAGCTTGTTAGCTTTATTGAAGAAAAAGCCAAGATACTTTATTCAGCTGATATGAAGACTGTGGAAAAATATAGGGATGTTGTTGATTTAATTGCTGAGACCTTGCAAGAAATCATTTCATTAAACAAAGAGTTACAAAGTGAGGATGAACGTGATGATGATGAGCAGGAGTTGGAGGTTGAGGAAAAGGATGATGAGGAGGAGGAAGAGGTTGAGGAGAAACAGGAAAATGAGAAGGGGGAGGACAGTGAAGATGTTGATATACATGATGATAATAATAGTGATGACGATGACGATAACAATGATGGCGGAAAAGGTGGTGATATGCAGGGTGGTGCTGGCAAAGGTGGTGATATGCATGATCATGATGACCAAGGTGGCAAAGGTGGTGATATGCATGGTGGTGATGATGAGGGTGCCAATTCTGAAAAGCGAAGGTATAAAATCACTCTTACTAAATGTGGCAGTCATTTGTTTTTATGTGTGTAGATAGTTGTACACCAGTATGCTATAACTCATACTTTTTCTCTAAACTTGCATCTTTTAGCTCCCCTTCATCAAAGAACAATAATGAAAATGAAGCAAAAGATATGGATGATGGAAATGAATATGACAAAGGAGTTGAGTCTGAAACTGCTAACAAGCCGAGGTATGGTGATCTAATCTCGCATTTTATTTCATTTCTTGTATCATGTACAGACTTGTACACCACTGATAAAATTCAAACAAAATTATATTTTTTAGCAGGCCTCTGTCAAAGTCAAATGAAGAAGATGATGGAACAAGGCTTGAAGTTGAGTCTGAAACTGCTAACAAACCGAGGTATAAAAAATAAAAAAATTGTTAGGATCGCAGTTGTTTTTTTTTTTATATGTGTACCAAGCTGTACACCTTAGTGATTTCTTTTGTTTTCATTTTTATATGTGTACCAAGCAGTACACCTTAGTGATTTCTTTTGTTTTCATTTTTATATGTGTACCAAGCAGTACGCCTTAGTGATTTCTTCTGTATATGTGTGTGTACAAAGATGTACACTTTGTAGAACCTAACAAAAATTTCATTTTTTTCAGCACTTCTCTGCCAGACCAGGATGCAACTCAAACAGCTGAAATTGATGAGGCTTCAATCATTGCAGCTGAAGCCTTAGCTCAGCTGGACCCTAAAGGCATATTGCCGGTTGATGGAGATGTGATTTTACTCACTCAAGGGGAAGATAAATTGGATTATCCTTATTCAACAATTGAGGAACTTCTATACAACTTGTCTGAAAGTGTCTTCATAAAGCTTGAAAAAGGTTGTTACAGAATGGCAGCGTCTGACGTGAAGGAAAATATGGCAACCGTGATCAACGAATGTCCAAGATTTCAATTGTTGAGCCAAGAATATCCTAAAGAAGAGT
Organism: Papaver bracteatum; assembly: GCA_023529315.1. Classification (NCBI taxonomy): domain Eukaryota; kingdom Viridiplantae; phylum Streptophyta; class Magnoliopsida; order Ranunculales; family Papaveraceae; genus Papaver; species Papaver bracteatum. Next base: position 1,037,051 of record JAJJWX010003646.1, read on the forward strand.
CGTCGCAAAGATCATTATCTAATGAAGACGTAAGAGAAATGATTGTTGCTGAAGAAATGCAATTCATCCAACAGCATGGAGATGCATTTTTTAGCAGTCAAGAAAAGCAGAAGACACCACCAGCAAAGACAAGAGCTGGGAGGATGAAGGAAGCAGAAATGTTGAAGACAAGAGTTGCTGGCAGGGTATCCAAGACACCACCAAAGAGAGTTGCAAAGAAAAAACTTCCTGGTGATTTCACTGGTGAGGGCAAAAACAGACAAGTTAGGCCGAAAATGGATGACAAAGGAGTTGAAAAAGGCAAGAGGATCCAAATTGAGGACGAAGAACAAACACTCTATCCTGCTCCGAAAAAGAGAAAGGACAATGAGTATCATCCTTATCGCCCACTGCCATATATTCGTCAATCACCACTTTATCATGCCATGGACACAGGACAGGACAAGAGAAGGGTACAGAAATTCTTCGATTATGTAAGCCTGACGTAAGTTCACAAAACAATACCTCATACTATATGAATGATTGAATCTTATTGAAAAAAGCTTATGTGCACCACTATGTACACCATGTTAACATTTCCTTTATGATTCTGCAGCTCTGTAGCTTGGGAACTAACAAGGCTCCAAGATCCAACAGTCAAAGAAGATGTTACGATTGTGGGGAAAGTACTTTGTGAACTGATGTTCAACAAGTATCTGGATCAAGCGGTACTGCAGTTTTACATTCATCGACGTTGCAAGGCAATGGTCAGAGACAGCATACGTCATCCCGATGACCAGAAGTACATGAGATGCGAAATTATGAGTCCTACTGCATGTGTAAGTTTCTCAAAAAAAAAAAACAGACAAAAAATGTCATATATAGATAATTTAATGATGTGTACATACTAGTACACCTGATTGACATAGATATACACCAGTATGCCTTTGTAGATTTCTTTAGGAGTGGACATAGGTATACACCAGTATGCCATATGATTGACGAATGCTATATTAAGTGTTTGCATGAATGCTTTATTGAAAGATTTTATATAGGTATGATTTAGGTATACCTTATTTTCCAACAAATTATTGATTGCAGTACTATGTGAAGAACAACAACATCAGCGAGACACAAAGGCTTGTGGTAGATTTCATTGTAGGAGCAGAATCTCGCAGCATTATTATGCTTGCGAATAATTAACGACGCAACAAATGATAGCTTGCGAAATTGTGGAGAGAAAAGACATCTTGCGAACAAGGCTGCGAAGACTCGCATGACATATTTTAAATCCGAAATTTCGGGATAACACAACTGTCATCTTTTATGTAAAATCATATAAATAGCCATTTAGGCATAAGAGAAAGGGAGGGGTTCTTTTGGAGAATAGATTTTGGAGAGACATTTGAAGTTAGAATTTTGTAAAGAGAGAGAGACTTATTTTCTTGATGATCTTATTCCCCAAAAATCTAGAGCTCCAAATATTCTTTAATGAAGTCTCAATTGTAAAATCATGTAATTACATACAATCACTAGTGAAGAACCATGGATGTAGATCACAATGATCGAACCATGTAAAAATTCTTGTGTCTCTTTTACAATTTTAGTACTTTAATCTTCATTTTAATATCAAATTAATAGAATCTCATGAGGGTGTAGTTGTGGGATTTCCTGTAACTACATAATTGGCGCTAGAAACAGGGAGGGGACTGCTATTTGATAGATTGAAGAAGATTCAAAGAAATTGGCTACTGTTAGAGTTAGAATTCGTGGGATCTAAAAAAAATTGAGAGGAAATTCGATAATGGAGATGAAAGAAAGTAAAAGAAAAAGCTAAAGATGAAGATGAAGATGCAAATTCACGTCAAAAGGATGAATTTCTACATCAACAAAATCTACATCACTAATTCCTCTTGAAATGACGAATTTTCTTTTTATCTCTTTAATTTTCTTATCGAAATCTCAGATCTGGTGGTTTACCGATAAGTTCTGGGAGAATTTTCTTGCATACACAGTTCAAAATGAGTTTTCAAAAGTAGTTTTGCTACAATCAGACCATGTTTTACAAACTCATACAATAAATTTTCCAGATTCTTCTTTGCAAAATTTTCGTTTTAAAATAAATTTTCTTTTCAAAAACGAATTCAATATTCAAAATTCTTTTCACAAATTCTTCGTTGCGAGATTCTAATTTTTTTTTATAAAACATATTTATAAAACAGTTATCGTTCGTAGTATTCAACATCTTGGAAAGAAGAATCTCGCAACTTCAAGTGATAGAGAAGTATTAATCTGCTAGTGGGTTTAATATCGGCTGAAATGTACAGTATGGCAGTATCCGTATGCCAACGGTTTCCAGGATTGGTTAAAAGGAATAATGAGTTGCGTATAATGATAAAAATAAAAGTGAGTTGCGTGAACATCATTGAGCTTCGTAGTAAACATCGCAGATGTTTGCTTCATGCAGATGTCCTTCACGAGAAGTCTTTTTCCAAAGTATTTGCGTAAATAAGAAGAGAAGTATAGATAGATTACAATAGAAGTTGCATGATCAGCGAGACAAGAAGGGAAGTACAGTTAACGCTATAGATAACTATATAGCAGGGTTTAATATTGGCAGACAAGAAGAGAAGTCTTTACTTCATAGAATAATGCAACTTGCGAAGTAACGAAGAGGAAGAAGAAATAAACTCTTATTACCAATTTTCAGCGAGATAAAGAGGAAGACTTGCGAAGAAACAATGAATCCTTTTTCTAATTATCTAAACTATTTTAAGTGTTTGAACAGCATACAAAGCTCGACATCAACTCAACTATTAATTCACTACAATTCATTTTAAGGCAGAGTAAACACCGATTCCTGCGAAGAAATAAGCTGCGTAACAACTGTATGTCGTCAGCACATTTTAGAATGGTTTCTGCGAAGAAACAAGTTGAGTCGAAGATCAGCAAAGAATGATTTATGCGAGAACATTAGGCAACATTATTCATTACGTGAAGGTAAATAGCTGCAACTAATGAAGAAAAGCAGGAATCAAATATTGCAAATGCCGGGAATAGTAATCTAAAGCAAACAAATTCTGCGAACAAAAGAGAAATAGCGATAAATATGTTCTGAAAGAATAATATTCTGACAACTCAAACTAGTGAGCAATCATGTGATCAAAGGAGATATATACTTTAATATACTTTTAATATATAGACGCAGATGGAAAAGCAACATTACAGCATGATCAAAAAATAAAGCATCAAATATGAAGGGAAAGAGAGTTATAAAAGAAGAAGAAGTAGCATGTGATGATTTATTCGCAAAAATGAAACAGAAGAGAAGAAGCAGGGACGAAGAGAAAGCTTTTACAATGGATAGCCATGAAATAATAACTAGCGTGATTAATACATTTTGTTCGCAAAAAGAAGTTGAAGCAGATGGTTTAAGGAGTAAGCATGTTAAAGCACACCAATCTATTACACGCAAGAAATTGAGTAGAAAGAAAATGAAGTCTAATTTTAGCGCAAGATGGTTAGAGGCAGGAATTTGGTATTTTCATTACTTCGTAAGATCTTTGGTTATTTCGCAAGAAAAATAAAATAAAAAATGGGAGATAATTTCGCAGACATATTTCGCGGGAAATGGTCAGAAAACAGTTGGTATGTTGCAACATTATACAAGAGGCAGATCAAGAGTTAATTTCGCAATACTTCATTTCTCATTCCTTCTAGCAAGCGATTTGATTACTTTCCAAGAGATGACAGCAACAGAAATTCGCATGAAAGCTAAGTACCATTTTCCTTGAATATTTTATTTACAGAAGATAAAATATTTTTGATTTCATTTACCAAAAGCGATATACTCGCAAGTTTTCTAAAATTTCTAAGATTTCAAAACATTTCAAAGATTTTTTAGATTGGTGAAAAGCGATACAATCGCAAGATTCAAAAATGAATTCATCACAAAAATTTAAAGATCTCAAAAATTTTCAAAGACTTCAAAGTTACAAAAAACAAAGAAAATTAAATTTATATATTTCTATAGAACATTTTTTATTTAAAGACGCGATATGAATACTTCTCATATTTCTTCAAGGATTGAAACAAAAAGGTAATCAGTATATTTGTTCGCAACGTATAACAAAATGTATTTTGAAAAACAAGAAAATGAAATGAGGCATTTCGCAACATGAAAAATTTGTGATGAGTTTTTACGAATAAAAACGATTTATTGCGATCAGCTTTCATTAAAAAAAGATGCAAAAATTTATTTGCGATCAGCTTTCATAAAAGAAAGAAAGCCGCAGAAATTTTACACAGGCAAACCTTTATGACGTACACCCTAGTTCGCGAATCAACATTTCGCAAGAGGCAAAGTCCTAAAGTACGTCATTTAAGGGGGTACCTATAAGCATGGCTCAGGGGAAACGGAACACCACCACGGAACCTTAGTACATGGAAATTACGGGGTACATAACCCAAAAACGGGGTACCTATCCGGGTAAGACACCTTGGATTCTCAACCTAATCTTGCGATGTAACATGATTTAGGTTGGGCGACTAAGGCATACTGTCTTTCCCAAGAAGTGCAGAAAACGATCAAGGCGCCGAGGTACACGGTTGAGTCAAGAATGCCGGATGGGTTTGAAGCACATCTGCCATTTTTGACAAGTCTTGGCAAATGATGCACTTGGCCCAAAGATACCCCATAGGGTGCAACCTCGTAATTATAAGCCCTATAGGAAAAAAGGATAAGAGGTTGCGAACAAAAGCTGGTTGTTGGCAAAACCGGATGGGAAGAGATAACCTTGTATGGTCGATGTACGCTTCCTTGAAGGGGCAACTAGGGGGAAGATAAAGGGCAGCACCCTCCATTAGGGATCTCATACGTGCTATAAGACCCAAATGTCACGAGGCTTTTTGTTCTTAAGAACGTAAAGGCTTGTCATATTTGTGCAACAATCGTATTTCTGCGAGCCTTCTAAAAAAAAAAAAAACTCGCAGAACATAATAAAGAAGTTAAGATGAAATCAATGGGTCGCTACATGAAAGTGTAGAGACGTCCTGCGATTTCATCGCAAGACGGCAATGTCACAAGGCTTTATATTGTCCCAACACTTCCTGAAGAGGCTAAAATACTATACAAAAAAGTTAAGGCAAGATCAATGAGTTTTTGCATGAAAGTGTAAGAACGTCCTGCGATTTTTTCGCAACAAAAGATGGCAAAATAAGACCTTTAACTAGGAAGGCAAAATAAGACCACAAGAGAATACGCAAATAAACTTGCGAAGAAAATTATATGTAAGCAAACAAGCTTACGGACATATATGCTAAAATGAAATTGAGATTATGCATCTTTAATATTTTAATTATATTATATCATGCGAGACTAATAGTGCATGAATAAAACAATGAGATACAACGATCCAGGAAAATGAGGCACAAGCGAATTAACTTGCGAGAATAAAGAGAAATGCTCACATTAGAGAAAAAGTCAAAGAAGGGGAGAATGGAGGCAATTTAAAGCTACATCAATTTTACCGCGGGAAAATGAGCTAAGTAACACAAACATTAGCTATACATTACAATAGATAAGCATTCTCATCATACAAGCATCATACTTGCATCATAAAAGCATTGCATAAACAATAGATAAGCATTCTCATCATACAAGCATCATACTCGCATCATAAAAGCATTGCATAAGTATTTCATGGCATAAGCATCGCATACACATTTCATTACATAAATATTATATTCGCACAAGAATTTTACAAAATTTTACAGAGTAATACCGCGAAATTTCGCAGGACCATTCATAATTCGCAACACTATTCGCAGCACTATTTGCAAAAATTCAGAAATTCACAGAAAAATTCAGAAATTAGCAGGGTTATTCATAATCACGCAGACTCATTCATAAACTCGCAGATTCATCCAGAATTTTGCAGGAATTGAGATTATTTCGCAGAATGTGATTAATTTCTTAAAGTGATTACCACTTGAGGCAGGGGCAAGATAAGAATAGAGACGCAATTTAATCATTCAACATTTTCTCAAGGATTCTCCTTCATAGATAAAGAACAGAGGCAACTATGGGTACTAAGAAAATATTTTATGTTCTTTATCTTCTCAGCAAGAATCCTCACCAAAAATGGAATAATAATTTCGCATGAATAGAGGCAATACTTATCACTCTTATTCAAGGACGAATACTTCTTACATTTAGAGGATTAAGTACTTCTTATACTTTTTAAGGATACTTCATACTTCTTATATATTTCGAGGATTGAGTACTTCTTCTAAGATACTTCATACTTCTTCTAATTCTTCAAGGATACTTCGCATACTTCATACTACATACTTCGCAAGATGATACTTCTAATTACTTCTTAAAGCTTCAGAACTTCGCAAAAGAATAGAGGCAAGTATATACTTTTTGAGTTTGATATTCTTTCGCTCGTTCCTTCATCAACAAAGATCACAGACTACTACAACACATATTTTTTCTTAAAGATTGCTCTTCACACAATATTCAAGAAAAAAAAGGCAAAATGTAGGAGCAGAATCTCGCAGCATTATTATGCTTGCGAATAATTAACGACGCAACAAATGATAGCTTGCGAAATTGTGGAGAGAAGACATCTTGAGAACAAGGCTGCGAAGACTCGCATGACATATTTTAAATCCGAAATTGTGGGACAACACAACTGTCATCTTTTATGTAAAATCGTATAAATAGCCATTTAGGCATAAGAGAAAGGGAGGGGTTCTTTTGGAGATTAGATTTTGGAGAGACATTTGAAGTTAGAATTTTGTAAAGAGAGAGAGAGACTTATTTTCTTGATGATCTTATTCCCCAAAAATCTAGAGCTCCAAATATTCTTTAATGAAGTCTCAATTGTAAAATCATGTAATTACATACAATCACTAGTGAAGAACCATGGATGTAGATCACAATGATCGAACCATGTAAAAATTCTTGTGTCTCTTTTAAAATTTTAGTACTTTAATCTTCATTTTAATATCAAATAAATTAGATCATTAAATCAAATTAATAGAATCTCATGAGGGTGTAGTTGTGGGATTTCCTGCAACTACATTCATACGGGATATGCCTGACGATTTAGAAGTTCTTCTAATCCCCCTCAATCACTCTACAATACAAAATGCAGTGGGCCTTCACTGGTCGCTTTTGAAGTTTGATTTTATAGCTGAGGAGTGGAAGTGGTACAACTCGCTGCACTCAAATGAGCACTACAAAAATGATGCACAACAACTGGCAAATATGGTGCAGTTGGAACTCAACAAAAAGAGAGCGCTAAAGGGTGATGCACCTATAGAACCGCATGAGATAAACATCATGCAGTATCCTTCTCAAGGTACCAATCCAGATTGCCTGCTGTATACTTGATACTTTATAAAACGTGGTATGAAGAAGAGAAAGAGTATGGAAACAGATCAGCAGAGGGCCGAAAATTCTGTCAGGATATGAGAGCGACATTGGTGGCAAAGATGCTGAAAAAAGTCGGAAACTATGAACAGGTGTGGGATGTAACAACTGATGAAGCGCACAAGCATTGGCGCCTGAGTATGGAAAAGAATCCATTGAGGAGGAAGAAGAGTTTATTTTCCTAATTCATTATACAAGATCAATTTGTGAATTGCTTGCTTCTAAACATTTTCTATCTTTGCAGACAACTTTTCAAATTTCAGTTTTTATAACTTTGTTTATGACTTATCAAGACCTTGAATTAATATTTTTATTAGTTGGAAATTTGTTGGATTGAAATCTTATTAGTTTTCAATATTGATGTTATTGATGTTACAAATTTATGACTTATCACTACCATTTGAAATGTATATTTCATGTTTTGAAGTCTGAAGGTGTACTTGATTGTACACAGGTACTGACAGAGCAGAAAATGTTCATAAGGTGTACATAAAGGTACACATGTTCTGACAGATTTTCATACTTTATCAAAAGTATAAAAATAAAAGACAAAAGTATATTACTAAAAAAATTATAACATGCAGAACTGAAAAATTGAACATAACAAAAGTAATAAGTAATTACTAAACAAAATAGACTAGTAGCATCCATTGTACACCAAGGTGTACATAGTGGTACACATGTAAAAAGACAGAAAATAAAAACTGAAGTTCACAGGAAGGTGTACAGAATGGTACACATGTCCAGGCACTAATTATCCACGCCAAAGAAAATCGAAAAGACATTACCAAAAGTAAATACCAAACACATAGAATCTTTTGAAAAAATGAAACATATAAAAAATCATCAAATCATGGGGCAGGTAACTCTGTTGTGGTGACCAAGTGTGAAGCACTTTGTGCACATCATTTTCCTCTTTTGCTTCTTATAAGGATGCCTGATTCGTTGTGTTCTTCGCCTACCCGGAGGAGGAACAGGAATAGGAACAAGAACCCTATCACTAGGATCATAAGTCTGTGGCTTGTCATAATTGGGGATTGGCAAGATGATCTCCTGGTATGTCCTGTTATACCACTCGGTGGTGAAGTATGGCTCAACAAAATCATAGATGTCTTATCTAGTAGCTTGAATTGCAGCACAAGCATGTGCACAAGGAAAACCATTAACTCGCCACCTGTGACATGTACAAGTTTTCTGCAATAGATCTACAGAATGAGTCCGGGGAGACCTGACTTCATACAATATTTCCATGGACTGAACAACGGTCCAAGTACGACGAATGTCGATGTTTTCCTTTAGTAAAGCCTCATATTCAGGAGTGAGCCTAGTGTTGAATGTTTCCAGACCTAGTATCCTTCTCTCAGACATTTTGTCCATAACCTTCAAACTGACATGATAAAAACACAAACCATAAAATCAAAAACATGTGTACAACAAAAAGGAATACATATAAAACATGTGTACAAAAATGTACACATCAGGGAAATCCATGTGTACAACAATGTACACACAGCTGCATAATCACAGATAAAAACATGTGTACAGATAAAACATGTGTACAACAATGTACATATCAAGGGAATCCATGTGTACCACAATGTACACACAGTTGGATACATGTATCTACAGATCAAAGCAAACACATGTATGCAAACAACGTAGACATAGTTGCATAAATAAAAAACTAAACATAAAACTCACCGTATCGCATCGAGAAGAACAAATGCAAGCAACTTTTTGAAATGAAGAACCCAGTTGTTGAAGGACTCAGCAAGAGTTAAAGAGTGAGCACCATATCTGCATACAGGGAAAAATGCATTTGCACATTTCTCCTTTGGAATATTCCTGATATAGTTAGCAACATGTCCAACTCCAATTGCATGCATTCCCTTCAAAGCTTCTTCAAAGTTTGCTGGTGTGTAAGAGTACGCAGCTTTGTAAAACAAATCAAGAACGGGCTTCGAATTCGCATCACCTGATCCAATAGGGAGATTGCATTTGATGTGGTAAAAGCAATAGATGTGATGTGAATTAGGAAAATATTTTGGAATGCCCTGCAAGAGTCCTTCTCCACGATCACTAAGGAAAACAATCGGACGTTCATCGACCATCGACAATAGTTTTTGAAGATTATCCAAAAACCAAAACCAATTATCTTTGTTTTCAGACTGTACAATGGCAAAAGTAAATGGGTAAAATTCATTGTTTCCGTTGATACATGTTGCATCCATAAGAGTGCCCCTGTATCTACCAGTAAGAAAAGTAGCGTCCAAGTAAATCATGGGCCTCAGATACTTATAGTTATGCTTGCAAGCACCGTAACAAACGAATATCCTCTGAAATCTATTTGTTCCATCCTCAACTTCAAACTTCACATAGCTATCGGGATTAGTTTCCTCAATTGATTTGACATACCAAGTAAAATCACTATACGACTTCTCATCATCGCCATACTTTTCTTCAAATACAGCTTCTTTACCTCTACGGGCATGGTGATACTTAATATTGGACCCATAAGTTTTCTTGAAAAGTGATATGATCTGATTGGGTTTTAAGCTAGGATCACCCTGTAAATTGTCAGCGATCAAATGCTTGATTAACTTGGTTGTCACCGCAGGACTCTTCAACCTCAAACCAACACCACAACTACAAAAAAATAAATAAAATAGAATAAGTAATGTGCACCAAAATTCACACCTAATAAGATCTCAAAAACAACATTATGAACATACACAAAAACCAAGCAAGAACATGTATTTTATGAGTATAACAAGTACAGTGCACAACAATGTACACCTAAAAAAAATCCACATAAAAACTAACCAGAGCAAGTAAACTAACTATTTCAGCAATGTGGACTAGTATGAAAACTAACAGTGCACCACAATGTACACCTAAAACAAATCTACATAAAAACTAACCAGAGCAAGTAAACTAACTATTTCAGCATTGTGGACTAGTATAAAAACCACTAACCTGTGAGCGTTAGAATCTTTCAGCACGAACCGAGAAGTATCACCATTCACAGGCCCAAAATAAATCCTCCAAGCACAACCATCTACTTCGCATTTTGCAGTAAAACGAGTTCTATCATTTTTAAGAATAACAGGCTTGTGACCAGTAGCCATCTTGTACTCATCAAGAGAAATCCTAACAGCTTTAACACCACCCACGAATTCTCTACCAATCTCATCAAATATATAATTCCATTCATCGATAATAAGAGGCTTACCCTTGTCTGCATCATGATCTAACACCCTTACCATCTTAGGACTTTCAGTTACACAAGCAGACTTAGAACAAGAAGCATAACTACTGCTGCAACCAGACTTAGAACCAGAACTACTGCTACTACCATACTTAGAACGAGAAATATGATTTGGAATTATTCCCACACGCAAATACACATCTTCATTATCGATAAGAATCATGAAACCAATTAAGCTTTGAAGTTGTATATCACCTGTCACATAAACTACTTGAGCATTGTCCATATAACTGAAACATATACTCCCAGGAGACAAAGACCGCCAGTGCTTGCATGTTAAATGCTTCAATTCTTCTACGGTTATTTTAGTGCTAACACGAAAAACAGCAGAATGCTCACCATGATTCAAAACAGCATTAATGAACTTGTCAGGCTTATTTGGTACCCCTACATATTACAAAAGAAATGATAATAAACATCTGAAGCTTCAAATTCATAAAACCTAAAAAGTAAACAGTGTACATGAAAGTACACATTTAAAAAATGCCAAAAACATCAACTAACGTTAAACCTAGATAAAAATACTCCATCAATTAAGCTCTAGAATCTTAATAGAACAAAAAAATAGAAGGCTAGGATCTAGTATCACCGACGATTTCATATCATGCATCATAAAACTAAAAAAATCAACATCAAGTAACAAAATATCAAAACATCAAAACATCAAGGAGATTAAAATCAAAAAGCTAGTATATAACAAAATATCAACTCAATATTATACGAATTGGTATCATCAACTCATAAACTCAGAAAAACTAAAAATTAGATGAAATACAACCAAAATACTTCTAACCTGAAGTTGAATTCTGCTCCATTAGAAATCAAAATCCAATATAATCTCCTCGAATCTGTCAAATCACCTCCGAATTCAAACCTGGATCGATCTATCTCTCACTCTGTGGTTTCTTCAAACCTGAGATTAAGAGTTTTGGACTATAGAACACATAAATCTCTCTGAAACTGTTAAAGTTACTGGACTAAGAACGTAAACTGAGTTGAAATATGATGAAGAAACGATCAAAATCTCTCTGAAACTGTTAAATCGCCTCCCAAATCATCTCTGAGTTGCATCCTATTTTTGAATTGAAGTTTCAGATCCAAAAGTTTCGATTTCAAAATCACATTTTATATAGAAGGAATCGTTCAAGGGTAATTATGGTATATCGAAAAATTGGTAACTCGGGACTCGTATGTGGTTTTGGACTAAATCGTCCAAGTTTGGACTAAACTGTTCTGGGCGGGTTTTTTTTTTGATTAAACTGTACTGGGCTTCAGATGGATGGACTAAAGCGTCTTAAGCCCAGTAACTTTGGGACTAAACGTCAATTTCTACATCCAGCTTTTGCGTTTGGTCTAAAGACCAACGCTGACCCACATTGACCCGTTAAAACTTCCTTCTTCCATGCCATCGTTAACTCCATTGCTAGAATCATTATCTTCCTTCTTCCAGTCCCCATTACTAAAATTATCATCGCTAGAACCTTTATCAACGGGAGTTATTCTAATCAACTCAATCAATTGCTTGAGCATTACATTCTTATACTTCCTACAAATGTGTTACTCTGTTATTTCTTCTTCTCAGCACAAGGAACATTCAGAAACAATGCCGCCGAATTATTATGATTATTTAAATTACTAGTATTATTCAGATCTTAAAATCCCATTCACAGAAGACATATTATCATTCGATGATGTATACATCCATGATGAATCAACTGATAATATATTGAATCCTTACATACAAAGAATCTCTGGATATTTTTTTTCATCTTCAAATTCGTTCTTCTTCCTCTGTTTATGGTTAGCAACATCATGATCATTCAGATCAAACCCCAAATTCTCAGCAAGTGTTAAAGGTAAAGGAGTACCTACAACACCATGAATGTGACACCGCTGATGATGATTCGAATATGCATCCAAATCCAACCTATGTTCTTTCTAGAGATTGCTTGTCCAAAGAGAGTAGAAATTATAAGGTTTATGATTAGATGAAATTAAATTTGAAGTTAGGTGTAGGAATTCAGATTTAATCAATTGGAATTGAAATATGATTTCTTCCTAGGGCTTCCTTCTCTAGAGAGAGGGGAAATTATGTGCGGATGTTAATATGCGAATTATGAACAAATCTCCTCCGTTAATCTAGAAGAACCACAGGGATGCATGTGCACTGTTAGGACATGCCGAGTAATTTTTATTAAAGTTAAATTTCGTTTCGTACTTTTAAATTTATTTAATAGAATAAATAACACGTCATGGTCTTACGGAGTCTGATACGGGTGTATTCGTACTCCTTTAGGGAACTTAGTTAACCTCAAGCTAAGTTGAGGGAAGAATCCTATTCTAGGCAGGAATCCTTATTAGGCAGAATTCCTAGTTAGGGAAGAGTTTTGTTTTAGGTAATACTATTAGTTTAGGAAATAGATTCCTAATAGAGGTCCTTGGTCAGCTGAGTACGATGAAGGTTATAAATAGTGGGCTTTGGATAATAGCTAAAGACAAGTACTAGGCACAGAAAACCTAGAGAAGCCTTGGAACAATACTTGTGAAAGCTTAGCAAACAGTTTAAGGTTGATCCATTGTTTATGAGATTGTGAGCGTAACAAAGAGGAAATTCTAATTGTTTTCTTGTTCATAATCTAGAGAAGATATATTTTCTTCGAATTACTACTTGTGTTTTGTTTTCTAAGTTTCTCATCTATTATTATTCTGAATTCCATCTTTATAGTAATAGCTACCAAGGTATAGAGGTCAATACGTATCAAGTTGGTACCAGGAGCAAGGTTCGTTTTTATGGTAGATCCCCGTGGTTTATGGTTTTCACTAGATCTCTCTACATAAAGCTTGGTGATGTACTCGAGAAGCTATAAGATGTTAGGAAAACAAGAGAATCAAGGATGAAAAAGTCATATGATAAACCTAAGCATAGCGAATCACAAACTATGGAAGAAAAGGTGGCTACGCTACAAACAGACATGAAGTCAATTAAAACCACCCTTGAAGAATTGACTGAATGTATTCATTCTCATACAACCAAGCTGAAGACGAAGAAAAATATTACACCTTCACCTGAAGCTTCGGAAAAAGATGATTCGGAAGAAGAAGATGAATAAGATGAGGATAAAGAAAAGTGAGTTTTTTAAAAGTCTTACAACAACTAAACCTCATGGTAAGAATCTGAAAATTGATTTTCGTGGAGTGTCGATGTAGAAAAATTAGATGATTGGATTGAACGTCTTGAGACTTTTTTTTTATTTGAATATGGTTCAAAGGAAAAGATTGCTTTCGCTGCATTGAAGCTACAAAATCATGCTCTAACCTGGTGGAAAGCTTATCAAAGACAAAACCTAGGTAAGGGAGTGTTGTCGTGGAGAAGATTCAAGGCAGTTGTAAGAAAACAGTTTTATCCGGTTAGATACCTTGAGGAAAGATGGTTCAAGTGGTACAACTTGAAGCAAACTTACAACCAAACTGTGCAAGAGTATACTTCGGAATTTCAGAATCAAACTATAATTTTGGATTTAGACTTGGGAGATTATGTTATCTATATGAAATATATATCTGGGTTCTATGAGTATATACAGAAGGAGTTGAAGATGTTCTCGGTGGATTCTATCTCCGAAGAAAGTATAAAAGCTAGTGCCATTGAAGGCAGGCTTAAGAAATCTTATTCAAAGGGAAATACTAAGGTGAAATCTGGAGGTACTACTGTAAAAGGAGGTGAAAGGAGCAAAGAAGAAGGGAATTTTAGTAACAAGGAAGGTTTGACTTGCACCCATTGTAAAAAAAACAGGTCACGTTATCGACAAGTGTTGGGTTAAGAACCCTCATATAAAGCCTAAAGGGTTGCAGAGGAAAGAAGCCAAGAAGGCAGCAACAGTCGCTCAAACTCCAAAAGAAGTACATGGACTAACGAAATCTAATTCAAAGCTCTCTCTTATGACAGGGGCAAAAGGAAGACCTTCAAAATATGATCTTAGGGAGCGACTCTTCACAGTGAATATGCAAGTCAAAACATCACTGGTTGATGTTGTTACTGACCCGGGAAGTTAGGAGAATTTACTTTCACATTCTTTGGTGCAGAAGTTAGGATTGAAGATTATTAAACATCCAAAACCATACCCTTTAGGATGGCTTCAAAAAAAAAAGGGGGATTACAAGTTTCACAGAAGTGCATGTTCAAATTTGCTCTAGATGAGTCATATATTGACGAAATTACATGCGACGTAGTTCCTGATACGTTTTGATATCTATATCTTGGTAGCTATTACCTATAAAGGCGGAATTCAGAATAATAATAGATGAAAACTAGAAAAAAATAGCACAAAGTTGTAATTCGAAGAAATATATCTTCTCTAGATCATGAACAAGAAAACTATTATAATTCTCTCTTTGTTACGCTCACAATCTCTCAAAACATTAAATAACCTTAAACTGTTTTTCTAAGCTTGCTTTTATAATAATTAATTTCCTCACAAACTTTTCTCTAGGTGATTTTTCTCACAAACCTCCCTTTATAGTATGTTTGTCTCACAGAACCACACTATTTCTATCTAAGTGTGTTTGTATCACAAATCACACTCTAGATGTCTTAGCTATGAGCTAAACATCTCTATTTATAGCTTTAAGGGTTTCCCAAACCTTCTAGAAATATATTTCCTTATCTAGGAATAATTCCTTATCTAGGTATATTTCCCTTTCTAGGTATATTTCCCTTTCTAGGAATATTACCTTGTCTATGAATATTCTTTATCTAGGAATAATTCCTTTTCTAAGTATATATTTCCTTATCTAGAAATATTACCTTGTCTAGGAAACATTCCCGTTCTAGGTATATTTCCTTATCTAAGAATACTGCCTAAAAATCAGTATTCCTTCCCAAAATTACAATTATATCCTCAATTCATTTTGTGGATCACTAATTCGCGGGGAGAGGAAGATACACATGTATCATGCCCATCCCCCCCCCCCCCCCTCAAGAACTTGAACTCTTATGAAATTTATATTTGGAGGTTAGGGAACTCAAGAGTTTCTTTCACCCTGCTGAACCATCTATCTTTGCTGGAAACTTGACCTTGACATCTAATTTGAAAAACGTCCTTATCCTCTTATCTTAGTCACTCTTCGCTCCACATTGCAATCTTGTTCGAGTGGTTCTTCTTCTTCTTCCTCATTCTTTTCTTCAAAAACACCAGATGAAAACGTAGTCTTTTTCTTCGTCTTCGGCTTGGGTGTATAAGACTTCATGTATGTTTGTAACGCAGCCACCTTATCTTCCGTAGTTTATGGTTTGCTTTGCATAGGATCATCAACTGACTTTCCCATCTTTGGTTCCCTTGTTCTTTAAACGTCTTCTTGCTTCTCGAGTACCTCACCAAGTTTTTTGTATAGAGATCTAGTGAAGACCATAAACCACAGAAATCCTCCCTAAAGAAATGAAATTTGCTCTGATACCAACTTGATATGTTTTGATCTCTATACCTTGGTAGCTATTACTATAAAGGCGGAATTCAGAATAATAATAGAAGAAAACTAGAAAACAGAATACAAAGTAGTAATTCGAAGAAATATATCTTCTCTAGATTATGAACAAGAAAACTATTAGAATTCTCTCATTGTTATGCTCACAATCTCTCTAAACATTAAATAACCTTAAACTGTTTTTCTAAGCTTGCTTTTACAATAATTAATTGCCTCACAAACTTCTCTCTATGTGATTTTTATCACAAACCTCCCTTTATAGGTATGTTTGTCTCACAAAACCACACTATTTCGAACCTAGTGTGTCTTTATCACAAATCACACTCTAGATGTCTTAGCTATGAGCTAAACATCTCTCTTTATATATTTAAGGGTTTCCCAAACCTTCTAGGAATATATTTCCTTATCTAGGATTAATTCCTTATCTAGGTATATTTCCTTTTCTAGGAATATTACCTTGCCTAGGAATATTCTTTATCTAGGAATAATTTCTTTTTTAAGTATATATTTCCTTATCTAGAAATATTACCTTGTCTAGGAAACATTCCCTTTCTAGGTATATTTCCTTATCTAGGAATATTACCTTATCTAGGAATATTTCCTTATCTAAGAATACTGCCTAAAAATCAGTATTCCTTCCCAAAATTACAATTATATCCTAAATTCGTTTTGCGGATCACTAATTCCCGAGGAGAGGAAGATATGCATGTATCAGTTCCTTTGGATGTTTGCCAGGTAGTACTAGGTAGTCTTTATCTATGAGATAGAGATGCAACTCTACACAGGAGGGAACAAAAGTAAACCTTTACCAAAGATAGAAAAAGTTTTGTGATTCGGGCTATAGATTCTGTTAGAGCATTGCTCGGTCGAACTCGCATGCGTTGCTATCTCAAGCATGTTTTTCAATATTAGAGATCAAAACTATATATCTTGATTTTTAGTTTACTTATGACTAAGTCTCGGTCTAGGATAGTTAAGTATAGTTGAGCTCCAGACTCCATGGAGATTATCTTACGAAGACGAAGAACTATTCAAGGAATCAGTGGAACTTCATCCGACCAAAAGGTATGCGGAGACTTGAACTCATTTGTCACTCAAAATTCTATCTACTCTATCTCCTAATCTTGAGATAATAGTTGTATAAGTATGATAGTTTTTATGCATACACATTTGCAATTTCGAGCCGAGTTTACTCACCTATCTTTTTCTCGAAATATGTGTTGGTAAGCTTTCGCCTTAACCACTTTTCATCTTTACCCGTGATGAAAGTCATGATCACGTTTCAATCTTGAAAATAGCTTTGATGACGATAGTCGTGAATAACGATTGTTATAACATTATAGAAGAATATTTCAATGATTGAAATGTAGAGTTGAGATTACGTAACCATCTATGGATATAAGCATATATAGTTTTTTCCCACATTAGTGTATAAATCCATGAACCGGAAATCAAGTGTGTGCATGCGGTATTGGTGAAGGAGACAGGCTCGGTACGCGAACTGGAGGAAGTTTTCGAACCGAGAATTCTATCTGAGTTTGTAAGTTTGCAAACTGTCAAACCAGTCACCTTAGGTACGTGTACCCGTACGTATACCCACGGAAATTTTCTAACCGAAAATTTATGTTAAGTTTGTAAACTCAAATCTGGTAGCTAAGGTACGCATACCCGTACGCGTACCCAAGCTGGTTGTATTTCTCAAAATCGGTAAGCTCATGAACTTAAACAATAAATCAATAAGGAATGCAATCTTTGCAAACCGTGGCTATATTGTTCATGAATTGATTCGAGTGAATCAAACCGATTTTATTTCAATTGTGTCTATGTATAAATATCTATGCAATTGAACAACTCTTCAACTAGTTCTTTTGAGTCATTTAAACTAGTTGTGAAGAAGATGAATATGGTTGATATGAAAGTGCTCATATGGCTAACCATTGGTTAACTATTTGTAAACCAACCAAATGTACACGTTTAGGTAAGGTTACTCAAACCTAAATAAAATACATTTCATTTGTGTGTGACAAGCTAAGTTTTGATCTAACGGTTGAAAGATATTAGCTTGGATAAATCAGGTTTTTCATCTAACGGTGAATATAGAATGCTTTGTTACCAAGGTAACTTAGATTAAAAACCCTGATTTGAAAACTATATAAAAGATACATCTAGCAACTGGAAAAACTAATCCCCACACCTCCTGTGTGATACTAGTTGGTATTGCTAGAGTCAATTCTCCTTTAACCGTAGGTTTCTTCTCGAGACCCTGTCGGTTAACGACTTAAAGACTTTATTGGGATTGTGAAACCATGTGAAACTACTTCTCTTGTATTTGAGCGATCTGATCTTTCTATTTTATATTGTACGAGTTCAATTGAATAATTTGCTTAAGATTATATCTCCAATATGGCAAGATAAAAAGAAATCACAAACATCTTCGTCTTATCGTTTGTGATTCCGCAATATCTAGTTTCGCTACCATACGATTTAGATTATTGTGAGGTGATCAATAATTCTAGGTTGTTCTTCGGGAATATAAGTTTGGGTTATTGATTAGTTCATGTTCACCTTGATTTTATCAAAAGACGGAACAAAACTCGTAGGTTTATCTGTGGGAGACAGATTTATCTATTATCGTAGACTTTTTTGTGTGATACATAGTTGTTTATTAAAGTCTTCGACTTTGGGTCGTAGTAACTCTTGGTTATGGGTGAGATCAACTAAGTGAATTAAGTGCATAATATCCTGCTGGGATTAGAGATGTAAGGAGCGCAACTTTACCTTAAATCAGTGTGATATTGATTAAGGTTTAACTACAGTCCAGACCGAAGTTAGTTGGTAGTAGGCTAGTGTCTGTAGTAGCTTCATACAGTGTGATGTTCAATCTAGACTAGGTCCCGGGGTTTTTCTGCATTTGCGGTTTCCTCGTTAACAAAATTTATGGTATCTGTGTTATTTCTATTCCGCATTATATTTTGTTATATAATTGAAATATCACAGGTTGTGCGTTATATAGATCAATTATGAGATCCATCCTTTGGTTGTTGATCGGAAATTAATTGATCCTTAGATATTGGTATTTGGTACCATCTAAGTTTATATCTCTTGTATTTGATAAAAACTCGCAGATTTCTATTTGCTTGAGTATAGATCAAATTGAGAGATAGAGATATTAACTCCTTGATATACTTTTTATTAAGTTAGAGTATGACTATCTAGTTGATTCTCTTAAAAGTATATTAGATTTAGTCCATACAGATTGCTAATCGAAATATTGGGTGAGGTTGTTAGAGCCCCGCTTTTTCAATTGGTATCAGAGTAGTCAAACACGTTTAAAGACCTTATCAGTCTGTATTTGTAGCGATCTGAGTCTATGGACAGAGGTACTATCTCTGATAAACGCATTACTAGAAATAAAGATTTTGTTTCTAATAGGTCTATTAAAGAGAAAGAACCCTCAATCTCTGTTATAGACGAACCTAGTGTTCAAATGAAACAGTCTAACACTGACATGTGTTATCCATATGAATCTGACTTTGTTGTTCAAGAGGAAACAGATAGCGAGAGTAAACCAATTCTAAATCTTTTTTAAGCTAATAGATTCAAACAGTTTAAAAAACATGTCAATGTCCTTCTTTTTGTAGTAAAAGACTGTGGCTCCAGTGAAAAGGCTTCTTGTAAGGAAAATCCTGAAGTTCGATCAACTCGTATCTTTCTTGAGGCAAAACTTAAAAAGGATGCTTTAGATGTTGAACATCTCCTGAGTAAACTCTCCATTCAAGGATGTTCACAAAAGTCTGTTATACCATCTACTTTTATTCAAACTGAAAAAGCTCCAGTTTCAGAAGTAATCTCAGATTCTCTTCCCACCCAAACCATTGTGCAGAGGATTCACACATCAGTTGGAAGAAAGATATCTCCAGACGATAATGTTAGGTATGCAACCTCTAATCACTCTCGTGATCATAAAGTATGCCTTTTTGTGATTCAAAAGGGCATATAGTGCAAAAGAGGAAACCCAAGTTAAAAAACAAATCCTTGGTTCAACTTCAACACACCTTAGAATTGATTCTTAAAGGTGTAACTGACATTCGTATGTCTAAACCAATTAGTTTTAGTATGCATCATGTGTTTCTTACCTGGAAGGTCAGTTCAATGAGTTCCTCAAATGCACAAAAGCATAATAATACTTTTGACAAATATCGTCCAAGAAGAACTCATGTTCTCTCTCCTGTTAAAAATGGAGAGAATGATGTGAATCATGTATCAAGTAAAGAATAAAGATATGATCAGATGGATGACAACATAAAATTGATTATTTAGGGATACAAGGAAATCATCAACAAACTGTGTAGTTCATCTAGACAACATTCTTCGGGTAAAAATCCATACTATGCATCATATTATGATGATAGTAAATTTTATGATGAGTTTTCACATCATAACAGTCTTCCTCCAAAGTACAGAAGGAAGAGATTTAACCAAAAAAAAATATTCATTTGATGAGCTAAAAGCTCATACTTGTGCTACTTAATCACAAGGTTGAAATATCTCACACAAAAAATCATGGTGAAGAGATATATTCAGGTATACTTGTTAGAATGGTATTTCAGATTCGCAAGCTATTTTCTTATCGTCTTTAGCCTGAGTATCCTTGTAAAAATACTTTCTCAAGTGTTTTGTCTTGCTGTTGTCAAAAAAATTTGTTGTATTTTGGTTAAACAAGGTGTTACTCGTGTACTCTAAAAATTGCTTCTCTTATGAGACATAGATTTTTTGGAGTCATCATGATGTTTCTCGCTTTGTAAGAGTTTTCAGAAAAGCCGTGTGCGTACGACTCTTGTTCTGCTCTTGGGTCGAAATTTAACTTGTACAGGTTACCCATGTGACTGGCACGAATCAATCAAGGAAACCCTAAAACTTACATCTCTAAGAAACCTTTAAGTAGCAGACCTATCGAGTTACATAAGTCACGTACGCATACTCTAGGTTATTTTCTGGGTTATCAAGAATGTCCTCTTCTTCATCTCTCCGTGGTGATTTTGCAAAGGGATTTCTTGAGAAAGGTTTTGGTTTTGGATCAAAAGGAAGGAAGAAAAGAACTCTTGTAGAAGAAGGTGCACATAATACCTCATGCTGCTACGACTACTCACACCAAGATGTTGAGAATGAGGATATGGTTTCTGTTGAAGTGGTTCATGACTTTCTTAAATACTTTGAGGAAGCAAAACTGCAACTTTTTGATACAATGAAGGATCTTGATGTGGTTAGAAGTGAGTTGAAAAATGTTACTACTGACCTTGGTCTCATGAAGTCACATGTTAAAGAAATCTCAATGAGGATATATTCTCCGAAGACGCAGTTAATAATATGAATCACAAGCTTAAAAGTCTCGAAACCCGTGAAGCTGCCGAACGTGAACTTTAGCTCGTGATCGGTTTCTAGTAAATTTATTATTTTGTCTAGGAAGTATTCTTATGAGAATTTTATTCTTGTGTTTTAAGAAGAATAATTAGAGTTTGGAATAGTCATTATCGTGATTACACATAGCTATGTCCAATATTTTCATCTTTGTTTCTTTTAGATTTATTTATCTAAACTCTAAAATTATTTGGAGATAATTTTTGCAGTATTAATATTTATGGTTTTATATATTGCAATATGTTATGGGATATGTTTGTTTGCGTCCGTGAACTATTATTGTCCCATACGATGTCAAAAGTTATCTCTTTTATATGTCGATATGCAAGTATTGATACAAGATCGATGAACTTTTGACAAACAAAAATTGAACCTATTATGTCGTTATGCAAATAATTGATGGAAGATAGGATGAATTTTTATTTACGGGAATTATGTCTATTGTATGTCGTTGTGCAAACAGTGATGGAAAATAGGATGAATCCTTGTTTATGCCGCAGTACTGGTCTTCCCTGATCCATATTTTATGTATATATTGTGTAGCTCCATAAGTCTTCTTGCGTGAGCATTCCCAACTAAAGTAATCATAGATTCATTTGTGGTTATTCTGGTTGTGTATTCCGATTAAATTAATCATGGTTTTTCTTTTGGTTAGTTTAATTGAGAATTTTGGATACAAAATCATTTTTGTGGTTTTGGTGTCCAAAGAAATCCTTTTATTCTCATAAAAGTAAGGTCGCTCTTGTTGTTCTCTAGGGAATGACATCAAATGGGGGAGAGTTCTTTTGAACTTGCGCTTCATTTCCATATCTTTGTGGGGAGTACGGCTGTGGAATTTTTAGGGGTTATCATGTATATTTATAAACTCCTTGATGAATGCATTTAGCTTCGGATTCATGATTGCATCTAAACAAAGTTGATATGTCCTTTTCTTTGGTCTTGAAGCGTCTCCGTGAAAATTTCATTAGGATCCCATTTTCGTACCTTTGCCAATTTTATTGACAAAAAGGGGGAGAATTAATATGTAGTTCACACTACAAATACATATGGTTTTCGGATCATTATGTAAGGGGGAGTGGTTTTCGTGTTGAGATTAAAGTATTGACTAAGGGGGAGTGATACCTATCACCATAGTATTGTTGTCAAAGTTATGATATAAGAACTTTGATGTTGTGTAATAATATTATGACACTGTATAACAATGATCGAGAGCTTTTATTTTCTCATTGTTATGGCTACGGAACTTCAACAACTATGATGTTGAACTGAACATCTATGGAATCATGGGAGTACTTGGAAAAGACGAAGTTTTTGAGTAATGTTGAAGCACCAAGGAGATCAAGCATGTGGACGAGAAGATACAAAGTTTTATCTATTTTGTAATCCATATGTATTGATAGTTTTGTCACTAAAATTGACAAAGGGGGAGATTGTTATAGCATTTCTCGGTCGAACTCGCATGTGCTGATATCTCAAGCATGTTTGTCAATATTAGTGATCAAAACTATACGTCTTGATTTCTAGTTTACTTATGACTAAGTCTCGGTCTAGGATAGTTAAGTATAGTTGAGATCCAGACTTCATGGCGATTATCTTACGAAGACGAAGAACTACTCAAGGAACCGGTGGAACTTCATCCGACCAAAAAGGTATGTGGAGACTTGAACTTATCTAGCACTCAAAAGTCTATCTATCTCCTACTCTTGAGACAACAATCGTATAAGTATGATAGTTTTTATACATACATATTTGTTATTTCGAGCCGAGTTTACTCGCCTATCTTTTTCTCGAAATATGTGTTGCTAAGCTTTCGCCTTAACCACTTTTCATCCTTACCCGTGACGAAAGTCATGATGACGTTTCAATCTTGAAAATAGCTTTCATGATGATAGTCATGAATAATGATTGTTATAACATGATATAAGAATGTTTCAATGATTGAAATGTAGAGTTTAGATTACGTAACCATCTATGGATATAAACATATATAGTATGTTCTCACATTAGTGTATAAATCCATGAATCAGAAACCAAGTGCGTGCATATGTATGCATGCGGTATTGGTGAAGGAGACTGGTTAGGTATGCGTACCCATACGCATATTGGCGGAAGTTTTCGAACCGAAAATTTCTGCTGAGTTTTTAAGTTTGCAAATTGTCAAACCAGTCACCTTAGTTACGCATACCCGTATGCCTACCCATGGAAGTGTTTGAACCGAAAATTTCTGTTGAGTTTGCAAACTCAAATCCGGTAGCTAAGGTACGCATACCCGTACGAGTACCCAAGCTGGTTATATTTATCAAATCGGTAAGCTCATGAACTTAAACAATAAATCAATAAGGAATGCAATCTTTGCAAACCGTGGATATATTGTTCATGAATTGATTCGAGTGAATCAAACTGATTTTGTTTCAATTGTGTCTATGTATAAAGATCTAAGCAATTGAATAATTCTTCAACTAGTTCTTTTGAGTCATTTGAACTAGTTGTGAAGAAGATGAATATGGTTGATATGAAAGTGCTCATATGGCTAACCATTGGTTAACTATTTGTGAACCAACCAAATGTACACGTTTAGGTATGGTTATTCAAACCTGTATAAAATACATTTCATTTGTGTGTGACAAGCTAAGTTTTGATCTAACGGTAGAAAGATATTAGCTTGGATAAATAAGGTTTTTCAACTTACGGTGAATATTGAATGCTTTGTTACCAGTGTAACTTAGATTGCAAACCTGATTTAAAAACTATATAAAGGAGACGTCTAGCAACTGGAAAAACTAATCCCCACACCTCCTGTGTGATACTAGTTTGTTTTGCTAGAGTCAATTCTCCTTTAACTGTAGGTTTCTTCTCGAGACCCTGTCAATTAATGACTTAAAGACTTCATTGGGATTGTGAAGCCAGGTGAAACTACTTCTCTTGTAGTTGAGCGATCTGATCTTGCCATTTTCTATCGTACGAGTTCAATTGAATAATTGGCTTGAGATTATATCTCCGATATGGCAAGATAAAAATAAATCACAAACAGCTTTTTCTCATCGTTTGTGATTCTGTAATATCTAGTTTCGCTACCATACGATTTAGATTATTATGAGGTGATCAATTATTCTAGGCTTTTCTTTGAGAATATAAGTCCAGGACATTGATTGGTTTATATTCACCTTGATTTTATCAAAAGACGGAACAAAACTTGTAAGTTTATCTTTGGGAGACAGATTTATCTATTATCGTAGACTTTTCTTTGTGATACAGATTTTTTTATTCAGGTCTTCGAATTTGGGCCGTATCCACTCTTGGTTGCGGGTTAGATCAGCTAAGGGAATCAAGTACATAGTATCCTGCTGGGATCAGAGACGTAAGGAGCGCAACTGTACCTTGAATCAGTGTGACATTGATCAGGTTTCAACTACAGTCCAGACCGAAGTTAGTTTGTTGTAGGCTAGTGTCTGTAGCGGCTTAATATAATATGGTGTTCAATCTGGACTAGGTCCCAAGGTTTTTCTGCATTTGCGGTTTCCTCGTTAATAAAAATTTTGGTGTCTGTGTTATTTCTATTCTGCATTATATTTTGTCATATATTTGAACTATCACAAGTTATGCGTTGTATCGATCAATTGTGAAATCCAACCTTTGGTTGTTGATTGGAAATTGATTGATCCTTGGAAATTGGTCTTTGGTACCATCCATGATTATATCTCTTGTATTTGATAAAGACTCGCAGATTTCTATTTGCTTGAGTATAGATCAAATCGAGAGATAGAGACATTAACTCCTTGATATACTTTTTATTAAGATTGAGTCTGACTATCTAGTTGATTCTCTTAAAAGTATACTATAGTTAGTCCATACAGATTGTTAATCGAAATATTGGGTGAGGTTGTTAGACCCCCGCTTTTTCAGATTATCCTCTAGAGGAAGCAAGCTTGATTACAGCCACTCAGGCTAAGCGGTTGGTGAATGCTAGCACGAAGCTCATTCTCCTTGTGATCCGTTCTCTTGAGGAGAAGCCGAATAGAGTTTGTTTGGCATCCTTGTCTGCACAACAATAAGGCCACCTAGAAAGGTTGAAGTTGAAGTATAAGGATTCATTTTCATATGTCACAGGATTACCGCCAAAAAGGAGTGTGTATCATGAGATCATGTTGACCGAAGAAAGTTCTCTTCATAATGTAAGTCTTTATCGCACGACCGTAGAGGAATCTAATGAGATCAAAAAACAAGTCCAGGAACTTCTAGAATTAGGAATGATAGTGCCAAGTGCTTCACCTTGTGGATTAGCGGTATTGTTAGTACCAAAGAAAGATGGAGGCTGGCGTATGTGTATTGATTATAGAGCATTAAACAAGATCACTATCAAGAATCGTTACCCTCTACCTAGGATAGACGATATGATGGATCAGTTGGAAAAAGCTCGAGTCTTTACAAAGTTAGATTTCAAATTTGGATACCATCAAGTGAGAGTTCGAGAAGATGATACATGGAAAACTTATTTTAAGACCAAACAAGGCTTGTTTGAATGGTTGGTTATGCCTTTTGGTTTGTGTAATGCTCCAGCGACGTTTATGCGTTTGATGAATAATTTGTTATGACCTTTTATAGAAGATTTTGTGATTGTTTATTTGGATGATATCCTTATATACATCAGAACTTGGGAAGAGCATCTCATTCACGTTGAGAAGGTGTTTAAAGTGTTACATGAAGGCCAACTGAAGTTGAACGTAAAAAAGTGTAAGTTTGGAAAGGAGGAGTTGGTGTACCTTGGATTCATTGTTGATGGTGGACAATGGAAGATTGATCTAAGAAAGGTCGAAGTGATCACTAAGTGGCCTAGACCTAGTACTGTAACTGAAATCAGGAGTTTCTTAGGGGCTTGTACATACTTGCGTAAGTTTATCCGACATTTTTTTACTATTGCAGGACCATTACATGGTTTGACGGGAGCTAAGGCAAAGTTTGAATGGCAGCAAACCCATGAAGACACTTTTTAGTTACTAAAAAGGAAAATTTCAGAAGCACCGGTGTTGGCATTGCCTAACTTACATCATACTTTTGAAGTTGAGACCGACGCTTTTAACTATGCACTGGGAGGAGTGTTGTTGCAAGATGGTAAACCAGTGGAGTACCATTCATAATTGTTCTCAGGTGCTATTAAAAACTACGCACCTTATGACAAGGAATTTTATTCTTTATACCAATGTATCAAGCATTAGCGAGTGTATCTCTTAGGTAAAGAAGTAGTGGTACATTCAGATCACAAACCATTGGATTATCTACACGCATAGATGAAACTACAACAAGCCCGACACATGAAGTGGATGTCTTACTTGATGAGTTTCAACATTCTCATTAAGTAAAATAAGGGAATAACAAACAAGTTGGCAGATATGTTATCTCGTCCACCAGTCCGAGCATTAATGGTAGCCATGAGAATTCAGCCGATTGTTCCTCAAGATTATGCAGAGTCGTACGCATCTAGCAAAGACTTCAATAAGGTGTTACAAGGTGTAAAGAGTGGATTGAAAGGTGAGTTTGAACTCTGAGATGGATTGTTATACAAGGGTGATCAGTTACTTTGAATTCATGAAGATGGAGAACGTTTACAATGGTTGAGAGAAGCGCACACATCCTGAGTTGATGGTCACTTTGGGATGAATAAGACTCTTCTTAACCTTAGTCGTTATGTCTTTTGGCCAAAGATGCAAGATGATTTGACTAAGTTAGTTAGAGGGTGTAAGTTGTGCAGCAAATCTAAACCTTCCAACAGAAAACGTGGGTTATATCTACCATGGCAAGTACCATCAAGACCTTGGGAGAGTATTTCTATGGATTTTCTTGGTGGGTTACCAAAGACCAAGTCTGGTCATGATTATTTTTTCATTGTGGTCGACCAATTCAGCAAGATGGTTGCATTAATTACATGTACAAAGACGGTAATAGGGTCCGGTGAAGCAAAGCTCTTTTTTGAGAATGTGCGGAAGCATTTAGGTTTACTTACTTCGATAATTTATGATAGGGATAGTCGATTCCTTAGTCATTTTTGGAATTCTTTATGGAAGATGATGGACACTAGGTTGAAGAAGAGTACAACTTTTCATCCACAAACAGATGGACAAACAGAAGTGGTCAATAGGACTATGGTTCACATGTTAAGGGGATATAATTCCAAGCATCCTAAAACTTGGGATGAGAGTTTACCATATCTGCAATTTGCATTCAATAGAGCGGTTTATAGTTCTTCGGAAAAATATCCTTTTGAGATGTGATATGGTTACTTACCACCTAGTCTTTTCGGTCTAGTATTTTCTAGTGACACCTCAGTGGGGGGAAAGGAAGGAAGTAAACGGAAAAAGGAACAAAAGTTCTTGGAGAGGATATCTCAGATTCATGCAATTGTTGAAGCACAATTAAAGAAGTCACAAGCCAAATACAAAGCAAAGAATGGAAAGCATCTTGTGCCTTGTAATATCGGTGTTGGTGACTTGGTATGATTAAAATTAGGTAAGCAACGACTGAAAGGGGAAGGTAAGAAGTTGAATCCATTGAGGTATGGACCATTTCGTATACTCGATCAGATTGGTGACAATGCCTTTCGTCTGGATCTGCCACCTTATCTAGAAATGTACCCTGTTATAAATGTCGAATACTTGAAGTTGTTTGAACTACCATTACCTGATGATGACGGCGACGACACTATGATCTTACCACGAGTAGAAGACTTATGGTTCGATAGAGAGGAACCACTCAAGGAAGACTGCATATTGGAGCGAAGAGTGACTAAAACACGACAAGGAGAGAAAGAAGCTTTTTTAATTGGATGTAAGGGTCAAGTTCCCAGCAAGACCAAGTGGTTTAACAAGGAAATAGGGACTCTCGAGTTCCCTAACCTTCATTTTAACTCTCACAGGAGTTCAAGTTCTTAAAAGGGGGACCCATGATACAAGTGTATCCGTACTCCTTTATGGAACTAAGATAACCTCAAGCTAAGTTGAGGGAAGAATCCTATTATAGGCAGGAATCCTTATTAGGCAGAATTCCTAGTTAGGGAAGAGTTTTATTTTAAGTAATACTCTTAGTTTAGGAAATAGATTCCTAATAAAAGTACTTGGTCGGCTGAGTACGATGAAGGTAATAAATAGAGGGCTTTGGCTAATATCTAAAGACAGGTACTAGGCACAGAAAACTTAGAGAAGGCTTGGAACAATACTTGTGCAAGCTTAGCAAACAATTTAAGGTTGATCCATTGTTTAGAAGATTGTGAGCGTAACAAAAAGGGAATGGTAATTGTTTTCTTGTTCATAATCTAGAGAAGATGTATTTTCTTCGAATTATTACTCGTATATTGTTTTCTAAGTTTCTTATCTATTATTATTCTGAATTCCTCCTTTTTAGTAATAGCTACCAAGGTAGAGGTCAATACGTAACAGAGTCAACGCGGGTCAATGTTGGTTTTTAGACCAAACACAAAGGCTGGACAAATGTTAGACCAAACCCAGGTTTTGGTCAAAACCTGAGTACCAAAAACCAAATAACCCAAAATGATTCATAATAATAATTTGATTAGACTTAAGGAAATTTTGTATGTTCTGATACGCAAGTATACTCTCCCTGTTGACGCTTATGCGACAAATAGATACTACTGAATTTTTTTCTTATCTTATGAACATGAAAATAATATAAAAATTTTGAGAAGTGAAGTTCATACAAACTTTACCTCCATGAATTAGATAGCATAGAGTTTGAATGAAAAAGGAAATCTCTTCATCAACGAACAGCAAATATCTTTATTAAGAAGATTAAATTTGAACCTACGCAATAGTGACAAAAGTAATTAGCTAATAATTTCATTAGCATATTGTACCCAGACTGATGTCATTATAGAAGGCATATGCACGACCACGTCCAGCACCTAGCTCATTCAATAGGCTAGCTAAAATCATACTAATTAACAACCTTTTTGCAATTTAAATTGCCATTACAATATCAATTTGGGTTATTTGGTTTTTGGTACTTTTTTTTGACCAAAACCTGGGTTTGGTCTAACATTTGTCCAGCCTTTGCGTTTGGTCTAAAGACCAATGTTGACCAGTGTTGACTCAGTTATCGGTGACGTGTCTAACTATTTGACCTGGATTATTTTCTGTACACCCCTTCAATTATTATGTATTCACTAACAGGGGCCCCAAATTAGGGTTTATTTTACCGATGTCTTTTCTTCTTTTTCTTTTCTTTTCCTGTCTCCTTCTTTTCTTTTCCTATTAGTAGATTTCGAGTGATGAAGTTCCGAGTTAATTTGAGTGAAGCTGCGTAGATGAAAGTGAATTTATTCAATGTGAATTACGAAGAATATGTTGATGCTGCGAATCATGAAAAATAATGGTAAGTTAAATTAGGGTTCAATTGGTTGATGTTTAGATACGAAATTGATGTGAAATTGATCAATTTTTGATGGGTTTGTTTCTTATTTAATTTTAGATTCTTAAGAAAATCAATCAGAATTAGGATTCATACCAAATTATGGTTTTTTCGATTTGATGTTAGGTCTGTGGTTGAATAATTGGGCTCAGGCGAAGCAGGTTTATGTGATTCAACTTTTGGGTTTTCTGTGAGAGTCTCAGAGAAGGATTAAATTGAGGGAAGAACTGGGGTTTTGTCAAATTGAGGGATGAAATGGGTTTTTGTTATGTGATTCCATTCCAAATACATTTGATTGATCTTTCTAAACAAACCCAAATGGTATGATTCATTTCTGATGATTTTTTGCCTTCTAAATGTTTGAAGTTTGAGCTCAATCAATACTGAACCAAGGGTTTGTTTTTATTGTTGTTTAGGATTTTGGAAAATGGGTACCGATAGTCAAATTTCATGAATCCCATTGTTACTTGATGGCAGTTGATCGAAGATATTCGGATCTTTTGTTACCTTCTTGAAGAGTAAGAACTGCTATTGATGGATGGTTCAGAGCAAGGATTGATGTCTTAACTGTTTGCATTTGGGAACAAGGATTGATGTCTGAACTTTTCGTTACCTTAAATCTCATGTATGTAACTATTAGTTTCTTCTATTATTTATGGGTTCCTGAAAAGAATGATTCTTCTCTCTGTTTCCAAGGTTCTTATGTTGGCATAGAGAAGATACATGTTATTGATTTGGAAATGAACTAGGGGTGTTTGTTAAAATACATAATAATTTAAGCGGTGAACAAAAAATAATCCAGGTCAAATAGTTAGACACGTTATCGATAACCAAGTCAACGGGGTCAACGTTGGTCTTTAGACCAAATGTAAAGGTTGGATGAATATTAGACCAAACTCAGGTTTTGGTCAAAACTTGAGTACCAAAAATCAAATAACCCCTATCAATTTTGAAGTAGTAAGGCAAATAGATATTACTGATTTTTTTTCTTATCTTATGAACATGAACATAATATACAAATTTCGAGAAGTGAAGTTCAGTTTGGTCCAACACTAAAGTTAAGCTAACAGGTCTATGATGCCCGGTCCATAACAGAAGTTACTATATTAGAAACATCTGATTAAGAGAAAATCACAAAGAGAACACATAGAAAACTTACTACGGAATGAAAGTCCCTGATTTCACCAATCTTGTGGTTAATGTAGATATTTGTCTGTTTCTTAAAAAATTGATAATGAGAGGAAAAAACTTCTCCATGAGACACACATGAACTCGCAATTATGATATCATTGATGGAAGTGATGCCGACATAACAAAAAATACATAATCTGAAGAAGAGATTAGAGTAGGGCTTATATGCAAAAAAAAAAAAAAAAAAAAAAAAGGATAATTGGTCTTTGGTACTCAGTTTTTTCCCAACACTAGGTTTTGGTCTAACATTTGTCCAACGTTAGGGCTTGGTACCTGGACTGGACGTTGACTGTTGATGACCAGACTTTAACTAATTTTAAACTAGTCATAAAAACCCAAGGTGACCAAACTTGTGGTACAAAAACCCCACTCAAATGTTGGGATCCATTAAAACTTCATCTTAAACAAAATAAATACAAAAACCCCAAATTTTTTAAAAATGATACAAAAACCCCCAATTTCAAAATTGGTTGCATCAAATTTTGTGATGAAACCAAATTTTGGTTTCGTCAAATTCTTTGGGGTTTCATCAAATTTTATGATGAAACCAAATTTTGGTTTCATCAACCGCGGGTTACTTTTGTTTTGTTGGGGTTTTTGTGTTACTTTTATTTTGATGGGTTTTTTGTGGATGGATGGTGACACCTTTGGGGTTATAACTCGCGGACCGAATTTTATATAAAATAAAAATTCTATAAAATAATTAGTTTACAATTTTACCCTTAAATGGGATCTGATCCAACGGTTATAATGATACAGATCTCATCTTTATCATTGGCAGAACAAAGTCTAAAGTTTTCACTTGGTTTCTTCTTCATTTCATCTTTCTCTGCCTTTCTGTCTCAAAAAAAATCTCTCAAGAAAACTAGGGCTAGTGAATCAGAGAAGATGTCCGTTGATCGAAGATTGTTCTTCATAAAGAACTTAGGGTTTTGATTTAAAACCTAGTGATTCAGTTAAACATCGATGAAGAAGAAAAATAGATTTCCAGGTTAGATTTGCGAAACCCAAAATTCTTGTTTGCTTTGTCTTGATCCGTTTGTTACTTAGATAGATGATGATATAGGTTAGGGCTTTAGTTTTTTTACTGAATTGGGGTTTCAATTTGAGAATTTTTATGTAAATTAGGTTTTCAATTTAGGGATTTATTGGAATAATGTTTCAATTTGGGGATTCCCCTTTCTGTTATTTAGGGTTTCAAATTATTTGTGTGTCAATTTATATTGCACTGGTTATGTCAAATCTCTATTGCAAGTATAGATAATTGGAAGAGTTCTTGATTCAGGGATTGGTTGTTGGAAGTGAAATGCTACACTTATATTGGTGCATGTATAGTTCAGGGGATAATTGGAGTTGGGTATGAGATGGATTTATATCTGGCAGCGAAATGGATCGAGTTTGTAAAGATTTTGGTTTTGGTTGTGGGAGAAAGAATAAAAATTGTTGTTGAAGAACTTGGAGAAGGTGATGTTGTTAATGTCAATCTCATGAGGGGTTCTTTATGAAGTTAATATTTGAAAGGAAACTGAGAAGGAGAATAATATAGCATATTGGGTTTGGGTACTAAGTGGTTCATCGCCTTTGACCGGAAACATGGAAGAAGAGTTCATTTTGATTTATTGATAGTTCAGAGTATTGTTCATAGTCTGGTAATTTTAGAATGGGATTTCGATTAAATTTAGCTAAGAAGGGTTTTGTTTGGTTTCTGAAATTGGAATTTCGAATTAGTGAAATTGGGATCTTGATTTGCTTCAGTAAGTTAGGGTCCTGTTTGATTCACAAATAAGGGTTTCAATTTGATTATGTAAGATTGTTTTTGTTTCTGAGGTTTGTAAGATAATAAACCGAAGGGTATAATAGTAATCTGTTTAATAATTATATTTTATATAATTTTTTTAATAATTCATAAACAGAAGTTAAGTCTTAACCTGGTCAACATGGGTCAACGTCCAGTCCAGGTACCAAGCACTAACGTTGGACAAATGTTAGACCAAAGCCTGGTATTGGTCTAAACCTGAGTACCAAAGACCAATTATCCCAAAAAAAAAAAACATATTGAAGCAATCATATGTACTGAAAACCACAAACATGACTTTGACTGATATATATACTGTAAGTAATGTAAACAAACACAAATTAATAGCTACTCAAGAACTAAACCTCATTAGGAAACCAAACCAATATATAGTCTTACTGTCTCGACCATTCCGCATCGCACAAAGATCCTTTTAGCTCTCTTACCCTCAATAACATGAAACAAGATAATTCGTCAGATGCCTCTACATGGAAGTAATAACCTGATGATCAGAACCTAAGATCAACAAACACCGAATAGTGCCAAAATCAAACAAAGTAACAGAGAGAATACCAAATAAGAAATCTTACCATGTGAGCAGGCTCCAGATGTAAAAATCAAGATTCTAAAATCCGAAAATTTGGAGTCAGACGTGCTACTATTGCACCACAGATCCGTGGTGTCTTAGATGAAATTCGTCAATAACTGCAGTCCTTAAATATACAATATTCATGGAAATTCAACTTGATTATCCTTTTACAATGTGCATTCGTCAACACTGGATATCAGTTATAATTAAAGATCAAACTTTGGCTAAGAAAACAACATTAATCAACCAAAAGTCCTAATCACAAAATTGAGATACAAATCAATTCAGAACGTGAAATTTCGTTTGGAATTTAGACGAAAGATCGAAATTTGCTGAACACGGAGGATAATGAGGAAGAATGCAATGGAGGTGAGACCCAAGCGTCCAAGCAGAAGAATACAATGGAGGCACACTTATGGCGAATTGAGTTTTTCTTCTTTTCCTTGTTAACGCGAAACCCCTATGGTTCACTGTACTTAGTAATTAGGTTTCTTTGGAGAGGCAAAGAGAGAACAGAGAGAGCGTCTGAGAACTGTGCAAAGATCATTAGGGCTTTATATATCGCACCCACCCCATATTTCCTAGCCGTCAATTGAGAAACTCCATCCGGAGCATCCCGACCGTCGGATGATGGCCCTCGTCAAACGTCATCCGTCTGATAGCTCTGGCTATCATGGAAACAAACCTCATACCTTTTCATAACAATGATCCTTGTATCTTTTCATAACAATGATCCAGATACAAATCAATTCAGGACGTGAAATTTCGTTTGGAATTTGGACAAAAGATCAAAATTTACTGAACACGTTGGATGATGAGGAAGAATACAATGGAGGTGAGACCCAAGCGTCCAAGCAAAAGAATACAATGGAGGCACACTTGCGGCGAATTGAGTTCTCATATTTCCTAGCCGTCAATTGAGAAACTCCATCCGGAACATCCCGACAACCGGATGATGGCCCCCGTCAAACGTCTGATGGCCCTAGCTATCATGGAGACAAACCTCATACCTTTTCATAACAATGATAAAATAAATGATCCACGCCAAAGCAGAATCTAGGGAGTAAACAACAAAAGAATACTTGTCAAAAACACCCGACATTTTTTTTTTTGAGCAGAACACTTGATACATGTAATTAGAGAATAATAACTTGAAGAAAAAATGGAAATACATTGCATTTTACAAACAGGTGGGGGTGGTATTGAGGATAGTATATACATCTCACAAGACATCTAATCATATATGAAACCCTGGCAGGCAAGAAATACCAAAAAATCAACCTAAAAAAAATGAACTAGCTCCCACAGATGGTGAAGACCATCAAAGCTCTGAAAGAATGGCTGGGATGTAATGAGAAAGCTCAGCCGTAAGGGACTGAAACCCATTTACTAACTGTGTGTGGAAGTCTTGATCTTCTTCCCCGATCAACCTGAAGTGTACCCTTATTGCTCGCTTACAAACTGCCATGAATTCAAGAAGTGCAGCAATAAGTTGCTGCAATTCCTGTGACCGCAACCTAGTTGCAGGCTCCCCAGACAAAAAAGCTGTGCACACACTCAAGACTCCACTGTTCACCTGCATACCCCCAACAGTATATATTTTCAGATCCCATGTCATTGGATTCTTGCAATTGTTTAATATTTTCATGCAGAAAAGCATTAAACGGCTTTGAGGATGAGATGTTTGGAAACTCCAGTAACACATACCTGAACAGCAACACTGCCCTGGAGTATCCTTTGTAAACTTTGGAGGCGTGGGAGTTGATCCCCTTCAGAGCTACGTGGCTCTTCCAGCTCATTACGCAATGCACCTGTCCTAGTTTCAATCATCCCAATAGCATTTTCTACTGGTGAAAACTCAAGTGACTCGGATTTAACGACCAAGAGCCGGTTCACTAGCGCTGGAAATGAACCTTCTGTTTGCAGTACAGTGCGGCGCTTCCATTGGTCTTCTAATCCACCTTGGGTTTTACCGTTTTTGGTAAATGGGGTATCAAATAAGAAGTGATCAAACACACGTGCACGCATGCTTCCGGGTAAAAGGGAGAATATTCTCTCTCTTCTACTGCCCAGATCTTCGTCTTCCATAATAGGGTCGGCAGCAGTGATCTGCAAATGACAAACTCCAGGTTGCAACTCATCTGCTTTAACTTGTCTAGAATCAGGAATTATGTTCAGGGTGTGGTTGCTGTCCATCCGAGACTCATATATGTGACTAAGCTTCTCCATTATGTCCCCTAGCCGCACATCACGAGGTTCTCTGTATACATATTCCTTTCTATCAAGCTTCCCGAACTGATCGCCATAGAATCCAACACGGTAGTATGTTGCATCGGTGAAAGGGATAGGACTGGATTCCTGTTCAAGAATCGATTCATAAATGCTAGTCAAGGAGGTGTGACATTTTGCAAGCTGACCAAATGCCCTCCTGCTTTTATAAACAGGAATTATCAGCTCCTGAATACTCGCACAGAAATGATAGAGTTCGGCTTGAGAGAAGAGCTTATTTGCAAGCTGAAGGTATTTCACAGCGGAGTCAACTGTGAGTTTCGATGCACCATAACCCTCTACTTCGGCTGCAGAAGACTCGGCAGTTATCTCATTGCTGACCATAGGACAGATTTTGCGCAATGCGGCCACATGATCTCTAGTCCATACAGCATCATTTCTTCCAACAAGAGCCTTCAGAAAAACTTTATGTTAGATACCTGTTAAAATTAATTACTCAAGACTAATCATAGCATTCAACACTTTTGTGAATATATGTAAGAGCTGTTGTCTTTCAAGGTGAATTAAGTTCACCTTGAAAACAAACAGACGAATAATTGGATCTCTTAATATGATAATCTTATCAATCAACTATACTAACCTGCATAATAACACCAGCAACAGCAACTGCACATTGGGCAGCTTCAGCCCAAGATTGCATTTCTTGATGTGCATCACATAAATGTAACAGCCACATTATATGAAGATCTGGAACAGGAGCATATGCAATTGCAAGTCTATAGAAGGTCTCAGCTGCTGCATATCTATCCACACTCACCACAGTAGCCTGGAAAATTAAAAATCAAAGATAGTTACCTTTTACAGAACATAATAGAGCTCCAGTATTTACGTTCTTGTTTCCAAAATGAAATTGTAGTTTCACTATTTGCTGGAGACCAAGTGTGGACAATACATGTGATACAGAAACTTACCACGAGAGCATGTTCCAGGCTCGCATCAAGGGCCTGAAGGAGACTATTAGACAGATATTTTACCTCTGACCATGACCACCTCTCCTCTGCCGAATTTTCGGGAACTGCTCTGAGAATACTCTCAGCCAGCCCACACTCTCTCAATAAGTCAAGACTTCCATCTTCATCAGCCATTTCCTCTAAAGACTTCCTAAGACGCCGAGCTTCCCCACTCTCTTCGAGTGATCCATCAGGTTTCATTTGACTTACTTGTACTTCAGACATTAACTCAGACAAGGTAATTGTCAACATTACTCTCAACCTTGTTGTATGCATAAAATAAAAGAAGGAACTCTGCAACAAACAAACTAGAAGTCAGAAGATATCACAATGATCGGCACAATCATAAAAGTCAGAAGTAAGAATCTCACCCTGATAAGTACTTGTAGCCCTGTTACTGCTCTTTTCCTTATACTATCGTTACGAAAAACTGCAAGCCGGAGAAGATGGAACGCAACTTGCTTTAAAAACCGATCGTTTTCCCTCGCCATTAATGTTGCTCCATGAAGACTAAAGACACTATTGAATACAGGAACCAACGCTTTCCAAAAAGCAAGAGGCTGACTTTGTGAAAAGAAGCTAACAAATAACGATGTGACGCAATCTAATTTCCCATAATCTGTAGAAACACTATGAGATGCTGCAGCTGTGGAAAATTTCTCGGTTACTTCTAAAACCTGGAGACTGACAGCAGCACTCAAGTTTTCTTCCCAGAGTTCCTGAATATTATGTGGCTTGAACATCAGATTGGACCAAAAAGTAAATCAGAGACCTTTTCACAGATTAGAAGAGACGTACCAGCCTTTGCCTTAATATTGGGTGCAATGACTCCCTTAGTGCACGGGTTGATGTTCCAATCCTTGAAGACTGAGCCTGGGCAAGGGCTTCTCTCAGTGAATATGGTTGGCTTGGGGAACTTAGTTGGGGACTGACTCTCTGCCACAAATACCCATTCTCTGGTGTTGTCTGGGACTGCGTGGAAGAGGTTCAGGATAAAAGTTTCAGAAACCCTAAAGAGGTACAATACAGGAAATTTCTATGGAATGATGCTGTAATCAAGGAGAAATCCTAGCATAGATTTCAAAACCAGTTAACTTGCTGGACCCAGGAATGATAATAACTACAGCACTTACCCCATCAAAATATTACAAAACTTAAAACAAGAACTTATGTTAATTTAGCTAGGAAGATATATCCAGAAATTAATGCAGAATCATAAATGGATATAAGCAGATATCCAATTTTACTCGGAGTAACAGAGAATGGAATTCCATATACACGTCAGGGGATCATAAGAAACAGATGCCAACTAGAGACAAAAGGATCATACTCTAACTTCTTGACGTGATGCCTCAGTCAAATAGTTGTTTATCGCAGGCGAAAGCCTATCTGAGTATTTGGGGGAGCCAGATCCCTCTCCATCCGGGCTGCGAGAACTACATCCCATAAGCATGTTATCAGCTGGTCTCTTGTGCTGCAAAATACATAAAATTAAATCAAATACACAAGGTATCTTGGAAGAAGACATAATACAGGAAATCTGGATAACTAACAGACCAAAATACATATGAGATCAGGATCCACTATACGCCGATTTAAAAATACAAGCAAAATTCATGAACATTCTTTTATAACTGAATAGTCAAAACACTAGACCAAGAGGTAGGACATCTTTCTGAGTACGCAGTGTCCCTATACCCGATAACCACACTTATTTTGTCCAAATATACTTAAACAGCTGCGTATCTAAGCAACTACAGCCCATATTATCAGACAATTGATCGATGCAGTTAATTGATGGGCACCAAAATAGTTGATGTGAAGACAATTACTGAAAAAGAGGAGTAGATGAGAAGGCATGAAAAAGAGGAGTAGATGAGAAGGCATATAACAGTAGATGAGTTGACATCTGGAGTGATTACAATTACAAATCCCAAGATACGATTATATTGTGTAACAAAGTAACAACTTAAGGTAGGTTTGAACCTCAAAAAGAACAAGGCACTCCTCCAGGAGTTTAAAAAATAGTCTGGTTCGAGCGATGCTTTGTTGCCAAGCTTTGACAAGAGATGCATCATCCAGATTTCGTACAATTTGCATCACGACAATCAATACTTCACGTTTTTCAATAGCATTTAAGTTGTAAAAGACGGGCATTTCATCTAGGATCTGCAAGCATTATACCACAGAGAATGAGGATCAAACAATTAAATACAAAACTTATTGATGAATGCTAATCAGAATTCAAACTTTTTATAATAGTACTATCCATAAATTGAATAAGTCTTGTGGAAATTTCAGAATTAATCCCTTGCCATATGAGTTTAACCTATGTAACATGTATGTGGTAATCCTTACGAAATAACTATATTAAAATATACATTATATAGGATAAAGTTCTATATATCAAGAGTCGGCAAGTATAAACAGAACTTATAAGCGTCCAACAGCTGAGTTGGTCAGACACTTGGTGGTTGTACCAAGAGGTCTGAAGTTTGAATCACTTGATGAGCAGATGGTTCAAAACCGTACATCAAAACCAACATAATGTACCTATTTCTTGGTCAAACAATGATGACTTGTTCAAGAATCACTAGGACCAGTAGTAGAGAATGTTGGATCAGCTTATTTAATTTAAGCTTGTGATACTTAAGAACAGATCAGACGCATGCTGATGGGAATTCTAATGTACCTAATTTTACTTCACAGGGAGGTGCCCTGCAAGTAATTTCCAGAATCAGTAAATTCAGGATCCATACCAGCGTTGATGGGGATTGCAGAAGACAACGTAATGAAAAATCTCAAAAGGATACTATCCTTGCATTTATGCAACTTTATCCAGAAGGGTCCTCCTAGACAAGATCAGTATTTCAGAATGTGCCACCATCTCAATTCTGATGGTTTCCAATGATAACGGTGTATATTATATCAGATTTTTCCAGAAGTTCAAATTCTGCAGTTGCATGACTAAGTAGTATGTACTGTTATGAACCCAAAATAAAGACACCTTGCTATGAAAATCGTAGCAATAAATAGATAACAGACTTATGAAAAGTTGAAAGTAGGAAGTATTATTACTGATGCTGTATACCTGTCCAATAAGTGGAAAATATAGCTGGGCAATGTATAACTTATCCTCGGGCTTTTGGTATCGAGCATCAAACTCATGCTTGCAAGTGAGAACAACCAAGATCCTAGCCGCCTACAGACATAAGAAATGGAAGTTATTAGTACTAGACTTACTAGTCAATGAGAGAAACCATATGAGACAGAGCAAACTCAAGAACAAATGGAACAAGTAAAAGAAATGACAATGAAGGTATTCATTAGAGATTTGATAAATGATACAAGCAACTCACTTTAGCTCGTTGACATATATCATCATGATCCCAGGTAAGGAAAAGTTCCTGTATTAAAACTGATGCAAGATAGTTCCTGCAAGAATGAACCAAGTACTTTAATACAGAGAAAGTCCATAACCCCCCAGTCACCCGAGGAAACACGGAGAAGGCAGAATATAAACACTGCCTGTGTCAGACAGGAGAGTTTAGGAGAAGGTAACTAGATATAAAAGTACATGTGTAATGTAAAAGTACATGTGTAATGTAAATACTGGATATATTTACTAGCCATTGTAAGTTTCCTTAGCCCTATGGACATAAAACGACAGATTAATGTTACCGGTACACATGTTAACGAAATAGTAAGACAACCAACTCAAAATATATACATGCATGTACCTTAACATTCCAAAGACAGATACAGTTTTGGGGAAGAGCTTATCAGCAAGTGTAAAAGAAGGTATAAAGAAAGCCAGTTTGAAGAACATCAACAATATAAACCAAAAATATAACCTCTGAATTCTCATATGGAGGAAGACACTGACTGCAAAATATAGGGTTCTTTTACACAGAAAAAACTGAACAGCTCAGTACATACAAAACACATATGTACAATATATTTTCCACACTAAAATCCTTTCAGTGGATCTAGATGAAATGAAATTGATAGATTATGCCATATGACCAAGTGTAGTTAACACAAAAATATTCTATCAGTATCTTTAAATCACGAAAGTTGTTATTAGGCACCTATCTGAAGGATCCCTGCCAGGCATCTCAATAAAAAGATCATGATCACATATTATCTGCAAAAAAGTAAGCTTGCACTCATGCAGAACTGATTGACAGACCCCAGAGAACTTGTCCATGTAAAGCGACACCTGTAGAAAGGAAATGAATTTCATTACCTTGAAACGAGATAAAACTACAAGAGGAACTTTAGCCTCTCCAAAAAGTATTTGTAACAAGTCAAACATACATTCTACAATGGTTTCTATCAGGCAGTTGACTAGTT
Organism: Papaver bracteatum; assembly: GCA_023529315.1. Taxonomy (NCBI): domain Eukaryota; kingdom Viridiplantae; phylum Streptophyta; class Magnoliopsida; order Ranunculales; family Papaveraceae; genus Papaver; species Papaver bracteatum. The sequence continues at coordinate 1,078,220 of JAJJWX010003646.1, forward strand.
ATACTTATTCCTAACAGTAACGATGCCTCAATCCAATACAACGAAATTAATAAAAGTTATGGTCAAATATGTTCTGAAAGTTGAGACAGCATCATCAGAGATAGGATTTCATATCTCATTAGACAAAGCTCTGAACGGTGAAAAGCATATGTTTAACGTTTCGTTTACATTTTGGAGAAAAAGGTCAGAATTGAGTGGCGCAAACAAGAAGCACAAGTTATAGCTCGAGTAGCTTGACCCAGGCAGCTATGTCATTGAACCTTGTCGACAAAGACAAATAACAAACCTCATACAATTTATAACATACATTTTGCACATCAGAATCGCTAAAGAAGACATGCGATGCAAAAGATGGCCTTCACTTCTGACCTATAAAGCAGTAGAAATGGGCAATAATTTTGAATTGCCTATCATGCCAACACCCAAATACAGTCACATGTTACAGACAGAATATCAAAGTAAAGTCAACCCACCAGTTCAAAGACCTGACGAGGCTCAATAATAGATAGAAGATCATAACAAAAAAAAGCCAAACTGCTGTTCAAGCGTTTTGCCAAGCTTAATCCCTTCTTGCATCGCTCATGCACCTCCGTAAGAAGGCAATCATACAACTGCATGATACATCTGAATACACCCTCCTTCAACTGCAATGGCGGGACATCTTCACCTGTAGCATAATTAACCAAAAAGTTGCACAAACAAAAAATTATACACTTTACTGCAGCATCGGCAAAGTAACAAAACAGAAGTCACACATTCTAGTCGTTTATTGAATCAATGTGATTTAAATAGCACTGTAGCCACAAGGTTCAACTATTTGCTAACCTAGAGGAAGAGAATGGTAGAAATGACGGTTTTGCTCCAGTGCCATGGATTTTACAATTAGCTCCAGAAAAAACCAAGCCATTGCCAGCACGTCATCATAAACTGGTCCAACGCGATAGCCTTTTGCCTGCATCAGATAAGGTCAAGTATAAATAAAACAAAATAAATGTAAATTTGCACTATTTGTGGAGTTTGCCACGAAGAGTAAAGGAGTCTAAGCATGTAAAGAAGCTTCCCTTAGCACACTGGATTTCACAATCTACGAAATAGGTAGAACATGAGTAACATATTGCACAACAATCAATTCTTACAGACCATTTTTAATATTACAAGCTGTGAGTAAGAAATTCTATGTACCTTTCACAATATACAAACATGATTATATATATATATCGGCAAAAATTCCAGATTTGGCATACTAAAATTTGATGCTTCTCACATTTTACACTGAAAGATTTCTGAAATTTCTCAATTTCTAACATGCCCAGATTTCCATTTGCAACAACAATCTCTAATAATAAATAATGCTAACTATTACATCAACTCTTGGACCTTCTTGCAGAATTCAAGTTTTGCATGTCCTTGTCCTTCACAACATCATATCTAGATGTCTACATAATTGGATGGATGTTTTTATGATAATGAAGAAGCTCCCAAGGAAAATGGAAGCATAAAAGCAACATGGGATGCATATTTCTAACTTTACCTTACTGCGAGCTAGACTTCCCCACACTGTGGACAGGCCCGGATAAACAGGTGATTGGCGACCGCCAAAATCATCAAATGCATAATCGACATAGTTGACAAGAAATCGATTTCTTTCCGCGCCATCTGATGATTCCTGTTGCACCCTGCAAAACGCCTTTCAGTAAATTAAATGAAATTCACTAGCCAATGCCCACCACTTGTGTGTGCATAATCAAAATGACAGAAAGCAGAATAACACTCCACAAAAGGGACCAGTCACTGAAGAGACCTATTGATTCACAATAACCCGAAAAAGGCCAGGGAGTATTTGCATGACTCTTTAAGTTGCCAACACGTGGTTAAGTGCTATAATGTTAATATTAAAGACCACAAGAAAAGAGAATTATTACCACTTTAAACAAAATAGTGCTCTCTGCCCTGAAGTTTTATGATGAGGTGGGTTAAAAAATATTAGACTCTAAATGCATCGCAAAACGAGAGAGAAGAGAAGAGAAGAGAAGAGAAGAGAAGAGAAGAGAAGAGAGAGAGAGAGAGAGAGAGAGAGAGAGAAACGTCGCAAGCATTAGCTTAGAATCTAACAAAGTTGAATTGCTTCTCCATCACACAGAATTACTGTAATTTGCTGGTATATATCATATGCTATCTAACATGAATCCTCCACTTTCTCGATTTACTTCATGTCAGAAACGGACAGTGTCTGATGTTTTGAGAACACTTCAGCAGGTATTCGCACATGGTATTGTTAAAAATATGTGTACGTATATTGTGTGCGCTGCTTAGATCTCAAAATGGATAAATGTTAACGTCATGCAGCAGCTTAGACCTCAAAACAAAGAAGTAACACAGAACTATTAAGACAACTACATATGCAGGTCTTTTGTTTTTCTCAGTGTTTCTGCTCATTCTAGCCCATCTGGACCACCCTAATTAGTGTTCGACCCACGTAGGTGTATCATTGTTATCATAGACTACATCTATATTCCTGGAAAACCTACTTCTAACAACCAATGACTTCTGTTACCATATCCAATTGGACGATCTACTAGTTTATAGTCTGAAAGACAGAACTAATGTATGGTCAATCATAACTATGGAACACGAACCAAAAACGGTTCGAACAGCTCCTCTGCTATAAGATAAGAATGATACACAACATGAAACAATGCAGTAAATAAACAAATATCTTCCATGCAGCTTTTTAAAGAAGTTGACACCATTCTAAACATAACCACAATTAAGAATCATACCGAGTTAAAATATTGACCATAGCTCGAAAGGCTGCAACCTGGAAACAATTAAATCCGACCCTCTGAGATTCCAAGTTTTAAAGTAGCTATTTGAACACAAAAACTTTGAAGCATATTGTCCTATGGAAAACAAAAGACTATTGACAACAAGAGACAGAGGCAATATTTGCTGACCGACCTGAAGGGTTTCACCACCATCACCTATAAGGTGAAGAAGCATATTCAGTATGGGCTGCAGAAACTGCAGCAGCGCACATGAATCAACATTCTTCAGACTGTTGATTGCCTGCATAAAAGCATTGCATACATCCTTATTAAGAAACTCCAAAACAGACAAAAAGCACGACTCGTCGTGGTTTCACCACAACTAAGTTATTCTGAAAAACATAAACAACTAGACACTATGTTATAACTCTACGCATGCCAGTACTGTATGACTGATAAAGTGAAAGGAGAACTTTAAAAGCACGAAAATGACCAAAAGTCGGCCTTCTGCACCTTCTCATGTGTGACAAAACTCGAGGTGGTCTTCTGCACTAACTAATAATGTAGGCTATTGACATTAAATTATATACTGAGTTGATGATAAAGATTAAGTATTATATAAACCACTTGAATGCAGAATATATTCCATAACTTTCGAATAAGTACCTCGAGAAGCTCAGACCCCCAAGGAGGACTTGTTCGGAGCGTATGCCTATCATATTCAAGAAAAAAATCTCTAATACGCTCGTTAATTGGAAACAAAGAGGAACATAGTCTTAACCGCAATCTAAATACAGTTTTCCCATCTTCCAGGAAATCCAGCCTCTCCTGTAAAACAATCAGATTCAAATTGCTCATTAGATACTCAATTCCAAAGGAACAATTCGTCAAACTACCAAGTAACAACATCAATTCTAGATGTTAGCAGTTCTTGGATGCATCTATGAAAGTATAGACTGAAGAGTGCTCCTGTATATTATAATAATAAACAGATATGCTTTTCTATTTTCGAATTTATTCCACTTTACCTTGGCACCATCTTGCAGATAATGAGGAACAAGTTCTTTCATAATTGGTAAGGAAACTTCAGATCGCATCCTGAAATCAAACATAAGAATGCGATTATTACTGATTCATCAAGCCATCACATAGGTATCAACAAAATTCACTATAAAATAGCAAATTCATGAACCTTTTCAGCGAAAAAGGAAAAGAAAAGAAATAGACCCTATTGATGAAAATATGATATATATTTTATCCAATTATCCTAGAAGCAGAACGCAGAACCAAATGATAAGACTGCCAGTACCAAAAATATATTAGGAAGGGTTCGACACAAATTTGTACATGTAACATGGAAACAAATAATATTCGGTCATGATGTGTGAAGTTTTCTTTGGCAAAGTCATGTAATTATACAATCCAACGTCCTAGAAATACAATTGCAGGTAAGTCTGAGCTGGGGGAATGCAACTTGACTACATTAAATCATACAAACCCGATATTTCCATGGCAATTTCAAAAAGAATGAATTTAAAAATAGACATGAATATGTATATGATGTGTTAGGACTACAAATGGTGACATATTCCATTCAGAATATTTATCAACTATCAACCCTAAATACTAGAATTAATATCTAGGTTTACAACTCCGTAACAGACGAGAGAGTACTCCACGTTTATAGATCTAATGAAATAATTGGAGCTTAAATAGATCTCCAATAGATAAACATCAAAAAAATTATCATGTCTGATATTTAAGTATACTTGTAGTAGTTACTAACACCATAAACATTGATAAGGGCATGTGTAACTTAAATAAAAGTATCACATACTGAGCATGGACTGTCAGCGGAAGGGCAGCATATCCAATCACCACCTGCAAATTTAAACACGTACAAGAAATCGAAAAGTAAAGTTAACAACCCAAACTTTACAATAGATAAACTATCTCCAATTTATTAAAAACAAGAAGAAAAAACAGAATTAGACTACTAAAGCAGATATAACGAGCTTGGAAGATCTAAAATTGCCTAAAACTTATTACAGATATATTTGCTGAAGTTAAGACATAAACTGAAGCGACAACCTAGGTCGCTTAGGACTCTTGAGTATTAGAGTAACAAAATCATGACTTACAGGCTTAGGAGCTTCGAGTTTTGTTTGAAGGTCAACATGAAAAAAAGTAAATAGGAGATGCTGCTGAGGTGTGAAAATGGCAGGAAGGCAAATTTTAATCTCGTCATGGTAACAGGCAACTCTGACCCCAACAGCAACTTGTGTGTGGGCAGATTTTTGGAGTGGTTCTCCTGGATTCCTTGGATAAATTGCCTGTGCAAAGAACATCAATGCAAATGTATGGGAATCTTCATATTGTGAAAGCAGATTACTTGCGAAGTTTTCAAAGGAAAATTACCTCCAAAGACTGTTTGTGCGGATCAGCGTCATCTTTTTTCAGCTCAACACGTATAAACAAGTTCCTTTTCCGGCCCAAACTGACAGTTAACGGATATATAAACAGACAATGAAGAAGTTGTGTAAAAGGTTCGCTTCTTATCATTGTACGGAAATCAAAAGCTTGGAACTGCCAATACAAAACATGTGCTCAACAGTCAGAAGATGTTATTCATACCAACTAATATGTACAAAACTGCGGCTTGAAAATCATCACCTTGGTTCAACTTACATTATCCATATAGCAACAAATAAGATATAATAAATGTAGATTTCTTTACTTGGAAAAGAAATAGTTTTTCATAACATTTCCATTACAAGCTATCAGGACTAACTTCAGTTCATTATTTTATTGACATGCCAGAACAATCAATCCAATTATTTGAGAGAATTTCAACCATTTGGGCAGGAACTGATGATTTCCAGAACCCGGATAGGTGAAGAACAAAATGACAAATAACCAGTGAGCTTAGAGACCATGAGATATATGATTGCTCTAATGAGTTTGCTCCATAATATGAATATTGATCATATGAATATGAATATTGATCATATGAATATGATCAGATTGCAACTTCCTAATCAGATACATCAGGGAATAAAATAAGGGTTTAGTACTCACATCATCGGAACTGACATCGGCAGCACTACCAAGAACATTTGAACCATTCCTATGAACGTGTTTTCCGTTGTGGAAGGAATTGCCATTATGTGGTCCATCACTGCTGCTCAGACCCTTAACAGCAGCAGAATCAACAAAACGATCCCCGGCATCAACGCAATCATTGGTCACACTTCCGCTTTCTGAATTATTGTCAAACTCAACCCGGCTGACCTGAATCTTTTCGATCTCTAGTTTTAATACACCTTTCACGGGTTTATGGACCTTTCGTTTAGGATCCTAAGTAAAAAATGTAAGTATATATTACTCATACAATGTTAACTTAAGCTTTTTCACACTAGATATACCATATATATAACAAAGAAAAAGTTCCAGTTAATTCACTCAGAGATCAGTTGATATGCAACAACCCATCGAGTGGAATTCATAGTTTACACAAGAAAAAGCAAGTGCACTTGTCTAATCAACTTTCCTACATGGAATAGAAAATTGGCTGAAAATTCCACAACAAGAAACAGGAAGTGCTATATTCCTAGGAAGATCAGATACAAGTTTTGCCCACCTGAAGGGAGTCCTCTGTATAGCTTTCTTTAACTTTATTTAGGTTTGATATTTCGACAATGAAAGAACTCCCGTCAGAAGACCTAGCCAGCTTCCCGTCTAAGCCAATCTTAGTGGCAGGTTCAGCAATACTATCAAAGGAACCAGATCCAGATATACCAGGAGCAAGTGGACTGCTGGGGGAGGCAGCACCACCAGAAGAAGAAGCAATGTTGTTATCGAACAGTGGAACCATAGCCCAAGAGAAAGATTCCCGATAAGGCATGATCCGAGACCATACGTGAAGTTTCTGCTTTTCTCTTTCGGTCAAGTGAACCTGTTAATAGTATAGTAACCATGGAATGAGATATTACACTGAATCCCTTCATAACTAACAAAAAACTAAGCCAAAAAAAAAATTAAAAATCCTTGAACAAAAAATAACGACTGTGGTCGGTATAAATGCACAAATTGAACTAGTATGTAGTTTCCGAAGTTCAACATGTTGCATTTCATGGTTTACGCAGCAAACTATGTTTAGCTTAAGTTTATCTCTAATTAGTTTAGCTTTAAGGTAGCCCTCGCTTAGTTTAGTTTAAAATTTTAAATTAAGGTTGAGTAATACCTCAGGTGACATGTGTAAGCTAGCAAGGTGTCACCGAACTCATGATGGAAAGGTTGGATGACACATGGCCATTGGCTTAGACTCTCTCCTAACATTTTATCCATGGTTCTAAGCACGAGAAAATAGAAGTCCAAGTCAAAACCTTAAGTGAGACTAAATGTTCTTTCTATTTTCTTCTTGCTAATTCCATAAAGATTATTAGAAATGTTTGTGCTATGTTTGATGATTATTACCATGGTGTTTATGATGGTGTGTTCTATCACTACAATTGACTAAGGGTAATATCTGTTGTCATTGAGTATGTTGTATAAACTATGTCAGAGATCAGTATTACAGCTGTTGAACATGTTAATACTAGGTATGAATCTTTTATCAGCGGAAGGTAAATTATTATCATGTTTAGGTCTAAGTGATGATGATTCAGGAGCTCAAATTCTAAGATAATAAACTCTAATTTCATATTTCTCATATGTACAGCTCTTTATCAACAAAGATCCAGGTGATCAGAGATCAATCTAGACTGTAGCCTGAAACACTGAACCACAAATGTATCCTTAGTGGCTCAGTTCATCATTTTTCAAATACATGCGTAACAGAGAATCTGAAGTTAAAACTACAAAGATTACAGGAACGCTAGGGAACAAGAATTCAAATATACCCAAACAGGTACCAACTGTACTTAAAAACAAAATAACTTGATGTGCTTCAACTTACTGGATCCTTGCGTGAATACACAGAAGGGGTGACTCCGCCTTCTTCTGTGGCGGGCTTCTCTAACTGTATAAGCAGGCAAACTGATGCTGATGGGGCATCCAAAGAGAAAATACCCCGATGCTCAGAAGAAAGTCTACCCTGTTGTATGACAAAATGAAAATGTTATGCAGTTGGAAGAAAAAAAAATTGAGGGCATGACACACATTTAATGCATGGACACGCAACCGAGATCCTAAAAAGAATGTGTATGACAAACAATCATAATGCAGCCAGAGCTTACATCCTGCAATTCAGCCGGTAGCACATGAAAATAGAAATCCTCCGATAATTTTTCTCTCCTTTCCCTATTGTATAAGCAGATTGTACCATAGAATGGCTCTACAATATAAGCAGGAACAGAGTAAGATCCACACATGGTTAGTAAAAGGCATTTAAAAAACTTTAGTCTCAACAAGGAATGATCAAAAACCTCAATATTTCACGCCCATATTTTGAAAAAACTCTAAGAAGGTAATTACCATTATCATCGAAGACTGAAGTCAACTAATTACAGGCATGAATACCGCATAATTTGATTTACCATGACAAGGTACAGTAAAAGGATTTCTTATGTTTCCGTAGTTTGTGATGCATTATCAACGGTTGATGTGTTGTGTTTTTTATTTTATTCTGAAGTGTGTACCAAAGAAACTAAAATTACATAGTTACAAGCTCTGAGTCCTAACAAAACTGATATCATGCAACCACAAAACGAAAGTTTTGATCCTTTATAGTTTACAATACTAGTCAACAGTTACCCACAATAAATACATTTCAAATGTGCTTGAATAAAATTATTTCTATTCTATGTCCTACTACAAGTGACTGTAAAAGTTGAACAAAAAACAAGTTAAAATTCTCAAGTAAAGAAATGATTTTTGTTAGGGAGAGCAAAAATAAATCTGAGGAGAGCAAAAATCGTTATTGACTCGTTGATTTGAACCTGTTCAATATATTTTTCTAACTCGGACCAAAATACCTATACTAATACACAACCCATTCACACGCTCACAAACCATTTAATCTAATCTAGGGCATAAATCTCATATAACTCCACCACTGGTTCACCACCGTCATCATCTCCACCACAAACACCAGTATGTCTGGTCTTCAGTAGAGGGGGTTATCATTCTAGGCATAAAATTCGAAGAGAGGGATTTTTCATGTTGGCAACAAGTCTCTGTAACACATCTGCAACTACTTTTATCCGGAAGAGCATATAAAGTACTTAATCAATCGTTACTTAACACAAAAAAAGGTATGATAATTGCACTTCCATATCGTAAGTTCGTAACTGGTTACAATGATTTAATTCATCACGTAACTGTCTCACTAGTTCATGGAATCTCGAAAAGCCTAATACCCTAATAATTCCGCCACTATCTCTCCACTTTTTTTTTTTCTTTTGCAACAATTCTGTTGACCGAAAATCATATCTCTCCGGTAAACTTCTAGTTACTTCAGATAATCTGCAGTACCATATTCCTTTGGCTTCTCCACCGATATGTGATATCTCTTTGGTTCTCTTCAATCCCGTCTCCAAATTCTTAGGCTCAAATTTCATCATACCCCAGCCTAGATTTCTGGTATGGGCGGCGGAGGTGGAAGTGATGGTGGTGGAGGTTTATTGGGGAATGGGTGTCATTTCGGTGTGGTTAGTGGGTCATAATTAGAAAAACATAATCAAATCGGTTTTACTAGTGAGTCAACAACGATTTTTGCTCTCCTCGGATCCATTTTTGCTCTCCCTCTAACAAAAATCTAAGAAATCCAGGATCTGAAGATAGAATACATAGAGTTTGAAGTTTCAGATGATTAGCAAATAGGAAGCAAAAGCAAAAATCAAATGGACCAAAAGACGACAAAACAAGCTCCATTGGTAGCTACTCTCCATTAGTATTAGCATGAGCATGAGCAGTCAAAACCTTCGTGATTGAAGCACAAACTCCAAGGTCTGTTATTAAAGATCAACTCTCATGCACTAGGCAACCATTCTTATATACTGGTTAAGGGTACTTAGCTTGGAATAACAAATGACCCGAAATAACAGGACAACCCAATATTAGTACATTTATGAAAAGACTCACCGACTAGCCCTGCTTGGAATGACAAGGACAAAATCTTCACTGAAATCTTCAAACCACTGAGATAAAGAAAAGAGCATCAGCAATGAAAAATAAGAATGAAGTACAGTAGCAGAGTCTAGCAAACATAAAGAGTTCCAAGAGATGACTGTGTATCGATCAAATAAACGATTTAGGTCATAGTCAAAGGTTAAACCTGCCAGATTGTGTCTTAGTTTCTGGCATCCTTTGCCCAATTATCATTGACCTCTCGGTTTCCCAATCGAAAGCTGGCTCATAAGCAGGCAATGGGGATTCACCGAAATGCTGCAACATATATTCATTGAATAAAACTATCAAATGGAAATTTACTATAATGAAAATGGAAAGTTAAGCACACTGCTCAAAGAACACAGTGATTGAACTGAAATTTCCACCCTAGGAACTAGAGCATTATTTTTCAATACACTGGTTAAATCATGATCTATAAAAGGCAAAAGAAAGTCATGCCTTTCTGTTCCTCCAACTTTACTTGCTCTATAAGAATACATAAGTCATATCTCCCAGCAATCATAAGGGCTACAATTTCAGCAAACAATTTCAGAACATCCAAAACAAAATAAAGAATCCTCTCATGTAAAAATTATGAGACTCAAAAATATTGCAAGATCTCTGGATATTAATGTGAAGTTAAATCCATCTTTCATTAATTTCAACTACATCTTGGCCTCCATCAAATGTAACTGTGGCCATTTTGAACTATGCAGTCACCCAGATTACTGCAGTTCCAGAAGTCATACAATGAAACTAGAAAGGTGGCGTGCTTATGTTGTTGGTATCCATAACACTAACCCAACTATCATTGAACATCTTACAAATATGAGCATTTAGGAGAAACTGACATAAATTTCATGAAAGTTAACAAAGAAAATACAGAAGCATTCACCAAAAACAAGTTTTGGAATTGAGAAGTAATCAGCAGAGACAACTGTGAAATGCAACACTTCTAGCATGTATATGAAATTAGGTATGCTACTCATGCTCTGATACAAGAAAACCAAGAGTTCCACTTTTGTCTCACCTTTAAAACATTTGAGAATGAGATGTCAGTTGTAATACCCTCTAATGATTGCCTTCCTGAAGTACTAGGGACGTCATCATCAGTAGCATCTTCGGTAGCAGAATGCCTTGCACTTGCAAGACGAATCTCTGCAGGCAGATAGTAAGTAAGAAGAAACACAAAGGACACATATAGTTTATTCTTCTAACTCATTGTTTTATTTGTTATTCATCTTTTATTCTTTTTAAACAAAAGAAGATACCTGCTTAATTTATTAATAAGATTATTGAAAAGGAAACTAGAGAAGATTCTTCTGTTAAACATAAGAGGAGCACATGTTACAAATTCAGGCAGAAGTTTAATTGCATATATCACTAGCTCACTTTCAGAAGGCAAAAGATATTTTAAAGGCGCAAACCATTGAACCTAATGTTGTAACTTTGATCACCTAGTTTAATGCATCGGTAATTCAGATCGCGGATTCTAGGTTAAATTTTCGGAAATGACACTTGCACCCCATGTCTCCTTACCCGTCTCGATGTCAGTATCAGGCCCTTCAAAAACTTGATTTTGAAATGAAATAGGAGCAATGCTTTCATAGTGCCCATACTTGCTTTCATCCTTCACCCAATCAGCTTTGTAGCAATGAACCAATTCATTCAGATGTGGCCACTGCTCCAAGTTTTCATTCAGCTGTTAACAGAACATATGTTGAATTTAGTAGAGAGAACAGGAACTTTTTTTATTTTTGATTTTCAATACCTTCAGGTTCAATAACTATATCGGTATACAATGACAGAGGCTGACAGTACAGCACAAACTTGTGATAAATCTGAGAGAGTGTCACTGGAAACAGAAATGAGCTATTTGCACCTATGTATCCTTGCATGTGGGTGGGCATATTGTTCTATGCATCAGGATATGCACGAAAGTGGCCGGACAATGTTTGTGAATGTTTGCACATATGGTACGACTATGAGGATGAAGAAAGTTCAGCAAGGTATTTGTGTGGATACAAGCGATTGATTCATAAGTTACGAAGATGAATGCCAAGGTTGTTCTTGCATGTGTTTAGCATACATGTAACTGCAATAAGCAAAGAATAAACATATGCATATTTGTGTGTGTGTTTCAAGGTCTTGGGGGCAGAACACGGAAAGTAAGAAGTCAATTGTTAACACAGAGATCACCAATCCCAAATACTGAGTTATTGACCAAATTCTTGAACTAAAGGCTGAACCATTCGATTACAGTTGATAATAAATTTACCAGTGGATCCAACTCCAAATTCCCAACAAGAGAATGCCGTGGGAGTTTTCTAAAGCGCTGTCCGTTAGATGATAATTCGTCCATTATCTGCAACTAAAATCCAACCCAGAAAAATGAGTACTACATATGAGCATTATTCGTGAGAAATAAGCAGAACTTAACGTTTACACCCACAAATTGCTACAATGACACCAAAAAAAAAACACGCTACAATAATGCAGCAGTGCTGGATGTCACTCTTTCGCAGCATTAAAAACAAATGAATAAGACACAGTGCAACATACAGTTTTGGGACTTTAGCGCAGTGCGGATAGTTTAAAGGAAAAGAGGCATCATTTTACAAATACCAAAAGCAACGAAGCGCAAAGTTGATAAGAATAAGAATCTGAATAAACTGAGGTGTGATATAACCCATATGTTATGCCAACCAAGTATGGAAAATGTATGGAAGATCCTATACCTCTTTCCTTTCAGGAGTCGAAGACCGTGTCGTTTTCTTGCTGTTTATTTTTGTGGTTACTTTTGCTTACATGTTATGAACATTCTCTAGTGATGTTTCATATAACGGTGTGCATCCCATGAAGTGTCCTGATCTTAATTTGATTATGTTTCGCTCATACTTCAAAAAATATAGCGGAAATGCATAACTATTGCAGCATTTTAGTTTCAAAAAATGTCACCTAAAATCTTTAAGAAAAAGTTTTCATGCAAAAGGAGGCAATGAACTGCCGTTAACTTCTAATTTGTACTGTTAAAGCAAGAGACCAAAAATATCCCATGTGTTCATAGAGTTTGAAGGAGTCTCGTGAAACTCATATCTACCAGAGAACGTACTAATCAGGAGATTGGATCACTTAATATAATCACAAGAAACATAGAAACCAAAACTTCAGATTATTATTGCCATTCTATCCAGTTATTATGCATTCACTGCAATGAACGTTACATTAGGGACTATATGATACATAGGTTTTTTTAATACTATATACAGTTTGTAGAGCTAGAGCTTGAAGTTCCTGAATAGTTACTTTCTTCTCAGTATGTTCTTATACACTGTTCACTCACCTTCCCTTGATACAATGGCAATCACTAAATGCATTATTTGGCCAAAAAAACAAAATGCTGCTGAAATGACAACAGAAAATAGAATAATCGTTTCTGAAATAAAACATAAAAAATGCTATTTTATCCACATTATTAATCCCTAAAAACCCACCAGACCAAACATGTAAACTAACAACATGCAAGCTGGTTAGAAAACTGCTTCATTAGGAGTCGTTCAACTACTTTCCCCTACTCCGGAAAAGAAAAAGCAACTTAATGGAGCGTGAAGAGGTTACTTTAGGGTTAGGTTTGATAATTCATATCCACAATGCAGACCTAAAATACTTGACAATAACTTGATGTCACTCAAAAATAAACGAACCTCAGATAATTCTCTTTCTTTTACTAGTTACTTAATAAGATCCAGCCAATTTAATCTCCAATGATAGTGATTAAAAATACATTGTAACAACAGTGAAATCAGAACAAAAAGAACACAAATTCACAGCATAACAATTAAAAGAACACAGAAAAAGGAAGAAAAAAATGAAATCTATAACTCCAACAATAAAAAGAGAACGAACCTTTTGGTGTCAGAGTTGGTTCGTTTAGGGCATAAAAACAAAGCAGATCGAAAATGAAACCCTAGAAACCATCATTCGGAGTAAAATAACTTAAACCTAAAAACATCACTTAAGCCTCACTCATAACCACACTTTTTTTGAGTTGCAGAAGTGGTAATGAAGTTGAGAGTAAATGGAATGATTTAAGTTAAAGATTTGAACAAAAAGCAGTACTGTTACTACTACTGCACTGATGATAATGATGATAAAAAGAGGAAGATGAGAAAAGGGTATTAGTTGAGCATTATACTTGAAGAGAAAGGAAAACTAGAATTGTTTTATTTTTCTTCAATCTTTTTGACTACTACTACTATAAGTGAGTGGATTGAGCTGTAATCCCTTGAAACTCCAGCAAAATCTCAGTTCCCTAAACACTCTCTCTCTCTCCCCCCACCCCGAAAATAAAGTGAGTTGTTTTAGGAGTGTAAATGTGTTTCTTTTTGTTTTCTTTTTTATGGTTCAGCATCATTCAAAAGTCCCTCCATTTAGAACTTAATTACCAAATACCCCTTTTAAAGTCATTTTCATACCGTACGGTACCGATATCATATCCGAAAGTGGCCGATTGGATGTGATTGATTATGCAAAGGACGAGTTTTTCTTCTTCTTTTTTTCCTTTTTTGGATCGTGAAATTTATTAGATTAAACCGAAATTACACGGGTATGTTATTCTTGAGCCAAAATATGCGGAAGTGTTAATTTTGCACAGCTACAATGGTACTCTAATATTATCAAGAACACAATTACACGCATACAAGAAGAACAAGTATTTTAACAAGGTTGAATTCTCGGAAAGGAATAAGCAATTTCATATAGGAAGGACATATATAAATCCTTTAGAAGAGATTTGTGTGTTTCCACTAGGTTATGTTTATACATATCAATATCAATAGGACTAGACACATTCCTTAATAAGGATTGCGTTTCCTACAAGTATGGAGTTTCCTAACTTAACTCTAAGAGACAAAACTCTTAAGTTGATATACTTAGGACATAAGTATTGGTTTCCTAAACCAGCTAGATTTCCTAGTCTAGTCTCCTTTACCGACCTATCAACGATTATCCACCTCGGATCATGCATTCATGCATGAGACGATCAATAGACAAAATCACCTCCATCTTCCAACGTCGATTGAACCATCACTGGATGCCTATGTATCCTCAATAGGAATCAAATCCAACCGTAGTTCTCTGAAATGGCCTTACTAGAAGTCCTTCACCAGGTTCCCAAGAACATATACCCTAAGAAGGACTCTTACCAAATATGAAGGATGTGGATCAATTTCGAACAATGACGAAACTTGACCGCAAATACTACTTTAGTCAACATATCAGCTGGATTGTCCTTTGTATCAATCTTCACAAGTAGAATGTCTTTTTTTTCAAGAATTTCTCTCACAAACTGATAGGTGTCTAAAACATCTTGATTTTTATCTATTGTTTATGCTTTTTTGCTATTTTTCTGGTGAATTATGTCTCTTATATTTGATTTTGAGTTTATTAGATGTTTTGGAGTCATTGGAGCAAAAGAAGAGGAAATAGGCGCAAAATGAGTATTATGGTCATTTCACATGCATGTGTTATCTGGAGCTAGTCACAGGTTAATGGGCTACTACTGGGCGGCCCGTATCCATCAGTGGGTGCAAGTAACCATCCTAGTTCACTACACAACCCTATATCGAGAATTTTCTTCACATTACAACTCACCTGAAATTTAGAGATGAGTGAGGAAAAGTGGTTGTGGCTTTGTTACAGAATTTGAGAAAGGAAGAACAGGTGTTGTTTATGGTGGAATCAAGATACTAATTCAAGGAAGATGATGAAGAGAAGAAGACAACTTGCTGCTAATTAGTGAGATGTGGAAATTCAGGGACGAGATAGAACTAAATCTCTGTGTTCTTGAAGATTGAGGATATAAATGAAGTGATTGAGGGGATTAGGAGGTGATTGAAGGGATTGTGATGAATTATAAGATGGGTTTTAGTCAAATTCGCAATTGATTCTAGTTGGAAGTAGCACAGAGAAGTTAGGGTTTTGAATTTGCGGTTGAAACTGGAACTCGAGGGCAGTAGCATGAGCAAGTAATGGTTTGAGAAATTGGGAGCTGGTGTTGGTATGGAAGAAGCAGGAATGGAATGGAATTGCAGCTGTAATGCTGTGTTTGATGAGCAATTGCAGGTGCAGTGACTTGAGAGGAGGTTGGATGTACTCTGGTGCTGTGTTGCAGGGAACTATAATGGGAAGAACGATTGAATCTCAAGGAGATTGCAGGTGCAATACAAGAATGGAATTGAAGATGGAGGTGTCTAGGAGAAGAACTGTGATGTTGCTGCAGTAGGGGGTGATGGTGTTTTACAAGCACTGATGAGACTGAAATTATTCTTGAACTAATACTGGTGATGATGTGGGCTCAAGGAAGTGGTGGTGTTGTTGCCATGTTAACAAGGATCTGAAATAGGTTGTTGTTGGTAGAATGCAAGAAGAATTGCAGGTGGTGAAGCAGTTGCGGTACTGAACTCATGGAGGAGATGCAGATAGGTTTGTTAGAGCTGCAGTTGCAGTTCAAGCTGCTGGAACAGTTGTGTTGCTATAATGAAGGGAAGTTGGTACTTGTGATTACAACAGAAGATGGCTTAAGCTGAGAATAGATGGTGGCACTAATGTATTGGCATTGGTGGAATGGTTTACAGAGAGTTGGAGCAGTGTTGCAATTGAGAAGTAGAGCTGGTGTGACATGGACCGAAATGGAGTTACAGAAGTTGTTGCTGATTGAATCGTGTGTGGAGTCTTGGAGTTATGAGTCATAGTTGAAGTGTGTTAATGCATAGAATTGGTGGTGGTCTGGACAAAAAGAAAGGGTTTGCTACAAATGGATGAATAAATGTATGTTTAGGTTGAATGAATGAGATGGAATTGTGCAGGGAAATTAGCCTGAGACTGGCCGGAAGTCAACAAGAAAACAAAGGGAACTCTGCTGGAATTTCATTATGCCGAGTTCACTCAGTGATCCGATCTGACTCAGCTGACCCAGTTCGACTCAGATGGACTTGGACCTGTTTTGACTAGGCTTAACTTGTGGGATGTTCTAAGGACTGATTTTTGGCAGAAGGGTGCGACCTAAATTTGGAATTAGAAATCGACCAAGGCAGAGTGTATAATAGGGATATCTTTTTACACATAGCTTTATCTTTTGCTTCTATTTTTGTTCTAGGGTTTAAAAACATGATAACTTTTCTTTTTATTCTTGTGATGAACTCCTTTAACATGAGTACCTAGTTTTTATTATTGGTTAAGGAATAAGTTGGATTTCCAAACATGGGTTTTCATCCAATAAATTAGTTTTGTCTCCATGCTTTATCGCTTATGATTTACTATTGATATTGTCTTATGATTTGAATGATTGTTTGGTCGAGTCTAGAATCTATTGAGTTTGATTTCATCTCTATTGCTAGATTAAAGTTTATTATACGCAAAAGTGATAAATTTCTGATTGCAAGTAGCAAAATTGTGATTATTTCTTGTAGTGATACATCCTAGTAGTCACAAGTGAGTCATAACCTTTGTTAAATCGGATTAGTGCTTTTACACGTT
The DNA here is from genome assembly GCA_023529315.1 of Papaver bracteatum. Taxonomy (NCBI): domain Eukaryota; kingdom Viridiplantae; phylum Streptophyta; class Magnoliopsida; order Ranunculales; family Papaveraceae; genus Papaver; species Papaver bracteatum. The sequence continues at coordinate 1,095,631 of JAJJWX010003646.1, forward strand.
CGATTACTTTGATTGGCCTGATTTCATATAACTTAATGCATCTAGGGAACTAAACTTGATTAGTGTTTTTACACGTTAGGTTGTTCTCTTAGTTAGAATTCATATACGCATCTTTTAATGCGTTTGTTGATGACAAAAGGAAATTAGCGTGATATTCTTGCGATCAAGGTATCCTAGGGCTTTTGATTAAGTTGAGATTAAATATCAATTCTAGTTATTGTTAAAAAAGCATGTTTGTGAATGAAGATGAATCCTTAACCAATACATTTTCTACTTGATTTGCTTGTTTATTTCTTTATTTGCTTTTATTTTATTTTTAGTTTCATAAAATCAGAAAATCCCCCCTTGTTCTATTTAGAAAACCGAAACAACTTGACAATCCTAGTCGTCTCTATGGGAACGATCACTTCTTAATTTCCCCTGCTATATTATATATTATATACTTTGAGTAGTAAGATAGTAATTTTATTTTTGACGCATACGACAGCGATAACAAACGTACATCTATATGTTTGGTTATAACATGATGCACTTGATTTTTATCCAAGTAAATTTGCAGTAAGATTATTACAATGCATGGGCAGTTGATCTTGCACAACTCCTAAGTCATCTAGCAAACCATGTAACCATATAGCTTCTTTAATTGCATATGTCACTGCCATACACTATGTTTCAGTAAGTTGAGAGAGACACAATAGACTGCAAAATTAATCTCCAAAACTAACTGATGCCCCTGCTATGGTAAATACACACCCTATAGTTGAACGCCTCTTGTCCAAATCACCAGCATTGTCAAAATCCACATACCCAACACACAATTGATTGTTACTCACTTCCTTTAAAAACTCCAAGCCAACATCAAATGTACCATAAAGATACATCAAAATCCATTTCATAGCTTGTCAATGCCCTTTACTAGGACAATGCATATAATGGTTGACCATACTAAATGCATGTGAAATTTTCGGCCTTATACATACCATTGCGTACATCAAGTTACCAACAGCCTCAGCATATGGGACTTGGGCCATATACTTACGCAGACATGCGAGCATTCAATTTAAAATGAGAAGCAAGGAGAGTACTTACGGATTTAGTTCCTTTACAGACACCAAAATTCTGTAACACTTTCTTGAAATATACCCTCTGAAGACAAACAAACTTTAACATCTCGCTGTCACGTTGAATCTCCATACTAAGAATCTTTTTAGTTCTCCCAGATATTTCATCTCAAACTCAGAAGTACTTCAAATTATCAATCTCTTTCTTGTTATTCGATGTAATCAACATATCATCGACATACAAGAGAAAATATATGAAAGAGACATCACCTAGCTTCTTGAAGTATATACGATGGGAATAGTGACTTCTTCAGTATGTTTGGCCTATCATAAACTGGTCAAATCGCTTGTACCATTATGTTAGAGACTACTTCAGTGCGTACAACGATCTCTTCAGATTGCATACACAATCTTCTTTTCCGGTAACTTTGACCCACTCGGCTTAGTCATATAGATCTCTTCTTATAAATCACCTTGTAAGAACATTGTCTTTACATTAAGCTGAACTAGGTCTAAATCATATTGTGATACCAAGGCCAATAAAATACGAATTGATGAGTGTCTAAATCATTGTAGTCAATCCCTTCTCTTTGGGCATAACCTTTTGCAACTACCCTTGTCGTGTAGCGTACTTGATTCACCGAAGATCCTTCTTTCTTAGCATATACCCCTTGTACCCTTTGGCCTTCTTACTGTTCGGAAGCTTCATAAGAATCCATGTGTCATTATTTTCAAGAGACTCCATCTCTTCTTGCAAAGCACCTTACGACTCTTTACATTCTTCATTACATACAACTTTTAAATATGAAGTAGGAGTAACATCTTTAATAATTGGTAATGCATAAGCAACGTAATCAACCATCCAACTAGATTTTATGGTTGATATTTTCGGTTCGCTAGTTGATATGGTCTCCGTGACCGTAGCTTCTGTATCTTCTACTAACTCTTTCTTCTCTTCCTCAACAACGTCACTATCATTTGGAACTTCAGTAGTTACTTCTCTTGCAGACCTCATGTCTTTAGAAATATTCTCAACAGATACAGACTTAGCTGGAAGTAGTGGAGTTGTATCAATATCCACCTGATGCAAAGACTCGCTAATATTGGTATTTCTGTTATCCACCTACCGAGAACCTCAAGACTTTACCATAGACATCTCATCAAATATGACATCTCTACTCGTAACTTTCTTCTTCTCAACTGGATTCCAAATATTGAACCCTTTCGCTTCGCTCTTCATACCCATAAAGATTCCTTTCATGGCACGAGTATCAAGCTTGTTTTCACTAAATAATATATCGGCCACGCAGGTGGTTTACCAAACTATTTCTCCATATAAGTTTTACCTTCTAATGTAGTTGATGGCACCTATTAATGAGGAGGCACGCATATGTAACTATCTCATCCCAAAACGCCTTACCTAATCCAGCATTAGATAACATACATCATACCTTATCTAGCAAAGTACGATTCATGCATTCAACTACCCCTTTTTGTTGCAGTATCTTCTTAAATATAAAATTCCTTTTTATCCCCTCATCCTGACATACTTACAAGAATGAGTCACTCTTGTACTCTTCATCATTGTCCGAGCATAGTACTTTGATCTTTCTGCCAGTTTGAGTCTCAGTTACCTTTTTCCACCTCACAAAGACTTCTAGGACTTCATAGTGTACACCCATACGCGCCTAGAATAATCATCAATAAACGATATAAACCAATGTTTCCCTCCCAACGATGCATTATTGGAGGGACCTTAAATATCTGAGTGAACATAGTCAAGAACTCTAGTATTGTGGATTGTTGATCGCTGTCGTATGCGTCAAAAATAAATTTACTTTCTCACTACTCAAAATATAAAATATAGCAAGGGCAAGAAAGGATCGTTCCCACAGAGAGGTCTAGGTTGTCGTTTGTTTTGGTTTCCTATAAGTAACTCCCACTGGTTTTTCTGATTTTTATGCAAGTAATAAAAGTAAAAGTAAAACAAAGAAATAAACAAACACGCAAATCAAGGATATGAAATATTGGGTAAAGATTCATCTTCAATTGTAAACAAGTATTTGAATGTATGAATAAAATTCGTATTTAATCTCGCTATCATCAAAAGCCCTAGAATACCTGATTGCGAGAATACTCTGTAAATTTGCTAAATTTATCAATACACACATTAGAGATGCGTATGTGAATTCTACCTAAAGAATAACCTAACGCCTTGCGCTAATTAAGTTCAATTCCTAGGAGCATTAAGTTTTAGAAATAGGCTAATCAATGCAACTATCATACATTGCGCATGACAATTCGGACAAAGGTCAATTTCTACATATGATTACAAGAGTGCATCACTACAAAACGTAATCATATCATGCTACTCATATTCAAGGTTATCGCTCGATTAAAACCTTAAAATAGCTATAGATATGGATGTATGTTCAATCAATTCTAGACTCAACCAAACAAACATTCAATCATATTGCAATACATCAATCATGCAATTATTATGATCAGTAGAAAGTGAACGATGGTTTTGGGAGAAAACTAACTCATACAGATCAAAACTTGTTTACAAAATCCGACTAACCAATAAGAAAACTTAGTTCATATTCATGGAGTTCATAACAAAACGCATGAAAGAAAGCATCATGTTTTAAACCCTAGAAAACAAAAGTAGCGGCAGCTCTCCCTAATGGAGATATATCTTAGGTTTAAAGAAAGACTTTTCTATTTATATGCCTCTCCAAAAAGGATACTCAAAAGTAGGTCTAGTCTTCTCAAAACCCGTCACAAATTCATCTACCAAGCCCATGTGTGAGTAATATATCTCTGCAATTTTTGGGTCCAAAACCGGCCGCCGGATTGCTGATGTCATCGCCGGAATCCGGTTATCAGCGCTGGAATCCGGCCACCGGAAAACTGACTCTGCCAAGATGACAAATCAGACACTGTCGCCAAGCATTTGCATACTTCCAGCAGCTCAGCTCTAGTTATCTACAGTTCATATATTCATCGAAACCATCTAAGCCAATTTCTTTGTTCTTGCGGAAACGTGCCCAAAATCGCGACTTCAAACTCATATATCCCACCGTCGACTCTTGCATACGACTCGAACCCCCTTCATGATTCATTGAAACATCGCAATTCCCATTTTCCATTCCAAAATCCGGCAACCGGAACTAGTACCACCGACTCGCCATTTTCGCTCACTTTTCGTACTATTTCTGCAATCTTGTTCAGGCGTTGTCACTTCCCTGTAATTCCTAACATGCATCTAAGCTCATTTTATAGCTTGAATCACCACCAGTTCCAACAATCCCTTCTATCCTCTCAACAGTAGCTCCAATTCATGACTGCGACACCCATAACCCTCTTCCAGTTCCACTTGCAATGCATATGATAGGTGTAGAATACACCTAATTTACTATCTAGTAGTTTATGCTTTCTTAGCTATTTTTCTTGCGAATTATGTATTTTACGCGTGTTTTTGAGTTATTAGGTACTCTGGAGTCGCACGGAGGAAAAGAAGAAGAAATCACCAAATTTGGGCAAAAAGGGCAAAACTGTCATTTTCCAGGAAAACACTATCGGGAGACGAGCCACGGTTAAAGGGAAACTCTCTTAGAGGAGTACTAAAGACAGACAAGCCAAGATTACGGGACAACTCAATTGGAGGAGCACTAAAGACAGTCTAGTTAACTGTTGAGGGGCAACCTAACTGGATAGACCTTATCCAAAGAAGATTGCTTGTTATAAGACATCCAAATGGGTGGTCTGTATCCATGGTCTATGCCCAAACCACGAACCCGTAAACCAGACCCGGATCCAAGACCCAGCTTCTTCATTCTAAACCCTAAAATTGAGAGCCTCTCAATCATTTCTGTTCTACACTGAAATTTGAGTATGAGAAGAGAGACTGTTGTATTTCTGAGAAATTGAGAGAGGACATCAATAACAGAGATAGTCGAGAAATAATGATGCTGCTAATTCGAGTGAGAAATCGAAACTGATATAGAGAAGCAGTTAGGGTTTTCAGCAATCAATCGATGAAGATGGCCGAATTGATAATCAGGGTTCTGGTGATGTTATGGTGGAGTTGAGATGAAATCCAGTGATGGGTTTTGTTGGTCGAAGTTCAAGCAATAGGTGAGTGATGAATTAAGCCGATTTGTTAATAATTGAGATAATAATGAAGAAATTAGGGTTTGTTTGGTTCTGTGAAATCGAAAGAAAGAGGTGGGTTTTGTTGAATAAATTGGGGATCTGTTGAGATTTTTACAAGAGAAGATTTTCATGGGTTGTCAGTGATGGTGGTATAATTGTTATGAAGGGTTTCATGAATTTGATGGAATTTTGGCTACACATAGAAGATGGGTATGAGACATAGAAGAGAATTAGAAGCTGTTGGTGGTAGTAGTTGAGGAGCAACTGCAATTGATTCAGATGGGAAATGGTGACTGGAGAGAAATTGGTTTGCTTCCATAGATGTTGTTGGTGGTGAGATTCAGTTGGACAGATGTGTTAGTAGATATCAGATGCTAGCTGAGTTGAGGATGAAGCTGTGGCTGTAAGTTGCAATCCAGAGAAGGTTGAGTACTGTGTTGGTGGTGATGTTGTTAAATGGGTAGCTGTAGTTGTGTGGTGAACTGCAAATGGTTAAATTAGAGTCAAGAATGAAACTTGAGGATGCAGATGTTCTTTGGTCTTTGGAAAGGTTGTAAAGCTGAAATTACAAGAGTTTGTTACTGAATGGCCAAGCATGAAATGGAGCTGTTGGTGTTATGAGCTCATGCAGTTCAGGTTTCAGGTCAGGACTGAGCAGTGGGTATTGGTTCACATCTGAAGCTGCTATGTGTGCTACCATGGTTGTGGCAATGGAAGTGATGGAAGTCAGATGAGGTTACTGACGCAGAAAAGGAGATGGCTATGAAAGTTGAAGGAATGGAATGTATGGTATTGTGGAGTTGCAATAAGGGAGAAGTGGCAATGTGCAGTGAGAATAGAAGCTGGAATTGAGTTTCAGGAGTTGGAATGAATATTGAATGTAATGAGTTGGAACTGACAGATGACAGCCATCATGGCTGGGTAGCAGGACTGGTATGACCATCTTGGCCGTGAACTATAAGGTTCAGTGCAAGTGGCTTGGTCAGAACTAGTCAGCCGAGTTAGCCAGCTGACTCGGTTCGACTCGTTCTAACTCAATTTCCTTGACCCTTGACCTTGACTAACAGTTTGACTGACGGTTGACTCGTTTGACCGTTAGTCATAACTGTTGACTGTTTCAGAATATTCCTTCACCGGACAAGGAAATTTTCGGTGGCTTGCGCCGACGGATTCGACGCCAAAAACACGCTTTTCCGGCGAGCAAAAATGCAGAATTTTGGATGGACTTCTCTCATGTGTGTGAAGACTTAGAAGTGGGAATTGGATGAAAACTTGGAAGTTTTGGAGAATTGGACTAGAATTTGGAATATGGCTCAATTTGGGAAAGTGGTGTTCTTTTGGAATGAGGATTCTTTTCCTACAAAGATATGGAGAGTATTGAAGCCTATAAATAAGAGAGTTCTCTACAACTTTTTACACACATCTACTTTTGAGAAGGAGTTAAAGTGCACAAGGATTGGAGGAAGGAGCAACCGTCATCTTTTCAATAAGTTTTTCTTTCTTTCTTCCTTTATCATTATTATTATTGTGTGAACTCCGAATTATGAGTAGCTAATTTTCTTATTGATTTAGGATGAATTCCTAGTTCTTAATATATGGTTTGAGTTTTGTTTCAATTCTACTTTGAAGTTTTTCATATGATTATCGATTGTTTTTGCTAATATTAATGTTTATGTTTGATTGATAGGTCGTTTGGGTGGCCAACTAAATTGATTTGTTACTTAATCTAAAGCTAGTGAAAGTTAGGGGATAAGTAATCGTTTCTTGACTATTTACATAAGTAGAAAACACAAGACCTTGCGGAGGGATTCCGTGGAGCAATTGTGTGTGAAAACAACGTTAGCAAGTGGACCTTTATCTAAGAGTTTAACTACTAATATCAACCTAATAAATTCATGAATCTTAATGCGTTTAACTAAATTACATCTTGGGTGATCTACTACTAGGTGGTTTGGTGAATAGAATCCGGTAGGCGAGAACTTCCGTATCCGGTGAAATAAGGGATTTTGGGGTTAGCACTGATCTAGCTGCTATACCTACGGTTGGTGATAATCTATGACTAATAACAAGTTGGAAAGAACATAACTTTAATCATTGTTTTGCAGCGAAGAAGGATTCCTTGATCTATTCTCTCTCATTGATTTCAACTTACACTTTTAATTACTTTGTTTAATTCTTTTGCTTTATAAATTTTACAACCAATACCCCCCTTTTTGTGACAATTATACAACTAGAATCTCTTGCTCCTCGTGGGATCGACCTTGACTACCCTATATTACTCTTTAATTAGGTAGTAAAGTATTAATTAATTTGTTGTGGTTACGACACGCGTACAAATTTTGGCGCCGTTGCCGGGGAGCAACGGGCGATTTTAGTTGTTTTTATTTTTCTTTTTGCTTTATTCTTGCTTTGTTAGATTCTATACCATATCTAACTTAGTTTTGTGAACCTTGATGTAGGTACTATATCTTTGGTGAATGCTTCAAGGGGGAAAACCGAGTCCAATTAGAATACATCTTCGATCCGGCACTCAACTAAGAGACTTCATTCGAGCGGTTAACACTCCGCTTCCTCGTTCTACATCAAGTGAATTCGCAGATTCGGATATTTAAGAAGAGGCAATGGGTGATCGTACACTCAAAGACCTAGCTTCTCACAAGCTCGATACTCAACAATGGTGTATCCAAACTAACTCAACTTTCGAGATCAAGCCGGGGTTGATTAGAGAATTACCAAAGTTCCATGGCATGGTGAATGAAGACCCAAAAAAACATCTTATGGACTTCAATACCATAGTCACGGCCATGCTTCCACCGAATACTAATGCGGATGGAGCAATGTTGAAAGCGTTTCCGTTCTCTTTGGCGGGCAATGCTAAGGAATGTTTATACTATTTGCCTTCCGGAAGTATCACAACATGGAATGGGATGAAGAAACTTTTCCTCGAGAGATATTTTCCCGCATCAAAGGCTACTCAAATTCGCAAAGAAATTTGTGGGATCAAGCAACATGTGGGAGAGTCATTATATGAATGTTGGGATCGATACAAGAGATTGGTGGCAAGTTGTGCACACCATCAATTTAGTGATGCCATGATAATCCAATACTTCTATGAAGGTCTCCAAACAAGTGATAGATATCTTCTTGACGCCGCCGGTGGTGGTGCACTAGTGAACAAGACGGTGGCCGAAGCTACCGAGTTGATTGAAAGTATGGCGGAAAACTCGCAACAATTCTATGTAAGAGGTGATTCAATGGTTAAGTTGGTGCATGAGGTTAGTGACTCGTCTTCACAATCCGATCAACGGTTAAACACCATAGAGAGGGTAGTGCAACGATTGGCCGCGGTAATTATTCCGGATGATGAAACCGAACAAGTAAATGCTTTATATCCAAATCCAAGGCCAAGGTACGATCCATATTCCAATACTTACAATCCCGGTTGGAAGGATCATCCCAACCTTAGCTATGCAAACAAGCAAGCGGCGGCTCCTAATCCATATGCGCAACAAGGTGGATTCCAACAATCACGTTTCCAACCTCAACAACAACAATTCCAACCACAACAAGTCAAGGAGCAAGATTCTTCAAATAATGACAAGTTGAATGTGATAATGCAAAGCATGCAAGGTCTCACTTCTATGTTACAACAAACCCAACAAAAGACCGATTCAGCAATCAAGGATTTACAAACTCAAATGGGACAATTGGAGACCGATATGAACTTAATGAAAGCTCAAGCATCCACAAAGCTTCCCTCGCAACCAATTGTGAATCCAAGAGAGAATGTTAGTGCGGTTACTTTAAGAAGTGGAAGATAAGTGGAGAGTCCAACTCGTCATGAAGAAGCTAGTGAAGAGGTAGTCAAAGACAAGGAGGATACCGAACCAAGGGAGACTTCAACACCAACCACCCAATCCAAGGAACCGGTTCCTACTTTTAATACTCCACCTCCTTTTCCTAGTCGTTTTGCTAAGTCCAAGAAGGAAGCTCAAGACAAGGCACTCATGGATATTTTCAAGAAGATAGAAATCAACATTCCATTCATAGAGGCCATAAGGACAATGCCAAGGTATGCTAAGTTCATGAAGGAGTTATGCACAAAGAAGGATAGGTTGCTTGATAATAAAATTACTAAAGTTGGCGAGAGTGCGTCGCCTATGCTTTTGAAGAAGATGCCTACAAAGTGCACGGATCCCGGCGGTTTCACGGTGCCAATTACTATTGGTAAGAAACGGTTTGAACATGCTTTACTTGATTTGGGAGCTTCCATTAGTGTGATGTTGGCCGATATTTATGACTCCTTTAATCTTGGACCATTGAAAGAGATAAGAGTTATTATCCAACTAGCAAACAAGTCTAACATCTATCCAAAGGGACTTGTAGAAGACGTTCTCGTGCAAGTGAATGAGTTAATTTTTCCGGTGGATTTCTTTGTCGTGGATATGGACAACAATGAGAATCGTTCGTCTACTTCTCTACTTCTTGGGAAGCCATTTATGAAGACCGCAAAGACGAAGATTGATGTTGATAAGGATACACTCACTATGGAATTCGACAAGGAAGTAATACACTTCAACATATTTGAAGCCATGCGCTACCCAAGTGATGTGCATTCCGCTTACTCCATTGATGTGGTTGGTTCATTAGCGCAACAAATGGTGGAATTGAATCGAGAGGACGAACTTGATGTGGTGTTGCAAAAGAGCATTGAATTGGACGTCCACGGCGTGTCTAACTTGGATGTTGAAATTTCCACGGAATTGGTGGAGACGTGTGGTGCCTTGACGGCATTACAAGAAGCTAAGGGTAATGTTTCCTATATTTCTTTACCTGTGAATGATGAATTACTTGTACCATCTATTGTGAAGGCGCCTAAACTAGAGTTGAAGCCACTTCCAGATCATTTAAAGTATGCATTTTTGGAGATGGAGATGAGCTTCCGGTGATTATTTCAAAGAACCTCACACCGGTATAAGAAGACCGTTTGCTTAGAGTCTTGAAAGAGCACAAAATGGCTATTGGGTGGACAATTGCGGATATCAAGGGCATTAGTCCATCCATATGCATGCATAGGATTCTAATGGAGGAGAACGTGAAGCCGGTACATGATGCTCAACGTAGGCTTAATCCTCCCATGATGGAGGTTGTGAAGAAAGAGATACTCAAATTGCTAAGTGCGGGGGTGATCTACCCAATTTCCGATAGAAAATGGGTTAGTCCGGTACAAGTGGTTCCAAATAAGTACGGTGTTACGGTTGTTCGAAATCAAGACGATGAACTTGTTCCTACAAGAGTTCAAACCGGTTGGAGAGTGTGCATTGATTATAGAAAGCTTAATTCCGCAACCCGAAAGGATCACTTTCCTTTACCTTTCATTGATCAAATGTTGGAGCGGTTAGCGGGACATTCTTATTATTGTTTCTTGGATGGTTATTCGGGGTACAATCAACTTGTTATTGCACCGGAGGACCAAGAGAAGACCACTTTTACTTGTCCGTTTGGAACGTTTGCGTATAGACGGATGCCGTTTGGTCTTTGCAATGCACCGGCTACTTTCCAAAGATGCATGGTAAGTATATTATCGGATTACGTGGAGCGCATTATTGAGGTATTTATGGACGACTTTAGTGTTTATGGCAATTCTTTTGATATTTGTTTAAACAACCTTGAACTAGTTCTTAAACGATGCATAGACACTAACCTTGTTCTTAATTGGGAGAAATGTCATTTTATGGTAAACCATGGCATAGTGCTTGGTCACATTGTGTCCTCTCAAGGGCTCGAAGTGGACAAGTCAAAGATAGATTTAATAAGAAACTTACAATATCCCACTTCGGTGAGGGAAGTTCGTTCCTTTCTTGGTCATGCAGGTTTCTATAGGCGGTTTATCAAGGATTTCTCCAAAATCTCCATGCCGATGTGCAAGTTACTACAAAAGGAGGTACCTTTTGTCTTCAACAAGGAATGCAAGGATGCTTTTGACAAATTGAAAGCAATGTTGACAAGTGCGCCGATTATCAAGTCACCGGATTGGAATCTTCCATTTGAACTAATGTGTGATGCTAGTGATTATGCGGTTGGAGCCGTTTTGGGTCAAAGAGTGGACAAGTTGTCCCATGTTATCTATTATGCATCTAGGACCCTCAATGATGCACAAATCAATTATTCTACCACGGAAAAGGAGTTATTGGCTATAGTGTTTGCATTGGAAAAATTTCGATCATACTTGGTGGGTACAAAGGTTATTGTGTATTCTGACCATGCGCCACTTAGATACTTAATAAAGAAGAAATAAGCTAAGCTAAGACTAATCAGGTAGATCCTACTACTACAAGAGTTCGACATAAGAAAGGTGTGGAGAATACCGTTGCGGATCATCTTAGTAGACTTGTTATGTCTCAATAAGAACTTCCATTACAAGACCGCTTTCCGGACGAACAACTTTTCTCCTTGGAAGAATCAACACCTTGGTATGCGGATATAGTGAATTATTTGGTGACAAGGAAGGTACCTAGCACAATGTCTAACTTCCAAAAGATGAAGCTTAAGAAGATAGCGAAGCAATATGTGTGGGATGAACCCAAGGTAGTTAATCTCGGTTGTACAGGCCGATATTACAGGTTTTTATAAGATATAGGAAAAAATCTGTACGATACAGCAAATATCGGCGATACGAAGGAGGAACGTTAAAAACGCGCGTATCGTCCTGTACGGGCCGATATACCAGTTTCACCTGTACACCTATAATATAGGGAGAGGGTATTTGCGTAATTAAATTGCCAAGTCCTAAATACCCTAATCTCATAGTGTTTTCTTCGCATATCTTGCACAACCGTTTTTCACTCTCTCTGCGGCCGAGAGTTTTTCCCATATAAGCAGCAGAATACCTTACTAAATCGGTAAGATCTTGTTCAACTGATATATTCGACTTATTTTCTTGTCATTCAAATTGATTATGTGATATAAGATCTATATTCAACTAGTGATTTTACTATATTAGCTATATTTCTGTGATTTTGGACCTAAATATTGGATTTAACCAATCTTTCCTAAATCTGTATCATAACTCATGTATCAGTCATAGTTCTATGAACCCGATTCGTATTAGTTATCATTCATCTTGAATTCTTGATTTTTGATTGCATATTCACCCAAATAGCATCCAGTTAGTTTAGGCAAAATCACTTATTGCTGAACTGAAATGACAATTGAAAACGTTGAGTTCGTTTTACTTATTGTTGTTAAGTGATTTTCTAATTGGAGTGTATGTGATTTTCTAATTGGAGTGTATGTGATTTTCAATTTCAGGGTAAATATGGCAAGTGATCCATTACCACTGGATATTGCTTCTCAATCTCAGAATGCCACTGAAGCTCAGACTGCTGCTCAAGATCCGAAGAAAGATATTGCTTGGGAATGGGCTGCAAACACTTCTAAAAGAAACAACCTTATTTGTAAATTATGTAAGAAAATAATATCTAGGGGAATCACTAGGTTCAAGTTGCATATATTGAGTAAGCGAGGGGAAGTTACAGGATGTCCTAATGCAACTAGAGAAGTTATTTCCAAGATTAGAGATGTTGATATAGTAAAGAAGAAAGAAAAGGTTCGCAGGAATCAGATTGATTTGATGTATGCAGCTACTAATTTTTATGGAGAATCTGGAGGCGACGAAGATATTGAGGTACATGAGGTTGAAGCTGATGTCATTGTTCCATCTAAAAGAAAATTTAAAGGCATAAGTGATGTAAGAGGTCCTATTGAAGAATTCATGAAAACTGATTTTTCAAAAGTGAAGCAAACAACACTCGAGAGACAAAGTGATACCAAAATGAAGCTGAAGGATAAAGCCTGGGATAGTATATCGGCTTGGATGACCGAAAATGCTATACCTTTTAATACTGTACGTTCCCCTAGTTTCCAAGCGATGATCAATTCTATTGGAGATTATGGAAAAGGTATGTCCTATACAAGAGAAGACGGAACAAGCTCACTATCAATCGCAGTAGAATCCGCCTTGATAATGTTTTCCCACTAGGAGGAAGACGAGGATGTTGTATGTCATTCTTAGTTCCACTAGTACTTGCCATCTTCTTCTTCGACAAATAAAGTGAAGCTTGGCGTGCTAAGAAGTCAGTAGAATGTTTCCTCTTTCCCACTGAGTCCTAGAATGAGAACGTGGGTGTGAAGCATGTTCTTTAGGATAAGTAAATGGAAAGAAGTCAGTGGACATTGTTTGATTCCACTAACCGTTTTGAGTTGTTTTAGGATAAGTAAATGGAAAGAAAGAGAAGATGGTGCTTGATTCATTTTCTTTTTCTTTTGAGTACTTTAGAATTTTCTTTTGTGCTTTGAAAAAAATGATTAAGAAAGAAGTAGGTGGTGGTAGATGATGCCATGCAAGCACTGGGTCCTAGAATGAGAACGTGGGTGAAGCATGTTATTTTTTGTTAGTTCGAGCTAAATGAGGAATAAGGTGAAGCGTGGCTGTATTTGGGTCGGTGGAGGACAGTTGTTTGATTCCACTAACCGTTTTGAGTGTTTTAGGTATTTGTGTTCTTTTTGCTGTTTTTGTCTTACACTGATGCATTTTTTTTCTTTATCTTTGTTGTTAGCTCTGCCGGCGCCATCATACCATCATATTCGTTCAACTCTCTTCAATAAGCAACTTGAAGAAATGAAGAAGTTTGTTGAGATGTTTAGACCACATTGGAAGAGATTTGGCTGTTCTATTATGTCTGATGGTTGGACAGAGGTAGTTAGGGTTTCGAAGTTTTAAAGCAAAAGCCAAAATAAAAATAAAAAAATAAGTGTAAAATTGATTGTGAATAGTTGCGATGCTACAGTGATTATACTACAGTGATATGTGAATAGTGACAGGAGATGAAAAATGAACTACACCACTATCGAGTCCCCGGCAGCGGCGCCAAAAACTTGGTAGGCTCGGAAAGATACCTACTATTGTATAAACTGCAAGTGCACAGTGTCGAAAAGCAACACAGGGCAAGCACAGGTCGAACCACAGAGACTTGGAGAGTGTAGAAGTTGATTCTAAATCCTGATTCAGAGAGTAACCAAAAGGGGTTTGATTTTGTCGATACGACGATATGATTTTCAAGTGACTGAAATAATAAAAGTAAAAGATGCAAATAACAAGATATGTAAACAATGATAATATGGATACTAGGGTATTCAAATCCACCAATAACCTATGATATGCATTCAACTTGTAATATTATTCTTGTCCTTATAGTAGATTCAAGTCTACCGTATAACTAAGGTGTTTCTCCAATGGATAATTTAATAACAACTAAGGTATTTCTCCAAAGCATTAATTGTCTAATTAAGCACAACTGATCTAAAGATCAATATTTGGTTAAGCATGAGTTGTAGCATAATCAACATAGAGATATTCTAACTACAATGGATACATGGCATACATTGTGAGAGCAAGATGTTGAAAAACTTGGATTAAATTATATCTTTAAACAATTCTAAACTTTCAAGAACAAGATACAAGATATGAATACATACCAATGAGATTAGGGCTTCATCTAAACCCTAGTAAATGAAATTAGAACATGAAGAACATTACAACAAAATTGAAATTTGATAAACTAACATGAACAAGCTATTCTTGGATGAGTTTTCAACACAACAACCCTCTCTATTTATACACAAAAATTCTCTCACACTTGGGATCCGAATTTCACTGTAGCAACCACTCAACAATTAAACAAAACATGTTTTCTTAATTGATGGATAGAATGGAATACAATGGGGGTGAGGTGGATGTTTTGGAAAGAATCCAATGGGGGTGAGGTGGAAATGGATTTGGATCTTGGGTTTTGGATCATGGGTTGTTTAATTCCATGAATTTGTAAACAGGTTGCCACTGATGCGCGAGCGGGTTGCAACGCTTCCAACTTTCTTCTCTTTTGTCTTCTCAATTCTTCCAAGCTTTATTTAGTACTTAAAAACACAAAATTAATTAATACAAATATTTATTCTTGAAGATGGTAAGAATGCAGAATTTGGGATAATATATGACTTTGAAGCGCGAAAGATGAGTTAAGTGCCAATGAAAAGGTGTATGAATATGCAATATTTGGCACTCATCAAATACCCCCAAACCTGAATTTTACTTGTCCTCAAGTGAAACAGAAATCCTAACTATACCACTGTCGCTGGTCTCTCGAATGCATTTAGCGTATGCACTAAGCCTTTAAACCCCTAGGTGTCCCTAGTGGACGAGTTGTAGTCTCGTGAGGGCCTACCAAAGATGTACCCACAAAACCTTCTCCAATTTCAGAGCATCCATAGAAATGTCTTCGTCTTCGGTCTTCAACTGTAGATGATGAACTTCGGAATTTCGTAGAACCTTGACAATTTGTAACCAATTTTATTTTTTATTTTTTTTAGAGACCCGCTACACAGCTGGTCATCAGATATCATACACAAGATCCGAGACAAAAAATATTTTAGGGACCCGCTACAGCTGGTCATCATTTTTTTTTAGAGACCCGCTACACAGCTGGTCATCAGATATCAACAACACAAAAATGCAAAAGACTACCAAAGATCCTACAAAAGACCCGCTCCACAGCTGATCATAAAAAATGAAAAAGACTACAAAGGATCCTACAAAAGACTACAAAACGCCATATGCAAATACTCCCCCAAACCTAAATCTAACATTGTCCTCAATGTTTCAAAAGATGACAGAAACAACAACAAACCATGAGAACAAAACAGATTCAAAGGAAAGAGATTACCAAATGCAAAAAGGTTGGTGCTAACCAGAATTGAATGAATGCTTTGAAAGTAACCATTATGAGCGCAAGACAAAAAAAAAAATTGGTTAGCACACATATATATGAAGCAGATTAAAAATTACCTACTAGATTATACAATGATGACTCACCATACACCAACAATCGAAAAAGTTGAGGATCAACCCAAAAGACGGAGTGCGGAAACATCAACAGCCTTACATATTTATAACAGGACAACAATGCAAGTGAGACTGCATATGTGAATGAGTTACCCCCAAACCTAGATTTTTTAATAGATAAACTTTTGGGCACAAAATCTAACAATTTCAGTGGTGCATCATGCACAAGATCTAGTTCAAAGTGGATTTTTTCATGGATGGATGGGGAGACATGAGTAAACTCGAACTGTGGCTCATCAAAGGTATTATATTTAGCTGCAAAACAGTCCAAGAGGACTTGAGAGGAACACAGTTCCAATCCAAAGCTTTTACTTGTCCACAAAATGGGTTTGACAACCTCTCGGTTTACCCTAAGACAGTCATTTTGTGACTTAAGCATCGAATCATAACTCTCCAAGTTATTTTTATCTGTGTTACTATATGATTCAGCTTTCCCTAAGTCAGAAACAAATACAACATCATGCTCATGCTCATAAAACAAATCAATAAGACCCAGTTCACAATCATCCACTACAACTTTAGTTTCATGCATATGAATATCACAAGAAACATCACAGTGTGACTTAGGCATAGAATCAGACACATCAAAGTTATTTTCATGCATAATATCATTGGTGTCTACAGAAGATTCAACATTTTCTAAGTCAGACACAAGATATGTGTCATGCTCTTTTTCATAGGACAATTCCACAGGCTCAAGATCAGTATCACATGTATATGGAACACTAGAAGAAACATCATTCATTAAGGTCGAGGCAGAGAAGCCAAATGTCTCTGAACCCAAAGGTTCGACAATATTTTCAGCAAAAACATGTTCTTCTAACATAACATCATCATCATCCTCATCATCAAAAATACATGAATGCAATGTCCTATTCAAAACCCTAGTGTCTCTAGTCCAGTCATTTACCTCTAGATTAGGCTCATTTTTAACATTAGTAGCCTGAGTAGGACTAAACACACTATTTTCAGAATGCAATTCATTAGGACTAACATTCATTTCACCCTGAAATTCCTCCCTCTTCTCATTTAGTGCATCAAGGATTTGACTCATTTTGAGTTCTAAACTCGCAAACCTTTGGTCAGTTAACGTTTGATATTGCACAAGGTTTTGATTAAATTCTAAAATTTCATTATGTTGTTCAATGAAAGGAGAGTCATCAATAGTAGGAAATTCATAATCAATGCTATATGGTTTATCATGCAATACACTCCTAGCATTATTTTGTTCGATGAGATTTTCCTCCACAGATTGAGAAGTACAAAATTGTTCAACTTCCCACTGTGGTGGATGATACATGAGTGCAGGGTCTATAAAATACTGATCGCAACCTTCGAAAGGTTGATTATGGTCCCAATGACTATCAGCTTTGTAATCTGTTGGCATTTCATATTTTGGATTTTCATGATATTCTCTAGATTGCCTAAAATCATGCAAAATATAGCAATTCTCAGCAGGATGGCCTAAGCCTCCACATAAGGTACAAGCATAGATTTCATATTGCCTAGACGAATTATATACGACAGATTCATGCATTTGCATTTCTAAAGCTGCAGTTCCAGATTCTAACTGGTCCAAAAGTGATGATTTTGAGAGTTGGGAACTGTAAAGGTGTTCATTTTCACCCTGTGGTGGATGATACATGTGTGAGTAGTTAATAGGGTCCATGTATTGATGCTCAGGACTGTGAAAATGTCCATAAAAATCCCTATAACTATTGACATCATGGTCTGTTGGAGTTTCATAATGTGAAGCATGCCCGTAAGCAAGCTCTCTGATGGATTTGTTTCCATCCCCACCTGCAGACCAGAATCCTGACATGATCTCTAACTAGCACTAGGCTTGTTGTAGAGAGTGGGATGTACACACTGAAAACATACCAATATTTTTTTTTTTTTAAGCCTGTTCTCTAATTACGGCATACATTAGAAAAACAAAATAAAAGAAGAAAAATCATAAACGGAAGGGGAGTTCTATGCAATCGCAAACAAGGCTGACTTCACCACAGTATACCTACTAATTTCTAGCAAACAAAAAGCATGTAGATCCACTTAGATTGTTTTCTAGACCAGCTTCTAATCCTTCGAAATGGAATTCGTTACAATCTGAGCAAACTCCTCTGGAATCAATCCGAGTTTAAGTAAATTGAATAGAGGCGAGGGAAGCTGCAGGAGCTTTGATACCCAAGGCCTCACCGCATTCCAAGGCGGCGCAGTCACGCATTCAATTTACAGAAACCTTCATGAACTTCGAAGTATGCTTAGAGAGTAACCAATATTTTTCGAACGACTCTCCTACTAAGCTCGTTACCTTATAGGTCTCGTTTTATTTCAAATTTTAATGCTTAGGTTCACGTTAGGTATTGTTTTCCTAAGGCGGGCAAGAAGAGAACGGTGATGAAATCCGAACCCTTATCTTGTATGGCCAGTCCTTGCCCTTTACTAGGAAAATAACGCAGCCGTATTCAATTCCTCAACATATATGCAAACGAAGGAATACAGTAACTCTCTAACAAGGGATTCGCGAGTGTTTCGACAAACTTACCTCATGTTCCAGACGGGGGATGTACCGTTGTTGTCGACTCGGGCCACGACTCCTATGTCATGAACAAACCCGAGGGGCCGAGGTGATATTGTAATCACCGTCCTTCTTTGCAAACAGTTGATATTTAATAATACCCTTCCGTAGGGTTTAAAAATAAAAATAAAAATAGAATGTCCAATTCCAAAGTCCAAAATAAAGTGCAAAAGAAAAAGAAAATTACAAGAGTAGAGGAATCCTAATACAATTTAAAAATAAATAAAATAAACTCTTTTTTTTTTTTTAATTTAAAATAAAAACTTCTTTCGCTTCCTTTCCTTCGCCTTTACAACGGCTACTCCGGCACCTGTTGATCTTAAAAGAGGTAGTTAGGGTTTCGAAGTTTTAAAGCAAAAGAAAAAAACAAAAAAAAGTGTAAAATTGACTGTGAATAGTTGTGATGCTACAGTGATTATACTACAGTGATATGTGAACAGTTCCAGGAGATGAAAAATGAATAGTGACAGGAGATGAAAAATGAACTACACCACTATCGAGTCCCCGGCAGCGGCGCCAAAAACTTGGTAGGCTCGGAAAGATACCTACTATTGTATAAACTGCAAGTGCACAGTGTCGACAAGCAACACATGGCAAGCACAGGTCGAACCACAGAGACTTGGAGAGTGTAGAAGTTGATTCTAAATCCTGATTCAGAGAGTAACCAAAAGGGGTTTGATTTTGTCGATACGACGATATGATTTTCAAGTGACTGAAATAATAAAAGTAAAAGATGCAAATAACAAGATATGTAAACAATGATAATATGGATACTAGGGTATTCAAATCCACCAATAACCTATGATGTGCATTCAACTTGTAATATTATTCTTGTCCTTATAGTAGATTCAAGTCTACCGTATAACTAAGGTGTTTCTCCAATGGATAATTTAATCACAACTAAGGTATTTCTCCAAAGCATTAATTGTCTAATTAAGCACAACTAATCTAAAGATCAATATTTGGTTAAGCATGAGTTGTAGCATAATCAACATAGAGATATTCTAACTACAATGGATACATGGCATACATTGTGAGAGCAAGATGTTGAAAAACTTGGATTAAATTATATCTTTAAACAATTCTAAACTTTCAAGAACAAGATATAAGATATGAATACATACCAATGAGATTAGGGCTTCATCTAAACCCTAGTAAATGAAATTAGAACATGAAGAACATTACAAAAAAATTGAAATTTGATAAACTAACATGAACAAGCTATTCTTGGATGAGTTTTCAACACAACAACCCTCTCTATTTATACACAAAAATTCTCTCACACTTGGGATCCGAATTTCACTGTAGCAACCACTCAACAATTAAACAAAACATGTTTTCTTAATTGATGGATAGAATGGAATACAATGGGGGTGAGGTGGATGTTTTGGAAAGAATCCAATGGGGGTGAGGTGGATGTTTTGGAAAGAATCCAATGAGGGTGAGGTGGAAATGGATTTGGGTCTTGGGTTTTGGATCTTGGGTTTTGGATCATGGGTTTTGGATCATGGGTTGTTTAATTCCATGAATTTGTAAACAGGTTGCCACTGATGCGCGAGCGGGTTGCAACGCTTCCAACTTTCTTCTCTTTTGTCTTCTCAATTCTTCCAAGCTTTATTTAGTACTTAAAAACACAAAATTAATTAATACATATATTTATTCTTGAAGATGGTAAGAATGCAGAATTTGGGATAATATATGACTTTGAAGCGCGAAAGATGAGTTAAGTGCCAATGAAAAGGTGTATGAATATGCAATATTTGGCACTCATCACTTGGCGTGCTAAGAAGTCAGTGGACTGTTTCCTCTTTCCCACTGAGTCCTAGAATGAGAACGTGGGTGTGAAGCATGTTCTTTAGGATAAGTAAATGGAAAGAAGTCAGTGGACATTGTTTGATTCCACTAACCGTTTTGAGTTGTTTTAGGATAAGTAAATGGAAAGAAAGAAAAGATGGTGCTTGATTCATTTTATTTTTCTTTTGAGTACTTTAGAATTTTCTTTTGTGCTTTGAAAAAAATGATTAAGAAAGAAGTAGGTGGTGGTAGATGATGCCATGCAAGCACTGGGTCCTAGAATGAGAACGTGGGTGAAGCATGTTATTTTTTGTTAGTTCGAGCTAAATGAGGAATAAGGTGAAGCGTGGCTGTATTTGGGTCGGTGGAGGACAGTTGTTTGATTCCACTAACCGTTTTGAGTGTTTTAGGTATTTGTGTTCTTTTTGCTGTTTTTGTCTTACACTGATGCATTTTTTTTCTTTATCTTTGTTGTTAGCTCTGCCGGCGCCATCATACCATCATATTCGTTCAACTCTCTTCAATAGGCAACTTGAAGAAATGAAGAAGTTTGTTGAGATGTTTAGACCACATTGGAAGAGATTTGGCTGTTCTATTATGTCTGATGGTTGGACAGAGGTAGTTAGGGTTTCGAAGTTTTAAAGCAAAAGCCAAAATAAAATAAAAAAATAAGTGTAAAATTGACTGTGAATAGTTGTGATGCTACAGTGATTATACTACAGTGATATATGAACAGTTCCAGGAGATGAAAAATAAATAGTGACAGGAGATGAAAAATGAACTACACCACTATCGAGTCCCCGGCAGCGGCGCCAAAAACTTGGTAGGCTCGGAAAGATACCTACTATTGTATAAACTGCAAGTGCACAGTGTCGAAAAGCAACACAGGGCAAGCACAGGTCGAACCACAGAGACTTGGAGAGTGTAGAAGTTGATTCTAAATCCTGATTCAGAGAGTAACCAAAAGGGGTTTGATTTTGTCGATACGACGATATGATTTTCAAGTGACTGAAATAATAAAAGTAAAAGATGCAAATAACAAGATATGTAAACAATGATAATATGGATACTAGGTTATTCAAATCCACCAATAACCTATGATGTGCATTCAACTTGTAATATTATTCTTGTCCTTATAGTAGATTCAAGTCTACCGTATAACTAAGGTGTTTCTCCAATGGATAATTTAATAACAACTAAGGTATTTCTCCAAAGCATTAATTGTCTAATTAAGCACAACTAATCTAAAGATCAATATTTGTTTAAGCATGAGTTGTAGCATAATCAACATAGAGATATTCTAACTACAATGGATACATGGCATACATTGTGAGAGCAAGATGTTGAAAAACTTGGATTAAATTATATCTTTAAACAATTCTAAACTTTCAAGAACAAGATACAAGATATGAATACATACCAATGAGATTAGGGCTTCATCTAAACCCTAGTAAATGAAATTAGAACATGAAGAACATTACAACAAAATTGAAATTTGATAAACTAACATGAACAAGCTATTCTTGGATGAGTTTTCAACACAACAACCCTCTCTATTTATACACAAAAATTCTCTCACACTTGGGATCCGAATTTCACTGTAGCAACCACTCAACAATTAAACAAAACATGTTTTCTTAATTGATGGATAGAATGGAATACAATGGGGGTGAGGTGGATGTTTTGGAAAGAATCCAATGGGGGTGAGGTGGAAATGGATTTAGATCTTGGGTTTTGGATCATGGGTTGTTTAATTCCATGAATTTGTAAACAGGTTGCCACTGATCTTGTGAAAGGTTGCAACGCTTCCAACTTTCTTCTCTTTTGTCTTCTCAATTCTTCCAAGCTTTATTTAGTACTTAAAAACACAAAATTAATTAATACAAATATTTATTCTTGAAGATGGTAAGAATGCAGAATTTGGGATAATATATGACTTTGAAGCGCGAAAGATGAGTTAAGTGCCAATGAAAAGGTATATGAATATGCAATATTTGGCACTCATCACTTGGCGTGCTAAGAAGTCAGTGGACTGTTTCCTCTTTCCCACTGAGTCCTAGAATGAGAACGTGGGTGTGAAGCATGTTCTTTAGGATAAGTAAATGGAAAGAAGTCAGTGGACATTGTTTGATTCCACTAACCGTTTTGAGTTGTTTTAGGATAAGTAAATGGAAAGAAAGAGAAGATGGTGCTTGATTCATTTTATTTTTCTTTTGAGTACTTTAGAATTTTCTTTTGTGCTTTGAAAAAAATGATTAAGAAAGAAATATGTGGTGGTAGATGATGCCATGCAAGCACTGGGTCCTAGAATGAGAACGTGGGTGAAGCATGTTATTTTTTGTTAGTTCGAGCTAAATGAGGAATAAGATGAAGCGTGGTTGTATTTGGGTCGATGGAGGACAGTTGTTTGATTCCACTAACCGTTTTGAGTGTTTTAGGTATTTGTGTTCTTTTTGCTGTTTTTGTCTTACACTGATGCATTTTTTTTCTTTATCTTTGTTGTTAGCTCTGCCGGCGCCATCATACCATCATATTCGTTCAACTCTCTTCAATAGGCAACTTGAAGAAATGAAGAAGTTTGTTGAGATGTTTAGACCACATTGGAAGAGATTTGGATATTCTATTATGTCTGATGGTTGGACAGATGGGAAGGGGCGTCATCTTATTAACTTCGTGGTAAATTGTCCAAAAGGATCAGTCTTCTTGAAGTCGGTGGATGCATCATCACGAACAAATGATCAATTTTACATAACTGAACTTGTTAATGAGGTGATCGAAGATGTTGGGATTGGTAATATTGTACAGTTTATTAGTGATAATGGTTCTAATTTTAAGGCTGCTGGGAAGCTTTTAATGATTGATCACCAAACCTTATATTGGACTCCGTGTGCTTCCCACTGCGTCAACTTAATGCTGGAAGATCTTGGTAAGAAGCTTACACCGATAACAAGAGCTGTCACTCTAGGTAAGAGAGTTGTTACCTACATTTATGCTCATTTTCAAGTGTTAGATTTGATGAGAGAAATGACAAGGCAGAGAGAGTTGCATCGGTCTGCAAAGACTAGATTTGCAACCCAATATTATACTGAAAGCCTTCTTGAGCATAAAAATGCATTGCAAATGATGTTTTTCAATGAGAAGTGGACGCAGTCTAGTGTAGCTAAAGAAGTTGTGGGAAAACGATTGTTAAGATTGTTGCTAGTGGTGCATTTTGGGCGCATTGTGAATACTCTTGTAAGGTGTTGAAACCTTTAGTAAATGTCATACGAATGGTGGATATCGAGCTGAAGCCAACCATGGGTGTTATATATGAGGCAATGAGATTGGCAAGGGAAAGGCTACAGATAACATTTAGAGAAGATAAAGGGACTTTGGACAAGATCATGGCTATTGTTAATGAAAGATGGGAGGACCAGTTAGATCACCCTCTCCATGCAGCAGCTTGGTATTTGAACCCGTCTATATTTTATAAAATTCCGCAAGAAGAAATGGACAGTAGCTCAAAGTATTCGAAGCTAAAGAGAGGACTTTTTAATTCAATGGAAAAGTTCATAACTGACGACAACGATCATGATAAAGCTATAAAACAGCTAAGATTGTACGGTGATGCATTTGGAGCGCTAGGAACGCGAGTTGCAATCAGAAGCAGGGATACTACATCACCTTGTAAGTTTTTTCTTATTTAAAACATAGATAACATACAAAAATACAGTTACTTTATTATAGTTCAGGGATACTACAACACCTTATAAGCTTTTTCTCATTTGCTTGGTATTTACTACAGATGATTGGTGGATCACTTATGGCGGAATGGATGTTCCAGAACTCCAAAAATTTGCGATAAGGGTCTTGAGCCAAACTTGTAGTGCTTCATCGTGTGAGCGAAATTGGAGCACATTCGGCAATGTAAGTACTCAATCCTTGAAATTATTACATATATATGAGAATTAGGAAATGCAATATTAGACTTGAATGTTGATAGACAAAGAGTGGTAGACTAGTAGTAACAAAAACATATGTTCATGTCAAACAAACAAACAAAAAGATTCTTGTTCTCTTCTTAGTTAACTATTATACTTTTCAACTGACAGTAGTACTGTTTTATTTGTAAATTCTTCTTATGTGCATTGATGTGTCGTTTTTCACCCATCAGATGCATACAAAGAGGCGCAATCGTTTCTTACAATAGAAATTGAATGACTGTGTTTATATTCAATACAACAAGAAATTGCAGCGTAGATACGAAGAAATACAAAGACATAATTCTGGGGGCCCTGAAATCCCTATTTTTTTAGATGCACTTGATGAAGAAGATAACTGGTTAGACCCTGAGAACTTGAGTGATTTGCTTCATCAAGCTGATGAGTTTACAGGTGCTCAAGCCAGCCATGCTATGGGTATCAGTTCAGGACCAGTTACAAGAGGTAGCCGACGATCTCCAATTGACGCCGTGGATGATGAATTTGATTCTGATTTTAACTGTGAAGATCGAGTACCGGCCAACGAGGGATTATATGGTATTGGACGTCCTTTGGATGATCCGGCAAATGCTATTATGGATGATCTACTTTAGAAATCTAACTAATAGTAGTATGAAGCCCATGTTTTTTTTGCCTGTGATTCTGATTTCCAAAGATGTAACTAATGTCAGACTTGGTATATCACTAATGGTTTTTATTTTGTACGATTGAAGTTTACAACAATTATTATTTTGTAAGATTGAAGTTTACAACAATTATTATTTTCTATTATGTTTTTTTTGAAGCATATTATGGTTATATTTTCCCCTATAGTTATAAAAATATACATTTTATCCTATTATAGTTATATATATAAATAATAAATATTAAAAAAATATATTAATGGTGTATCGCCTGTAAAAACAGATATTATCTTTTGTATAAGTGTATAGGATCCGACCTGTACGATACCGATACACGATATTGACTACCTTGGATGAACCATACTTATGGAAATATGGCGTTGATCAAATCATACGAAGGTGCGTACCTAATTCCGAATTTCAATCTATTCTCTCCTTTTGTCATACTTATGCATGTGGTGGCCACTTTGGTTCTAAACGTACCGCTCTCAAGGTTCTTGAAAGTGGATTTTATTGGCCTACCTTGTTTGAAGATTCATATGTTTTTTGTAAATCGTGTGATAGATGTCAAAGAACGGGCAATCTAGGTGCTCGAAATCAAATGCCACTCACACCAATTCTCGCCGTAGAGATTTTTGATGTGTGGGGTATCGATTTTATGGGCCTTTTTGTCAATTCGAATGGAAATTTTTATATACTTCTTGCCGTAGATTATGTTTCTAAATTGGTGGAGGCTAGAGCCACCAAAACTAATGATTCTCAAGTTGTTTGTGATTTTGTAAGATAAAACATATTCACTAGGCACGGCACACCAAGAGTGGTGATAAGCGATGGAGGCTCACATTTCAAGAAGTCTTTCCACGCTCTCCTCAAGAAGTACAACATAACACACAAGATTGTTACGCCTTACCATCCACAAACTAGTGGACAAGCAGAAATTTCAAACCGTGAAATCAAGTCCATTCTTGAGAAAACGGTGAATACGACAAGGAAAGATTGGAGCTTTAAGCTCAATGATGCACTTTGGGCGTATAGAACGGCGTACAAAACACCGATTGGTATGTCTCCATATAGGTTGGTTTATGGCAAAGCTTGTCATCTTCCGGTTGAACTTGAACATAAGGCTTATTGGGCGATAAAGAAATTCAATATGGAGTATGATGAAGCGGGGAAACAAAGAAAGTTACAACTAAATGAGCTAGAGGAGATACGTAATGATGCTTACGAGAGTGCCCGGATTTACAAGGAAAAGACTAAGCTTTTTCATATGATTTCTCGGAAAAGTTTTGTTGTGGGGCAAAAAGTCATTTTATTTCATTCTCGCCTTAAACTATTTCCTGGAAAATTAAGGTCCCGTTGGATTAGACCATATGTTGTTACTAATGTTTTTCCTTATGGTGCAGTTGAAATTACTAGTCTTAGAGACAACTCGGTATCCAAAGTCAACGGACATAGATTGAAGCCATACTATGAGAACATCGCCTATGTGAATGTGGATGAACTTCCATTTGAAGATTTGATCCCTCTAGAGGAGTAATGTGAAGTATGAGCTATGTCGGGCTGTCGACTTTAAAACAAGCGCTAAGTGGGAGGCAACCCACCGGTTTTGTATCTTTTATCCTTTTGTTTTTTATTTGCTTTTTGTTTTGTGTGTTTATTCTTCTTGTTTCATATCATATTAGGATTTCCCACCTTGACTTTACTAGGAGGATTCAATTACATTGAGGACAATGTAAGGTTTAAGTGTGGGGGAGTGGCTAAGCATATATTTTTGCATAAAAAAAAAAAAAAAAGGAGATTTTTTTTTTTGCATAAAAACTTCAACTTTGAGAGATTTTAGAGTCACTAGCATGCTTCTAGGTATGATTACATAGAGAATTCTGACCGACATAACTGAACTTGGAAGTGTTAGGGAACTATGTTTGATTTCTTGCTTGTTAGAGTGTTAAATAATGGATTTAATCATGCCGGTGATGCAAATTTGGTGCAGGGGGAAGTGCGTTATTAGAGTTGCTGACCAATCATTAGTGGAGACTACCCATTTTCATATCAACCAAGGCACCGACCAAAAATTCTTCCTTTACTAAAGAGCTTCTTTTGAGTGTGTGTCACCGTACGTTAATTCCGGGTAGAATGGTGAGCTACCCAATTTCAGCACTATTTTGATCTCTTGAGTGCTAATATTTGTCAATCATGAGGGTGACGTATATAGATGAAAGCCACCTTCTTGTAGTTCGATTTGCAGTTAGCACCATTCTCTCTCTCAACAACAACGGGTCCATAGAAACACCATAATCATCAACAACAAGGGAGCGACATCAAAATCTACAAGGAAAGTTGAAAAGGTTCAAGGTTTGCAAGCAACAATGGAACAAGAAGAAGAGCAAATTTCATATTCAAGTAAAGCAACATACAATGAGCAGATTTTACATACATGTTGAAGACTTAAAATGCAATGAGGTAATTATATATCCAAGTATTAAGACTTATTTACAAAAGCGAAGAAAAGCGAAAGGTGAGAATTATTGAAGTTTATGATTTCTAGACGATACAAGTTGTGAAAAATCAAGCGGTTAATTACTTTTCCACGGCCATGGTTTATTTTATTTTTCACTTTGTTTTATATTTTGTTTCTCTTGATTGAAAAGAAAAAAAAAAATGAAAGAAAAAAAAAATAGAAAAAGAAAAGAAAAGAAAAGAAAAAAATATATATATGAGACAAGAGAAATATCTATTATTGTTTTGTTTTGAATAAGCCGTGGGGAAGGAAAATCTATAATGAAGTTTCAAGCGATAAGGATTTTGAGGAAAAAGGTTACAAATTGTCAAGGATCTATGAAGTTCTAGTATTTATCATCAATAGTTGAAGCCGAAGACCAAGAAGATGAAGACAAGGAGCGGAAGACGTTTCTATTGGATTCTGTGAGAGTGGTGTTATCATAATTGGCAATCGGATGTGAAGGTAAGTAAGTAATCTCATCCTCGATATAAGTGGTTGATTTCCTTTCTTAGAGATCGTTAGAAAAATGGTTTTTCAAAATGTTAAAAGATGTGGGTTTTTCAAAATTTCGGAAGTTATCCTTCCCACCATTCAACGTGTTGCAGGAATTCTCTCTTCATTCCTACCTGCACACATGTGAGACCCATAAAAAAGCCGTATTTTTGAGTGCAATTATCATAAAAGCCTTTTGGTGAGGTAGAAGTCGAGGCGAAATGCTTATTGATCGTTTCTCAAACATGTGTTCTCTCGTTATGGTGTGGTTATTTCTCACTCAACATTTAAGAATGAGAATATGTTCTTTAGTATTTCTAACTTCTTATTACTAGCATGCAGAAACTCTATGTCCTCATAACTCTTTGGATGCTTGGGACGCTGGAACGCTTTGAAGTTGTAAGTTTTAGTTTGATTTGCTCGAGGACTAGCAAAGTCCAAGTGTGGGGGAATATGATAGGTGTAGAATACACCTAATTTACTATCTAGTAGTTTATGCTTTCTTAGCTATTTTTCTTGCAAATTATGTATTTTACGCGTGTTTTTGAGTTATTAGGTACTCTGGAGTCGCACGGAGGAAAAGAAGAAGAAATCACCAAATTTGGGCAAAAAGGTCAAAACTGTCATTTTCCAGGAAAACACTATCGGGAGACGAGCCACGGTTAAAGGGAAACTCTCTCAGAGGAGTACTAAAGACAGACAAGCCAAGATTACGAGACAACTCAATTGGAGGAGCACTAAAGACAGTCTAGTTAACTGTTGAGGGGCAACCTAACTGGATAGCCCTTATCCAAAGAAGACTGCTTGTTATAAGACATCCAAATGGGTGGTCTGTAAACATGGTCTATGCCCAAACCCCGAACCCGTAAACCAGACCCGGATCCAAGACCCAGCTTCTTTATTCTAAACCCTAAAATTGAGAGCCTCTCAATCATTTCTGTTCTACACTGAAATTTGTGTATGAGAAGAGAGGCTGCTGTATTTCCGAGAAATTGAGAGAGGACATCAAGAACAGAGATAGTCGAGAAATAATGATGCTGCTAATTCGAGTGAGAAATCGAAACTGATATAGAGAAGCATTTAGAGTTTTCAGCAATCAATCGATGGAGATGGACGAATTGATAATCAGGGTTCTGGTGATGTTATGGTGGAGTTGAGATGAAATCCAGTGATGGGTTTTGTTGTTCGAAGTTCAAGCAACAGGTGAGTGATGAATTAAGCCGATTTGTTAATAATTGAGATAATAATGAAGAAATTAGGGTTTGTTTGGTTCTGTGAAATCGAAAGAAAAAGATGGGTTTTGTTGAAGAAATTGGGGATCTGTTGAGATTGTTACAAGAGAATATTTTCATGGGTTGTCAGTGATGGTGGTATAATTGTTATGAAGGGTTTCATGAATTTGATGGAATTTTGGCTACACAGAGAAGATGGGTATGAGACATAGAAGAGAATTAGAAGCTGTTGGTGGTAGTATTTGAGGAGCAACTGCAATTGATTCAGATGGGAAATGGTGACTGGAGAGAAATTGGTTTGCTTCCATAGATGTTGTTGGTGGTGAGATTCAGTTGGACAGATGTGTTAGTAGAGATCAAATGCTAGCTGAGTTGAGGATGAAGCTGTGGCTATAAGTTGCAATCCAGAGAAGGTTGAGTACTGTGTTGGTGGTGCTGTTGTTAAATGGGTAGCTGTAGTTGTGTGGTGAACTGCAAATGGTTAAATTAGAGTCAAGAATGAAACTCAGATGCAGATGTTGATGGTGCTGGAAAGGTTGTAAAGCTGAAATTGCAAGAGTTTGTTACTGAATGGCCAAGCATGAAATGGAGCTGTTGGTGTTATGAGCTCATGCAGTTCAGGTTTCAGGTCAGGGCTGAGCAATGGGTATTGGTTCACATCTACAGCTGCTATGTGTGCTACCATGGTTGTGGCAATGGAAGTGATGGAAGTCAGATGAGGTTACTGACGCAGAAAAGGAGATGGCTATGAAAGTTGAAGGAATGGAATGTATGGTCTTGTGGAGTTGCAATAAGGGAGAAGTGGCAATGTGCAGTGAGAATAGAAGCTGGAATTGAGTTTCAGGGGTTGGAATGAATATTGAATGTAATGAGTTGGAACTGACAGATGACATCCATCATGGCTGGGTAGCAGGACTGGTATGGCCATCTTGGCCGTGAACAATAAGGTTCAGTGCAAGTGGCTTGGTCAGAACTAGTCAGCCGAGTTAGCCAGCTGACTCGGTTCTGACTCGTTCTAACTCAGCCCCTTGACCCTTGACCTTTGACTAACAGTTTGACTGACGGTTGACTCATTTGACCGTTAGTCATAACGGTTGACTGGACAGAATATTCCTTCACCGGGACAGAATTTTCAGGTGGCCGGCGGCGACGAATTTCGGCCAAAAACACAGTTTTACGGCGAGCAAAAATGCAGAATTTTGGATGGACTTCTCTCATGTGTGTGAAGACTTAGAAGTGGGAATTGGATGAAAACTTGGAAGTTTTGGAGAATTGGACTAGAATTTGGAATATGGCTCAATTTTGGAAAGTGGTGTTCTTTTGGAATGAGGATTCTTTTCCTACAAAGATATGGAGAGCATTGAAGCCTATAAATAAGAGAGTTCTCTATAACTTTTTACACACATCTACTTTGGAGAAGGAGTTAAAGTGCACAAGGATTGGAGGAAGGAGCAACCGCCATCTTTTCAATAAGTTTTTCTTTCTTCCTTTATCATTATTATTATTGTGTGAACTCCGAATTATGAGTAGCTAATTTTCTTATTGATTTAGGATGAATTCCTAGTTCTTAATATATGGTTTGAGTTTTGTTTCAATTCTACTTTGAAGTTTTTCATATGATTATCGATTGTTTTTGCTAATATTAATGTTTATGTTTGATTGATAGGTCGTTTGGCTGGCCAACTAAATTGATTTGTTAATTAATCTAAAGCTAGTGAAAGTTAGGGGATAAGTAATCGTTTCTTGACTATTTACATAAGTAGAAAACACAAGACCTTGCGGAGGGATTCCGTGGAGCAATTGTGTGTGAAAACAACGTTAGCAAGTGGACCTTGATCTAAGAGTTTAACTACTAATATCAACCTAATAAATTCATGAATCTTAATGCGTTTAACTAAATTACATCTTGGGTGATCTACTACTAGGTGGTTTGGTGAATAGAATCCGGTAGGCGAGAACTTCCGTATCCGGTGAAATAAGGGATTTTGGGGTTAGCACTGATCTAGCTGCTATACCTACGGTTGGTGATAATCTATGACTAATAACAAGTGGGAAAGAACATAACTTTAATCATTGTTTTGCAGCGAAGAAGTATTCCTTGATCTATTCTCTCTCATTGATTTCAACTTACACTTTTAATTACTTTGTTTAATTCTTTTGCTTTATAAATTTTACAACCAATACCCCCCTTTTTGTGACAATTATACAACTAGAATCTCTTGCTCCTCGTGGGATCGACCTTGACTACCCTATATTACTCTTTAATTAGGTAGTAAAGTATTAATTAATTTGTTGTGGTTACGACACGCGTACAATACATTCACAAATCTATAGCTTCTCTGAATTCCATTCAGCTTATTAACCAAAACCACCCCTCGCCATTGTCTGTAGCAGCAACATTTATGCTTCCTCTATCATTACCTGTGTAAGTCACCAGCTATCAACCCATGTAACTGCAACCTCATGCTTGGCCATTTCAAACTCAAATGGCAGCAGCAGCTCACCAGACTTCTAAATCCTGCAATTGGCACCTATACCAGCTTGCACCTGTTCTTCTTAGCACACACTGGCAGTAGTTCCATTGAAAAGCTTCACCTTTTACAGGAACCCACAACACCACTGCAACACTTCTCAGATCATGGCTTACAGCAACTGCATCACCACAAGCTCATGTGCACTACCACTCTATCTCTATTCCAAGTCCCACACAAAACCATCCCCCGTCTGCTCTAATCCAACACCAAGCACAACTCATTAAATGCAGCTTCATATCAAGTCACCACCAATGTCTTCGATGCCACTTTCATCAGCTGCAAGTAACAAAATGCATCTACACTAGTACCTTCTTCTTAACACCACAAACAACTTGACTAAATTAACAGTACAACATCACCCTTTCGGCCATCTAAATCAACCAACAACTAAACCATTACTTCCATGAGTTCATACATCTCAGCAGCAACAACTTCTCCATATCAGCTTCACTCCTAGTAACTGCAACCCTAGGCTCACCACCACAAATTCACCTTCTGCAGCAAAAAGCCTTCTGCACTTCTTCCACAGCCATACTCAAGCCTCCATTGCAATGCCGTTCAGCTCACCCTTGTATCACCAGAACCCATTGTTCTCTACCTGTAATATCATCAGTTCCATTTCAATACCTCCAAATCAACCACTGACACCACCAACAAAACCCCAGTTCAGAAGCTCCTTCTCAGTACACCAAACCATTCCTCCATTTCCAGCTCAACCTGACAGCATCACTTCAGTTCCACATCTTTAGTTCAAAACTCTGGTGGTTCAGGCATTTTCACAGACACCTTGTATGCCAGAAGCTGGTGATACACATTGAACTTGTTGTTGATTCTTAAACCATTCCATCTCCTTCCCTGTAAGCATACAAAACCCATTCAATCACACACAATCAACATTCATAAATCTCATAGTTTGTCAGCAAAGATCAATGGCAGCAAACACTCTCTTCGGCTGATCTTGTGGCAAAAACTTCATTTTTTCCCTGATTTGTAGCTTAAAAACTTCACCCGTTCTTGAATTCAATAGAAACACATTCTTCTAAAGTCTCTCAATTTCAGAATGCCCATGAATCTCTACCATCTGATACCAACAGCAATCATCAAACCCCTCTTCAATTTCTCCCATATTGTTCCTAAAAATTCATAAGAACTCACAAATCCCTAACTTTCCTGTTGAATTTGAACTCAATGATGAGCTCAGAATCCCATCAATTCCCTTAAAAATGCTCACCAGATCCGTGATTTAGCCGGTGTGACTACTGTCTGCAATTGACACGTCTAGGTCTGAAACTTGGTTTGCCTGTATTAAACTGGAAGAGCAGTTCTTAGCCTAGTTTTCTAAGATGATAAGTGGATTAATACACCCCACTTATGAGCCACCCAATGGAGGTGCCCTGACTGAACTAGCTAGTCCCCGCAGTAGTTTTATGTCCGCAACTTTGACTTGCTTCAAAAGATCCCAACTTCTCCATACAAAGTCAGAAAGACCTCATTCTTTGGCAACTAGCTCCGCCTTTTCTTTCTCTTTGAGATGATAAGACGAAATCCTGGATTTGAGCGAGTTCCACTTCTTTTTGCTCTAATGACTCCAAAGCACCTAATAACTCAAAACTAAACATAAGAGATGCAATTCACAAGGATAATAGAAAATAAAGCATAAATACTAGATATAAAATTAGGTGTTTTAAACACCTATCAAATTCCCCCACACTTTGACTTTGCTAGTCCTCGAGCAAATAAAATAAAATAATTATAAAACATACATAAAACTCAGTGTCATCGAGGCTACGATTACTCTTAGCATAAATAACAAGCCTTTGAACCCCTAGGTGTCCCTAGTGGACGAGTTTTAGTCTCGTGAAGGTTTACAAGAGGTCTACCTACAAAACCTATATTTCCAACTCCAGCTACCTGTGACAAATCTATGAACGAATCCAAAATGACTACAGGAGGAGGTACCCTGATTCAAATTCAATTCATATATAAATAAATTAAGTTTTTCTTAGAAAGTCGAACAAACCACAATACTTGGAATCTGACTAACCACAATCACAATGAAAAGATTAAGAAGATGAATATAGAGCTAGATGTTTGCGAATGTTAACAAGTTATCGGTGTTTCCCATATTTGTCTGAAGGTCACTACCAAAACAAACCTAATAATCCTATTGGATTGAGCTACTAGTCTGAATTCTAGTGTCAACACACTGGCATATACAAGGGAACCGGCGATCAACAATCTTAATTCTACATCAACTCAACTGGCATATACAAGGGAACCAGGAGTCGACTTTATTCAACACAATAATTTTTTTTTTTTTTCACTTTTTTTTTTGTTTTTTCGAGACAACATGATTAGATCTTTTGGATACAAGCGCATGATTCTTGTTAGCAGATTACATGATAGTTCCCTTGGATCCTGTATTCCACGCTTGTTTAGGCGACGAAGACAGGGAGAACACACACATATTGCTATCCAAGTGTCATTTTTATTCCGATTGGTCTAATTGGTCGGTTTTTTTTTTTAGCAACTCAATCACTCTATTTCATCCTAGCAGTAATAATAATTCGATGTTCAGTGACCCACCAAATCACTTAGATAACAATAGATAAACATGGAAAAATAAAAATAGAACGTGATATGGTGATATTCCGAGATTTGGTAACAACTATCATATTATTTCTAACATTTGAATAATTATGTCCTTTTAATTAATGGGTTCCTCAACTCCGGCAGCCAAGATGGTTCCGTCCATTTAGATTGATAGTGTCATCCTAAAGGCACGTGTTTCTAGGTTTCAGAGTGTATAAAGCAACTTTTTTTTTTTTCTATTTTTTTTATATAAACACAAAGGAAAACTAACAAGGCTAAAAACTCTATATGAGAACACTCCCCCACACTTAAACTTTACATTGTCCTCAATGTAAATTTAGTCATTCAAAGTAAAGTTCAAGATGGGAAATTCATAACATGGTATATATACACAATAAGAAAATAAAATGCATGATAAAAACGGATACTCCAACTCATAGTTATTTCTGAACAATAGAGAATAAACACTAAACAAGCTATTTAGTTGGTATCTAATCCCAACTCATTCAATATATATATACCTCACCGCCAAGAAAAAATTCCATCTACTTAGAAAGGCTAGTGTTTATTCTAAATTGTTCAAAAATCTCTAAAAGATGGAGTTTTGATATGCAAATATCCAAAATAAGAAAATAAAGATAAAAAACTTGAGAAATAAAAAGATAGAGATAGATACACAAAACCAGTGGGTTGCCTCCCATTTAGCGCTTGGTTTAAAGTCGTCAGCCCGACTTGCAAGACGAATTCTCCATACACCAATAGCCGGAAAAGTTGTGGATCCATCCATATCAACTGTTTTCAAACACTAGCTTCGCATAAATATTAGTAATATAAAAAAGAAATGAAGCTATTAACCGATAAAAGCTTCCCCCACACTTATTTTTGTCCGCACTTGGAAGTGTATAAAGAATATATAAGGTGGGTACTTCCACGGTTTCTTCTTTGAAAACCTGCATAGTATGAGAATCAAGCATCTCTAATGGCGGATAACGAGAAACAAATAAGAGGTAAAGGAGAAGAAATAATATGCACAGGGTTAGAAAAACCTCGCACAATCTCTTGTATCACGGAATCCTCTTCACCCTTGAAAAACTCAAGTGAATTATTCACCTATTGTATATCATGGTCCTCTATTAAACCTTGCAACCATTCTTCGTCCGTTTCTGCCTTAACCAAAGTCTCGACATCAACATCATCATTACAATCATATGAAAGCTCAATTGGGTCTTCCACAATATTGGTCATATCGGTTTCATTCTCAACATACTCCTCTTTGTTGTAAGGCACATATTCCACTGCGGATTCAAGTCTCACCATAAGGAACTTTTTTAGAACACTCATTGCATCATCCTCAAGCTCTACCTTTTGATTAGGTTCTTGATCGTGATAAATATCAATGCTTGAGTAAGCTACACTAGTGTCATCATATTCTTTTTCAACTTCACCTTGCTTGCAAAAAGACTTCATTGTACACTCTTCGGGGTTGTCACCATAAATTGGTTCAAGCGATGTACTTCCATAGTCATCGTCACTATCATAGTTAACATAAGATTGGCTACCACTTCCCAAAGATTGGTATTTCGCAGAATTTTGCATGTCCTCTTTGCATTCTTCAATCCCTTGTCTTAAATTGGAAACACCTTTTTGAAGCTCTTGGAGTGATCCATCCAAATTTTGAAAATAGCGTTCCATTTGTTGGTAAAGCTCATTCGACAAAGAAAAAGTAGAATTACTTACTTTAGTATTGCTAGGCCAATTATCTTCCCTTTGAATGGGTGAATGATCATAACTACGACCAGAAATTGGGCCAAACATACTATGAGCACAATCAGTCGTTGAAACAGGTTCCATGCTTGGTTATCTACAAACTGACTCCATGCTGACCATAAATTGTTGCATTTCATCTACCAAACTAGAAGAAATATTAATAGAATCACAACTATTCTCCCCTCCTTGTGGTTGCTCACTTACATATCCTCCGTAAGAAGGTTGGAATGTATGAGAACAACTAAAAGGGTACGTAGAGTATTGACCATAACCAAAGGATTGGTTTTGATTATACTCCCCATAAGGGTGATAGTTGTCATAGTGTTGAGGTTGAAAATCGTACCCATTGTTCAAATATGCTCCGTCCATTAGAAACAAGTACCTGAAATAAGATTATCAAACCAAGGTTAAAAACCAGAAAATAAGAAAAACAAAAATAAGAAACCAAAAACAAGTGACAACCGTTGCCTCCCCGGCAACGGCGCCAAAATTTGATCGGTGTCGTATGCGTCAAAAATAAATTTACTTTCTCACTACTCAAAATATAAAATATAGCAAGGGAAAGAAAGGATCGTTCCCACAGAGAGGTCTAGGTTGTCGTTTGTTTTGGTTTCCTATAAGTAACTCCCACTGGTTTTTCTGATTTTTATGCAAGTAATAAAAGTAAAAGCAAAACAAAGAAATAAACAAACACGCAAATCAAGGATATGAAATATTGGGTAAAGATTTCATCTTTAATTGTAAACAAGTTTTTGAATGTATGAATAGAATTCGTATTTAATCTCGCTATCATCAAAAGCCCTAGAATACCTTATTGCAATAATACTCTGTAAATTTCCTAAATTTATCAACAAACACATTAGAGTTGCGTATGTGAATTCTACCTAAAGAATAACCTAACGTCTTGCGCTAATTAAGTTCAATTCCTAGGAGCATTAAGTTTTAGAAATAGGCTAATCAATGCAACTATCATACATTGCGCATGACAATTCGGACAAAGGTCAATTTCTACATATGATTACAAGAGTGCATCACTACAAACCATAATCATATCATGCTACTCATATTCAAGGTTATCGCTCGATGAAAACCCTAAAATATCTATAGATATGGATATATGTTCAATCAATTCTAGACTCAACCAAACAAACATTCAATCATATTGCAATACATCAATCATGCAATTATTATAATCAGTAGAAAGTGAACGATGGTTTTGAGAGAAAACTAACTCATAAAGATCAAAACTTGTTTTCAAAATCCGACTACATCTTTAACCAATAAGAAAACTTAGTTCATATTCATGGAGTTCATAACAAAACACATAGAAGAAAGCATCATGTTCTAAACCCTAGAAAACAAAAGTAGCAGCAGCTCTCCCTAATGGAGATATATCTTAGGTTTAAAGAAATACTTTTCTATTTATATGCATCTCCCAAAAGGATACTCAAAAGTAGGTCAAGTCTTCTCAAAACCCGTCTCAAATTCATCCACCAAGCCCATGTGTGAGAAATATGTCTCTGGAATTTTTGGGTCCAAAAATGGTCGATGGATTGCTGACGTCATCGCTGGAATCCGGCCGCCGGAAACTGACTCTGCCAAGCTGACAAATCAGACACTGTCTCCAAGCATTTGCATACTTCCAACAGCTAAGCTCTAGTTATCTACAGTTCATATATTCATCGAAACCATCTAAGCCAATTTCTTTGTTCTTGCGGAAACGTGCCCAAAAGCGCGACTTCAAACTCATATATCCCACCGTCGACTCTTGCATCCGACTCGAACCCCCTTCATGATTCAGTGAAACATTGCAATTCCCATTTTCCATTCCAAAATCCGGAAACCGGAACTAGTACCACCGACTCGCCATTTTCGCTCACTTTTCGCACTATTTCTGCAATCTTGTTCAGGCACTATCACTTCCCTGCAATTCCTAACATGCATCTAAGCTCATTTTGTAGCTTGAATCACCACCAGTTCCAGCAATCCCTTCTATCCTCTCAACAATAGCTCCAATTCATGACTGCGACACCTATAACCCTCTTCCAGTTCCACCTGCAATGCATACATTCACAAATCTGTATCTTCTCTGAATTCCATCCAGCTTATTAACCAAAACCACCCGAAACTGCAGCTAGCCATTTCTCGCAGAACTCGCCATTGTCTGTAGCAACAACATTTCTGCTTCTTCCATCATTCCATGTGTAAGTCACCAGCTATCAACCCATGTAACTGAAACCTCAGGCTTGGCCATTTCAAACTCAAATGGCAGCAACATCTCACCAGACTTCTAAATCCTGCAATTGCCACCTACACCAGCTTGCACCTGTTCTTATTAGCACACACTGGCAGTAGTTCCATTGAACAACTTCACCTCTTACTGGAACCCATAACACCACTGCAACACTTCTCAGATCATGGCTTACAGCAACTGCATCACCACAAGCTCATGTGCACTAGCACTTGATAGGCTTATAAAGATACCTACTTCTATGTATAAACTGCAAGTGCACAGTGTCGACAAGCAACACAGGGAAAGCACAAGTCGAACCACAGAGACTTGGAGAGTGTAGAAGTTGATTCTAAATCCTTACTAAGAACTGATTTAGAGAGTAACCAAAGGGGGTTTGTTTTTGTCGATACGATGAGATATTGGCAAAGACTTAATAGAAAGTAATTTGAATTAAAATATGCAATTAAATCAAGGTGTAAATATTGAGAATATGGATACTAGGGTATTCAAATCCACCACTAACCTATGATATGCATTCAACTTGTAATATTATTCTTGTCCTTACAGCAGATTCAAGTCTACCGTATATCTAAGGTGTTTCTCCAATGGATAATTTAATCACAACTAAAGTATTTCTCCAAAGCATTAGCTGTCTAAATAAAGCACAACTAATCTGAGGATCAATATTTGGTTAATCATGAGTTGTAGCATAATCAACATAGAGATATTCTAACTACAATGGATACATAACATTCATTGTGAGAGCAAGATGTTGACAAACTTGGATTAAAATATATCTTTAAACAATTCTAAACTTTCAAGAACAATATACAATATATGAATACATAACAATAAGTTACGGCTTTATTTAAACCCTCGCAAATGAAATTAGAACATGAACAAAATGGAATTAAAACAGAAATTAAAAGTAGCAGTGAAGTGTCTGGCTACTCCGGCCTCTTCCCCCCCCCCCCCCTTTGAGCCCTTACAATTTCTTCTCAATTTATAACAAATTCTTCCCAATTCTCCACACTATATTCGAATTCTAATAGAATATTAGTATTCTTCAAATGTTCCACGCTGCTGCCCATATGCTCTGACACGCCCACGCCTTGCCCATGATGATATTTCGACCATTCCTCCACCTTTCCGCCCACGCTCCCACTTTTTCTACCAGCTTCCTTTTGTCTTCTTCTTCTCACTCATTTTGTTCTTTGCCCACTTGTATTCTTCCACGCCCCCAATGTCTCTCCCTCTTCAACAACTCAAGCTCTCTTTCTATTTCTTTAGATTTAGTCCCATGCGCATGTGATGTTGGGAATTACTTTCTCCTTCTTTCTTGCTTTCCAGCTAACAGAACACTAACCTTATCTTCACGTGCTTCTCTCCAACATCTTATCATCTCTTTCCATCATTCTTCTACTCCCACTCGAGTTGCTCATTCTTCCCCCACGAATTTGTGTCTCTTTAAATTCCCACGATTTCGGTCTTCTTCTCCCACTGATGTCTCTTCACGTGCGCCCATAATTTGTTGTTTTCCCCACGAGTGGGTAAGGTGTGGGTAGAACATGGAGGGAGTGTTTGGCTAGGCCAAGTGTATGAAGGGTGTAGACAAACTGTGGTGTGAGGCGGACTCTTCTAATCTTTTATACAACGAATGAAAAACACCGTTGGTTGCAGCTCCTAGAATCGATCGAACGGTCCAATTTTCTGCTCTTTTGTCTCCTCAATTCTTCCAAGCTTTATTTAGTACTTAAAAACACAAAATTAAATAATACTAATATTTATTCTTGAAAATGGTAAAAATGCAGAATTTGGGATAATATATGACTTTGAAGCGCGAAAGATGAGTTAAGTGTCAATGAAAAGGTGTATGAATATGCAATATTTGGCACTCATCACCACTCTATCTCAATTCCAAGTCCCACACAAAACCATCCCCCGTCTGCTCTAATCCAACACCAAGCACAACTCATTAAATGCAGCTCATATCAAGTCACCACCAATGTCTTCGATGCCACTTTCATCAGCTGCAAGTAACAAACTGCATCTACACTAGTACCTTCTTCTTAACACCACAAACAACTTGACTGCATTAACAGTACAACATCACCCTTTCAACCATCTAAATCAACCAACAACTAAACCATTACTTCCTTGAGTTCATACATCTCAGCAGCAGCAATTTTTCCATATCAGCTTCATTCCTAGTAACTGCAACCCTGGGATCACCACCACAAATTCACCTTCTGCAGCAACAAGCCTTCTGCACTTCCGCCACAGCCATACTCAAGCCTCCATTGCAATGCCGTTCAGCTCACCCTTGTATCACCAGAACCCATTGTTCTCTACCTGCAATATCATCAGTTTCATTTCAATACCACCAAATCAACCACTGACACCACTAACAAAACCCCGGTTCAGAAGCTCCTTCTCAGTACACCAAACCATTCCTCCAT
This sequence comes from Papaver bracteatum, assembly GCA_023529315.1. Lineage (NCBI taxonomy): Eukaryota > Viridiplantae > Streptophyta > Magnoliopsida > Ranunculales > Papaveraceae > Papaver > Papaver bracteatum. The sequence goes on from JAJJWX010003646.1 coordinate 1,136,591, forward strand.
TTCCAGCTCAACCTGACAGCATCACTTCAGTTCCACATCTTTAGTTCAAAACTCTGGTGGTTCAGGCATTTTCACAGACACCTTGTATGTCAGAAGCTAGTGATACACATTGAACTTGCTGTTGATTCTTAAACCATTCAATCTCCTTCCCTGTAAGCATACAAAACCCATTCAATCACACACAATCAACATTCATAAATCTCATAGTTTGCCAGCAAAGATCAATGGCAACAAACACTCTCTTCGGATGTTCTTGTGGCAAAAACTTCATTCTTTCCCTGATTTGTAGCTTAAAAACTTCACCCGTTCTTGAATTCAATAGAAACCCATTCTTCTAAAATCTCTCAATCTCAGAATGCCCATGAATCTCTACCATTTGCTACCAACAGCAATCATCAAACCCCTCTTCAATTTCTCCCATATTGTTCCTGAAAATTCACAAGAACTCACAAATCCCTGACTTTCCTATTGAATTTGAACTCAAGGATGAGCTCAGAATCCTATCAATTCCCTTAAAAATGCTCACCAGATCCGTGATTTAGCCGGTGTGACTACTATCTGCAATTGCCACGGCTAGGTCTGAAACTTGGTTTGCCTGTATTAAACTGGAAGAGCAGTTCTTGGCCTAGTTTTCTAAGATGATAAGTGAATTAATACACCCCAATGATGAGCCACACAATGGAGGAGCCCTGACTGAACTAGCTATTACCCACAGCAGTTCTGTGTCCGCAACTTTGAATTGCTTCCAAATCTCCCAACTTCTCCATACAAAGTCAGAAAGACCTCATTCTTTGGCAACTGGCTCCGCCTTTTCTTTCTCTTTGAGATGATAAGACGAAATCCTGGATTTGAGCGAGTTCCACTTCTTTTTGCTCTAATGACTCCAAAGCACCTAATAACTCAAAACTAAACATAAGAGATGCAATTCACAAGGATAATAGCAAAGAAAGTATAAATACTAGATATAAAATTAGGTATTTTAGACACCTATCAATTGTTATGCCAAAGCTTGTTCTTGTTTTCTTGCCCTTTACACAACGTTCATAAAATGCCTACTTACATGCAATAACACCTTTTAACAAGTCTTGTTGAATCAAACTATGAAGCGACTTCTCACTAGGATGTGCAAGTCTCATGTGCCATAGCTTCGTCTTTTCGGTAGTTGCACTCTCGATGTTTTCAATAATGGACAAATCCCCTATTGTTGTACTCCCAATCAAGTAGTACAAGTCATGATGACGTGTTCCCTTCATGATTACCATAGATCCAGAGATTACCTTTAGAACACTATTTTCAGTGACTAACTTGTAGCCATTAGCTTTTAAAGTTTTGAGTGAAATGGATTCTTCTTTATAGTAGGTACATATCCTACATCCTTCATCTCCATAACCATACCATCATACATCTTGATAAGAACACTACCAATCCCAATTATCCTGCAGGTATGATTGTTTCCTATACGTGATTCTTCATTAAGCTCTTCAAAGGTATGGACATATATGATACGTTGATCAGGTATATAATATCCATGAACAAGATGATGGTGTCACAATCGGAGAGAAAACAGAAGCATCATCTGATTCTTCACTTAATTTTGTAATGTTCACCTCGGTCTTAATGTTATCTCCTTCTCTCGCCTTATGCTTGGTACAATCCTTATCCCAATGACCAAAATCATGGAACAAGCACACTCATCCTTATGCAGTCATATTCTACTCTTATTACACCCTCTACCTTTACTATGATCACCGGTCTTCTTTCTCCTGTCTAGTGAGCGACCCCTTGAATAGCTTCACTTGCAAGGTCTTCACGGTTCATCTTCCGGAAATCCTCATTACACAAAGCTATAGTGACCTCAGTATACATCATGTTATCATTGTCGTGCATGAAATCCCTAATCACGGGTTCATACCTTTTAGTGAGAGAGTTTATCAGACATAAAGCTTGTTCCTCGTCCTCGATTATCTCATCGTAGTTAACCAACCTCAGAAAAGTTTACTATATGAATATATGTGTTCTGTCAGAGTTGCGCCCTTCTTCATGTTTTAGCGATACAAATTTCTTCACAAGGTATACCTTCTCTATCTTTTCCCAAAGGTCCTTATCCGAAGTTATTAGAGCATTGCTCGGTCGAAATCGCATGCGTTGCTATCTCAAGCATGTTTGTCAATATTAGTGATCAAAACTATAAATTCTTTGATTTCTAGTATACTATAGCTAAGATCTCAGACTAGGATAAAAAGTGTAGTTGAGCTCAAGAAGTCCATGGTGATCATCTTACAAGACGAAGGACTACTCAAGGAACCAGTGGATCTTCGTCGACTAAAAGGTATGTGGAGACTTGAACTTATCTATCACTCGAAAGTCTATCTATTTTATCTCCTATCTTGAGACAAAAGTCGTATTACTATATAGACTAAGAATATACACATATGATATTTCAAGCTGAGTATATCTCGCTTATCTATTTCTCGAAATATGTGTTAATAAAGCTTTCGCTTTAGCCAAGTTCATCTTTACCTAGTGACGAAAGTCATGTTAGGTTTCAATCATTTTGGAAATTGCTCTGACGAAAAATAGTTTATGAATAACAACTATATAATGCCCTATGAGAATGTTTCAATGATTGAAATGAGAGTTTAGACAATATAACCATTGGAGGATATAAGCATTGTTGTGGCAACACATATATGTATAATTCCTTATTGCTTGAACCGAAGTTTGCGAACTTTGTTGATCAAGTGAAACCGGAGAAGAGCGTGAGCTTCAGTCCGCGAACCCAGTCTGCGAACTGGCAAAAGTTCTCGACCGAGAATTTCTACTGGAGTTTGTAAACTCCATCCGGAAACTTAAGTCCACGAACCCAGTCTGCGAACTTGAGTAGGTTATGTCTAAAAATGATGTTTGTGAACTTATCTTAATAATCTAAGGAATTCTATTCCAAACCATGGCTTTATAGCTCATGAATCGATTCGAGTGAATCACATCGTTTTTGCTTAAATTGTGTCTTGTGCGCTACATAAATATCTAAGCAATTGAACAACTCTTTAACTAGTTCATTTGATTCATTTGGAATAGTTATGGTGAAGAAGAATATGGTTGATATGAAAGTTATCATTTGGCTAACCATTTGGTTAACTAGTGTTGAACCAACTAATGTACAAGTTTGGGTACGGTTTTCACAAGCCTACAAACGTGCAGTACATGTGTGTATAACAAGCTATGTTTTTAATCTAACGGTTGATATATTAGTTTATATCTAATCAGGTTTTCATCTAACAATGAATATTGAATGTTTTGTTACTAAGATAACATTGATTGCAAACCCTGATTTGAAAGACTATATAAGGGAGAAATCTAGCAACTGGGAAACTGAAAAGGCAAGGGTACCCCAAATATAACTCAAGCTATTACTTTTCCTTCCTATAAGTCCTTTCCCCGAAAGTGATTGTCTATGGACTGAGCCGAGATAATACAACAAATCGGTTCACACTTTGTGTGATCGTCTATATACGAGATCTAGATAATACAACAACAAAGTGTGTTTACTTGATACAAAGGTTCAGACTTAACCAAACTCAATAGGATTCACGTATCAAGTAAATAGGAATTAACGTTTGTGCAATTTACTTTAATTATAATAAAACAATTATAATGCGGAAATAAAAAGTAAATGACACATCAAGATTTTGTTAACGAGGAAACCGCAAATGCAGAAAAACCCCGAGACCTAGTCCAGAATTGAATACTCTCAGGATTAAGCCGCTATACAAAATAAACCAACTTGGTATAGTTGAGACCAAGCAACTAAACCTATAGTTCACCTAATTCCATTTGTATTCCCACGCCTCCAACCTGTAAACAAGTCACGTACTTGGACCAATTCCTTTGGATCGTATTCCAAACAGAAAAGGAACAACAAATATGTTTGGTATTAACTCTCTTCAACCAAGTGATAGGAGTTGCGCAAAGGTTCCCTTATTTATCTTAACATAAACTCCTTTGCCAGGTTCCAAGATCTATCTTATATTCAATCACCCAAAGGCAATCGTTAAGATTAAGACAATCAATACCTTTAATCACAAGGAATCGTATTGATGCCAATCTTCCTCAACTATTCTGTCAAAATACCCAAAAGGATAAATCAATTATAGTTGGATGACTCGGATCCTCTTTTTCCCAAACAAGTATTGTGCACACCAAAGATTGTAAAAATTAAGTCAAAAATCTTCAATATCTTATTTGTCTTCAATAAACACCTGCACACAACTACTTGAATCTCTTGTGATCAATCACATGCAGAACGGAGTCTGTTAACAATGGATTATCACAAGATCGTCTTTAGATCTAACAACAATCTAAAGATCCTTGCCGAAAACTTGAACTAGTTTGAGTGAATCATATATCATATGAGAAGATTCTCAAGCATAAACAAACTAGGTGCAATCAAAGTTCAACCACCGTTAGTCAATCAAATCAATACGAAAACTAAAGATAAACTGTAATATCTAGTTTCCCAGCAACGGGTCTCACTAAAGCTTCTCAATCCCAAAGAAGACTTTAAATTGAGTGGCCATAAGAGATTTCACCTAATTAGATTACTCTCCTCTCCGATAGGCGGCCGGCTTCACCAGTAACAAAGACAAAAGAGTAAGTTTAATGTTACGCAGGATTAGTTTGCTAGAAATGCAAACTCAAATTATATATAGACAAGGAAGTTTGGATACCAAGGAATTTCCAAAACCGAAAATATTCTCAAGATATTTTTTATTACTCCACCAAATTCGGTTTTCATAATTCCTATGAATGCACTGTCCAAAAATAATGATCGAAATCTCCTTGGAAAATATTTAATTAGCAAATGCACATTACTAATTCTTATTTTCCATATAAAATTAAAAACCCCTAATTAAAAATATTCTTAACTTATTTAAATTCGATCTTGGGATTTACTTCCTTCTTAGCCGTTAAGGAATATCTTTGAACAATATAGAATAAGCATTAATGCATCGTGTTCAAAGTGTGACGACATCTTACTCTTGCAAGTCTTTTCCATGCTTGCTCACTTGAAACCGATTTACCACACTTCCAAACAAGTTTAGAATTGGTTCATCTGACTTTCAAGAACTATGTGATTGATCAATACCACTCAATCACAACCCATAGCTTTACGGTTCTACCAAAACAAGTTTCGGTTCTACCTCCATGTGAGTACTGTGCATAGTTACACTAGCTTACCAAAGATACGGCTGACTAGGTACTAGGATCGGTTCCCCACGTTTATTTAGTATCTAAATTATATGCACTGCACATGTCCGTAGGATCGGTTCCCCCTTCCAAAAAACGTGTTGCACATGTTCAAAGGATCGGTTCCCCTTTCTTCAATAAACCTTGTTGCACCTTATACAAGGATCGGTTCCCCTTGTGATGCACTACACCTCTTACTAGGATCGGTTCCCTTTCTCCCAATAATAAGTTCAGACACTCACAACCCGATCATACCCCTAGTGATTACTTAAGATCGGTTTCACTAATAAAAGTCATACCAATACATAAGTCAGGCCGCATGTGAATAGTTTTACCAAGAATACAAACAAGTCATGAGCGGTTATACTAATCACACATATTGGTCGTTCATAAGATATGCAATGAAGAACAGCCCCAATAACGCCTGGCGATTTCCTTTTCGATTCACAACTCATATCATGAACTTACTTCCTTAAAACACATGTAAAAACATTGTTTCTTAGGATGAAATCCTCACCTCATACCCATACATAATCACAATAGCATTCATAAGATTATGTCGATGTCTTATATACAAAGTTTAATGGTTAAGAAAGAAACTTCATATTGTATTCCTTAATACTATGTCTATCTAGAGTGTTCATGCTTCGCAGTTTTATGTTTTCAATATGCACGACTTGAAAGATACGTTAGGGAATGAAACAGTTCAAGTCAAATATCACTAACCTCAAGTGGAAGGATGATGTTGTCGTTGTAGCTCCGTACTTCTTTACTTCTTCAAGTCTTCACAATACTTGTAATGTATCATCCTAATAATTTCAAGCTAACCTATACGAAGTTGACTCTAGTACATTTAAATCAAGCGACTCTTAAATGAGTTTTGGTTCAATAAAATATGACAACCAAACTTGACATACCAACATTTGGTGGGTTCAACCGAGCAATGCTCTAACAATCTCCCCCTTTGTCAATTTTAGTGACAAAACTCTTACAATCATATGGATAGACAAATTACAAAAATTCATTACACATATGCTTGATTCCCGAATTCAACAACACATAACCTGCATTAATTCAATCCTTAAAATGCTACAGCAGCATTATAATAACAAAGCTTATACTCCCCTAATGGTGAGATAGGTAGATTTTCAATCCGTACGTCTTTGTTATCCCAATCATATGATACGTTAGTCCCCCTTAGTCTATGCTTTTCCTCATTCGTTAGATAAATGTTCAAGCACCATTGTCCTCTTCCCTAGTGACACCAATCAATCATAAATTTATACCAGCATCCTTGTTTACTCCATATATTTCTCCCCATTTTTGTCACAAAAATGACAAAGAAGTGAACAAATAAAGGACAACACGAAAATGATCTTACAAGTCTCAAAATAGACTTGCAACCTGTTGAGTCAAGCATGAGTGTTCCATATACCATTTTTGATAACCAATATCAAAATCGAAACTACAAGGTAATCACGTTTTGATATGTTATCATGGAAATAATTGCCCGAAGCAATTTTCCCAACTAGTTTAGCAAACCAAAAAACAACTAAGCAACTTAGTTCCTTTGCTAAACCGATTGTATAAATACAACCGCTTCATTCCATAAGACCAAAACAAAGATAAACTCCATTTTTCTCATCGGGTTCTAATTATCCATATAACTTAGACCTTTAGATTTCAAACAAGCCAAATACTAGGTTAGTTAACTAGCATTTTCTTGTTTAGGCTTTCGGCTAGACTTGAATAACCGAAACATCCACTTTGATAAGTCTATCTAAGATCAGAATTAACTTAGTTTATCTTATCCGGAATCGAATCAGACTAAATAACTCGTCCCGTCAACATATTCATTCGTTAAGCCATAAATAATTCATACTGCATAATTATTCACCTCAACCGGATGCAATTGAAACAACACACATAAATCAAAGTTTCACTATTGCACCGAAATTTTGTACGCTTAAACAATTGATACTACACCATAAAGCAAAATAACAATTGTTTTACTTAACTGGAAGCAATTGAATTAACATAGACATTAAAGCACCGCAATTGCACCAAATTTTGTAAGCCTAAACTAATGATATCACACAACAAAGTAAGATAACAAAAGTTTTACTTAACCAGAAACAATTGAATCATACACACATCCATACATACATAATGGAATAAACACATCAATTATACCAACAATTTTGTTTAAGCAAAAGCAATATATATATATATATCAAATAAAAATAGGCTTTTCTTAAAACAGGAAAACAATTAACTAACAAGATTGTTACCTCAATTTCGCATCCAACTTCTCCAAATATGATTTCATCGCTTTCTTCTTCTGGGAGAATTGATATCGAAATACCATTATGTTTTCATTCTCATGCCAAAAACAAAAGAATAACAACAACCAACCTTTACCAGAGAAAGGTTGAAAATCGGTTTTTACAATTGCAAGCAAAAGTTGAAAACCGTCGAAACACATATGCTTTTATGCTAAACCAAAACCGATTCAACATATTGTGACCTTTTCACATATTGTTTATCCCTCATGATCCTTTGATAAAGCCTACCAACTTGGGCTAGAACTTAATCCTGCAAAATCAAAAAGTCACCCAAACCATAAGGGTACACAACATGTTATGAGATCGAATATCAAGGTAATAAAACCGAAATCAAACATCTCATCATACACATACATAGCAAATAAATATAACATTAAAGTACCGGCTATGTAAATCAAAACTATCACAAGAAAAATTATAAATCAAATAACTTTATTCAGAATAGTTTTATTCACATTAGACTTTACATAAATTAGCCTAATTTCAGATAAGAATATAATCTTATTTTGGTTTTACATACCTTGTTGGAGAATTCCTTTAAGTGAATCTCTGTTTCTGTTAAATCCTTTTTGCAGTATTCTAACCCCCTTTTGAATTTACCAATATCTTCGGACCATCTATATTTTGCAATAGTTTGTTCATAACCAGAGATTTCCCTCTTTGCTGCAATAATATCTTTATTGAGGAGATCTTTTCTTCTAATGAGTTCCATTGTTCCTTCAAGCATGTTCAGAGCTGGACAGACTGAAGGACACGTCTTTATAGGAAAAGAGCAATAATCAGAACATAGTCCATAAATTCTTTTCTCATAATATAATGAGCTTGACTCAAGAATGTTTTCAATTTTGTCTACACAAAATTCACATATAACGTCAACATAACCTTGTCCCTTAGATAAAAAATAAATAGCATGTAGTACCTTTGATCGGGGTAAGGATTTGCAGGAGTTGATCACTTCCAGAAGACTTAAAATTAGGTCCTCATTGTTTTCCTTGTATGGAGAGATCATTATTACAATATATAACTCTTGTAATAAGGATAGCACGATCGATCCAATTTATAGACTCTTATTTTTCCCTTTTTCGAACTTAAAATAAAAACTCAACTAGGAAAGCTTGCCTAAAAACAAACACTTATCCTAAATACAATCAAGAATATTGTACGTTCGTTAGATCATGGAGTTTCGGTTAACTCCTTTTTCGTTTTTACACAGTAATAGATCATCAATGGTTGTTTGTTCATTGATATCATTGGACACTTCTAGATCCCCTTTTAGTCCAAGCACTAGACTTTCATAGTTATCTTTGTCTAAGGTTACAACTGGATTGTTTTTTTTAGAGTTGGTTTTAGATGACTTCCCTTTTGATACCTTTTTGGATTTTGGTACCCACTTGTAAGTTGATCTGGAATGAAGATTTTTCATCTCTAGTTCCATTGCATCTCTCCACTTTGAAACATCAGATTTCATATCCTTATTGACGAAGATGTTACCCTTTCTATTATTTTTCCTTTTAGGAATGTTCCTTTTAGTGTATGATTTCGAATTATTGTAGTAACTCGTTTGTCTTCCAGGATAATGATAATCTGAGAGTTTCTTGGAGATGAGGCATTTCAACTCTTTAGAAATAAATGCAAGAACATTTTGCATATTTCGAACTTTGCAGTCCCTTTGCATATGACCTTTATCTCTATAATAAAAATAATACTTATTGAAAGGTGTAGAGTTTTTTGAATTACCTTTATGAGATATTCGGTTACAATGCCGACCCTTAGCTGTTGTCATCCTCTGGCTGCTTCTAGAGATGGTTTCCGTTGGAATTTCAATAAAGTGCTTGGATGTCTCATTTGTGCAGTCTTGTTTTAAATTAGAAGGGCAAACAACTTTTACGAATTTTACTTCCTTGTTGATTGATAACACATCAGCTCCATTATATCCTAAACCACATTTGTCGCCATGACTTCTCCCTGCATCCAACATTCAGGATAACATGTTTGAGCTTTCATTGAGCTTACTTAGCCTCTCAACCTCCTCTTCTAATACCTTGACTTTCTCAAGAGCTACAACAAGTTGATCCTCAAGAGGATTTTTCTTGACAGAATCAGACTCATGATGTTCATTCCTTGTTGATTGTTGAGAATAAATCTTCGCCTATGTCTCAACAAGTTTCTTATGTAACAAGTAATGATTTCTGTTGAGAGTTTCAAACTCAAGGGTTTCTTAGTATAGACTTTCTTTGTAGTCCTTAAGAAGATATCTGGAGTTTTGATATCCATAGAAGAAACCAGAGAATATTATTCTTAGTTTCTTATTTTCTCTACAAAGAGGAGTAATAAGCTCAATGACATTTGATGTAGTAATTTTTTTTTGTAGAAATAACATCTAGTAAGGTAGAGTATTCTGACATATCTTCTTCAACATCTTGATCGATCTCTGAGTCACCTTCTTCAGACATTTCATCAAGATGTTTTTCAAGGCAAGTTTGCCAATCACCAGAATCTACATTATATGTATCTGGTTGTTCAGTAGGTTCATAGAGGATATCATTTGGAGATGTTGATCCTTCATCTCACTTTGAAGGACATAATTATTAGATTCTTATCTTGACCAAAACTTTTAAAAACATGGGGTTAGGTGGAACTTGTTTTAGGTTGTGAGTGTATATATATATATATATCTTATACTAAGAAGAAAAGAGTAACCATACTAAGAAGAAAAGAGTAACCTAGCCACAACCTTTTCTTATGTTTTCCATTATTATTTTGTAGTCGTGAATCATATAATGGAAACAAAAATCTAAATTAATAGAAATAGCGAGAGATTCTTTTAGTTTATATCAAAGACAATTTCTTCGGTGATAAAGCTCTTCCTTGTATTATTGATAGTTTTTGGATTGCGATTCGAGGTAGGCGCAACACAATCTAAAACTCTTCTTTTATTTAAGTTTCTTTTAATTAAATTTATGTTTGCAAGTTTCCATTAATATATGAATGATAATCGATGTTGTGAGCATGATTATGAAGGTTGGGCTGCGGTCCATAGAATGTGATTCTTAAAGATTATTTATGACGGGATACGAGATATCCTTGGAAACGGTATTTGTTTCCTAAACCCACGTGGGGGCTCCCTTGGGCGAGCAGATTGATTGAATTTATTATTGTATTATATTGGGATACGAGATATCCTTGGGGACGGTTTTGTTTCCTAAACCCACGTAGGGCTCCCTTGGGCGAGCGGATTGATTAAATTTATTAATGTATATGGATGTGGTGTTTCCATATGTTTGTGGTGGTGTTAACCATGCAACTTGTTTTGAAAAGAAATTGAAAAATATTGCATAAAATGTTTTGTTGCTTCTTTTCCTACTGAGCGTTACAACTCACGTCGTATTATGACAAAAAATTCCAGATTTAATGACACCTCAAGGAGCTAATGGCGGAAGAGTATAGAGATTGGTTTTGGTATTTTAATTAGTAGTTGCATATTATGAGTGAAAATTTGTAATAAAATATCATCAAACTATCTTTTGGATGATTTATTGAGTATTTAGTGATTATTAATACCTTGAAGATTATTGGGTTAATGTATAATTAATGAAACAATGTGTTATTAAGACAATTTTATTTGGTTAGATAAATGAAAATTTCTGAGTCATGTCGGTTGAATGTTAATGATAATTATTTTACAAGATATTTATGATTGAATATTTTATGGTATGCATAAAACTCACGGTTTATGAAGTTGTTAAAATATTAGAATTTTCTGAGTGCCGAAAGTATTTTTAAAACAATTGTTTATTACTATAAGAAATTCAGATATTTTCTGACAGATTCAACTATGTTGAAGTTTTCCTGTTTTTAAACTATTCTATGGCGTGTTTTAGTCTTTGGTGTCTTCTGTAAACTTGAAGAGCTTTCTTTTTAGTTTCCAAAATGGTAAACTAAACCTGATTTGGAGTTGTGAGTGATTTTATATGATTTTATAAAATGGACTATCTCTGTTTTTCTTTTCTGCAGTTCTGGTCAACTAAATGTTTGACTGTGGTCAAAAGGTCCTTAAGATAATCTAAAAATTATATAAATTATGAATGGAACTATACTCAGTTAGAATTCAGAATGTATAATCATAATAATTTTTGGGTTTGAAATGGGTTCAGTAAAATTCTTGGAGTTAATTGATGTCTATTTTTGTTTTATGATTCTTCCTTAAACATGCGATTCCTTTGGATTAAATATGGAAAGTTTACGGTGAAATAAATTTTTATGGAAACTATAATTCTTTAGTGTTCATGTGGGTGAAAATCACGACAAGTTATGGTTAGATGTTCCTAAAGGAATTTTTACGTATCCGCTGCTACCGAATTTTCTGAATTGAACGTAACAAAAATTTAGACAAAGAATTAGTTGTTTAAACTTGGGCCAAGTGTGGAAGTCTAGGCTTGTTATTAAATGTAGCATTTCAGATTTTGGGTTTGGATTTGGGTCGAAATCCAGGCCCGGAATTCGGGGTGTCACATTTCCTTCCTATAAGTCCTTTCCCCGAAAGTGATTGTCTATGGACTGAGTCGAGACAATACAATAAATTGGTTCACACTTTGTGTGATCGTCTATGGATACGAGATCGAGATAATACAACAACAAAGTGTGTTTACTTGATACAAAGGTTCGGACTTAACCAAACTCAATAGGATTCACGTATCAAGTAAATAGGAATTAACGTCTGTGCAATTTACTTGAATTATAATAAAACAATTATAATGCGGTAATATAAAGTAAATGACACATCAAGATTTTGTTAACGAGGAAACCGCAAATGCAAAAAAAAACCCGGGACCTAGTCCAAAAGAATACTCTCAGGATTAAGCCGCTATACAAAATAAACCAACTTGGTATAGTTGAGACCAAGCAACTAATTTTATAGTTCACCTAGTTTCGTATGTATTCCCATGCCTCCAACCGGTAAACAAGTCACATACTTGGACAATTCCTTTGGATTGTATTCCAAACAGTAAAGGAACACCAAATCTGTTTGGTATCAACTCTCTTCAACCAAGTGATATGAGTTGCGCAAAGGTTCCCTTGTTTATCTTAACATAAACTCTTTTGCCAGGTTCCAAGATCTATCTTATATTCAATCACCCAAAGGAAATCGTTAAGATTAAGCCAATCAATACCTTTAATCACAAGGAATCGTGTTGATGCCGATCCTCCTCAACTATTCTATCAAAATACCCAAAAGGATAAATCAATTATAGTCGGATCCTCGTTTTCCCAAACAAGTATTGTGCAGACCAAAGATTGTAAAAACCAAGTCAGAAATCTTCAATATCTTCTTTGTCTTCAAATCTTCTTAGATCTTCAATAAACACCTGCACACAACTAATTAAATCTCTTGTGATCAATCACACACAGAACGGAGTCTGTTAACAATGGATTATCACAAGATCGTCTTTAGATCTAATAACAATCTAAAGATCCATGTCGAAAACTTGAACTAGTTTGAGTGAATCTTATATCAGAAGAGAAGATTCTCAAGCATAAACAAACTAGGTGCAATCAAAGTTCAACCACCGTTAGTCAATCATATCAATACGAAAACTAAATATAAATCGCAATATCTAGTTTCCCACCAACGGGTCGCGCTAGAGCTTCTGAATCCCAAAGAAGCCTTTAAATTGAGCAGCCGTAAGAGATTTCACCTAATTAGATTACTCTCCTCTCTAATAGGTGGCTGCACCAGTAACAAAGACAAAAGAGTAAGTCTAATGTTACGCAAGATTAGTTTTCTAGAAATGCAAACTCAAATCGGGCGTCTGACTCGGGCGAACTTTTCTCAAATCGGGCGTCTGACTCGTTCAATTCAGCGTCTATTCTCCTTCCCTTCAGGTGAATATGGTGTTCTCAGGTGAATATGGTGGTTTCTTGTTATTGATGGGTCTATTTTGAAAATTAAAATGGATAATAAAAGTTTTAAGGAGGATTCTGTAAGGAGTTCTAGGGTTGTTAACATTTCAAATCCAGTTGAAAAATGTCCTTCGATCTCTTTAATTGATGATCAAAGTGATTCGAGGTATGCTGATTTGAAATTTTCTTTAATTGGTAGATTAGACTTTCTTCGTATTAAGTTTGTTGATGCAATGAATATTTTGAAAAACCAGTGGAAGCTAACTGGAGATTGTTTACTGATTCCTTTGGGTAAAGGTTTTTTCACTATTAAATTGTCTAATGAAGTAGATCAAAATTATATCAAAAATAGTTCGTGGGATGTACATGATCAAGTTTTGAAAACTCGGAGTTGGATTTCAAACTTTCGTCCGGAAAATCAAAGAACATCTCATGCTCTAGTTTGGGTTTCTCTACCAGGTTCAAGTCTTGAATATTGGGATGAGAAAACTTTATTCACAATATGTGTTGGAAATCCAATTAAAGTTGATGATGCTACTCTCAAATATAGAAGTGGGTATGCTGCAAAAGTTTTAGTTGAAATTGATTTTGCTAAGACAATCCCTAACAAATTATGGATTATTACTAAGTATGGAAGTTTTTCTCAGGAGATTATTCTTAATAAACCACCAAAATTCTGTTCTAAATGCAAAATTGTAGGACATGTCCTATCTGAATGCAGATTTAATAAGGGTCCATCTATGGAGCATCCAATTGGGCATTCTGGAAGAAATGTGGCAGATGTAAACAATTCTGAAGAATATAAATTAGATAATAGGTCTGTTGGTAAGGAAATAGTGTCACCAAAGATAGTTCAAGAGCCTTTTGATATATGTTTACCATCACCAGGTCAAAGTAGTAAGCCTACAAACAATTCTCATCTCTCCAATGAGGTTCTTATTACACAAGGAAGGTTCATCTCTTTACAAGATACTGAAGTTGGTTTTAATGAATCAAATGAAGTGATGCATTCACAAGAAATTTTAACTCCAGCAAAAATCCTCCAAGTTGTAGAAGACAATTCTGTTGACAAGAGTGTGGTTAAATTCATTAATGGAAAAGATGGTTCTGTATCAACTGAAAATATTCATGTTACTTCTTGGTCTAGAGTTGTACAAAAACCTACAGGTGTGAATGCAACATCAACTAGTACTGAAACAGTAAAAGCAATGGATACTCAAAATTCTAGTTCTCAAAATACAAGTAAATACAATTTAAGGAAGAACCAAGGAAAAGGAGGCACTAAAGGCCTCAATTTCAAACCATGAGAGTCTTATTTTGGAATTTAAGAGGCCAAAGAAGACCCAGTTCTCAAAATAAATTATGGACACTAATAAATCAGTTTAATCCTTCAGTAGTTTGGGTTGCAGAGCCTAAAGTAGTCTGTTCTTCTTCTTTTTGCAATAAGTTGAATTTACCAGGTATGCAGAGCATGGTAATTCACAATTCAGTCTCTAATAAGAAAGGTAATATTTGGTTATTTTGGAATAAGAACTTACCCACTCCTTCAGTTGTGTCTATGTCTAGTCAGGTGATTACAGTTGAATTTGGTGGTGTTTTGATATCTGGTATTGATGCTCATGTGGGTGTGGTGCAAAGAAGATTTTTGTGGTCTGAAATGGAAGTAATAAGTGGTTTGAACCTACCTTAGTTAGTTGTTGGTGACTTTAATGATGATATTTCAGTTGATGAGAATATGGGAGGTAAGAATCCAAATAAAAGAGCAATGTTGGATTTTAATAATTGCTTAGACAAATGTGAATTGATGCAAGCCCCTAAAACAGGTTTTCAGCATTCTTGGTCTAACTGTCAGCATGGCAGTGATAGAATATTATGTAACCTTGACAGGGCAGTTTTTAATCAATTATGGCTACAGAAATTTGATGGTTGGGGATACAAGATGGGGTTAAGGATTGCTTCTGATCATGCCCCTTTACTGGGTGGGTGTGCTGCTATTCCTAAACCTCATAATGCTCCTATGAGATTTCAAAAAATGTGGTTATCACATCCAACATTTATGGAGGTTGTTTCAAAAAGTTGGTCTGAGGTGATTGTGGGAGATCCAGCTTTCATATTTCAACAGAAATTAAAAAAATTAAATTTTTTTCCTGAAGGATTGGAATTGGGCAGTGTTTGGAGATATAAATGTGAAAATTAAGGAAGCTGAGGTTAAAGTTCAGGAAGCAATGGTCAATTCTGACTATAATCCATTTAATGAAGAAGCTCTTAATGACTTGGTTAAAGCTCAAAATGAGTATAATTCAAAAGAAGTTCAGTTGAATACTTTTCTGAAGCAAAAATCAAGAACCAAATGGATAAAAGAAGGGGCAGCTAACAATAGCTTTCTACATACAAATCTCAAAATAAGACAAGCAAGAAACATTGTTAGTGAGCTGGAAATCAATAATGGAGATATCATATCTGACCAGGAAAAACTCTGAAGCATTAGTGAAGCATTTTGAGGAAAAGTTTAAATTTCAAGAAGTAGTGAATGTTGATCATATGGTGGAAAACATACCTAAAGTGATAACTAGAGATGATCAAGAAATGCTGGAGGCTATCCCTGATGAAAATGAGATTAAAACCACATTATTTGACATGGATCCAGATAGTGCACCTGGCCCTGATGGGTTTTCAGGCTGCTTTTATAAAGTTTGTTGGCATATCATTCATAAAGATGTTGTAAATGCAATTCAGTTTTGTTGGAAAAGAAGATTCATACCAAAAGGGCTTAATTCAAACTTCTTAGTTCTTATTCCAAAAACTGAGGGTGCAAGAAATCCAAATCAACTTAGACCAATTGGTATAAGCAATGTCAGTTTCAAGATCTTCACCAAAACCATAGCTTCAAGAATGGGGAGCCTTATGAATAAGTTAGTTTCTCCACAACAAGCTGCCTATGTCAAGGGTAGATGCATCCAAGATCAAATTATGTTAGCTTCTGAAATGATAAATGAGATGGCAAAGAAAAGAAGATGTGGAAATGTGGGGCTCAAGCTTGACATATCCCAAGCTTATGATTCAGTGAGATGGGATTTCTTGTTTAAAGTACTTCAAAAGTTTGGTTTTTCTAAGAAGTGGTGTGATTGGATTCATATTCTTTTTCAGTCTGCAAGAATTTCAGTTATGGTAAATGGGGGTCCCTGTGGTTTTTTCTTAGTAGGTAGGGGATTAAGACAAGGTGATCCCCTTTCTCCCATTTTATTCATATTGATGGAAGAAGCTTTAAGTAGAAGATTAACTCAGTTGGTGAATGAAGGCTTAATACTTCCAATGGTTGACAGAAAAGGTATTCATCCAACCCATCTATTATTTGCAGATTATGTTTTTATCTTCTGTAATGGAGCAAAAAAGAGTATTCTCAACTTAATGAAGCTTCTGGAAGATTATCAAAAATGTTCTGGTCAAATTATAAATAAACAAAAAATCAAACTCTTCATTGATGGAGCTTCTGAACTGAGGAAAAACCAACTTAAAGAAATGATTCAAATGGAAAGGAGCATTTTCCCAGATAAATATCTGTAGATGGTGGATTTTCGACAAAGGGTAGAGTTGTAAAACTATACTCCAGATTCGGCAATTAGATGAATATCGAGACTCATGTCTCTCGATTAAAGCATGAAAGCTCATGCCATAAATCTCTGACTGAGAAGGATGTCTCTCAGAGTACATGAAGATGTGTAGTCTCTTAGCTGAGGCCACGACACATCTCATGAATACTGAGCAATTTCAGTAATTACTCCGGATCCGGCAAACGGATGAGTATCAAGACTCATGTCTCTATGCATGAAAGCTCATGCCATAAATCTCTGACTGAGAAGGATGTCTCTCAGAGTACATGAAGATGTGTAGTCTCTTAGCTGAGGCCACGACACATCTCATGAATACTGAGCAATTTCAGTAATTACTCCGGATCCGGCAAACGGATGAGTATCGAGACTCATGTCTTTATGCATGAAAGCTCACGCCACCTTTGATGGAGAAAGTCTCTCAGAGAAGATGCAGATGTGCAGTTTCCCAGCTGAGACCACGGCACATCTCATAACCCTCTGATGGAGAAAGTCTCTCGGAGAAGATGTAGATGTGCAGTCTCCCAGCTGAGACCATGGCACATCTCATAACCCTTTGATGGAGAAAGTCTCTTAAAGAAGATGCAGATGTGCAGTCTCCCAGCTGAGACCACGACACATCTCACGTTGTATAGAATCGAAAGATTGGGCGACAACGTCTTCGGGATGCGACCGGTTTTCCCCGACTATGCAAAAAAGAATATGACACTCCAGCAAGTTCATATTGCTCAAACCCTCAGATGATTAATGCTCTTAGACATGGATCCCTTCTAGAGTCATCAATTAATTATATGAGATTGTCTGAATATCCAACAATATTCTACGAACCATCGTCTGAATATCCAGCAATATTCTACGAACCATCGTCTGAATATCAAGCAATATTCTACGATTCTCTGTTATATTTCGTCACTTCAATTCGTGGTTCTTCCCAGCAGAATGCCATGGGTTAGTGATAAATATCCGACGAAATAGGCATCTGAGTATCGAATAAGCCCTGACAAAATGGTGCAAGTGTAATTAGCAAATAATGCACAGACCAGCATGAACGAACGAGAAACCTATGCAAAATAGAAAAGAAAATAATAATAATAAAATATTAGCAAAAGCACCAGGGGACTGGGTTCACCAGCCGGCCAGTCATGTTGTGACCAGTCCCGTGCCCAATTTTAAATTTTATCATATTTTTGCTATTTTCCTGATCTCGTGAAAATCCTCTCGTTCGAGCAATTTTCTTTATTTCAAATAAATTATCCAAACCACATGGTTTTATCAAAAATAATAAAATTAGGGAAAGGTGACATGAGACCGCCGGCCGGCCGGTCATGCCCTGCCCGTGTCCGGTCACACACCTCATGTCCTCATTATTTTATTATTTCTCTTGAATTATGAAAATTCCCTGATTTCTTATGAATTTTCTCTAAAATCATGAAAACTACTTAATTTCATGTCTTTTTACCTAAGTCACATGATTTTATCAAAAAATAATAAAATTAGGAAAAGGTGACATGGGACCGCCGGCCGTCCAGTCATGCCCTGGCCGTGGCCGGTCCACACCTCACTTCCCCATTATTTTATTATTCCTTCTCAAATTATGAATATTCCTTGATTTCATGAATTTTCTTAAAATTACCTAATTTCATGTATTTTTATCACATGATTTTACCAAACATGATAAAATTAGGAAAAAATACCATGGGACTTATCCCTTGAAATCTTCCTGAATTTTACTCTCGGGAAGTTTTCACCTCCCGAACAAGCTTAAAACCTAAATATTCCCGCGTGCGGAGATAGGAAATTCTTTTCCGTACGGAACGGAGGGGCGGACCATCAAAATACGAGTCCGTATGAGAATTCTACGTCAATTCTACTAAAGGACGTTAGCTAGTGTTTCAACCTAGCCGGTCCCACGTGTTTTATTTATTATTTGGTATTTTGTTTCATTAAAACTCCCTGATTTCAACAAAATATTTTGGTTTTCAATAAATCCCTCTGATTTCATGTAAAATTCCCTTAAAATCATAGAAAAATACATAAAATCACATGAAACTGGGAAAAGCATGTGGGACCGTGTGTCAGCCGGCCGGCCATGCCCTAGCCGTGGCCAGTCCCACAACTTGTACTTCCTTGTTTTATTTATTTTCCCTCATCTCATGTGTTGTTCCCAGTTTCAGCAAAACCATGGATTTTGCATATTTTCTCCAAATGTTGCTCAAACGTGCACCAGAAAATATCAAAATTCTCAGGACTGAAACACGATCATTGTGGTGACACGGTCACATCCCCTTGACCGACCAAGGGTGACCCTGAGGCTTGCAAACAACTGATCCCACATGTTTTACTGATTTTAACCTAATTTGCTCAACTGCTCATATTAGGTTCAAACTCTTTCCAAACTATTGGAAGTTTGCTCAGACGACCATCCACTGGTCCCACACGCACCAGGAGCCAGTCTCATGACCTATTGGTCGGTCCATCACGTTTTCATAATACCATGTTTTATTATTCGTTGCTCACACGAGCATTATTTCAGTGAATGATTAAACTAGCATTTAATCATTATATCACCAACTGGTCCTCAAGAGACTTTGGTATTTCTGCTCATTCGAGCATCTGGGAATTACATGGTGAACCCATCATCCCATGTAGCCGGTCCCATGTTGATTTGCAATAAATCATCATTTCGGTGAAATTAGGGTTTTGAATCCAGAGCTCTGTAGAAACGTGATTCTGAGCAGATTCAAACACTCCAATAATTTTATGTTGATTTCATGATTAAAAATTTTATTTATTTTGCTCGACCCAGTAGTCAGTAAATTAAATTATTATTTTATTCGGTCCTGCTACCAATAAATTCATCAAACTGGCAATATTTTCTCGAACCAGCAATATTCACTTACATTAGCAATATTCGTTCAGACTAGCAATATTTGCTCGAATCAAAGAATATTGGTTCAACTATCAATATTCGACAATTCAGCAACACAGTTTGCTCGTCTTAGGTTATGGTATCGTCTCAGCGGACATACATTTAATTGATGAGTTTTGGAACATTTGCTAAAACGTGTTCAACTCAGCACTACATGGACTCATCGTCACACAAAGTCAGCGATTGACTCCACTATCACGAGATTTCAATCTTGTCACAATGGGGGGATATTAACTAGGGTTTTGGTCTAGCGGTCTACGGTACGTGTGTTCACCCACGATGAGAATGTGATCAAGTCGTGCAATCAGTTAGAAGAATCAGCAAAGTAGTGGGTGGAGAATTAACCAAGTCTCCGCACGATGAGTAATTGGTTTAACACGATTTCCTACTTTCCCACTCTCTGATTCCAGCAACTGTCACGCTTCATGGGATCATGGTGTTTTCAATTCCGGCACTATAAAACGTCTCTGAATTTTGATTGAAGGGCAATGAAACAACATTGAAAGGGATTCGAACAATTCGAAGATTCAAGCAACTTTCGCCTAAACGAGCAATTTATCATCAAAGTTCATACAGACAATCTTTCGTCTACACAAACTCACAGAAATCACTCTCAATTAGGAAAAATTCAATCATTCAGAGCATTTTCACGTTGAAATCACAACACACCTATAATCTCATATCACCATTGATCTCACGTATTTCTCAGCTTCCCTCCTACAGATCAACCCATCCTCTCTTGTGACCGAATTTACTCTGGAACGTCCATTGTCTTGGTTTAGGCCGGAGTACTACAGATTGATCTCTCGAATTCAAAGCACTCCCTTCTTGCAGTGCATCTGTGTGAGGTTCAACATTTTTCTCGGTTCAAGGAGTCTCCACACGGTCTACTCTTCAATTCCGTAAAAACCAGCAAATCGTTTTTCCCCATCCACAATATCTAGGTGTTATTCTTTGTGTTGGGAGAGTTAAAGTTTCAACAATATGGCCAATGGTTGAACTACTGCAAAAGAAACTGGCAACATGGAAGGGTAAATTACTTTCTTTCTTGGAGAGAGTGGTGTTAATTAGATCAGTGCTCTGTAGTATTCCAATATACAGTATGTCAATTTATAGGTTGCCAGTGTCAATCATTAAGAATTGTGAAAAGATCATAAGGAATTTCCTTTGGTCTGGTGATGGAGACACAAGGAAATACATTAAATTTTCATGGAGAAAAGTTTGTACTCCTCTAAAAGAAGGAGGTTTGGGTATTCCAAGTCTTGAAGTTCTAAACAAGGTGTTTCTCATGAAAATGATGTGGAAAATTAATACATCTAAAGAAGATTGGGCTCTGTTCTTTCATGCTAAATATAAAGATAAAAATGGCCAATGGAGTACTAATTAGTAGCTTTCCTCAGTGTGGCCTGGTTTGAAATGGGCTTGGGAGAAGATGTTAAGTGGAGCATTGGTGACGGGAGGCAAATTTCTGTATGGTTTGATCATTGGATTGATGAGGGCCCTTTGATTGAAAAATATGGGTATACTTCTTTTATTAAAGATAACATTTATCTTAGAGTCTCTGATATTATCAGTGAAGGTGTTTGGTCTTTACCTATGGAGCTTCAAAGAATAATTCAGGACATGCAGCTTCCAGAAATTTGTGGTGATGAAGATACCTTAATTTGGATAGGGGACTTAAAGGGTAAATTTTCTATGGCTATGGCTCTCAACAAAATTAGGCATACAGAGCAAGAAGTAAATTGGTTAAAGTATATATGGAATTCATTCCTTCATCATGTTACTTCTAGTAATGTTTGGAAAATCATCCAAGGTATTTACACAGATGATACTACAATGAGTAACAATGGTTATGAAATGGTTTCAAGATGCTGCATTTGTGAATCTGAGCAAGATAGTATGCAACATTTGTTATGGAAGTGTAGCTTCAGTATTGAGATTTGGAGGTGGATCTGTTCAGTATTCAATTTTATCCAACCTAAGTCTTTTGAGGATATCTGGAGGTGTAGTTCAAATTACAGTTCTCTAATTAAACAGGTATGGATTACTTCTGCTTGTACCATTATAAAAGAAATTTGGTTCCAGAAAAATAAGAAATTCTTTGAAAACATAAAGCCAAATACTCAAGCCTTTAAGTGTAGGATTCTTAAATTGGTGAATGAGGGAGGTTTGAGAATGACATGAATAAAATGGAATCAAGATTATGATAATGGAATAGTTCAAACATTTGATCTGGGCATTAGATACTCAAAATTTCAGTACATTAAGAAGTGCCATTGGAGTCCTCCAGAAGTTGGTGCTGTAATATTTTGTCGTGATAGAGCTTCTTTTGGTAATCCTAGAGCTGCAGGTTTTGGTGTGGTGGTAAGGGATGAAGAATGTACAGTTGTTGCTACTCTTTCTGGAGGAATTGGGATAGCTTCAAATTATTTGGCAGAAACATATGGTGTCTTGTGTGCATTGGAATTGGCAGTTCAATGGCATATGCAGAACATTATTGTGGTATCTGATTCTAAAACAGTAATTGCAGAGTTTGATAAAGGAAATGTCCCCTGGTTTATCAAAGGAAGATGGCTGAAGGCTATTAAACAAATAACTCAAGTGAGATATAAACATTGCTACAGGGAGCTTAATTTTTCAGCTGATAACACTGCTAAGAGAGGAGCTTCACTTGCTGCAGGTGTAAGGCAGCTTCACATGGGCATGCCTCAGTTTTTGCCTAGAATTGAGATGCCTAATGTAGACTATTACATATTCTGTTAATGTTTCTAGCCTTGTAGCTTTTATTTATATTTAATAGCTTGTTCATTTAAAACTCTGATTTCTTGAGTTGTAATTTTCCTTAATCAATAAAATGATGTGATTTAGCAAAAAAATAAATAAAAAAAAATGCAAACTCAAAGTATTTATAGACAAGGAAGTTTGGACACCAAGGAATTTCCAAAACCGAAAATATTCTCAAGATATTTTTCCATATTAACCCAAATTCGGTTTTCATAATTCCTATGAATACACTGTCCAAAAATAATGATTGAAATCTCCTTGGAAAATCTATAATTAGCAGATGCACATTACTAATTCTTATTTTCCATATAAAATTAAAAACCCTTAATTAAAAAGATTCTTAACTTATTTAAATTCGATCTTGGGATTTACTTCCTTCTTAGCCGTTAAGGAATATATTTGAACAATAGAGAATAAGCATTAATGCACCATGTTCAAAGTGTGACAACATCTAACTCTTGCAAGTATTTTCCATGCTTGCTCACTTGAAACCGATTTACCACACTTCCAAACAAGTTTAAAATTGTTTCATCTGACTTTCAAGAACTATGTGATTGATCAAGTACCACTCAATCACAACTCATGAGTTTACGGTTCCACCAAAACAAGTTTCAGTTCTACCTCCATGTGAGTACTGTGCATAGTTACACTATCTTACCAAAGATACGGCTGACTAGGTACTAGGATCGGTTCCCCACATATATTTGGTATCTAACTTATATGCACGGCACATGTCCACAGGATCGGTTCCCCCTTCCCAAAAACGTGTTGCACATGTTCATAGGATCGGTTCCCCTTTTTTCAATAAATCTTGATGCACCTCATACAAGGATCGGTTCCCCTTGTGATGCACTGCACCTCTTACTAGGATCGGTTCCCATTCTCTCAGTAATAAGTTCAGACACTCACAACCCGATCATACTCCAGGTGATTACTTAAGATCGGTTTCACTAATAAAAGTCATACCAATACATAAGTCAGGCCTCATGTGAATAGTTTTACCAAGAACACAAGCAAGTCATGAACGGTTATACTAATCACACATATTGGTCGTTCATAAGATATGCAATGAAGAACAGCCCCGATAACGCCTGGCGATTTCCTTTTCGGTTCACAACACATATCATGAACTTACTTCCTTAGAACACATATAAACACATTGTTTCTTAGGATGAAATCCTTACCTCATACCCATACATAATCACAATAGCATTCATACAATTATGTCGATGTCTTATATACAAAGTTTAATGGTTAAGCAAGAAACTTCATATTGTATTCCTTAATACTATGTCTATCTAGAGTGTTCATGCTTCACAGTTTTATGTTTTCAATATGCACGGCTTGAAAGTTACATTAGGGAATGAAACATTTCAATTCAAATATCGCTAACCTCAAGTGGAAGGATGATGTTGTTGTTGTAGCTCCGTACTTCTTCACTTTTTCAAGTCTTCACAATACTTGTAATGTCTCATCTTAATACTTTCAAGCTAACTTATACGAAGTTGACTCTAGTACATTTAAATCAAGCGACTCTTAAATGAGTTTTGGCTCACTAAAATATGACAACCAAACTTGACATACCAACGCTTGGTGGGTTCAACCGAGCAATGCTCTAACAATCTCCCCCTTTGTTAATTTTAGTGACAAAACTCTTACAATCATATGGATAAACAAATTACAAGAATTCATTACACATACGCTTGATTCTCGAATTCAACAACACATAACCTGCATTAATTCAATCCTTAAAATGCAGCAACGACATTATAATAACAAAGCTTATACTCCCCTTAAAGGTGATATATGTAGATTTTCAATCCGCACGTCTTTGTTATCCCAATCATATGATATGTTACTCCCCCTTAGTCTATGATTTTCCTCATTCGTTAGATAAACGTTCAAGCACCATTGTCCTCTTCCCTAGTGACACCAATCAATCATAAATTGATACCAGCATCGCTTGTTTACTCCATATATTTCTCCCCATTTTTGTCACAAAAATGACAAAGAAGTGAACAAATAAAGGACAACACAAAAATGATCTTACAAATCTCAAAATAGACTTGCAACCTGTTGAGTCAAGCACGAGGGTTCCACATACCATTTTTGATAACCAATATCAAAACCGAAACTACAAGGTAATCATGTTTTGATATGTTATCATGGAAATAATTGCCCGAAGAAATTTTCCCAACTAGTTTAGCAAACCAAAAAACAACTAATCAACTTAGTTCCTTTGATAAACCGATTGTATAAATACAACCGCTTCATTCGATAAGACCAAAACAAAGATAAACTCCATTTTTCTCATCAGGTTCTAATTATCCATATAACTTAGACCTTTAGATTTTAAACAAGCCAAATACTCGGTTAGTTAACTAGCATTTTCTTGTTTAGGATTTCGGCTAGACTTGAATAACCGAAACCTCCACTTTGATAAGTCTAACTAAGATCAGAATTAACTTAGTTTATCTTATCTGGAATCGAATTGAACTAAACAACTCGTCCCGTCAACATATTCATTCGTTAAGCCATAAATAATTCATACAAACCAATAAATCAACTTGTATAATTATTTACCTCAACCGGATGCAATTGAATCAACACACATAAATCAAAGTTTCACTATTGCACCGAAATTTTGTAAGCTTAAACAACTAATACTACACAATAAAGCAAAATAACAATAGTTTTGCTTAACTGAAAGCAATTGAATTAACATAGATATTAAAGCACCGCAATTGCACCAAATTTTGTAAGCCTAAACTAATGATATCACACAACAAAGTAAGATAACAAAAGTTTTACTTAACCAGAAACAATTGAATCACACACACATACACACATACATACATAATGAAATAAACACATCAATTGTACCAACAATTTTATTTAAGCAAAAGCAATATATATATCAAATAAAAATAGGCTTTTCTTAAAACAGGAAAACAATTAACTAACAAGATTGTTACCTCAATTTCACATCCAACTTCTCCAAATATGATTTCATCGCTTTCTTCTTCCGGGAGAATTGATATCAAAATACCATTATGTTGTCATTCTCATGCCAGAAACAAAAGAATAACAACAACCAACCTTTACCAGAGAAAGGTTGAAAATCGGTTTTAACAATTGCAAGCAAAAGTTGAAAACCGTCGAAACACATATGCTTTTATGCTAAACCAAAACCGATTCAACATATTATGACTTTTTCACATATTGCTTATCCCTCATGATCCTTTGATAAAGCCTACCAACTTGGGATAGAACTTAATCCTGCTAAATCAAAAAGTCACCCAAACCATAAGGGTACACAACATATTATGAGATCGAATATCAAGGTAATAAAACTGAAATCAAACATCTCATACACATACATAGCAAATAAATACAACATTAAAGTACATGCTATGTAAATCAATACTATCACAAGAAAATTATAAATCAAATAACTTTATTTATAATAGTTTTATTCATATTAGACTTTACATAAAGTAGTCTAATTTCAGATAAGAATTTAGTCTTATTTTGGTTTTAAATGCCTTGTTGGAGAATTCCTTTAAGTGAATCTCTATTTTTGTTAGATCCTTTTTGCAGTATTATAACCCCCTTTTGAATTCACCAATATCTTCGGGCCATCTATAGTTTGCAATAGATTGTTCATAACCAGAGATTTCCCTCTTTGCTGCAATAATATCATAATTGAGGAGATCTTTTCTTCCAGTGAGTTCCATTGTTCCTTCAAGCATTTTCGGAGCTGGACAGACTGAAGGACACGTCTTTATAGGAAAAGAGCAATAATCGGAACATAGTCCATAAATTCTTTTCTCATAATATAATGAACTTGACTCAAGAATGTTTTCAATTTTCTCATAATAGTATGTAGTACCTTTGATCGGGGTAAGGATTTGCAGGAGTTGATCACTTCCAGAAGACTTAAAGTTAGGTTCTCATTGATTTCCTTGTATGGAGAGAGCATTATTACAGTATATAACTCTTGTAATAAGAAAAACATGATCGGTCCAATTTATAGACTCTTTTTTTTCCCTTTTTCGAACTAAAAAAGAAAAACTCAACTAGGAAAGCTTGCCTAAAAACAAACACTTACCCTAAATACAATCAAGAATATTGTACGTTCGTTAGATCATGGAGTTTCGGTTAACTCCTTTTTCGTTTTTCCACACAGTAATAGATCATCAACGGTTGTTTGTTCATTGATATCTTTGGACACTTCTAGATACCTTTTTAGTCCAAGCATTAGACTTTCATAGTCATCTTTGTCTAAGGTTACAACTGGATTGTTTTTCTTAAAGTTGGTTTTAGATGACTTCCCTTTTGATACCTTTTTGGATTTTGGTACCCCCTTGTAAGTTGATATGGAATGAAGATTTTTCATCTCTAGTTCCATTGCATCTCTCCACTTTGAAACATCAAATTTCATATCCTTATTGACAAAGATGTTACCCTTTCTATTATTTTTCCTTTTAGGAATGTTCCTTTTAGTGTATTATTTCGAATTATTGTAATAACTCGTTTGTCTTCTAGGATAATGATAATCTGAGAGTTTCTTAAAGACGAGGTATTTCAATTCTTTAGAAACAAATGCAAGAGCATTTTGCATCTTTAGAACTTTGCAGTCCCTTTGCATATGACCTTTATCTCTACAATAAAAACAATACTTATTAAAAGGTGTAGAGTTTTTTGAATTACCTTTATGAGATATTCGGTTACAATGCTGACCCTTAGCTGTTGTTGTAGCGCCCCCTAAGCTAGCAGCTGACTAATCCAATAAACTAACTAAATAAAAAGGCGCTAAAATCTAAAACATGCACTTAAGCATTCATTTAAGAAATGCGATACAGAACTTAACCCAAAGCTAACCCCGCTCAGAAATATATATACAAGATCTTCTCTCAAATGATACATATATAATAGTCAATTGATTTTTAAATAAAATATACAACATAATAAATATAACAGAAGATAATCAACTAACGAAGTCAACCCGTGAAGCTTTCATTTGTGCAACCCCTGATCTGTCACAGAAACTGAAGTGGGAATAATTAACATTTAACCTTCTAAGTAATCATAGGCAAGATTTGGAAAACAATACATGTTTTTTTACGAAAACATTAAACAGTGACTAAGTCACTGAAATAGTCATACATGTATATGGACAAACTCCTTCTTCAAACAATGTATAATATGGTTGTAAATCCCTAACCGGCAATTCACACCTAATAGATATGGACGCCACCAAGACCATGGTGACCAGTACTCTAAACAATAAAAGATGAATTAAAGTAAGTATAAATGTGAAGGAGTGTATCCTATATACCACAAGTGGAAATTCACATTTCCCATAACAACTCATATTGACAACAAAACAATACAGGTCCTTTCCAAATCGTGGAAAGATTCATAGAACCAACAAGATTAACATAATGCATTTTAAACAAAGCATGGAATAATACAAGAACAGATAATGCATGAGTTTGTTAAGCATAAAATTTTACAAAAGCAACAATAATGATTACAAAAGAGTCAAATGCATTCCCACACCTTTTTGATGACAGGCCACACCTACCTCGAGATCCATGATCCACTGGTTCGTCCGTTGAATCGAACGTTGTTAATAACGAACTGTTAATCACACAAGAACTCTAAGAAACTAGCCACAAAGGCTCACACAAGAATCATAACATAATTTATACAAGTTCTGATTATAAGCTAGGTGAACTATCTAATGGTTCAAAGCCCATTTATGGTTCTTCACATCTTCATAATCCATCTCTTGTATATCTAAAGGTTTACCAATTCATTGGGTTGGTTCTCTAGTCCAATAGCTAAGTCTTATGAGTATCTACAACTTTGTAGAGGAAGTCAAAGTCTATTTCGGACCACGAGAGGTCCAAAACATCTAACTAAGAAAACTACCCCAATCCCAAGTCCACTAAGTCACTAACTGTTAAACTAACGGTCAATGGTCAACTAACAGTCAACATACATGTCAAGTCAATGTCCAGGGTAAATGGTCAAGGTAAAGTCAAGACTAGTGACTCAGTGGGTCAAATCCGGTTCAACCTGATTCGACTAAGTCAGATGGACTGAGTCAGCTAGAGTCAGATACCTGACTAGGTTGAATGGCACAAGGCCAAACTCTTGCACATGACAAGGGTTCTTCACACAACTGCAACTCTAATCTCAGTTCAATTCCTAACTCTACAGCTCTAACTTTACAATTCTAACTCAAATACAACTTCATTCTACTCAAAGCATCACTTCATATCATTTAAATTATAACTAAAAATTAATTTACAAAATAACAAAGTCTACCTGCAAATGCAGCTTTTAGCAACAAATTCCACTAAACTGAATCATCATCAATTTCAGGTTAACTACAACAACAATATCAGTTAATCACTTCAAGCTTCATCTATAAAATTTATAAACTACAACATCACATCTTGTAACTCAGTACGATCACCTACCTGATATGACTCAAACTTGGTTCCAAGGCCAACTCCAAACCAACCATGAACAACTTCAACTGTAACATCGAGCCCTCGCCTGAACACCCATTCATTCTACCACCAGTACATACATTACAAGACCTCCACCACTTTCAGTTTATGCCAACACAATAATCTGTTAACTCCCTGATTCATTCATTCATAATATAACTCAAAATTGCATTACAAAGTTAACACAGCCTACCTGCAACAACAGAGGTTGCAAGCTTCAACTAAGATCACCTCTTTGTAACTTTCTTCACTAACAAATCCTACACTTCATTCATACTTTTCTCAGCACCAACAACACCTCTACTTTACATTCTTGCAATTCCAGTTCTCTTACTTGCAATTCAACATACCCCAAGTATAAACTACAACCATGTAATCACCAATCTTCAGTTGAACAACTCAATCATCACAACATCATCTCAACTGAACTACTCCAAACTCAATAACCACAACCACTTAACTTGAGTAACAACCACCATAATCTGTAAATTCAATAACATCATTCTCATGAACTGCAATCTTCTCCACACCTTAAGTGTAACACCAATCACAACACAATCATCCCACAGTTCAATTCCAATAACACCATCATGTCCAGTTCTTAACACCACACATTTATAATTCAACATCACTTTATATCCCCTGCAACTTCAATCATATTGTCATATTAACATCAAAACTGGTTCTTTGTCTGCAAGAACACTCTCACCCAGGAATCAGTATCCCTATACGTTGAATCAAATCCTCCGAAGACCTAATTTATGTTTTGGGAAGAACACATGAACCCTAACTGTCTTCAATCTCTAATTCAAACACAAGCCATCAATCAAACTCTTCAATTAAGCAAACCCAACTTGTAATTCAGTATATATCTTCTTAATTCTCACTCAAATCGAATTCCAACTCAACATGCAGAAACCCTAAATCTCTAATCATCTCCAAAACGACTTTAGAACTTAAATTAAACCTCAACCCTTCTGCTCTTCATCAAGAACCACTCAAATCCATCTTCAAATACTCAATTCTTCCATGGCTAAAATTCAAATTAAAACCCTAACTTCATAATTCTATCTTCATATTCTTAGCAGCATCAATTCTTATCCTCTAAAGATTAAACAACCTTAATCAACACCGCCACCATCTCTTACAATCATCACATCCCCTGAACTGAATTCGATAAAAAGAAAACGAAGAAGAACGAACGAACGAACGAAGAAGAAAGAAAAGAAGAAGAATGAAGAAAGAAGAAGAAAAATAAGAAGAAGAAATGAATTCTTCTCAAGCGGTCTGGGAATAAGGCCGACCCAAACAGCTGAGTCACCCACTCATTTTGACATGTGTATCCACATGAACCAAATCCAAAATTACTATTTTACCATTGAAAACAAATTGATAAATCTGCTTCACTCAGTGTCTGAATAACGCGTGCGAGTAGTCTATTTCATATAACTTTTCGAGAGCTATTCAACGGTACTAGTTTTGTATCTAGATTGTTGTTAGATTAATTTCTAATAATTAACGTTTGAGTTAAACTAATCGAATTATTATCGGTTAACACGTCTCTTGACTGGTCTAATAGCGTTGACGAGCTTGAGGGTCCTTACATTCTCCCCACCTTATAACATTTTCGTCCTAGAAAATCGAACCATCCTTCCGGTCTTCAAAATTCCCCACCTTAAAGAATACTCCCATCTCTTGTCTAAGCGCAAACAACATAAAACAAAGCACAACCTATATGGCTTTCTACAACTAAAATTTGTGGCTCTAGGTTCGATTACGCTGATTTAAGTTTTATTCAAGAGGGAAGTCTAAGTTTCTTACATGAAGCTCTATAACGAATACTATGACTTTTAGATTTGAATTCTCTACACTAATTTCTATTTCAACAAGTTACTGGTTCTAAGTACTTTGAAGATATTCCATAATAAAGTTTCTCATTAAAATTTAGGATATGTTAGTTTACTAATAGAAGAAAGTCTCCCTTCAATGTCTAGTGATACAAGAATGCAGTTGCCCTGTCTAGGTTTGCGACGCCTGACAATGCCTACTACCTAACAAGTATCACCTGAACATATCAGAATTACCAACCTCACTATTCCCCAGTGCTGGATTAACTATGTGCTAATTTATTAAAATTAATTAATCTTTAACTTCTATCTTAATTGGTGTAATTCTGAAAATTTTACTTCGTAAAATATTTAAATAGGTCACATCTTTTTAAGTAATTTATTCATCAAAATTTATTTTATTTCATTTTTATTTACCATTATTATTA
This sequence comes from Papaver bracteatum, assembly GCA_023529315.1. Lineage (NCBI taxonomy): Eukaryota > Viridiplantae > Streptophyta > Magnoliopsida > Ranunculales > Papaveraceae > Papaver > Papaver bracteatum. Next base: position 1,168,207 of record JAJJWX010003646.1, read on the forward strand.
TTTACTCAGTTTAATGAAATCGAATTTTAATTTCAAGAGGAACTATATTATTATAACTAAATAATTTTTAAATTCATGTACTATTAAAGGGTAACTGAATGTTATAACTATTATCCAAAAGTTACTTTATACTGTTATATGTATTTGTTTATTTCATCGTGTGACTTGATATAAATAAATAACCGTTAACAATTTTTCATAGTTGTTTGGGATTAATATTTCCTTATTATTATAACATTTATTTCTTATTGCTTAGACCGATAAAAGTTAATCGTAGTTAATCATAATGCCAAGTTTAATTTTTATTATTAACACTAAATTGTTTTGATTTAACATTATTTCTTTAAATTTATTCTAGTGCTAAGTAATCCTTAAGGTTTATTATTAATAAAAATTATATTTTTCTAATACAGTACTAACATATAATTATTACCCAAATGATATTTACAATAACTCTAAATTTTTACAATAATTAGTATTAGACAGTATTATAATTTGCTTATTTAATCGAAAATTATTGTCTTAATTATATTATCATTTTCATTATTGTTTTATCAAATTTTATTATTTTATTACTAATGTAACTAACATAAAATCAAAATAATTATTTAGTAATGATACTTAGTTTAATTTTATTAATCCCTAATCTTGTAAATATAATTTTACTTTCACGAAAAGATTGATATAACAGATTTTAATTATTCAGATTGAATCAGTTTACTATATCTTGTTAATTATTGGCGTTGATAATTTAATATGATTTAAATTTTTAAGTTTACATAAACTTTTAATAAAGTATGTCTTAATAGTCTTTGGATTTTATTATTAATAATAAGTATCTAATTCACATGCAATTTTATTCTCCTTTAAGTTTAATTTTGTTCTAAGAATTCAAATATTATAAAAATCACTTCATGTGTATAACTTAGTAATTTAGTGAATCATTATTGGACTAAAGATATTTTGGTTATAAGATCATTAACAAATTTAGATTTTTATTTTTATGTCTTATATGACCTTACGTTCTTAATCTTACCTAATAAGTCTTATATTATCTATCTGGTTTGAACACATAATTCAAATTTGTTATTAATTAACTTTGGAAATTTTAATCTTAGATAAGCACTAATAAAGTTACTTAATCCTAATCATTATTTTATCGCCATATATTTGTTAATGAGATTTTAATTTAAGTTATGCTCAATATAATACTAATTTAAGTTCTAACAGTTTAAGTTTGTCATACTAATTTTTCATTCCAAAAGATGATTGAATTTATTTATGAAGAATGATCCTATTAATAACCGAGTCTATTTTATTTTAATTCTAATATTACACTAAGCATCTGAATACTATTATTACTTCATGTCTATTTGTTTCATTTTAAAAGATGTACTGGGTCATTTGTTAGCCTAAAGATAATTACGGTACATGATTATTAACAAATTAATTTTTTTTATTTTATACTATATATTATATCCTCACCTTCTTAAGTCTAACACCTAGTAAGTAATTGTAGGTGTTGATTATCCACAGGGCTAGGTGGGAACATCTTAAGCTGTGATACACCCAAGGAGGGAGAAGTGAGTAGCATGGGATAGAAACCGGCATGCGCGAGGATGAAGGAGCCACGTGGATCGGACATGATCACCCTACAACTGTCGGACAAGACTCGACTCCAGATCCCTGAAAAAGATGACAGACGAGACATTTTGGGTCAAACGAGGAATGGTAGTCAAAAGGATAAGAAGATACATGCCACATCGGCCAATTACAAGGGCGACAGGATTCAAAGGGCGACATCGCACCAAGAGAACACCCAGAAGGATCGGCTCGGACGAGAGACCGCCAAGGAACCAAATTACATCGGCCATGTTCATAGAAGATGGGACGACGTGAGCAGGTCCGACAACAGGACATCAAGTTAGATATATTGTGACCAACACCATAGTTTGGCTGTATGTAACCTTCCCTATAAATAGAAGAACTTGTATTCAAGAGAGGGGGGTGGTAATTTTGGAGAGAGGCTGGAAATCATACTAAGTAAGAAGAGAGTGGAGAACTAGTTCATCTTGTAAGAGAGTTCAACTTGGAGAGTAACACCATTGTAACACCTTGAAGTAATAAGATTCGTCCTTTCACCCCAGTGGACGTAGGTAATCATACCGAACCACGTATATCCTTGTGTCTATTGTTAAGTTCTTACTTTCACTTGCATGAGTAGAAAATCTTTATCCTTTGGATGTAGTTTGTAGTAAAATGCATATACATTCTGGCGCCGACTAAGGGGATCCGACTAAGATCTCCGGATACCTTGCCTTGAAATCCCACATAGACGATCAAAAGCTCCTGAATACACGATCAAGTGTTGTAGTTGAAGCTAGGATGAACTCTGTTGGCCGAAATAGTGGTTGTTTTGAGTCGTCTAGTGTGCATGCAAAGTTAAAGCAGTAGCAGCGTCTTTTACAAGGTACAATAGAATTCTCGTTCTTCGCCCACAAGCCGTTTGATCAGCGGAAGATCTCCATAAGCTCACCGACGATCAACATTACAGGTTAGGAGCTAGGTTGAAGATCTGCTGAAAGGATGACTGTTTGTTTTCGGTGGATAAGCGAGTTTTGACGGTAAGTAAGTTGTTTTCTGGTTACGGTGTAAGGTTTGTGTGTTTAGAATTACAAAAGGTTAAGTTTAAGGCGTCTTTTTGTGATAAGCCGCCGATCTTAAGGTGTCTTGCCCGACGATGTTAAGTAGTCATCGGAAAGTTCTTAGAGAAGATCTAGGGAAGACGACCATGATAAGATCTTGAGAAAAACAACAAGAGTAAAAGCTTAATTTGACCTTTGGACTTACGCGTCATACCATTAAATCATCACGTGCATAAGTTTAATGATTTGGAGCATATAGAATGAAGGACAAACTAGCTTAAATGCGGAGGTCAAGTACTGAAGGCGACGTCGTACGGATTGATAGAGACATAATATAGAATCTTCCATAAAGTCAGCACAAAGTCAAAATATGATAGATAGGCATAACCCATTTGATAACCGGAGTAGGCTTGGTACCCGCAAGCTCTGACGTAGAGACAACCTTTGTGTCAGTCGGATATTTATCACCTTATTGAATGCTTATTTACAATATCAGGTCAAAGTAAGGTGTTCTTTGTATTTGCTAACGTAGGTAGGGACGATACTCGGCTTACCACGCATCGCGCCCGATGGCTAGAACTTCAAGGACCGGAAGGATGTTAAGGAATCAAACAGTTACTAACAACAACATGCAGGCTGGGGTAACTGGGCCTAGGCAAGAAGACAGTCGACAACCACCTCCCGAGGAATCTCATGCAGCAGAGCGAGGCATGCCAACTGCTGATGTAGGAGTGGATCTTGGGAGAGATGATAACACCTTACCCTTAGAACATGTTATCTCGACCCAGAGGAGAGTTGACCAAGTCGATGGACTTACATCCTTAGATACAGATGACGATGAGGAAGCCCTTGCAGCACAAGCCCAGCGACAAAGAGCAAGGCAACAAGCCAAGTACCAGGAAGCCTTGGGAAGAGAGCAAGAACGTCTTAGGCAGATTCAGTTGTGGAGAGGAGCAGTTAGCAACATCGGCCCAGTGCCTGTCCACGCGATCGGCCATGTAACTGGTCCGACACTACCCCCACCACCAACATCGATACCGTTACAGCCCCGGCCACACAATCCTAATGGACATTCTAGTCATGAAAGCACGGACCCGACATTATTGGCCATTTTAGAAAGTCAAAGAAGACAAGAAGCAGCACTAAGAGAACTCCAGCAACGGAATCTCGCCCTGGAGTATGAGAATTATCAGTTGAGTAACCAACGGACCAGATCAAGAGGATCGTCCAGTCGAGGAACATCGAGTAATCATGGCCGATCCAGCCAACCACCACCTATGACTGGGCCGGAAAGTCCTATCCGGTCCAGGCGATCTCCCATCCCCTGCCCACAAGGATACGGACCACCCGAGGACTCGTCTACCGATGAAGAAAGGCGAGGAAGGGGCGGACGACAGGACGGGGTGACAGAAGCTAAACTTAAAGAGTTGGAAGCAAAGATTAAGGAGCTATCGGGGAGTAGCGAAGAGAACAAACTGGCATAAATTATGAGCGAGGCCGAGAAGACAACTTTCTCCCAAGAACTCGAACAAATGTCATTCCCTCCAAAGTGCACCTTACCTACGTTTCCTTCTAGATTCGACGGGACTGGAGTTTCGGTCGAACATTTAAAAATGTATACCATGTCATTAATCCAATGGAAGAGCAACCCGGTAGTCATGTGTAAATTATTTCCGGCCAGCTTGGAGGGCGTGGAGAGAGATTGGTTTTATTCACTTCCACCTGGATCGATCAACGGTTATGATGCACTTATCGAGGCCTTTCTTGAAACCTATATGCACAACAGCCGACCTCGGCCAAGAATGAACAAACTATTCACCCGCCCGGAGGTTCAGGGATCCCTTGAGAACCTTGACCGACAGGTGGAGGAAGCTGTGTACTGAAATTGGAAAAGTACCGGTTGATCAAGCTATCTTTGGATTCGAAAACGCATTGGGAAGATCGGACCCCATCTGGATAGCTATGTTCTCCGAAAAGCCAAAAACCCTAAAGGAGATGCGAAGAATGCAAGAACATTTTATCGCCCTAGAAGAAATCCCGGCCAAATCAAGAGATAAAGGAGTACACGAAGAAAATGTTGAAGCTGGTGCTGAGGCCAAAACGATTATGGACGATCCTGCTAGACGTCCCGAGAAGAGATCAGATCCTCCACCAAGAAGCAGTGAGAAGAAAGAATGGGTGGCCAAAGGGAAGCGGCCGAGGCATGAAACCCGATCGTACACCCCTTTGAACGCTCCTTTGGTGGAAGTATTCAAGGAAGTCGAAAAGAGGAACGATATCAATTACCCAGCATCAAGGGGAGTCCAGTTCCAAGAAACCAAGGGTCGCCCCGAGTACTGTTATTACCATTAGTATAGGGGCTACTCCACTAATAACTGCCGAGAAGTGAAGGATATCGTTCAGCACCTCATCCGAGATGGATACCTGAGACAGTTCGTCCGACACCCATCTCAGCCAACAGCAACACCTGATGTGCCGGTTCATCAAGTTCGCATTGATAGGTCAACTCAATTTGTGAATACTATTTCACACTCAACTGTGAAATATTACACTCTTGGCCCAGTAATCACTTCAAGGATTCACAAGAGGGACCACAATGGCAGAGAAATATTTAGTGTAGCTAAGACCTTACCGATGGAACCTTGGATGATGCAACCTATTTCGTTCTCGGCCAGGGATGTCCTAGCAAATGGGAAAGATCACAGTGATGCCCTGGTCATCACATTAATAATTGAGAGGTGGGGAGTAAGAAGTATTCTCATGGATAGCGGAAGTTCAGTCGAGGTGCTATTCTACGATACGTTTAAGAGAATGGAGATGTCGGACGACATCCTCGTCCCCTCAACATACCATATCTACGGTTTCAACGGGACAGTAACCATCCCTAAGGGTGAGGTAACTATGAGGGTTTCAGATGGTGGGGGCTACCTTGATACTCTAACCACCTTTTGTGTGGTCGACGTCGCCTCGCCTTATGAAGCAATTATCGGACGACCATGGATCGCTGGAATTAAAGGGGTGGCATCGGCATATCATCAGAGATTAATGTTCCTGACCTATAAGGGAATAGCTGAGGTAGTAGGTGACTCCCAAGCAGCACGACAATGCATGCATATTGACGCCAAAATTAATGAAGATCGACGAGCTCGACAAATGCGAGAGAATAATAAAGCCAAAGAAGCTAAGGCTGAAGAAAAGTTGTAGGAGACTATTTCACAAGCAGTCATGGCATACGAGGCCCAAGAGCAAGACCCTTTATAACAATTAAAGGAGACGGCTCCACTCAGGGAACCTAAGTCTAACTTCTCGACAGTTGAGCCGACTCGGGAAATAAATTTGGGGAAAGTTGAGGAGCCAAGGATAGTAAGGATCGGGACATTGCTCTCGGATGAACAAGCGAGTCAACTCATGAAAGTGTTAAAGGAAAACTTAGACGCGTTCGCTTGGGAAGTAAACGATTTGGAGGGCATTGACCCGGAGGTCTGTTTCCACCACTTGAAGATTGATCCGAGGTTCAAACCCGTTAGACAGAAAATGAGGCGAATCGCACCAGAGTTACAGGCAGCAGTTGAGGCCGAGCTAAAAAAGCTACAGGAATCCGGGATAATCATGAAATCCCATTACCCGCAGTGGATATCTAATATGGTCGTGGTGCCCAAGAAAAAAGGAGGAGTTAGAATATGTATTGATTTTAGTGACTTGAACAAGGCCTGCCCGAAGGACAACTTCCCTCTCCCAAGCATAGACCAATTAGTAGAATCAATAGTTGGATATGAGGCTATGACGTTGATGGATGGATACATGGGCTACAACCAAATACCATTGGCACACGAGGATCAGGAACATACTTCCTTCTTCACACCAAGGGGGTTGTATTGTTATACCAAAATGCCATTTGGACTTAGGAACTCTGGTGCCACATATCAAAGATTGGTAGGAGATATGTTCGAAGATAAGATCCATGATACCATAGAAGTGTACGTGGACGACATGTTAGTCAAGAGTCGCCGAGCTAAGGATCACGTCTGTGACCTTCGTGAGATATTTCAGACGATGAGGAAGCACAAGATGAAGATTAATCCCGCCAAGTGCGACTTTTGGGTCATGTCAGGGAGATTCCTAGGATATATCATCACCCACAGAGGAATAGAGGCCGATCCCGAGAAGGTTAGGGCTGTCTTAGAAATGCCATCTCCCGCGGAGGTAAAGGATGTGCAGAAGCTAAACGGTTGTATAGCAGCATTGGGACGATTCGTGTCAAGGTCATCGGACAAATGTAAAACCTTTTATGACATCTTGAAGAAGGGAGCAAAGTTTCAATGGACAGATGCTAGCGAAGAGGCCTTTCAAAATATCAAGTTACACCTAGCCAGCCTCCCGGTTCTGCAGAGGCCCGAGCCGTCGGAAATCCTTACCCTATACTTCGGGGCGACGCCATATGCCATCAGTGCAGTATTGGTTAGGACGGAGGGGAATGCGGAGAAGCCGGTGTATTTCACCAGCAAAACACTAAGTCCGGCTGAGAAAAACTATACCAGAATAGAGCAGATGGTACTGGCACTAGCTTTCGCCGCTTCTAAACTTAGAACGTATTTTCAAGCTCATCGCATACGGGTGCTCACCAAATTGCCTATCGAAGCAATATTGGATAATGCAGGGCGATCAGGGAGAATCTCTAAATGGGGAGCGCTAATCAAACAGTATCATGTGGTGTACGAGACAAGGACGACGACCAAGGGGAAGGTAGTGGCCGACTTCCTAGCAGATTTCCCACTTAGTGATGAAGACGGGGTGGAAGATATACCGGGGATGACGGAAGAACGAGAAGAGCCTGATGACCTTTTAGCAGCCAATAGTCTTACACGGTGGGAGGTTTTCGTCGATGGGGCATCAAATAAAGAGGGATCAGGCCTCGGGTTAGTATTCACCACGCCAAAAGTAAGAAAGATAGTGCACTCGTTCAGGCTGGAATTCAAAGCAACAAACAATGTCACCGAGTACAAAGCGGTAATCCACGCCTTGCGGACAATTATAGAAATGGGGCTACAAGAGGTTCGCTTAACTAGTGATTCACAATTGGTGATCCGACAAATTACGGTCAAATACGCGACACACGACCCAGTGTTGCAAAAGTATTGGAAACTCACCCAATTTTACATCAACCAAATACCAAGCATTAAGTTCCGACACATCTGTAGAAAAGAAAACAGGCACTCGGACGCTCTATCCTATATCACCTCACAGATGATAGACCCGAGTATAGAGGGCATTCGTGTTATAAGGCTCCTTACTCCCTCCATCCCAGAAACACCCAACGCACAGATCGAAGTGGCAGTTAACACAACCGATCGATATAAAGAGGACGATTGGAGAAAGCCGATACACCAATATCTGGAAACGGGCGAGCTACCCAAAGGTCGGCCCGGGATAAATAAAGTCAAAAGTAGGTCGGGAGCCTACGAGCTTAAGGAAGGGATCTTATACAGGAGATCCTACTTGGGGCCACTTTTACGGTGCCTGAGTAAAGAAGAATGCCACATAATCTTGCATGAAATACACTATGGAGCCGCCGAAAACCATAGCTCGGGGAGAAGCTTATCGTCCAAGGCAAAGACAATGGGCTATTTTTGGATGTACATGAATGAAGATGCAAAGGAAATGACGAAAGCTTGTGAAGAATGTCAATGGTTTGGCAAGAAAATACAGGCGCCAGGAGTACCTTTAAACTCTGTTATAATCCCATGGCCCTTTGCCAAATGGGGGGTAGACATTGTCGGATCATTACATGTAGGAACAAGGCAGAGGAAGTACTTGATCGTGGCCACAGATTACTTTACCAAATGGGTAGAGGCAGCACCACTGAGGCACATCCGGGACAAAGATGTCTTCAAGTTTATCTGGGAACATATCATTTGCCGCTTTGGGGTCCCAGCAACTATCGTCTCCGATAATGGAAAACAACTCCAAGGGGAAAATATTGATCTTCTGTTCAACACGTACAACATCAGGAAGAGTAAAGCTACCCCCATTTACCCCCAGAGTAATGGGCAGGCCGAGATTACCAAAAAAAAAATCGCCAACAACATGAAGAAGAAATTGGATGGGGAATATGGTAACTGGTGCGAGGAGCTATACAACGTTTTATGGGCATACAGGACCACACAGAGGGAAGCTACAGGGTTCTCACTGTTCATGCTTACTTACGGAACCGAGGCGATTCTACCAACGGAAGGAATGATCCCTACTACTAGAACAGAAGATTGGAGGCCAAACGTCTCGTCCGATCTAATTTTGGCAAAACTCGACGATCTGGAAGAAACAAGAGAGATGGCGCTACAAATAATGGAAAACTACCAAAGGAGGTTACATCGAGAGTACAACAAGTGTGTTCGCCTGAGGGAATTTCAACCAGGGCAGCAAGTGCTGAAGTTTCTAGCCGAATAGGAGCGCGACAAAAAGGGCGGTAAACTAGCAACAAAGTGGGGTGAGCCGTATATAATTGCGTCTAAGGCAGGCGAGGGATTGTATCGGCTACTGAGACTCGATGGAACAAAATAGCCCAAACCCTGGAACGTCAAGTATCTAAAGCTATACCACCCATGAAGGGAGGTGAGGTGAAAAGGTGAGCATACTTGTCTTCTATTTTTATAAAACCGTGAGGGCTATGAGATAGGGCATGAGCGACTAGTGGTCATTCGTACTCGGGGAAACGCCAGTGAGGAAGTGCCGAGGTGACTTACACTCGAATGGTCATTCGTACTCGGGGCAAAGCCAGTGTGGAAGTGCCGAGGTGACTTACACTCGAATGGGCATTCGTACTCGGGGCAAAGCCAGTGTGGAAGTGCCGAGGTGCCTTACAGTCGCCTGGATATTCGTACTCGGGGCAGTGGCAGTGTGAAAGTGCCGAGGTAGCCTAAGGGTTCTGGTGGTTGGAAACCAATTCCACAGGTTTTTAAGACACAAGGTCTTCTCAGCTAGGTGGCCTACTTACATTTGAAAGGTCGCCCACATCGCAAGTGGATGTGACCACTTTCCCGAGATTGGTTGATCGATAACCGCTCGGGGAAATTGAGCCTAGAATTAGGTTGACTGGTACCCATCCACTGAATCCAAGAGATAGTGATGAGATACCCCAATCAGGACATGGCATTTGGCCCGATGACCCTCCTTGTTGGGTGTGTTCGACAGAAAAGGTTAAAATACTAACTTACATAAACAATAATTGCAGGAATGACATAAAAAACAAGAGCAAAACCAACAACGTCATGCGTCAATTAAGAAATCACGGAAAGTGTCATGAAACCATACGAAACGCAAAGTATAGAAGAAATAAAAAGAACAGCATCGGCGACGCAGCACCCCCATGTAAACAAACAAGCAGTATATCAGAAATAAAAGGGGAAGGTGTGTTCAAAGCGATTTACAACCCAGGACAAAGGGCAACTTAGTGACGCAGCACTACAAAAAGGGAATTCAAGCCTTGGGAGGAACAGCGTTGGCCCTCCTTTGCGCGACCTCGCGCCGCTTATTCTCCACATACTCCTCAACGCCCGTCCGAACCTTCTCGTCTATCTCCTATGCATGGGCGATGCGTTCATCCTAAATCTGCTGGTGAAGCTGCAAATTGGCTGCCTCTGCATCGGCCAACTTGGTACCCAAATCGGCCTCGACCCGCTTCAACCGTCGGACCTCCAGATCTAACTCCTGAGAACGTTTCTGCTCGACTACAAAATCAAAACAACACAGGATTATTCATTGGATATGGTTTTGCAATTTCACAAGTACAAGAAATAATCTAATCTTAAAGAACGGCCTCAACACATCGCCTATGAGACCTGAAAGGGCTGGTAACACTGACTGAAGCGACTCTACCGACTTAGACAATTCATCCTCGGCCTTGGAAAATTTCATGGTTAGATCGTTAAAGCATTGCTCATTGAATTCATTACTGGGGCAGTACTTCATATGTTCACTCCACTCGTCCATTAAACGATTGCGCGATACTTGGAGCACTGAAAGTTGCGACCTACTCCACTCTAGCTCACCCACCATTTTTTCGAACTCGCCCACTTTTCCCAGCAGATCCCTATTAGCCCGCTCCACCACATATTTATCCCTCAATATTCGTCGGCGATCCTCGTGAAGGTCTCGGTTCTGCAATTGTAAAGCGCATACCTTCTGCTCTAAGTTCGTGGCCAAAGTAGTTTTCTCAGCATCAAGGCGTTGAGAAGAACCCAAGTGAGCCCGTAAAATGTCTATTTCTTCAGGGGCATACTCAAACTGACGATATCGTTCTAATTCACCTTGAAGTCCTTCGATCTCATCAGCCTGGCGATCTATTTTTCCATCCTTGTTTGCAATTCGCCGATAAAAATTCTCCACTAAATCCTTTTCGATATCCCACTTCCTCTTCATGATCCTAAACTCCGAAGAAGCATCTAAACCTATACTAGCTATCTCGGCTAGTAGAAGGACACCCGACTCAGGATACTGGCACGATAAAATCAATCAACATAAGTAAGATTTATAACATTGTAACATACCTTGAGTATCGGTGAGTTTAATCTCTAGCTCGCGCGCACGACCTTTCTTGTTCTGCAATTGAAGTTGGAGAGACTCCACCAACTGCCTTTTCCTATGACGATTGGCGGCATCCAACAGTACCCGATTAAGGATCTGATACAAGCAAGCGAATTAGGATGTTAGGCGACAATAAGGAAGAAATCAAGGGGTGGGGCATCCCCAGACATGCAGAGTCACTCACCACGGTATCGAGGGTCTGAGCTATGTCGCCATAAAGGGGCACAACATCCAGATTTTGTTCATTGGTATATGCTCCGAAGTCGGGGGAAGTAAGTGCTCCAAGAGAATTCAGAATAGGGACAGAAACGGTAAAGGAGGTCTCAACACTAGACGATGATCCTTCAGTGATACGGGGCATATGAGGAAATACCACCGGTTCAACATTCACAATCTTTTCCAACTCGGGCTCCTTTACGGGATCCTGTTTATCGCCCATCTCCTTCCCATCGCCCTTATCATCCGAGAAATCCTCGCCGAATATGTCATCTTCATCGGGGATATCGATGATTGTTTTCGGCCTCTGCTGCGGCTTAGTAACAACGTGCTCGCCCCTAAGAGGATTACGCCTAAGAGGTTGGGGATCAACCTCATGCACACCAGCTTCATCATCATCGTGCCTAGGAAATTTCTGCACAAGGCTTCTCGTCAGAACATGTGAAGGAAAAAAACAGGGGCAAGTACATGTACTTACAATAAAATCACTGTGTTTGTTACCTTCCCCTGGTCTTCCTCAACCCTTGTGCCAGTACCCCTCTTTCTCGACGGTACGGCGTCCTTGGTAGAGTCGCCCTGAGGCTTTGATGACAACAAATAGCAATTTGGCGTCAAAACTAACAAGATAGAAATTGAGGAAAGCAGAAGAAGACACAGACCTTATCAGCCCTTTCATCATTAACCACCCAAAAAGGATAGGGCTCGGCGGGAAATGAAGGCGACGGGAAACTACCGTGTAAAATAGGACCTCGGACAAGAAGTGGAACTCGGGGATATATTGGGTCATTGGTATGACGGGGTCTCCTATTAGAACCTTGGACGAGGGGATCAGCATCCAGCATCATCCTTTCAACATTCTTGGGCATGGTTCTGTGACGATGAGGACTGGCAGCAAAATTGGCAAGGTCACCGTTGGTGGAGGTACCGGCTCGATAGTTGGCAACGGTATATTCTGGAGCATCCTCGGGCTTATAGGTCGACCAGTCGGCGGTGGAGCCATGAACATCTCGGCGAGCACTCCATTCATCCATAATTCAAAAAGTGTTGCCAGTCCAGTGAGCCAAGGCACGGTAAGGATTGAGCTGAGAGAGAACCTTGTAGTAGAAAGGGCTATCATGATTGTACAAAGGGAGACGGAGACCTAGCTCTAGTTGGCCATGAGTGATGACCACGCATTCGGCTGACTGCTCGTATTTCTCCATGTCGGACTTCTTCAAGGTGCTGTTTTCGCCCGAGATCAGGGTAACTTCGTAATCTTAAAGATCGTACTTCTCCTTCAATTTCTCGATGAATTCTTCATCAGAGAGATCTTTCCCCCTTTTATCGGACCTGCACGAAATAGAAGGAGAACCGTCAAGGAAGATATATTTCATGGAGTGATCATCGTACTTAGAAGGACTATCAAAAAAAAAAGGGAATAGAGGGGAAAAACATCAATATCGGAAAAAACATCATCAACACACCTTTTCTCAGTCATAGATGGGGAAGAAGCCATGGACGGGAATAGTACAGAACTCAGAAATTTGTGAAGAAGGTTGGGACGACGGAAACGTAACCTCAGCTACTGTAGCGCTCGGTGATGAAGAGATGGAGGAAGAAAATCAATAAGACAAGGGTTTACAGAGGGAGAATATAATGAAGTGTATCGAAGAAAATAGTTGCAGCGGCTGGAAACTGAAAAAATGGCGAAGTAGAAGAAAGAGAGGAGGAAAATGGAGTATTTAAAGGAAGAGAAAGTGTAACCGACGCCGACGGTTTCAAGTCATAAAGGGGGGTTAGTGGGAGACTGCATGGCGGAAATCGCGGCATGAACGGGGACGTGGGAAGATGGGACGACTTTCTTCCACTCGTGTCTGCCACACGAGTGAAAGAAGGGGCATAAATATAGGTGTTGATTATCCACAGGGCTAGGTGGAAACATCTTAAGCTGTGATACACCCAAGGAGGGAGAAGTGAGTAGCATGGGATAGAGACAGGCATGCGAGAGGATTAAGGAGCCACGTAGATCTGACATGATCACCCTACAGCTGTCGGACAAGACTTGACTCCAGATCTCTGACAAAGCTGACAGACGAGACATTTTGGGTCAAATGAGGAACGGTAGTCAAAAGGATAAGAAGATACATGCCACATCGGCCAATTACAAGGGCGACAGGATTCAAAGGGCGACATCGCACCAAGAGAACACCCAGAGGGATCGTCTCGGATGAGAGACCGCCAAGGAACCAAATTACATCGGCCATGTTCATAGAAGATGGGACGACGTGAGAATGTCCGACAACATGACATCAAGTTAGATATATTGTGACCAACACCATAGTTTGGTTGTATGTAACCTTCCCTATAAATAGAATAACTTGTATTCAAGATAAGGGGGGTGGTAATTTTGGAGAGAAGCTGGAAATCGTACTAAGTAAGAAGAGAGTGGAGAACTAGTTCATCTTGTAAGAGAGTTCAACTTGGAGAGTAACACCATTGTAACACCTTGAAGTAATAAGATTCATCCTTTCACCCCCGTGGACGTAGGTAATCATACCGAACCACGTATATCCTTGTGTCTATTGTTAAGTTCTTACTTTCACTTGCATGAGTAGAAAATCTCTATCATTTGGATGTAGTTTGTAGTAAAATGCATCTACAGTAATATATTAATCATTTAGTTTAGACGCATAACATATATTTCTAATTTTTAATTAGTTTAATTTACAAAACTTAACCGTAAACAAGTGTTATTAAATTTTCCATAACTATTTAATTAATCATAATTATTATTTTTATCGTTATATATATCTTTAATGAATTTTAGTTAAGTTAAGTGCAACATGACATTAATTGATAAATGCTAACAAAATTTTATTAAAATTTCCTTTACTTTTATTATCATTTATAGTTACTGTTATAATAACATTTTATTGTTAACATTGATGGTTGAAATATTATTCTGACTACTCTTACAAATATTATTAAGTTCCTAAAATATTATTAACATTTGTGTAATTATAATTTGTTTACTCTTCATGTAAGTCAAGATACTCAATAAAGACATATGTGATTTTTAAGATTTATCAATAATACTAATCTTACTATTTTAAGTATTCAATTATTTATGTGTTCATACTTTTTAGATCAATTATTCTCAAATTCTTATTAGCTTAAGTACTGGTGTACCCTACAAATTTTACTTCATTACATACAAACAATCAAACAAACAAACAAACAAATCAATCAATCAAATAATTATTTTAATTATTGTTAGCTTTTAGTAATTAAGATTTATCTCACAACCCAACCCAGTTCTAAACTAATCTAGTTCTCTAACTGGCACTGGCTAATTCTAATTATTCCTATTTAATATCTAATAGTGAGCTCTGATACCAACTTTGTAGCGCCCCCTAAGCTAGCAGCTGACTAATCTAATAAATTAACTAAATAAAAAGGCGCTAAAATCTAAAACATGCACTTAAGCATTCAGTTAAGAAATGTGATACATAACTTAACCCAAAGCTAACCCCGCTCAGAAATATATATACAAGATCTTCTCTCAAATGATACATATATAATAGTCAATTGATTTTTAAATAAAATATACAACATAATAAATATAACAGAAGATAATCAACTAACGAAGTCAACCCGTGAAGCTTTCGCTATGCAACCCTGATCTGTCACAGAAACTGAAGTGGGAATAATTAACATTTAACCTTCTAAGTAATCATAGGCAAGATTTGGAAAACAATACATGTTTTTTTCCGAAAACATTAATCAGTGACTAAATCACTGAAATAGTCATACATATATATGGACAAACTCCTTCTTCAAACAATGTATAATATGGTTGTAAATCCCTACCCGGTAATTCACACCTAATAGATATGGACGCCACCAAGACCATGGTGACCAGTACTCTAAACAATAAAAGCTGAATTAAAGTAGGTATAAATGTGAAGGAGCGTATCCTATATACCACACGTGGAAATTCGCATTTCCCATAACAATTCATATTGATACAGGTCCTTTCCAAATCGTGGAAAGATTCACAGAACCAACAGGATTAACATAATGCATTTTAAACAAAGCATGGAATGCAAGAACATTCAATGCATGAGTTTGTTACGCATAAACTTTTACAAAAGCAACAATAATGATTACAAAAGAGTCAAATGCATTCCCACACCTTTTTGATGACAGGCCACGCCTACCTCGAGATCCACGATCCACTGGTTCGTCCGTTGAATCGAACGTTGTTAATAACGAACTGTTAATCACACAAGAACTCTAAGAAACTAGCCACAAAGACTCACACAAGAATCATAACATAATTTATACAAGTTCTGATTATAAGCTAGGTGAACTATCAAGTGAACTATCTAATGGTTCAAAGCCCATTTATGGTTCTTCACATCTTCATAATCCATCTCTTGTATATCTAAAAGTTTACCAATTCATTGGGTTGGTTCTCTAGTCCAATAGCTAAGTCTTATGAGTATCTACAACTTTGTAGAGGAAGTCAAAGTCTAATTCGGACCACGAGAGGTCCAAAACATCTAACTAAGAAACCTACCCCAAGCCCACTAAGTCAACTAACAGTCACTAACTGTTAAACTAACAGTCAATGGTCAACTAACAGTCAACATCCAGGTCAAGTCAATATCCAGGGTAAATGGTCAAGGTCAAGTCAAGACTAGTGACTCAGTGGGTCAAATCCGATTCAACCTGATTCGACTCAGTCAGATGGACTGAGTCAGCTAGAGTCAGATACCTGACTAGGCTGAATGGCACAAGGCCAAACTCTTGCACATGACAAGGGTTCTTTACACAGCTGCAACTCTAATCTCAGTTCAATTCCTAACTCTACAGCTCTAACTTTACAATTCTAACTCAAATACAACTTCATTCTACTCAAAGCATCACTTCATATCATTTAAATTATAACTAAAAATTGATTTACAAAATAACAAAGTCTATCTGCAAATGCAGGTTTTAGCAACACATTCCACTAAACTGAATCATCATCAATTTCAGGTTAACTACAACAACAATCTCAGTTAATCACTTCAAGCTTCATCTATACAATTTATAAACTACAACATCACATCTTGTAACTCAGTACGATCACCTACCTGATCTGACTCAAACTTGGTTCCAAGGCCAACTCCAAACCAACCATGAACAACTTCAACTGTAACATCGAGCCTTCGCCTGAACACCCATTCATTTTACCACCAATACATACATTACAAGACCTCCACCACTTTCAGTTCATGCCAACACAATAATCTGTTAACTCTCTGATTCATTCATTCATAATATAACTAAAAATTGCATTACAAAGTTAACACAGCCTACCTGCAACAACAGAGGTTGCAAGCTTCAACTAAGATCACCTCTCTGTAACTTTCTTCACCAACAACTCCTACACTTCATTCATACTTTTCTCAGCACCAACAACACCTCTACTTCACATTCTTGCAATTCCAGTTCTCTTACTTGCAATTCAACATACCCCAAGTATAAACTACAACCATGTAATCACCAATATTCAGTTGAACAACTCAATCATCACAACATCATCTCAACTGAACTACTCCAAACTCAATAACCACAACCACTTAACTTGAGTAACAACCCTGCAATCTGTAAATTCAATAACATCATTCTCATGAACTGCAATCTTCTCCACACCTTAAGTGTAACACCAATCACAATACAATCATCCCACGGTTCAATTCCAACAACACCATCATGTCCAGTTCTTAACACCACACATTTATAATTCAACATCACTTTATATCCCCTGCAACTTCAATCATATTGTCATATTAACATCAAAACTGGTTCTTTGTCTGCAAGAAGACTCTCACCCAGGAATCAGTATCCCTATACGCTGAATCAAATCCTCCGAAGACCTAATTTATGTTTTGGGGAAGAACACATGAACCCTAACTGTCTTCAATCTCTAATTCAAACATAAGCCATCAATCAAACTGTAGGAGTAGAATCTTACAACATTATTATGCTTGCGAACAATTAACAACGCACCAATAGTATTTCGCAGAAGTGTATTATAAGTGACGCAATAGGTGACGATAACAAAATCATGAGGAAAGCGTGAGAAGTTTGCGAAGGTTCAAGATATTTGCGAAGTATATTGCGAAGCTTCGCAATGTAAGTTCTCAAGTCCGAAGTTGAGGGAAAGTTTAGTTGTCAACATTTTGTAAGATCATATAAATAGCCATTTAGGCATGAGAAGAAGGGGAGGTCTTTTTTAGAGAGAGAGAAATTTTTAGGAGAGATGTATTTTCTTTATCATCTTCTTCCCCAAAAATCTAGAGCTCCAAATATTCATTAATGGAGTCTCAATTGTAAACTTATGTAGTTACATACAATCACTAGTGAAGAACCATGGATGTAGATCACAATGATCGAACCATGTAAAAATCTTTGTGTATCTTTTATGATTTTAGTACTTTAATCTTCATTTTCATATCAAATAAATTAGATCATCAAATCAAATTAGATCATCAAATCAAATTAATAGAATTCTACTGAGGGTGTAGTTGTAAGATTTCTTGCAACTACATAATTGGCGCTAGAAACAGGGACTAATCTGGTTGATTCCAGAAAATTTAGAAAAATAGGCTACCGTTAGTGATGAATTCCACTGGATCTACTTGCATCAACATAACCTACTTCGGGAAGAAGCAAACTACTTCGTGAAGCCAGCAATCCACTGGAAGCATGAGGGATCAACATCTCCAACGAAGACGGAGTGAAATTAAGTTGTTTTATTTTCTGTAGGGACAATTTTTTTTCCCTTGAACAATTATCGACGATGGAAAAAATGGACTACCAAGAGCAAGTTTATAGGGGAAGAAAGACGTACAAACAGAAAAATAATCAGTTCAAGATAACCAACATTTCAAAGGCAGAAAGAAGAACTTTCTCTGTGCGAAGACAAAGGGAAAAGTTCCAGCAAGATTAGAGTGTGAATGGATAATCAACACTAACATCACGAAAGAATCAATACGAATCAGGAAGTGAAAGAATACATCAAAAGACTCAACAAAATACAGAAATAAATGATGTGGAGTTCAAAAGCTATGCAATAAACTGCAAATTAATAAGGAGTTCAACCCTGATTGAAGACAAAGAAGAATTTCCGAGAAGAAACCGATAGAAGGAGAAGACAAAGAAAAATTTATACAAGGAGCTTTGCGAAATTCCCACATTTTTGCGAAATATCCTTGAAGATGCATCTTTAAGAAAACTACACCAAAATGCAATCTGAATATAGCTAATATGCGAAGAAATGTTGCAAAGTTTATTGACAACAAAAATCTGCGATCGTGAGGGTCCTACCAAGTTTTCAATCAACAATTGAAATTGTTAGTTCAAAGATAAATCATCACGTGAGGGTCCTACCACGTTTTCAATCAACAATCACGTGAGGGTCCTATATCTTTGTACTGAAATGATTAATAATCTATAATCGTAAAAAAAAAAAAAATGATGATTAAAAAAGAAGAAGTTCAGTACAAAGTGGAAGCACTTGAGTAGTTTTCACATGGGACGTCTCAATTCACAGAGTCCTAGTTTGAGAAGGTGGATAATAAAGTGAAGCTTGGCAGTATTTGGGTCGGTGGAGAAGAAAATGAAGTTGCGAACATATAATTAAAGATGTATGAAGTTGCGAACAAAGGGACTTGCTCCATGCGAATGCGAAAGGAGAAATTCAAATGAATTAAAGGAGAAATTTAAACGAATTAAATCTAATCTCCATAGATCATAGAAGAATGGATTGAACTCATCCCAACAAAAACTCTCAACAATGAAGACATTTGACTCCACAATAAACATCAAAGGAGATGTTGAAGAACAGCAAACAAAGAGCTCAAGAAAGAGAGCATCAACAATCGCTTCTAGAAGCAGAAAGTAAACCGAGTTTTCTTTAATAATGACTATCAAAATAGCAGAGGCAACAAGCTGACGATGAATGAAGAGACGATTAATTTTGCGAAGAAGACTTACGGCTATTCCAATGCTGACTATCAGTTGAAATCATTAACACTATAAGATATGTTCTTCTTCCAGCTCACAACCACAAATCTACTTCGCAACAACAACTTAGGTATTTCGCAAGAAGAAAGTGGGAGATTAATTCGCAGACATATTTCGCAAAAAATGGCAAATCATATACTTCGCAAGAGACAACAACAAGCCGCAAAAGGTAAGTACCATTTCCTTGAATATTTCATTTACAGAATACAAAAGATTTTTTATTTTATTTACCAAAAGCGATATATTCGCAAGATTTCTGAAATTTCTAAGATTTCAAAACATTTCAAAGATTTTTTAGATTGGTGAAAAGCAATACAATCGCAAGATTCAAAAATGAATTCATCGCAAAAATTTAAAGATCTCAAAATTTTTCAAAGACTTCAAAGTTACAAAAAACAGAGAAAATTAAATTTATATAATTCTATAAAACATTTTTGATTTAAAGACGTGATATGAATACTTCTCATATTTTTTTAAGGATTGAAACAAATAGGTAATTAGTATATTTATTCAAAACGTATAAAGGAATGTATTTTGAAAAACAAGAAAAGGAAACGAGGCATTTCGCAACATGAAAAATTTATGATGAGTTTTTAAGAATAAAGAGAATTATGATTCGATTTATAAAAGGCGAAAAAATACCGCCAAAAATAAATTGCGATTAGATTTCATTAAAGAAAGACGCAAAAATTTACTTGCGATTAGCTTTCATAAAAGAAAGACGCAAACTGTGATTATCCTCCAAAAAAGAAAGAGAGCCGCAGAAAATTTACACAGGCAAACCTTTGTGGCGTACACCCTAGTTCGCGAAGCAACATTTCGTAAGAGGCAAAGTCCTAAAGCGCGTCATTTAAGGGGGTACCTATAACCATGGCTCAGGGACACCGTAACACCACCAAGGAACCTGAGTACATGGAACTTTACGGGGTACAACCCAAAAGCGGGGTACCTATCCGGGTTAGACACCTTGGATTCTCAACCTAATCTTGCGATGTAACATGATTTAGGTTGGGCGACTAAGGCATACTGTCTTTCCCAAGAAGTGCAGAAAACGATCAAGGCACCGAGGTACACGGTTGAGTCAAGAGTGCCGGGTGGGCTTGAAGCACACCTGCCATTTTTGGCAAGTCTTGGCAAATGATGCACTTGGCCCAAAGATACCCCATAGGGTGCAACCTCGTAACTATAAGCCCTATAGGCAAAAAGGATAAGAGGTTGCGAACAAAAACTGGTTGTTTGCAGAACCGGATGGGAAGAGCTAACCTTGTATGGTCGATGTACACTTCCTTGAAGGGGCAACCAAGGGGAAGATAAAGGGCAGCACCCTCCATTAGGGAGCTAATACGTGCTATAAGACACAAATGTCATGAGGCTTTTTGTTCGCAAGAATATTAAGGCTTGTCATATTTGTGCAACAATTTTACTTCTGCGAGCCTTCTAAAAAAAAAAAAAAGAACTCGCCGAACATAACAAAGAAATTAAGATGAGATCAATGGGTTTTTGCATGAAAGTGTAAAGACGTCCTGCGATTTCATCGCAAGACGACAATGTCATGGGGCTTTATGTTCGCAAGAATATTTAGGCCTATCATATTGTCGCAACACTTCCTGAAGAGGCTAAAATACTATATAAAAAAGATGGCAAAATAATACCTTTAACTAGGAAGGCAAAATAAAATCACAAGAAAATACGCAAATAAACTTGCGAAGATGATTATATGTAAGCAAACAAGCTTGCGAACATATATGTTGAAATGAAGTTGAGATTATGCATCTTTAATATTTTAATTATATTATATCATGTGAGATTAATAGTGCAAGAATGGAAGCAATTTGGAGCTACATCAATTCTTGCGTACAAAATAAGCTAAGTAACACAAACATTAGCTATACATTATAATAGATAAGCATTCTCATCATATAAGCATCATACTCGCATCATAAAAGCATTGCATAAGCATTTCATGGCATAAGCATCGCATACACATTTCATAACATAATCATTGCATAAATATCATAATTCGCAACAGTATTTGCAACATTATTCGCAACATTATTTGCAACAATATTCGCAACACTATTTGAAACACTATTCACAGCATTATTCATAAATGTTCAAAAATTCGCAGAAATATTCAGAAGTTAGCAGGGTTACCACTTGAGGCAAGATAAGAATAGAGACGCAATTTAATCATTCAACATTTTCTCAAGGATTCTCCTTTATAGATGAAGAACAGAGGCAACCATGGATACCCAAGAAAATATTTTATGTTCTTTATCTCCTCAACAAGAATCCTAACCAAAAATGGAGTAATAATTTCACATGAACAGAGGCAATATTTATCACTCTCATTCAAGGAAGAATACTTCTTATATATTTCAAGGATTAAGTACTTCTTATACTTCTTAAGGATACTTCATACTTCCTATGTATTTCGAGGATTGAGTACTTCTTCTGCTTCTTCTGAGATACTTCATACTTCTTCAAGGATACTTCACACACTTCATACTTCGCAAGATGATACTTCTAATTACTTCTTAAAGCTTCAGAACTTCACAAAAGAATAGAGGCAAGTATATACTTTTTGAGTTTGATATTCTTTCGCTTGTTCCTTCATCAACAAAGATCAGAGACTACTACAACAACAGATTTTTTCTTAAAGATTGCTCTTCAAGCAATATTCAAGAAAAAAGAGGCAAGCTATAGAAGCAGAATCTTACAACATTATTATGCTTGCGAACAATTAACGACGCAACAATAGTATTTCGCAAAAGTGTATTATAAGTGATGCAATAGGTGACGATAACAAAATCATGAGGAAAACGTGAGCAGTTTGCGAAGGTTCAAGATATTTGCGAAGTATAT
Source organism: Papaver bracteatum (assembly GCA_023529315.1). Taxonomy (NCBI): domain Eukaryota; kingdom Viridiplantae; phylum Streptophyta; class Magnoliopsida; order Ranunculales; family Papaveraceae; genus Papaver; species Papaver bracteatum. Next base: position 1,190,571 of record JAJJWX010003646.1, read on the forward strand.
TGCGAAGCTTCACAATGTAAGTTCTCAAGTCCGAAGTTGAGGGAAAGTTTAGTTGTCAACATTTTGTAAGATCATATAAATAGCCATTTAGGCATGAGAAGAAGGGGAGGTCTTTTTGAGAGAGAGAGAAATTTTTAGGAGAGATGTATTTTCTTTATCATCTTCTTCCCCAAAAATCTAGAGCTCCAAATATTCATTAATGGAGTATCAATTGTAAAATTATGTAATTACATACAATCACTAGTGAAGAACCATGGATGTAGATCACAATGATCGAACCATGTAAAAATATTTGTGTCTCTTTTACGATTTTAGTACTTTAATCTTCATTTTCATATCAAATAAATTAGATCATCAAATCAAATTAATAGAATTCTACTGAGGGTGTAGTTGTAAGATTTCTTGCAACTACACAAACTCTTCAATTAAGCAAACCCAACTTGTAATTCAGTCTATATCTTCTTAATTCTCACTCAAATCAAATTCCAACTCAACATGCAGAAACCCTAAATCTCTAATCATCTCCAAAACGACTTCAGAACTTAAATTAAACCTCAACCCTTCTGCTCTTCATCAAGAACCACTCAAATCCATCTTCAAATACTCAATTCTTCCATGACTAAAATTCAAATTAAAACCCTAACTTCATAATTCTATCTTCATATTCTCAGCAGCATCAATTCTTATCCTCTAAAGATTAAACAACCTTAATCAACACCGCCACCATATCTTACAATCATCACATCCCCTGAACTGAATTCGATAGAAAGAAAACGAAGAAGAATAAGAACGAACGAAGAAGAAAGAAAAGAAGAAGAAAGAACGAAGAAGAAAGAAAAGAAGAAGAAAGAAGAAGAAGAAATAACATCTAGTAAGGTAGAGTATTCTGACATTTGATGTAGTAAGTTTTTTTGTAGAAATAACATCTAGTAAGGTAGAGTATTCTGACATATCTTCTTCAACATCTTGATCGATCTCTGAGTCACCTTCTTCAAACATTTCATCAAGATGTTTTTTAAGGCAAGTTTGCCAATCACCATAATCTACATTATATGTATCTAGTTGTTCAGTAGATTCATAGAGGACATCATTTGGAGATGTTGATCCTTCATTTTGTTTCACGTTAACTGAATCGTGTAAGAGATTCATTCTTATAGGATGGATCGTACCAAACACAGATTGTTAGATCTTTTCGTGTTTGCCTGCTCTGATACCAATTGAAAAGGCAAGGGTACCCCAAATATACCTCAAGCTATTACTTTTCCTTCCTATAAGTCCTTTCCCCGAAAGTGATTGTCTATGGAATGAGTCGAGCCAATACAACAAATCGATTCACACTTTATGTGATCGTCTATGGATATGAGATCAAGACAAGACAATACAACAACAAAGTGTGTTTACTTGATACAAAGGTTCGGACTTAACCAAACTCAATAGGATTCACGTATCAATTAAATAGGAATTAACGTTTGTGCAATTTACTTTAATTATAATAAAACAATTATAATGCGGAAATATAAAGTAAATGACACAACAAGATTTTGTTAACGAGGAAACCGCAAATGCAGAAAACCCCGGGACCTAGTCCAGAATTGAATACTCTCAGGATTAAGCCGTTATACAAAATAAACTAACTTCGTATAGTTGAGACCAAGCAACTAAACCTATAGTTCACCTAGTTCCGTATGTATTCCCATGCCTCCAACCTGTAAACAAGTCATGTACTTGGACCAATTTCTTTGGATCGTATTCCAAATAGTAAAGGAACAACAAATCTGTTTGGTATCAACTCTTTTCAACCAAGTGATATGAGTTGCGCAAAGGTTCCCTTGTTTATCTTAACATAAACTCCTTTGCCAGGTTCCAAGATCTATCTTATATTCAATCACCCAAAGGCAATCATTGAGATTAATCCAATCAATACCTTTAATCACAAGGAATCTTATTGATGCCGATCTTCCTCAACTATTCCATCAAAATACCCAAAAGGATAAATCAATTATAGTCGGATCCTCTTTCCCAAACAAGTATTGATACAGGTGTATCCGTACTCTTTTAGGGAACTTAGTTAACCTCAAGCTAAGTTGAGGGAAGAATCCTAATCTAAGCAGGAATCCTTGTTTAGGCTGAATTCCTAAGGGAAGAGTTTGTTTTAGGCAATACTCTTAGTTTAGGAAATAGATTCCTAATAGAAGTCCTTGGTCGGCTGAGTACGATGTAGACTATAAATAGAGAGCTTTGGATAATAGCTAAATGCACACAGAGGAGACACATAAACTAGGCATAGAAAACCTAGAGGAAGCTGGGAACAATACTTGTGCAAGCTTAGTAAACAGTTTAAGGTTAATCCATTGTTTAAAGAAGATTGTGAGCGTAACAAAGAGAGAATTGTAATCGTTTTCTTGTTCAATCTAAGAAAAGATATTTTTCTTCGAATTACTACTTGTGTTTTGTTTTCTAAGCTTCTCGTCTATTATTATACTGAATTCTGCCTCTAAAGTAATAGCTACCAAGATATAGAGATCATACGTATCAAGTTTGGCATCACGAGCAAGGTTAGTTTTTAGGGTAAATCCCTGTGGTTTAGGGTTTTCACTAGATCTCTCTACATAAAGCTTGGTGAGGTACTCGAGAAGTTAGAAGACGTTAGGAGAACAAGGGGATCAAAGATGACAAAGTCAGATGATGAACCCAAGCATAGCGAACGAAAAACTATGGAAGAAAAGGTGGCTACGCTACAAACAGACATGAAGTCGATTAAAACCACCCTTAAAGAATTGACTGAATGTATTCGTTCTCATACACCAAAGCCGAAGATGAAGAAAAAGATTACACCTTTGCCTGAAGCTTTGGAAAAAGATGAATCGGAAGAAGACGATTCATAAGAAGAAAAGGAAGAAGATGAGGATGAAGAAAAGAAGAAAAGTAAGTTTCTTAAAAGTCCTACATTAACTAAACCTCATGGTAAGAATCTGAAAATTGATTTTCGTGTCGATATCCACTTTACGATGGGAGTGTCGATGTAGAAAAATTGGATGATTGGATTGAACGTCTAGAGACGTATTTTTATTTCATTGAATATGGTTCAAAGGAAAAGATTTCTTTCGCGGCATTGAAGCTACAAAAGAATGCTCTAACCTGGAGGAAAGCTTATCAAAAACAAAACCTAGGTAAAGGAGTATTGTTGTGGAGAAGATTCAAGGCAGTTGTAAGGAAACAGTTTCATCCGGTTGGCTACCTTGAGAAAAGATGGTTCAAGTGGTACAACTTGAAGCAGATTTACAACCAAACCGTGCAATAATATACTTCGAAATTTCATAATCAAGCTATGGTTTTGGATTTAGACTTGGGAGATTATGTTATCTATATGAAATATATTTCTGGGTTCCATGAGTATATACGGAAGGAGTTGAAGTTATTTTCGGTGGATTCTATCTCCTAAGCAAGTATAAAAGCTAATGCCATTGAAGGCATGCTTAAGAAATCTGATTCAAAGGGGAATACTAAGGCGCAATCTGGAGGTACCACTGTAAAAGGAGGTGAAAGGAGCAAAGAAGAAGGGATGTATAGTGACAAGGAAGGTTTGACTTGCACCCATTGCAAACAAACATGTCACTTTATCGACAAGTGTTGGGTTAAGAACCTTCATCTAAAGCCTAAAGGGTTGCAGAGGAAAGAAGCCAAGAAGGCAGCACTAGTCGCTCAAACTCCAAAAGAAGTCCACGGACTAACGGAACCCAATTCAAAGCTCTCTCTTATAACAAGGGCAAAATAAATACCTTCAAAAGATGATCTTAGGGAGCGACTCTTCATAGTGAAGATGCAAGTAAAAATATCACTAGTTGATGCTGTTATTGATCCGGGAAGTCAGAAGAATTTACTTTCACATTCTTTGGTGCAGAAGTTAGGATTGAAGACTATCAAACATCATAAACCATACCCTTTAGGATGGCTTCAAAAGGAAGGGGGCTTACAAGTTTCACATCAGTGCACGTTCAAATTTGCTCTAGATGAGTCATATATTGACGAAGTTACATGTGACGTAGTTCCTTTGGATGTTTGTCAGGTAGTATTAGATAGTCCTTACCTATGGGATAGAGATGCAACTCTACACAGGAGGGAACAAAAATATACCTTTACCAAAGATGGAGAAAGTTTTGTGATTCAGGCTATAGATTCTCCTCTAGAGGGATCAAGCTTGATTACAGCCACTCAGGCTAAGCGGTTGGTGAATCCTAGCACAAAGTTTATTCTCCTTGTGATCTGTTCTCTTGAGGAGAAGCCGAGTAGAGTTTGTTTGGCATCCTTGACTGCACAACAAGAAGGCGACCTAGAAAGGTTGAAGTTGAGATACAAGGATTTATTTTCTGATGTCACGGGGTTACTGCCAAAGAGGAGTGTGGAGCATGAAATTATGTTGACCAGGGAGAGTTCTCTTCCTAATGTAGGTCTTTATCGCACGTCCATAGAGGAACCTGATGAGATCAAGAAACAAGTCCAAGAACTCCTAGAATTGGGAATGATAGTGCCAAGTGCTTCACCTTGTGGATCAACGGTATTGTTGGTACCAAAGAAATATGGAGGTTGGTGTATGTGTATTGATTATAGAGCATTTAACAAGATCATTATCAAGAATCGTTACCCTATACCTAGGATATACGACATGATGGATCAGTTGGAAAAAGCTCGAGTCTTTACAAAGTTAGATTCCAAATTTGGATACCATCAAGTGAGAGTTCGAGAAGATGATACATGGAAAACTGCTTTCAAGACCAAACAAGGCTTGTTCGAATGGTTGGTGATGTCTTTTGGTTTGTGTAATGCTCCATCGACGTTTATGCATTTGATGAATGATTTGTTACGACCTTTTATGGAAGATTTTGTGATTGTTTATTTGGATGATATCCTTATATACAATAGAACTTGGGAAGAGCATCTCATTCACGTTGAGAAGGTGTTTAAAGTGTTACATGAAGGCCAGCTGAAGTTGAATGTAAAGAAGTGTGAGTTTGGAAGGAGGAGTTGGTGTACCTTGGATTCATTGTTGGTGGTGGACAAAGGAAGATCGATCCAAGGAAGGTCGAAGTGATTACTAAGTGGCCTAGACCTAGTACTGTAACTGAAATCAGGAGTTTCTTAGGGGCTTGCACATACTTGCGTAAGTTTATCCGGAATTTCTAAACTATTCCAGGACCATTACATGGTTTGACGGGATCTAAGGCAAAGTTTAATGGCCGCAAACCCATGAAGACGCTTTTCAGTTACTAAAAAGAAAGATTTCAGAAGCACCGGTGTTGGCATTGCCTAACATACATCGTACTTTTGAAGTTGAGACCGACGCTTCTAACTATGCATTGGGAGGAGTGTAATTGCAAGATGGTAAACCAATGGAGTACCATTCAGAATTATTCTCAGGTGATCTTAAGAACTACGCACCTTATGACAAGGAATTTTATGCTTTATACCAATGTATCAAGCATTGGCGAGTGTATCTCTTAGGTAAAGAAGCAGTGGTACATTCAGATCACAAACCATTGGAATATCTATACGCATAGACGAAACTACAACAAGCCCGACACATGAAGTGGATGTCTTACTTGATGAGTTTCAATATTCTCATTAAGTACAAGAAGGGAGTAACAAACAAGTTGGCAGATATGTTGTCTCGTCCACCAGTCCGAGCATTAATGGTGGCCATGAGAATTCAGCCGATTGTTCCTCAAGAGTATGCAGAATCATACGCATCCAGCAAAGACTTCAAGAAGGTGTAAAGATTGGTTTGAAAGGTGAGTTTGAACTCCGGGATGGATTGTTATACAAGAGTCAGTTACTTTGCATTCCATAAGATGGAAATCGTTTACAATGGTTGAGAGAGGCACACACGTCTCGATTTGCTGGACACTTTGGGATGAATAAGACTCTTCTTAACCTTCGTTGTTATGTCTTTTGTCCAAAGATGCGAGATGATGTGACTAAGTTAGTTAGAGGGTGTAAGTTATGCAGCACATATAAACCTTCCAACAGAAAACGTGGGTTATATCTACCATTGCCAGTACCATCAAGACCTTGGGAGAGTATTTCTATGGATTTTCTTGGTGCGTTACCAAATACCAAGTCTGGTCATGATTTTTTGTTCATTGTGGTCGACCGATTCAGCAAGATGGTTGCATTAATTCCATGTACAAAGACGGTAATGGGAGCCGGTGCAGCAAAGCTCTTCTTTGAGCATGTGTGGAAGCATTTTGGTTTACCTACTTTGATTATTTCTGATAGGGATAGTCGATTCCTTAGTCATTTTTGGGATTCTTTATGGAAGATGATGGACACTAGGTTGAAGAAGAGTACAACTTTTTATCCACAAACAGACGGAAAAACAGAAGTGGTCAACATGACTATGGTTCACATGTTAATGGGATATAATTCCAAGCATCCTAAAACTTGGGATGGGAGTTTACCATATCTACAATTTGCATTCAATAGAGCAGTTCATAGTTCTTCAGGAAAGTCTCCTTTTGAGACGTGCTATGGTTACTTTTCACCTAGTCCTTTTGATCTAGAATTTTCTAGTGACACCTCAATGGGGGGGGAATGAAGGAAGTGAACGGAAAAAGACACAAAAGTTATTGGAAAAGATATCTCAGATTAATGCAACTGTTGAAGCGCAATTAAAAAAGTCACAAGCCAAATTCAAAGCAAAGAATGACAAGCATCTTGTGCCTTGTAATTTCGATGTTGGTGACTTGGTATGGTTAAAGTTAGGTAAGGAACGGCCGAAGGGGGGAAGGTAAGAAATTGAAGCAATTGAGGTATGGACCATTTCGTATTCTCGATCATATTGGTGACAATGTCTTTCATCTGGATCTGCCACCTTATCTAGGAATGTACTCGGTTATAAATGCTAAATACTTGAAGTTGTTTGAACCACCATTACTAGATGATGACGGTGATGACACTATGATCTTACCACGGGTAGAAGACTTATGGTTTGATAGAGAGGAACCACTCAAGGAAGACTGCATATTGGAGCGAAGAGTGACTAAAACACGACAAAGAGAGAAAGAAGCTTTTTTAATTGGATGTAAAGGTCAGGTTCCTAGCAAGGCCAAGTGGTTTAACAAGGAAAAAGGGGCTCTCGAGTTCCCTAACCTTCATTTTTAACTCTCACAGGAGTTCAAGTTCTTAAAAGGGGGACCCATGATACAGGTGTATCCGTACTCCTTTAGGGAACTTAGTTAACCTCAAGCTAAGTTGAGGGAAGAATCCTAATCTAGGCATGAATCCTTGTTTAGGCTGAATTCCTAGTTAGGGAAGAGTTTGTTTTAGGCAATACTCTTAGTTTAGGAAATAAATTCCTAATAGAAGTCCTTGGTCGGCTGAGTACGATGAAGACTATAAATAGAGAGCTTTGACTAATAGTTAAACGCACACAGAGGAGACACGGAAACTAGGCATAGAAAACCTAGAGGAAGCTGGGAATAATACTTGTGCAAGCTTAGTAAACAGTTTAAGGTTAATCCACTGTTCAGAGAAGATTGTGAGCGTAACAAAGAGAGAATTGTAATCGTTTCCTTGTTCACAATCTATGAGAAGATATTTTTCTTCGAATTACTACTTGTGTTCTGTTTTCTAAGTTTCTCGTCTATTATTATTCTGAATTTCGCCTCTATAGTAATAGCTACCAAGGTATAGAGATCATACGTATCAAGTATTGTGCACACCAAAGATTGTAAAAACCAAGTCAGAAATCTTCAATATCTTATTTGTCTTCAAATCTTCTTAGATCTTCAATAAACACCTGCACACAACTACTTGAATCTCTTGTGATAAATCACACACAGAACAGAGTCTGTTAACAATGGATTATTGATACGGTATAGAATACATCTTATTTATTATCTATTGTTTATGCTTTCTCTGCTTTTTGTCTTGTAAATTATGTATTTTACGCGTGTTTTTGAGTAATTAGGTACTCTGGAGTCATACGAAAGAAAAAAAGAAGAAATCGTTCAATTTGAGCTGAAAGGGCACAAAGATCTTTACGTAAACGAATACTATCTGGAGCCCAGCCACATGTTAAGGGGCAACTCACTTTTGGAAGAATGATTGAAGGCAGCCGGCTATGGTTAAGGGGTTGTCATCTAGGGTATCCCTTATCAATTATCATTGGGTGTAATTATCCGTCCAACCCTAAATTAAGAAATATCTTTCAATTATTATTTCCTCTCAATCATTATTTGCATCTGAAAGAAAGAAAAGAAAAGAGAGGTGAGAAAAGCAGCCGCTGCTGCTATTAATTTTGAGAAAAACATTCAAGAGATTGAGAAGGAGAGTTGTTGTTGGTGGTGCTGTCGCAGAACTGATGAAGGGGGTACTGTGAATTAAATGGGTTTCAGATGAAATTGATGAAGAATCAATCAGTTGAAGGGGATTTGATGGAGATGAATGAGCAGAGATTGATTGAAGATGGGTTCTGGTGGTCGCTTTTAAGTAGAGAGCAGATGGGTCTGATTTGGGAGAAGCCATGAATTAGTGGTTTGTGAAGAAATTAGGTTGCGAATGGATGCTGCTAAGATATGGGTTTTGCCTCAAAATCACTGTGTTGTCATTGAAAAAGTCGGAAGATGGAAGGGGTTTCTGCTAATTTGTGAGATTTAGAGCTCATGGTAAAGAAATATGAGATGATATTGCAGGGAAATGGTGATGTTTGAAACCCTGTTACAAAGTGGACTGAATTAAATAGATGAATGTTAGGTTGTCGTAGGAAAGAAGAGAAGAACGACCTGAATTTGGCCTAGGAATACACCTGAACAGAGGAAACTCTGTCAATTTTTATACTCCGTCGAGTCGACTCAGTGCCGGCGATGACCATTCCAAGCGAGTCCGTTAACCGATCCATACCAGTAATTCAGACCAGTAAGCTCAGTAAGACTAACTGAGAAGCTGATTCAAGATGGCTGACTCCTCCTCCCCTTGACCTTCTGACTAACGGAATACCTATCTGACCGTTAACTCTAACGGAACTTCAGCGGAATATTCTTTTAACGGAGACGAATTTTCAAGTGACCAGCGAATAACTTTCCGGTTGCACCAGGATTTCTCTGGCAACCCAATATGAGCAGAATTTTGTGAAGAGTATTCTAGACTCATGGGTGTGAAGATTTGGAATTGGATGAAGAATTGGGCTTGGATTTGGAAAGAGGAGATGGAAGATTTGAGAAATGCTTGGACTTGGAAATTGTATTGCTAAAGGAAAGGGATTCTATTCCTTGGAAGATTTGGAGAGCATTGAAGCCTATAAATAAAGGGGTTCTCTACATATTTTGCACACCTTTTTACACACACAACACTTGTGTTTTTGCATTGATTTTCAAAATTCTTCTTTTAATTATTTGTGTGAAATTCAAAACTTCTCCTTTTAATTATTATTGTG